>OZ037776.1:25137700-25140200 GCA_964035525.1 Porites cylindrica | reverse complement strand
CTACATTAGAGAAAGTTTCTCCACTTTTATAATGAGTTATTTCTGAAATTTCTCACACTGACATGTAAAATTTGCCAGTGAAGCGAGGGACTTTACAGCTGAGGTTGTCAGTCCCTAGAGTGTCCAAAATCCTTTTTTATATATATCATTGTCAACACAGAATAAAGAGAAAAAGTGATGAGATATCATTGTGCAAAGAAGGTAGTGTCTGAAAGCAAAGGGCTACAGGATTTTGTTATTGCTGCTCACTATACCTTTTCTTAGCTTGCTCAGTTGGTAAGTGAATATTTTTGTGGGGGGCGGGGTGGGGGGGGGGGTGGAGTTAATTAATCCTGCTCATAATACAGTTTCTGTTTTTGGGCTTGTTAAGAGTACATCCTAGCTGCACGTTGCCCAAATGGCAAGTTGTAAAACTGACGAAATTCTTTGCAACTTTTCGTTTTTTCTTTGAAGTGGTCTCCAAAGGGGAAATCTATTGATCTTTGATCAAATTTTCTGATCTAATTGTGTGGAATGTGTGGAGATCAGTCTGGAGAATTTTTTATCGGGATACTGGGGCTTTCAGGGCTAAGTCTAATAAAGTTTAAATCATTGTATTTTTTGTTTAATTTTAATTTTTCTCAAGGCTCTCACTGCATCAGGACTGAGTGGTCTGAGGTGGACATTAGCACAAATTTTGACTCAAAAGCAAGAATTAGGTAGGAGTTAATTAAAAGTCATGGCGAAAAAACATAAATTTTTCTTACACTTTTTACTGTAGCTTATTTTGGGTTCAAATAATATTTTTTTAGGTCTCCATAATCCCCTTGACACACTGTATCATTTGCAACCATTCATGACATTAACATTGATGCCCTTGGCATTTTACATTGAAGGTAGGTTTTCTATTTTTAACACAACTTGCCTGCAGTCACTTAACTTTTAAAGTTTGCAGTCAATGATACAGTAATTTACTTATGTTAATTTATGAGGTGTTATTATACTTAATTGGCAAACCAAAAGTATTTTTACTGACATTAAATCAATTATTTAAATTACAAAAATATTAAAAGTTAAATCTACATTTTGATTGGTCAGTACACATTATGTACTATTTGCTCATTGGCAAATGCTTACAAGAGCTGCAATGTACATGTAGTCTGCGCTTAAAGCAGTATGCGTCATTTTTTCACGACTTTAAATTTTCTCTGGCTAATAGTATTAAAATACAAAAGCTTTTTACGCCTAAACTGCAGTTGTATATTATATTATTTAGTACATTGTGGTAAAGTGATGGTGGTAGACACCAGCGTAAATATTATTTGCTTTTTGAATTGAATGCTCAATCGCACCAGAACTGCTACTCAAGTTGACTGCCTTGTTGTTTTAGGACAACATTTAGCTGTATCACCAAAGCTCTTCAATGCTCCTGATGGCCACACCCTTTGGATGACTATCTCCATGGTGATGTTTGGCTGTTTTCTGGCCTTCATGATCAGTGTGTCCGAATTTCTGCTGCTTTCTCATACATCAAGCTTAACACTCTCCATATCAGGAATATTTAAGGTAAGCTCCAATAGCCATTGTTTAAGTATGTTTTATGCCCGTTCTCTGGAAAGACATATCCCCTCACTTGGAGCTGTGTGGACCCCTATATGTCACACCTCTTTTATTTTTCATTCTGAACTTTGTTTGATATCCATTGTTTTGCCAACTGATCCCCTGTGGGCCTGGAGGGGGGGAGGGGTACTCTCTGTAATGACCTATATGGGGAGGCTCTGCCTGAAAGGGCTACCTTTTTCAGGCTTCAGGTACATGAAAGGGTAGAGATTTTACTTGTTGAAGTATATAATAGGGTAGGGGAATCTGTCATTTGGGTCTTTTTAAGGGTCCAAAAGGGCTGACAGATGAATTTAATGGGTCTTAAAAGTCGGGGAACGTTCTATTTTTGGGATTGATCGATGATTTACAGCAGTTGAAAGGAATGCAAAGTTCTAAACAAGGTTTGTGAAAGAGGTACCATTTGTCAATAGAAGGTATGCGAAAGAGACACCTTTTTCGTGAAAAATGATATATAAAATCGTAAAGGGTTGGACCTCAGGGTGGAGACTCCCTGTATAAACATTTGTTACATACCCCTCACCTCCCCAGGCAGCTGGGTGTTGCCTCACTTTTAGAGTATGTTTTATAGTAAGTAAATGAAAGTTTTTCTCTACTAATGAAACCCAGTCTTTATTGAATAGGATACCCTTAAGGTCAAAACACATTAGGCAACATGTGGCTACCACACATTGGGATGACACGCCACAGCAACACATCAGTAGTAGTAAATTGCTTCGTGTTTACTGAAGAAGGTTTGGAGACATCTTTGTCTCCTTGACCCAGTTTTGATTCTGAAACAAGTGGCACAAAATGAAATTAGTTTAAATTTGTGCAGTTTGCCACGGTGAGTAAATTCTGTCACGGAGACAAATATTTTCACAGAACTTCTACAGTGCACTTGACATGATTTGTCGCTGCG
>OZ037776.1:25055200-25132700 GCA_964035525.1 Porites cylindrica | reverse complement strand
ATACGACGAAAAACGCGTTGCAGAATATGAGTCTCGCTGCTTACGCAAGCGTAGCCTGAGATCATGCCCTCTCCCCATTATCCCTTTATGTCTCTCACGTTTTCCCTCTCGAGCTAAAGAAGCAAAGAAGCAAAAAACAACAACAAAAAAATAAAAAAATTACGGCTGATCTCAGGTTAAAGCAAGCGAGACTAACAAGTTAAAGGGCAACTCTCGGGAAAATTACCCCTGTTTTTTAAGTTCTCTATGGTTTCCTAATGGCATGTAATATCTCTCTTTGGTGAAATTTCCGATATATCTGTGAAACTTATTTTTTTATAATTTTTCGAAAACATTCGGATTTCAGATTAGTCACGTGATTTTACGTCACACGTGTGGAACACGGATTGCCAAGTGAAGATTATAAGAGAAAAACGCACCAAATTTCTCTTGCAAATAAAGGAGAAATGGAGTCTCTACTGTCATATTAACGTTCAGGAAAAGCATTTCGATGATGGTTCCAATTCTACATTTACACGGGCATCAGATGCGGGTGATTTAGATTTTTTCTGTATTTTTTTTGTTAGGGTATTTTTGAAGTCGCGTGAGACATTTATCGACCCGAGGTCAATAAATGTAAACAGCTAAGCTCCTAATCTGCTACGTATAATACAAAGAACATCTTTCGTATAGCAGATTTAAAATTCTGATACAACCATTAATGTTGCCTGATGGGTGTTGATGCCCTTCATTCCTCGAAAACGACTTAATTTATTCCCGGGAAATACTCGCATCTTTGAAGAGAACTTCGTCACAGACCGCCGTACCGGCCTGATTCTATACCGCCTTTTGTGTTTTCACTTAAGTGTGTTGTTCTCTTGTCTGAAATCTGCAGGTTCCATCCATTTACCTTTGCTTCTAAACACGCGAAATAAAACTCACTTCTCGCCGAAAATTGCGATTTTATGATCATCATTTTGAATGTAGTTATTCGAGATGTGCTCTCGAGATTGTAGCGTCATTCCATTGCAAAACCTGCACACACGCTAAAATTACATGTAATGTGCCTTTAAAGGATAGAAAGAAATAAAAACGTTTCAAAAAAAGTTGATTAAAATAGGATTGCTTCATTATCTTTAGTGGTACTTTGTACTCGTCCTACCCGCGAACACTATAAAACTGCCTTGATAGCACGCGTGTCACGCTTCTTTTGCAATACTTCCCTTGGGGACTTCTCACAAGAAAGGAAAAAAGAAATTATTAACCCGTTTGTTTTTAACTCCCCGACGCGGTACTTATAGAAAATTCCAAGGAGAAAAATGCGATCCATAACGGGAGCGAAAAAGAAGAAAGAACTAGGTAAGGTTCACTTCTACAGTATGAACCTTTTTATTGAAGGTTATGGCTCAAGCACCATAACCGAAAGTCTTTGCTGGCTATTAAGAAAATTCAAGGGCTTTAGAAAACTACATGTTGAACCTGCAGCTGAATACCCCTGCACAACTTGCTGCATCCATAGAGAGGCCCAACAGAGATGAGGCAATGTGTTCTTTCGTTACCAGATAAAATCTTTCCAGCCTTGTCAACTAAAGAAGGACTACAATGCCCTGCAATGTTTTGATTCTTTGTAGTTTAGGCTAAGCTAGGTCACTACTGCAATTAGTGACTTAGATGACCATGCACTGTATGGCCCACTTAAACTGTGACCGGTTTTCTTTATTATTATTGCCTTATCAATTAAAATATGCAAGATGGAAACAATCCATTTGTGAATTCTAATTTAAAAATGAATGAGGATTTCCCATTATAAGCTAAAGATATACAGCAATGAACAATAAAATATCATTTTATCATTAAGATATAAAGTTTCAGCTTGTACATTATTTCCCAGTTAACAGTCACACCTGTTGGAAAAAAAAAGGTGACATGTTATTAGTCAAACACTTATCCGCCATTATTATTCAGAAGATGTGAGCAAATAGTCGAGAAGAATTATGTATTTCCCACACACTGACACCATTGGACTTTAAAAGACCATCTAGTCTTATAGATTTTTTAGTTCCAACAATTATTGTTGACGTTGTTTGCTGGGTAGCAACCATTTTAATGGCAACAAAGTTGCTCTAGCCCAGTCTTGCAGTGGTGAGTGAGAAAATTGCATCATAATTATTCTATATACAGTAGGGTTATTTGCAATACATCGGATATTTATTCATCTGCACAATGGAATCCTGTGAACTCCATCTCATCCTCCAACCTTTCAGGCTTCTGGAAATGAGGTCGTATGCACTTAACTGCACAGGAATCAAGGATGGTAATGTAACTCCTACGTCCCTGCCAAGGGAGCCCCAGTATCACCTTACCAATTGCCTGTAGGCAATGTGCCTGCTTTTTTTCCTGATCTGATTCTTCATATGCCGAGGCACCATACTACTGCTTGTATTGCCATGCAGCTCATAACACCCAGTAATTCAGACAAACTGCCTGGAATCCTGGGTGTTCCACTATGCTGCTCCATATTTTCAACTTCAACTGCCTCCAAATATTTACGTTTTACAACAGCCACCTCTTGGAAGCAGATATTTCCCCCCCATCCAATAGTAGTTATTTTCTTTAGTCATAAATACCGAACATCGGTTAATGGAGGGCAACAGAACAAGTGTTGAATATTGACCTTTTCATTCTCCTCCCAGAAAATTATCAAACTGCCATAAGTCAAGACAGAGAATATTATTTCAATGGGTTCATCATACTATCTCCAGCCCATAACCACAAAATAGTTTCAAATATGTACACGTTTTCAATACTGGGTGTATTAGGTATAGAAGTTCCTGCAGTTATCTCTCATCAAATGCAATATTATTGTATTTAACACAACCATTGTTATGCTCCAGACAAAAACTTAAGTGAATACGACATGTCCCAACCTCGAAAATCATATACTGGGGAGCAGAAACGTTTTATGCAAGCAGTTAGTTCACATGGGTACGGGGGTGTATCTCATCCCAACTTTAACTTCTCTTCATAACAACATCAGGATACACAGAAGCTAGAAAAAATCAAAAATAACTTCTGAACCAAATTCATTGACAGAGCAAGACACAGCAAAAGTAAGTGAAGGACTTGTAGGAAAACAACTGTACAGCGCCTTTCAATTATTATGTATAACAATCTGTATAACAACAAAAGATCAAATTTGAAAGTGCAAGCACTCCACGAGTCGAGCATGAGCGGCTGTCAAGGGGCAAAGATATGGAAATTTATTTGCGTTGCAGTCAACGAATTACGAGAGCGTAGTTATTGCTTCCGATATAAATCACTGCTTTTTGTAAAACCAGGATTAAAGCAGAAATTAAAAAAAAAGCTACACTGAGACAACTTGCCCAGATTATCATTTCCAGTAGTCGTTAGAAGGGGAAGGTACGCTTTCGACTACTTGTACATATCAGCTGTACATATGAGAACAATGATCTAAAATTATAAACGCTCAGTATACAAAAAAAATGCGTGTTTAATTAGTCCTTTTCCTTTTACAATTTGAAGCATTCATAGTGTTGATGAAATCAAGCGATTTGCCGATCGCACTGTACACAAGAATTGTTCAAAACCTTCTACGCACTCAGCATTCTTCACTATCGAGACCGCTGCGGGCGAGTGGTAGGGTCGATGTTTTCTGGCGACGCACGAACTACATTAGCTTCGGACGATCTTCCAGCCGGCTCAAAACGCCGGGGCTAAATTCTCGTGAAGGGCTGCCCTATACTTCGCATTCTAAAAGTTCTTCTAGATCCGAATAATCAGACAAAGAGGTAGCGCTATCACTTGAAGAACTACAGTCAGCCATATTCGAGATCATCTGTTGTTCCACACCTGTGACGTCACGTCACGTGATAGGCAAAATCGAAGCGTTAATAGCGGAAGTTCGAGTAAGCGGCAAATTGAACAATTTGAATCTCGATTTCTGAGCCAAATAGATCGCTGAAGATATATTTCTTGATGGTATTACAATAAGAAAAACATTTGCAAGGTTTTTCTGAAAAATGTTGTCCTACGCGAGAGTTGCCCTTTAAGGTATCTAAAATAATGGCCCCATGCTCACCAAGCTCACTTCGCTTTGTGCAGCCAAAATCCAACAACGTTCCATCAAACCCCTTCGGAGGGGAGAGGCGGAAGAGAATCAGGGCGATTAGCCCTGGGTAAATCAGAATGGTGACAATGGTTGCAACTTCCGATGTTCAACTTTTGTATCACATTTTGATTTCAAGCCAAACCGTGTAAACGACAATGAAAGAGTCCTTTTTTTTTCGAGTTCAACGTCCACCTGAAAATAAATCGAGGTTGTTGCGAATCAAATCAGGCTCCTTATCGTAATAAATTTAAAACCCATCCCTGAACTACAAAAATACGATTAACTTGCGCGCTCACCAAACAACTGAATAAGATCCTTTCACATCAAATCAGTTTCTGCTTTCGCAAAAGTATTTTTGCAGTGGATCTTCACCTTCGATTCGAAGCTGCCGAGATATCATTAGTTGTCAAAATTGAAGAGGAGCATACGTTAGAGTAGCTTGACACCACCGAATTAAAATAGTACATAGATTTAGCCAGGGCTAAATGTGGTTAATATACTTATAAACAAAAAAATAAATCGTGTACTGCTAAAGAGGGACGGCAATGAGAATGACAAAAAAATCAATAGATCTAATATTTGTTAAATTTGAATGGCGGAATTGTCGTATGTGCTCACCAAAGATTTTGTCGCTTGTGTTCCTGTTCGCTTTTAATTTTTTTCACTGCCGCTCATTTTCACCTTGCTGGCCGCTAGCATTTCTCATTTTATTACCGCCGCTATGACATTTTCATGTTTTTCTTGCAACGAAATTCGTCTCCTTTGTTTGCAATCACTCGCTCTAACCTTTCTCTGTTATCCACGTGAGTGTAGACATCAAAGATAACGTGGAAAAAGAAGGGACTTTGTTGTTGTTTTTTCTTTCCAAAAGTCCTGGCGGCCATGCGAATTCCTGCCAAATAAAACCTTGAGCTGCATTTGGGTAGCCATACCTGTTGATTGAGTTGGTGTGCCTGTGGTGCGGACGGTCAGGTGGGCGTACGGTCACGTGACTACCAAAATTTCTCGGATGCATAGGTAACCAAATTTTCTTACCCATAGTGCTCCACTGCGTGCGCTTCGCGCGCGCGACAGCTCCTCTATAATGTTCTCATAAAACAGAGTGGAGAATTTTCTCTGATTTCCGTGCTTTCAGATTCCTGTTTGCTTTCTGGCTCTCTTATAGTTGGCTTCTTTAACTCTACACCCTGCAGCATCCTCTGGTTACAGAGTGGTATGTTGGGTGCGCTTTTCTAGATTGCTCATAGAAATAACAATGAATTTTTTTGAGGAAAATAGAAAGTAACTTCACCTCGAAGATCAGTATAAGGCAGGTTGGACATTCAGTACGTCATTGAACTGTCCAAAAAATCAACAACAACAAAACACACTTTCTATGGGTTTACCGGCGTGATAACCCATGCGGGATGTTGGGAGAACTCGAGGAAAGCTTGTAAATCACGAGCCAAAGGCGTGTGATTTACAAGCTTTTCTCGTGTTCTCCCAAGATCCTAAGTGGGTTATCACGCCGGTAAACCCATAGAAAGTGTGGTCTATGGTTTTAATAAAATAACGTTCAGTTTTCTATGAGTATCAGGACTCGAGGGAAAATAAAACTAATTCGAGGGAAAACAAAACCAACTCGAGACTCGAGGGAAAACAAAACTAACTGGTTTCCCGAGGCTTCGTGCTTGTCCCTGATGTTGTATTCATTTATGAAAAAGAAAACTAGCAATCCCGCCATCTGTCACGCAACTTTCCACCTTGTTTCGATCACGTGCTGTAATGTATCCCGAGCGGGGTACATTGCTTAATGTATCACGATCGGGATACATTTGATTTTAATCACGGCCACGTGACCAAGAATCAACCAATGACAGTCCCTGTCTAGTTGAGTGAAAGTCTAGGAATATAACAAGAATCTTTGAGGCCCGGGCTTTGAGCTCTACTAACTATTTCTCAATGTCGATTTTAAGGGGCAGTGTCATTGCTGGGGAGTTCATTTTGTATATCGATGCCAGTTTAGCCTGGGACCAGGCTCCGCATTGGGGAAAAAGGGCAAAAAGATCGACGAGCCAAGCGAGCTGAGAGGTAGTCTCAAGCGGGGAAGAGGTGGCGCCGCCCTTTCCCTCTCCCCAGGCCACCGCTTGGCTCGCTTCTTTCGCCTATTTGATCCCGTTTTTTTTTTTAATTAAAATGTATTTATTGATAATCACATCAAATAATTACATTTATAATACTACAAAAAGAAAAAAAAAACACTTTCACAATAGACATTAACAGAGTAAAGCAATATTAATTGTTAAATTATTACAGGGCTAAAAGAAATTATATAGAGGATATTACACGGTGGCGCGAAGATATGAAAATAAAATTCATATCTTTAAGCCGCCGTGTAATGTTCTTTTTATTATATAGACAAAAAGACATCAATAAAATAATAGATTTTTATTCGCCAAAAAGTAATTGTGACGGCTCAAATTTACATTACGGCAATATAAGACATTGTTTACAATAATCTTGAGAAATAACACTGAGCTGAATAGGGCTCTACAATGACAAAATATAAGTAAAGCTTTGAAAAATGTATAATTAAAATTCAAAGGACGCAAGACCCCTACAAATTTTGGAGGGAAACTACCGAAATTACGTCATCGATAAACTCACGTGTGAGATTATAGAAAATAAACCACTCCGGTCCCGGATGCAGTTTTTATGAATTTTACGAGAGGTATATTTTCCAGTGAAACACTCGTGTCTATATAATAAAAAAAGTACAACACGGCAATGAAATAATACGGAGTTAATACAGTTAACTTAAATAAGGCGTCAGTATCCATTTTCTTTTGAAGAATTCTTTGTTGCTGATTTTTTCTTCTGTTTCATATTTAGCGATGATCTTGGCTCTAAATCCATAAATGTTTGGAAGGATTTGTTTGTTACTACAGTCCCACAAATAGAGTTTTCCAATAATTATAAAATTGTTCAGCAATTAAAGTAAAGGGCAAGCATTTTCCGTCAAAATTCCGAAGAGCACATTTTCCAAGCAGAGACGAATTCGTTGATTCGAAATAAGGCACCAATATAGTTCAAATTCAGTCCAAAACTGGTTTAATAATTCTGGTTGATTGTCACAGAAAGTACATAAATCATTTGTTCTAAAACCTATTATATACAACTTTGTATTTGTGTAAAGAATTGAGTTAATTACTTAATACTGGAAGGCTTTAACATACGATTCGACAACGATAGGGTGTGGCAGCTTAAATATTTTCTTCAGATTGTCGCTGTTAAAATGATAGTTACTCTGTAATTTTTGAATAATATTCAGGGACACCCAACGAGAATATAGTTGAAAACCACTTAAACATAGCATTGTTAAACGTATTTTAGTATTTAAACGGTAGATATAGGCATATTTTTATCCCCTAAAAATGTTTCATCTGTTCGGATTTCCTAGCTGAAAGTCTAGTGATCCGAAAATTATAGGGATCAAAACTTACCTTTTCGAAAATTTCAGCCAGAAAAAAGGCTCCCGAAAATTCTAGGTGACCTTTTAAGGGGTAAAAATCCGTTAAAAATGGGCAATTACAGTAGTTTTTAGATGTTCGAAAATCCTAGGAGAGGCAGGCAAGCAAGAAATTTTTTAACAAATGTTCCTTGAATTCTAGATCTCAAATCGTTTTCCGAACAGATAATTTCCGAAAATTGTCGTTGGGTGCCCCTGAATATTGGGCGGTTTAGCTTTTTCTCTGATGAGTAGGTTGAAGTAATCCTTTGATTTCCCTTTCGTAACATCAAAATTACTTTCACCCACCACAAATGTTGGAGAGTTTATGGAAGGATACCCGTCATAACTTCTTAACGATAATGGAATGGACCTACGTAAGCCAGCCCATTCTAAAATATTTGTTTCGCATATTTTTTTAGACAGTTGATTATAAGAATCAGAACTTTTCAGACGAAATTTCTGGTTTTCAAAAAAAAAAAAAATAGATCAAAATAAAAATCAAAACCGTTCAACAGATGAAGTCCAGAATCTGGGAAATGAAAGGAGGTACATATACAAAGACCCTAGCCAAGAATCAGGTCAGAGGAATATTTCGTATACGAGATATCCGAAGAAATGTTTTACCCAAGTTATAGAGACGCCATGTATGGAGACGCATGCTGGTGCTCACCTGGATGAGCTCCAACATGGCGGACGGAAACCAACAGAAACATCTGTTAGCGAGTTTTGCTACAAAAGCATGCATTTATTCTTCGAGAAACTCATAAACATTAAAGTAATACTTTTTCTAATACATAAACTGTTTAGATAGCAAAAGTTCCAGAAATAAGTTATTTTTTTAACCAACATGACAGCTCTCTTGGCCGTCATGCATTTGCCCCGTCACGCAAAAGCTTAGAAATTCAAGCGTACTCTATCACAAAACCAAGAACCCTTTTGAAGCGAAAATTTGTTTGAAAATTAGTTTTCAGCTGCTCTAATGCATTGTGAAAGTCAAATCTCGGCGGGATCGATAGTTTTTTAGTTTGAATTTTCGTTACGTCATGTGAAAACCAATAATAAAAGATCTTGGATGCAAATAAATCTCGCATTAACATAATGTTTATAATAAACCGGCTTGTTTTCAACTTTTCTTTCCTTGTTATTTCAGATTATGGTTTTCCAATCTTCTTCAGTGGCAAATGTTTCCGTTTTTGCCTTTTTCCCCAACTGCGGAGCCTGGTCCAGGACTAATGAAAGTTACGCTATGAAACTTTGAATGACAAAATCACATCTTTCATGTCTCCAACACATCATATCAATCTTTACAAACAAAAAAAATGAACTTTGAAAAACTGTTAGGTCAGCACGTTTTCCAAAACCACAATTAAAATCCGTTCCAAACTGTTTGTACATATATCCCATCCCCTTTTGTATTTGCTGTGTCATTTATACCCTTTTGTAATACTTTTTTAGCGGTTATTTTACGGATTCACTCGATTAGGTGCCCTGGGTAAGAGAGCTTTTTTCTGGCGTACGACGAAAAGCTTTTTCGGCTGCTGTCGGACACGTCTTTGGCCGAAGGCCTAGGACATGAGCGTGACCGAAACCGGAAACCGCGCATGAAAAGCCTCTGGCACCCAGACACCTTACGTTACGTTACATTTTGCGATTTGCTGACAGTTCCCACTGTTTGAATTTTGAAAAGTTTCTTGACACAACTTCTTTAATAACGGGGGTTGGGGGAAGTGTAGCTATGACTTGGTTAACGCACTACCTACCACCCACCCACCCTTAGTTTGTTAAGCCTTTCTACAGGCGTGGGCTACCTCTTTTAGGCTCTCAGTGGTGTGATGTACCGTGACGGCGCACTAATTACTAGTGTCCGTAACGTAAGGTGTCTGATAGAGTTTCCAGTCGTTCGAGACACACACTGTTGCAATAACCAGTACCGTTAACTAAATGTAAGAGAAAATCAATAAGCCTTCTGTCTGGAAACTGTCAGTTATTTACTGAGTGTTCGTAAAGCAGTTTCTACTGTATTGACGATCATCTTCTAGACTGTGATTTACATTTAATGAGAGGAGTGCGCGCGCGTCATTTCCGTTTCTCGCGCAATTCGCTCGATGGATTAAGAGCAAAGGGAGACTGCTCGTTGTCTAATCATCCTAATCAGTCCTATAGGTTCTATGCTCACATGCTGAGAGAACAGAAAATATTTTAAATGGCAAATTCTCAAAAATATCCTTGCTACTATAAATAATATTTGCAATCCCATCATTCTTTTAGACAACATGAAGAATCAGTAAGCTTTAAAATGATTTATTCATGTTTCTGTATTTTTCTCTTTGTTCTTTTCACCTTTCTCGAGCAGGACCTCTTGACTGATCTTGACTTGCCTGTAGCTGTCAGCAGTACTTTTATGTTCCTCTCCAAACAGTATAAGACGGATAGCTAATTCACACTGGTGAGATTGTAGAGCTGCGCTGTAGTCATGCATGTGGTATTGTGTTACACCGAGCTGCCCGTAGCTGTCAGCAGTGCGTTCATGTTCTTCTCCAAGCAGCTTAATATGGATAGTTAATGCACGCTGGTGAGATTCTAGAGCTGCGCTGTAGTTATGCATATTGTATTGTGTTACACCAAGATCACTGTAGCTGTCAGCAGTGCTTTCATCGTCCTCTCCAAATAGTTTAAGACGGATAGTTAATGCACGCTGGTGAGATTGCAGAGCTGCCCTGTAGTCATGCATGTTGTATTGTGTTACACCAAGTGCCCTGTAACTGTCAGCAGTGCTTTCATGGTCCTCTCCAAACAGTTTAAGACGGATAGCTAATGCACGCTGGTGAGATTGCAGAGCTGCGCTGTAGTCATGCATGTTGTCTTGTGTTATTCCGAGTTCGCAGTAGCTGTCAGCAGTGCTTTCATGGTCCTCTCCAAATAGTTTAAGACCGATAGTTAACGCACAGTGGTAAGATTGCAGAGCTGCGCTGTAGTCACGCATGTTGTTTTGTGTTACACCAAGTGCCCTGTAACTGTCAGCGGTGCTTTCATGGTCCTCTCCAAATAGTCTAAGACGGATAGTTAATGCACGCTGGTGAGATTGGAGAGCTGCGCTGTAGTCATGCATGTTGTTTTGTGTTACACCAAGTTCCCTGTAGCTGTCAGCAGTGCATTCATGGTCCTCTCCAAATAGTTTAAGACGGATAGTTAATGCACACTGGTGAGATTGTAGAGCTGCGCTGTATTCATGCATGTTGTACTGTGTTACACCAAGTGCCCAGTAGCTGTCAGCAGTGCTTTCATGGTCCTCTCTAAATAGTTTAAGACGGATAGTAAATGCACGCTGGTAAGATTCTAGAGCTGCACTGTAGTCATGCATGTTGTTTTGTGTTACACCAAGTGCTCTGTAGCTGTCAGCAGTGCGTTCGTGTTCTTCTCCAAGCAGCTTAATACGGATAGCTAATGCACGCTGGTGAGATTCTAGAGCTGGGCTGTATTCATGCATGTTGTTTTGTGTTACACCAAGTGCCCAGTAGCTGTCAGCAGTGCTTTCATGGTCCTCTCCAAATAGTTTAAGACGGATAGTTAATTCACGCTGGTGAGATTGCAGAGCTGCGTCATAGTCATGCATGTTGTTTTGTGTTACACCAAGTTCCCTGTAGCTGTCAGCAGTGCGTTCATGTTCTTCTCCAAGCAGTTTAATACGGATAGCTAATGCACGCTGGTGAGATTGTAGAGCCGCGCTGTATTCATGCATGTGGTTTTGTGTTACACCAAGAGCCCTGTAGCTGTTAGCAGTGCTCTCGTGGTCCTCTCCAAATAGTTTAAGACGGATACTTAATACACGCTGGTGAGATTGTAGAGCTGCACTGTAGTCATGCATGTTGTATTGTGTTAGACCGAGTTGCCTGTAGCTGTCAGCAGTGCTTTTATGGTCCTCTCCGAATACTTTAAGACGGATAGTCAATGCACGCTGGTGAGATTGTAGAGCTGCACAGTAGTCATGCATGTTGTATTGTGTTACACCAAGTGCCCAGTAGCTGTCAGCAGTGCTTTCCTGGTCCTCTCCAAATATTTTAAGACGGATAGTTAATGCACGCTGGTGAGATTGCAGAGCTGCGCTGTAGTCATGCATGTTGTTTTGTGTTACACCAAGTGCTCTGTAGCTGTCAGCAGTGGTTTCATGGTCCTCTCCAAATATTTTAAGACGGATAGTTAATGCACGCTGGTGAGATTGCAGAGCTGCGCTGTAGTCATGCATGTTGTATTGTGTTACACCAAGTTCCCTGTAGCTGTCAGCAGTGCTTTCATGGTTCTCTCCAAACAGTTTAAGGCGGATTCCTAATGCACGCTGGTGACATTGTAGAGCTGCGCTGTAGTCATGCATGATGTGTTGTGTTACACCAAGTTCCCTGTAGGTGACTGAAGTCCTTTCATGTTGTTCTCCTAAGGACCTTGTTGCCGTGTCCAGCGCTCTCTTGTATGACTGAAGAGCTTCTGAGTGGCTTCCTCTGTTGTTGTAAACTCTACCCAGGTTTAAGTGGCAGTCCACAAGCGCTTCAATTTGTATTTGACCATAACCGCCAAAGTCGTAACTATCTAGGAAAGTTTCTTTCCATTGCTTGAGCGTTTTTTCATGATAACTTATTCTTGACCAAAATAGTTTTTCAGGGTCTTCACTATTCAAATCCCAGAGCATGTTTGCCACAGCTGTGTGAAAATAAAGCAAACCAATTGAAGGTTTAACATCTTTTTCGACACACTCTAACATTTGAAGAACCAAGTAGTTTGTATTTTGTTTGGTTTTAGTGTTAGCGAAAAACTTTGTAGCTTCGCTTAAGAGAAAGACAAATTGGAATTCGAAAGGTTGATTAAGCAAAATGTTTGAGCCCTTTTCAAAGTTCATTTTATCGGTAGTTTTTTGTGATTTGCTTTTCATTGGCGGAATAATAAGCAGCTTGCAATCTCCTACTGCAGAGGACAGATGTAGTGATTTGTCATAGTAGCTACTTGCATTGTAGAAGTCATTTAGGGACTGATAATAACAAACGAGGATCTGAAGAATAAGAAACTTTAGAAATAACGACTCTTGGTCGTTGCAAGTATTCAGTGATGAAAGCGCCTGCTGTAGGCAGTGGACTCCACTCTTAATTTTTTCTGCAGTAAGCTGACAGATTCCTAAATAGCAGAAACATTTGCCTTTTTCTTGATTAGAAACAAGGGACGATGCTTCTTGCAGAACTTTCACTTCAGAGAGAAGATGATTCGTCTGCCCTGCTCGTCCCCAGGTTACTTGACTGAAAGCTTTGGAAGAAAGTAGCTGCCTGTGGTATTTTTCATTTCCATGCAGATTGGCTGCTTTTATTGCGCCATCGTATATTTGATGAAAGAATTTCGCTTCACTCTCGGTCCAAAAAAGCGAGTCAAGAAACAACTCCCCCTTGACCAATATGTCAAAGACAGTGTCAGCTGTTTTGGAGTCAAAACATCCGTCTACTAGGCTTTGAACAATGCTCTCCTTATCCTCATAAAACGCAATATATGCATCCATGGAATGCCCGGTGAGAAATTGTTTATTTAGTTTATCAAAGTACGAGACATAGAATGCATTCAAACGACCCTTTGCATTAAGAATTATCTTGTTTATCTCAGTGTCCTCTTTCTCTTTCGAAAATGATTGCAACAGTTTGTGCATCGTGAAAGTCCCGGGTTTAGAGCCTGAATCAATCAGTGACTTCCTCCGAAGGTTTTGTAACATTCTTTTGGCTTTAAAACCACTTTTGGTGCCTAAAACAACCGCAGCGACCTCAGTAGTGAAGTTTTCAGGGAGAATGCTCAAAGAAATTAGTGCTTCTTGTTCTTGTGCAGTTAGTCTTTGGAAAGAGGAGTCAAATATGTCCAACATGCTTACGACACTTTCTGTAGAGGACGCCTTGAAATCATCTAGAAAATGGCTTGGTAAAGAATTATCTTCAGAAATCAAAGAACACATTAATTTTATCGCCAAAGGAACTTGTCCGCAGATATGCGCGACTTCTATGCAATCTGCAGCGCTCGCATTTGGAAGTAATTCATGAATTAAGGATTTTGTAGAGGCTTTATCCAATGCTCTGACTCTCAATCCTTGATGTCCTTGAAAATGAATGTCCATAAAGTCAAGAGACTCTCTCGTGGTTACAATGCATGTCACCCTTGGGTTTTGCCTGAGTATTTCTTCAAGAAGTTGGGTGACCTCTTCCTTCACTTTCTGACAACCACTTTCTAACAAATCATCGGCATTATCAAGAATAAATACAGACTGTTTTGATATTTTATTGAATAGTTGGCAAATCTCATCATCAAGGGACAGACGCTGATCAGACGGTTGATTTTTAATGGTTGGTTGCCCTAGAACGCTAAGAATCTTTGAAGCCAGACCCGCCTTTGACTGAAGTCCTCGCAATGAAAGCCAGTACACTGGCAGTCCTTGAGTCTGAAGAGCGTGTCCCACTGCAATTGCAACCGACGTTTTTCCGAATCCAGGTGAACCCCAGATCGACACAAGTCGGGTGGATTCGGAAGTGACATGTCCGATTATCTCTTCAACTTCGCTCTGTCGCCCGGTGAAATTGGGAACCATTGAAGGAAGGTAGGCTCTTGAGAGCGATGGTCTCGTATCTTTTATAATAAGAAAAGACCAAAAGTGAAAAAGAAATCAGTTAAAATCTTCAAAAATAAATATATAAATAAGTCAAATTTGACCCGTCATTCAATGTACAAATGATATTCTTGAAGTGAATTCAAATCCCTAATTTTATATTTATACGAAATCTGATGATTTAGGAAAAGAGTTCGGTTATGATGTGGATCCAAGGTCATTTCCTAATCTGTTTTATATAAAGGAAGCTTACATACAAAACAAAACCTTGAGAAAGATGTTCTTTAGGCAGTGTCTGGCAGCCTGCTCAACAGAAAAACTCTGAGAACTTCCCAACATGAGTCAACAGAGTAAACAGATGCTCCGCAACTGAGCTACAGGAGACTAGACTTAACTGGAAAAAGGTTCACTCTCCGGGGCTAAGACTGCTACCTTTTTTAATTACCTTACAATCTGAAGGCTCTGATGAAAAGGGAAAACTTAATAGGCTCAATTAACCAGTCCTGCAATGGCAATTTACTTACTATTTGTCCAAACCGTAACTGGCTGAGCCTTCGGAAGGAACAATTTCTCAAAATCTTACCTGCATTGTCAGATAGATTTTCTTGTTCGTCTCTTCCTACTTTCAATTCATCAATCTTTTTTTCCAGTCTAGTTATGTCGTCTTTGCTGGCATTATCAACTTCGACTTGTTTTTTTAAACTCTCCAAACCTTCTCTGAAGTCCTCGAGACATTTGATGTACGCCCGAGTCTCGTCTCGGATTCTGGCTTCCAATTTTCGAACTTCATTTGTGGGAAAGTCTGACTCCGCCAAACTAACAAATGCGTCAATTGATGCCGTCGAGCCACCAAGGGCTTGAAACGCATCTCTGGTGTAATTCACGCGCTGGTCAAACGTCGCCTTGTCCATCTCACTACTGGTGGAGTGACAAAGCGAATTTCTAAGAAGGCGAAGCTGATCAATTGCAAGTGCAATGGTCTCCGTCATGTTTCCACCCGGGCTGACCACACATGCGTGGAAACTACCATAAGGTACTGCACGGGGCTTCACGTACAAATCACTCAGTGTGGCAAAGGGGCTTGTACTGGCTGGCAAGGCAAAACACCGCGCAAATATAGTAGCCTGGAACAGGTTGGTACAATCCCATTGGTTGTAAGACTGGAGAACAGGAACTTTAGTCTTCTTGCCACTTTTTGCTTCTTCAGAGTCGAACATATTTCTGACAGCAGTGGAATCATCCCAGAGCTGGAAACCAGGGCGATGTCCATAGGTGTTGTCCCACATGGTTTTAAAGGTCTGCCGTAAGGCTTTGGGGAATTCATTTAATACTAAGGACGAGAACTTAAAGAAATTTAATTGTTCGTCACTAAACGGCTGCAATGCTGTCATCTCCAGTTAGTATACGCAGTAGGTGAAGGAACTAAAATTAATTAAAGAAAAAAATTACCAACAATGAAACTCAAGACAACCCTCGTTTTTCCTAAAAACTGCATTTTTCTTCAGTTTATTTCGCGATCGCATGCTTTTCTGCTACCCCATACGAGTTGGGACGGCACAACCAGATAGCCTTAACATTGCCCTGCTATAAAAGGGAGAAAATTGTCTACGAGAAATGCTTAAAGAGTAACTGACAGACAAACCGAGTAGGCCGGTTGAAATCAAATAAACTGACTTTCGGTGAGGGTCTGGTTGTGTACTTTAGCGAACAATTCTTTCAAGGACCACCTGGACAGACAGCAGCGAGGGAAAACCGGATCTTAACGTAGATTAGGACCAGCAGTATAAAATAGCACTTTAAAAAATTGAAGGCAAGGCTTATGGGAAAGCTAAGGGTTACGAATTTATTTGCCCAATATTTCGACTAGACAAAACTAGTCTTCATCAGGGGCTAGAAAAGCTAAGTGAGAATAGAATAAACGGTTACAGTATTTAAAACATGACAAAAATAATAAAAAATGTGATTGGTGAAGGAATACAATTGACTAAAACTTGTATGAAGAGGTTATATTAAAACATGTGTCAATAGATTAAATTTCATCTCTTCTGTTCATCCCATAGGGTTCAAGTGTTTTGCCTTTCGATATTAAAAATCGATCGCGTGCCTTACGGATACTGTCCCTGTCTGAATTAATTATTTCTAACGGAGTGAGCTCTATGTCCTTGATGGAATGATCTGGAAGGGAGAAAATTTTGGGAAGGGATATGTCGCTGGTTCCCTGGAAGCCTTAGCCTTTACTAGACCTTCTACCCTGTTTCACTATATTTCCGATCTATCGATGCTCTCGTTTTTATGAAATTAATGCGGGTAAATTTAAATTTGCCAATCTCATTTTCTTAGTTGTCAGCAATTTCTATTTAAATACGTTGTACCATAGGGCCTTAAATTTTAGTTACACTAGGGCTACAAATAATCTTAAACCTTGTCGTATTTGGAGCTTCACTATATAATTTCGATTAATTATACGGCTACGAATTTGTCACTGCCGACTCATTATAGATCGTTTTCACTGTCACGCAACAAAAAAATAAATTGGAAACCGTCCAGTGGAAAAACCCAAGAAATGAAATGTTATAAAAGACTAATATATAAACTATTTGTCAAAGTCTCAGGTCTTTGTGGCCCGCAGTTCCTGAGTTATTTGCCGAAAGGTTTCACGCAACTTTGTAGAACTTTGTATGGAGACGCCATATTGGTGCACCGTTTTGGGGTGCCAATATGGCCGCCGGAAATCCACAAAAACATCTGGAATTCAATATTTCTCTAAAATCTCTTTGTTTTCACTCGAGAACTAGCATACGTACGCATAAACATATCTTCTAATACTTAAAATGGTTATACTGCTAAAAATCAAGGGGAGAGACTTTTTTCAACGAGACAGCATTTCTAAGTTCCAATTGCTGTAATTTCGAAATGAAACATGTTACGGGAATGGAAACTTGTACACAGACTTACTTTTTGTTTAAATTCAACCTAGTGCAAATTAAAGTTCGTACAACCTCGCTATTTTGACTTTACAATTTGATGACGTCACTGTGAAAACCATCTATAGAAGTTGATGGAGCTTTTATGATCATGAGGTACATAAACATGAGTTATTTCCTTATTCATTCAGCATGAATTGAACTTATCCTGCCCGCGAAAACGAAGTAAAAAGCTAAGTCATTTTACACATTGACAACGATTGCTTCAATTAAGTCGATATTGAACCGCTAAAAGTAATTTGTATTTCGAGATATCGCAATTGTTGTCGTTGTCAAGTTTGGCTTCATTGGTAAAATGGCCGATACAGCTCTCCTTTTTTCCGCATGTCTCTTTACGTAAAACATCTTTCCGTAGCATGAACTTGTATCTAGACTATCTACTGAGTTGATAATGTGAGCCTGAACTAAGACTTTCAAGGCTTTTGATCCGTGGCCTATTATCCGCTCTATGTAACTGTATTATTGTGCACAAGTGGCTAGGAAATTGTCGAAACATGTATCAAAGCATCATTCTGTTATTAGAATTCATAACTTCAACAAAGTTTACCTTTAAGATATCAACTCTTCGTTAGATGCTCACTGTCTCAGGCATCAGCCCCAAGATTGTCAAATTCTCTAACCGAGTACCAATAACAACAGTACACAATCACAAACGCCGCTATTTCTTTACCATGTTTGTGAACAGCACCCAAAGAATGCGCAAGATTTGTTATACAGGGAACAGAAAATCCAGCAAATCACGATGACGTCAGAGACCGCAGAGGCAATATTGTGTATTGTGCGCGATCAGTGAAGGTGAACCTCGGAAGTGGACTTAACCAGGAGCTGATGGGTTCCTAACCGTGACGCACAGACGGGTATTATGAATTTGCTCCTAGAAGGAGGCTTTCAAAGTAGTCGACAACGCGCACCCAAGATGAGTAGACACTATTAGACGAGGCCACAGCAAGCGAGACAGTCCAGGACTGCAACAATTATTGAAAGAACGTTAAGACTACTCCATATACTATAAACTGCCGATTTTAAGTCCTGGGCTTATGTAACTTCGTAAGGGGTTTTCGGAGGGCTAACTTGATTAAAATTGAGTGGCTTATATATGTTCCAAGGAGCATAGGGATTTTAAAGAGAAACTGAGGCAAATATTGTTACATAAATTTCTTGATCCTTCGAGCGTTTTCGTAGGATTTAACCTTTTAATGTATCATAAGAAATTTAAACGGAAACTTAGGTTCTTTTTTAGGTAATTATTTTTATATATACTTGATAATGAATTATAACTTTGTCAAATTATGTACAATAAACTTCTTACTCTCTCTCTTTCTCTTACCCTCTTACACTTGCAACAATAATGGGGGTGATAATGGGAACTTGAAAACGCTTCGAAACATGCATATCAACAGAGCAATTTTCAAGGAGTTATAGTAACTCCCCTAGTGGGGTTAATTTAACTCCCTACAGTGAAGTAATACTTTGGAGTTATTTTAACTTCAAAAAAGGAGTTTAAGGAACTCTTTTTCAGATTTGAAGTTATCATTCAGGAGTTAAAGTGACCCCCAAAAAAGGTTTATCCCGTGCTCTAAAATTTTTACTCCATTTTTGGAGTTATGATAACTCCCTAAAAAAATACTGTGAATGGTTGCTAAGCAAAAAAAAAAAAGTTGGAACCGAGTTAAAAAGTTGGAACCGAGTTAACCACGAAACGTAACAAATTGCGTAAGTTTAGACTTTAATTTATTAGCGGAGCTCCACCCACGCGCGAAGCGCGAATGGACGGAGCCCCATAGCTAAGGAAATGTGGTAATCTACCCATCCGAGAAAATTTGGTAATCACGTGACCGTACGCCCGACCGTCCGTCCGCACCACAGGGAAACCAATGTTTACTCTCACACTTTCTAGCTAGTTTGGGAGCCCAATAGAAAACTAAATGCACATCAATGTTGTGATCAATTGACAGCTGTCAAAACAGGATATCCGCTGACCAGTATCACCTGACCGTACCGCGGGCTCAAGTGTCGACCCATCGAGGTCGAGTTTTTTTGAAGTTATCCGCTGACAAATAACCAGTTTCAAATGATCGCAGGCTCAAATCTATTTTTTCCAATGATTCATATGAAATATGTTGTGTTTATGTCACTATGGCCCCGCACTGTTAAGATTTTTATTTAAAACTGACCTTGGACGCGAAAATTCAGCCCTTTTTTTAAAAATAAAGGCGGGGAAGACCTTTTCTTACCATGGTCACGCGTTTGTCACGCTCTACGTCCAATTTTTGTACTCTGATTGGTCAAAATTTGACAGGTGAGTTCATGCGGAAAATGTATGCAGCATCTTGAAAGTTGTTTACTTTGACAGCAAAAGCTGACAGAGTTTTGTGTCAACTTGTGATGTTTTTAACTGTCTTTTTCCACTGGATGTACAAAATGAAATACAGCTGCTATCAAGAGTCTTCTGTTATCCATGGCTGGTTTGTTTATTGGGTTTTTGGTTGAGAAATGCGTCGCTTGTCAAAATTGGGTAATCCGATTTCGGATGGCATCGTTTTCGTCTTTCACCTTGCTCAATGCGTAAGAGGGTTTAAAAGTCTCCAGCAACTATGGCCTTCCTTGATATCTTTCAGGAACTGAATCTCGAATGGTAAGGCTGAGTAATTATTGTATTTGATGTTTGTCAGTTTTGTTATATCTAATTTCATGAAGTCGAGCAAAGTTTATGCGGCAAGTTGTTGCACGTTTGTTGAGATTTGAGTCAATGATCTGATCTAGTATCAGGTTTGATGTAAGCTTACAGAACGTTAAAAGGCCTTCAGATATATTTTCTCACGGCAAATAGAAAAAAAAAAACGTTCCGAAGAATATTTAGTTATAAATTTGGCTGTAGAAAGAAAACTTTGAGTGATTTTCTTGTTTCGAGGAGTTCATCTTTGAAAAAAAACAAACACCGGGAGGCCGGCTGAAAGTAAAACAAAATAAACTTAAGCTTAAAGACTCAGGATTTTTAGAGAGAATTTAATACTTGTCTTCGTGAATGAAAATTGTTGTCCCTGTAAATGTTTTACCGAATTATATTTCTTTTATTGATTGTTAGTAGTCTCTCTTGCAATTTTAATCGCTTGTCCGTGGTGTTTGTTTTCATCGTTCATGAACATCGCTTGCAGGAGTACTTAGAAATGTCGCGCGTATCAAACGCTTTATAAGATTACACATCGCTATAACTGGAACCATTAAATAACAAAAAATAATGATAATAAATTCGTTATTATGTTGAAGCGTATCTCCATTAAAGTTCATTCAAACACTCGACCACACTGACAGCTCGCACTAAAAGTGAGAACCGGCTGGCCGTATGGGTGATTTTGGAAATTTTTTGAACGGTTTCGCTAAAAGCCCACTATTGATCGATTGATTGAATATTGAAGAATTGTGAAATGCCGTATTCTGTCCGAGGTCTGTATGATAAAAAGTGCTGTTTCACCTCAGATGTGATGTGTAAAAAGTATAAAAAGTTGGTTTACACACCCTCAGATTTGTTGGCAAGAATTTGTAAAGTAAACCTGTCGAACGCACAAAAATGCGGCCTGATTTGTTTACCAAGAATTTGTTTTCGAGGCCTAATCTACTGTGATCAAGAACCATTATGGCTCTTGAATGTGATAGAAGATGTTTGCTATTTTTTGGGTGTACATATGTTTAGGCTATCAACTCGATGTAAGATGTTTCACTCTAAAATAACTTATCCTTTCCCTCAAAAGTCACGTGAATGTGCCCTTAAGTTAACTGATTTGTGGATTACAAGTTTATTGTTTGATTTAAAATATAAATTTATTAATGGGAGCTTCGCTTTTAGCCCTGGCTAAATCTATATATTACTGTTGATTCAGTGTCAGCGTACAGCTTGAGTAAAGTAAAGCAGTACTACAACGCAGTAGTTCACAATAAAGTTTCAAGTAGTATGTCAAGAGTAGCCTGCGTAGCAAGCGTTTCCTTGCGGTTTCGGAGCAAAGAACGGGAAACGACCGAGTTGATAATTAAAAAGAAGTAATTAACTTATTGTTTCGCCATCACGTTCCAAATTTTCTGATTGAAGTAATTCAGAGTTCTTGGAAAGTGATTGTGAATTTCTGTCGAAAAAAACACAACAGGGGGCCTACATCTGGAATTAAGGGGGTTATAATCGGGTGTATTTCCTTGTAGTATGTGGGGAGATAACTGCATGGGGGGAGCTTATAATCAGCGAAGAGGCAAATTTGAATGCGGGCTGGCTAGCTAGGAAGCTATGCAAAGGCGATTTGAGCAACGCACATCAACCGTAAATGTGGCTTTTCTGATATGCCTTGACGCTTCCAAAGTTGTACTGCTTAGTGTAGTTATTCTTATGAAGAGGAATTAACCCAAAATTTAAGCAAAAGTGTCTAAGAATGCAAAACGTCTACTTCCGGTTCACGTACGTTGCTCAGAAACGCTCCTTCCTTAAAAACTCCCCAGCTACTCTTTTCAAGCAGTCATGTATGATTTCCTTCGAAGCTGGAAATATTTTCAGGCGAAACGCTTGTTCTTAAACTCGCTAGCTAGCCTTTCCAAGCAGGAACATATATGGTCTCCTCCGAATTTAAATATCTTTTCAACAATATTTCAGTCTCTTTTTAGTCTGCAGAATAAAAAAATATAGTGACTATCTCCAAGGTAGGTGGAGTTTGATCTTCGGGTGAACGTAGTCCTGAATACGACTGTTGTTGACAGTGACTGACGTTTCTGAAACTTGTGCGGTAGTCATCTTCAGAGTCAAAGTGAGTTGTATCACGTCAGTTGATGGTATTATACTCTGGTTATTGATCTGATTGGTAAATTACGTCGCGATGTTATTGGTCGTCTGTCAGTTAAGCCGTGATGTTCAAGGCTATGAAGACTCGTAATCAGTAATTGGTGCGTTTCGATCCGTCTCTTGTCCCAGTAAAACAGTCGTCTATTGTTAGGCAAATTGTCAGTTCTCCAGTCGTTCTCTCGTAGTTAGTTTTGCTTGATCTCGTCAATAAGTCGTTTGTTCAGCACTGGCAACTGTTGGCTACGATTCAGTGGCGTTTGTTCTAAGTTAGTAAACCAGCTTTCTAAAGTAAGACGTTGATAGTAGTCTGTAAAATACGTTATACATGTAGCAGAGTTCCAGTCAATTTGATGTTTCGTCTGTAAATGGTGCTCAGTAATGTGATTATTGACGTCACCATTCCTCGTCGGTCTCCACAAAGAAGACCACTTATACGAATACAATAACACAAAGGATCCTATGAACAAAATCCTATCAGATTTCTAGCAAAACTGTCGCCTTTGGATTGAGAATCTCAAAGTTATAAAGCATAGGGAATAAAACTGTCCCTGGAAGCAGAGCTGGGGTCTCGGGAGGAGAATGCTCGCTGAATGCCACTGAATGGATTGTTTTTGCTTACGAAAAAGATAAAAAGGTAAAGATCCTTATATTTTTGGGGCAAAGACTCTAGAAATACAATCTAAACTAAATTCAATTTAGCCAATAAGCCATCGAGTTTGTGAATGAGTATTAGTTCGTAACACTATGAAGCGCATAGGTCCGCAATGAATCCTCAGTATCAATAACAACAAAATCTTCGCCTGTACAACTCGTAAAGCTGTGAGATGCATCATTTCTTACCAAGGATCCCAAATTAAAAGTGATAGGCTAGAATTAGGTGGAAAACACAAATATACATATTCTCGGTTTTCACTGTCACGCAATCAAAAATAAAATTGCAAACCATTCAATACAGAAAGTCCCGAATCTAGGAAATAAAAGAAGATAAATAAGCAAAAGGCCTCGCCAAGAATCAGGTCTGTACGATATTTCATATGCAAGATATTAGGAAAAACGTTTTACCCAAATTTACAAAGCTTTGTATGGCGACGCCATGTTTGTGTCCCTTTGCGGGGCACAAATATGGCCGCCGGAAACCAACAGAAACATCTGTTTTTGATTTTTCCTACTAATGCGTTAATTCATCGCTTGAAAAACTCATAAACTATTAAAGTGATATTTATTCTGAGACAAAGAATGTTTAGACAGCAAAATCTCCCAAAATTGGTAATGTTTTTAACCCACATAAGAGCCGTTGTGGCCGCCAGCTAAATGCCGCGTCACGCAAAAGCCTAGAAATTCAAACGTCCTCTATCGCAAAACGAAGAACCCTTTCGAACCAAAACTCTGTTTAAATAAAGGTGTTTAGGTGCTGTAATACCTCATGAAACTCAGAAACTCAGAAGAATCGATAGTTTCTTAGTTTGAATTTTGGTGACGTCATGTGAAAACCGAGAATACTCTTTCACAAAAACATGACAAAACAAGACTACCCCTTACGAGGTAGCCTGGATTACAGACGTACTTTATTAAACTACATACGAGGTAAAATATGCTGCCTCTATATTATCCGCTTTCAAGCTTGATATTGGTTGACTTCTTTCCACGTTTTAATTTGAACTTCTTGGCCTGCAAGCAAGCTCTTGCGAGGCAGCAGGACAGAGGAAGGATAAGACCATCTTATCTCTGCCCCTGTCCTCTACAAAGCTTCCACAAGCAAGCTTGCGAGCATGTCTAATAATAATCAGACACCTTGGCCTTTGCCCTTTGATCCAAAGGATCTTACTGAATATGAATAAGTAGATATTTATAGGAAGAGAAGTTCACGAATAAAATCGATGTTACTGGTAATAAAATGCTAAATGAGCCCACAAATAAAAATCGTTCTCGTTTTGAATCTTGCACTACTCATACTTAATACCCTCTAGACTGTATTCAAGGAACAAAATGAAACAATTGCGACTTTTGTACAGAAGAATTTGGTAGTATCGAAAAGTCCTTTACAGTCTAGTGGCAAAAGAAAGTAAGCTAAGAGAGGGAATCCCTTTGCCCCATGATAATTATTGTTAGTAGGAAGTAGTTTTGAATTCAATTTTAATGAACGTGTTGCAAGAACAAACAGTGCTTGAAGTGCAGGCTTTGTTTATTCAGGGGAGACACTTGCATCCCGCTACAAATGTCAATTTCTAATTAATATTTAATCACAAATAATCAAGTTAAGCATGACATATTTCTTTCCCGACAACTTGGCAACACTGAGTGATCTGCCAAAACTTTTTGTTGGCCTTCTGGGCTGCTGGTGGACCCTCTTCCCTCGCATGTCTCCCTAGAGCACCCTTTCTTTCATTTGGCCATACTACAATACTTTCAAGCCCTGTAACGCAGGCTGTCCCCCAAAGGAATTGAAATTGCGCTCTCAACACTGATTTTTTTTTCGTTTCAGACTCAGATAGTTCAAAACGGAATGGACAGCAGATGGCAGAACTGAAAAGTGGTAGCACTGAATTAAAGGAGCTGTTGTCAGGAAATGATGCTGCAGAAAATGACGATGTGGATGAAGAATTTGAAATTAATGTTTATGGACAAAGATAACATTATAGTATCCAGCCCGTTTTGTGGGCTGACAATGAATTTGAAGTATGTTTTCATTGAATATGGGACAAAATAATCGTGTTCCCAAGTAATCAAATGACGAAGACAAAATGCTGCTTTTGCAGTTATTATGATGTTGCTGCCATCCAGGATACCCAGGTTGTTGAACCTTCTAGACAGTGGCAACCCATCTGAGGTGGCTCGATTTTTGTGTCTGTTCAGTTCCAACTCAAACACCGATTTTCGCCTCATTGGCAAACAATCAGTTTTAATTTTCCATCTTGAAATTCGTACAGACTTTGACTACAGGGATTATTTACAAAAGCACATGGTCTTCACATACTCCAAGAGAACATAGCCCGTATTGTTTTATATTTGAGGACAATTGCAAAGTAATAGACTTTTGAACTTGTAAGTTTTGTTTTCTTAATTCAGGCCATGTGGTATTCTCCAGGGATCTTGCCTTTTGTCCTTTCATAAATTATGCGCACATATGCACGTGGATGAAGTTTGAAAGGAACAATCCTCTGTGGACTGAAATGGGAAAAAACGTACAAGCTAAAAAAGTCTGTTGAAATTAACTAGGAATATTTGGAATATTGGTTTATGTATTGGGTGTTTATGGGAAATGAAATATATTTTATGCGAGTATTTATTTACTACTTCACACTTCGAAACTTATTTTGAGATTTTAATGAGAGAAAGCGATATAAATCAGTATGCTTTATCATAAAATAACTAAGATAATACGCGCGCTTTGATTGGCGGAGAGGCGTGTTTGCCTAAGAGTATGTAAACATGGTTGTGACGTCAACATGTTTGGGTTTTTTCGCGCGCTAATTACGCAAGCACGAATTTGAAAAAGGTTTAAGTTGAAACTCGAGAAATCTTTAGAAACATACTGTGTCAATTTTTTTTTGCTTGAGCTGACATTTTAAGCGAGAAAAACCCGTATTTCGGAAAGCATCTTTTTTGCAAAACAAAGACTGATTACGCGTTCAAGCTTCGTCAACAAGACTTCGCGACTGGTAAGAATTTGTCTTTTAATCAATGCCCTAAACAAAAGAGTTTTTCTTTTTTTCTCGGGAAAGTTATTTTATAAAAGCAATAGAAAACTTTTTTCCTGTGTTTGCATATCCTGATATAAAAACTCGAGGGGTTGGGAGAATTCTCCACAGTTATGCAAACCCTCGACTTCGTCTCGGGTTTGGGTAACTGTCTCGAATTCTCCGAACCCCTCTCGAGTTTATATCAGGCTATGCAAACACGGAAAACGTTTTCTATTGCTTAGTTCGTAGATACCATTGAAAAGAGAGCCCTAACGTTATTAAACCTGCCAAGTTGGACGGTGATGTGTTCGTCCTTTTTCAACAAATAACTCTCAAACGTCGCAATTCTGCTACTGTTTAGCCTCCTTTTTAGCGTGACAATGGATTTTTCGCTAACTGGTCCACGCCACGCCCGGGGGGGGGGGGGGGGGGGGTGGGGGGGAGGGGTGTCTGGCTTAGGGGTGTAAATTTCGGATTTTGGTCTCACTTAGGGTGTTCTCGGCAAAACGCCATCATATTTAACTGTGAAGGTCTCGTTTAGGGTTGCGCTCGAAAAAAATGTAGAAATACATATTTGATATGTATATTTTTAATTCGTTTATTTACTCCATTCATATAATCCAAGTTTTCTCATTTGTCTGTGTATTAACATGGTCTCTTTTAGGGGTCAAAAAAAGCTTGGGCCACGCCTAGATCGGTCTCCTATAAAGGGTTTCATTCAAAATTTCCGACGAACATCCCCACCCCTTTCATATGCGGAGTCCCCCCCAGGGTTCAATTGTTCCAAAGTAATCAACGCTTTCAAGCGATAGAATTCGTGGACCGAATTCGGAAAAGCTCTAAATTTAATCTTTCGTAACCTTTCTTTGCAAAACATGCGTGGCTTCGATCACGGAACGATTCTTAGTCCTAGTTTCCACGGTTTCCGCAAGGAATGCCTGGCACAAAATACGACGAAAAACGCAAGCGAGACTAGCAAGGCATCTAATACCGGGGCATATGTAAACAAGGTATCTAAAATAATGACCTCATGCTCACGAAACTCAATTCGCTTTGCGCAGCTAAAATCCAACAACGTTCCATCAAACCCCTTCGGAGGGGAGAGGCGGAAGAGAATCAGGGCGATTAACCAAGAGATGAATCAGAATGGTGACAATGGTTACAACAGTCGACGTTTAACTTTTGTATCAGATTTTGATCTTAAGCCAAACCGTGTAAACGGTAAAACGACAAGGAAAGAGTCATTGTTTTTGGAGTTCAAGGTCCACCTGAAAATAAAGCGAGGTTGTGGCGAATCAAATCAAGCTCCTTATCATAATAAACTTAAAACCCATCCCTGAACTATAACATTTTCATGTTTTTTCTTGCAACGAAATTCGTCTCCTTGGTTTGCAATCTCTTGCTTTAACTCTTTCTCTGATATCCACCTGAATATAGACATCAAAAATGACGTCGAAAAAGAAGCGACTTTGTTATTGTTTTTTTCTTTCTAAAAGTCCGGGCGGTCATGCGAATTGCTGCCAAATATGAAACCTTGAGCTGCATTCGGGTTTCCATACCTGTTGATTGAGTTATTTTACATTGGTGTGCCTGTGGTGCGGACGGTCAGGCGGACGTATGGTCACGTGACTACCAAAATTTCTCGGATGCATAAGTAACCAAATCTTCTTACCCATAATGCTCCGCTGCCCGCGCGACAGCTCCGCTATAATGTTCCCATAAAACAGAATGGAGAATTTTCTCTGATTTTCAGATTCCTGTTTGCTTTCTGGCTCTCTTATAGTCTGCTTCTTTAAATCTACACCCTGCAGCCTTCTCCTGGTTGAGAGTGGTATGTCGGGTGCACTTTTCTAGATTGCTCATAGAAATAAAAAAGAATTTTGTATGGAAAATAGAAAATAACTTCACCTCGAAGATCAGTATAACGCAGGTGGGACATTCAGTACGTCATTGAACTGGCTAAAGAAACAACAAAACCTTTATTATAGTGTCTTAAGTATTTAGCTTAAATAGCTAACTGGGGATACCGTAATAAAAATACTTAAAAGGATAAAGAACGAAAACATATTCAGATGTAAAATACTAAAAAGATAATAAATACATACATATTAAAAATTACCCTTAGTTAATTGCCTATGAAAATTTATTAAAACCGATCTCCTATGTAATTAAAAATCCATCCAAATTTGTTTTGCTTAGTTTCTTTAATCTCACAGAGACGATTTGCCCGAAAATTTGAGCAAAATCCAGGGGCACCCAACCACGGTTTCCTTCTTATTGTAAGTACCATGAAAACACTTTTAAGCCTATCCAGAGTACTTTTAGATCTCTAAAAATGCAATCTGAGGGGCGCTATAAAACCTCTATCTGTTCGGTCATCCTAGGGGATCTTGAATCTTTTCGAAATTACAAGGGCTTCAGTATTATTTTCCCGAAAATTTTAGATGCAATTTAACGTTTTGCGAAAGTGAGAATTTTTCTGATTCCTCTCTCCATCACATTTTTGAATCCGTGCCCCTGGAAATCCCTGCCCGAGAATCCACTACGCTTCCGTCTCAACTCAAAACGACTTTGCTTCATCTCAGGATCTGGGGTTACTAGTTTCGATTTCAGTTTCACTTATCGTAAATGAGACACTAGAGACAATAGATAAAGAGTGCTTATTTCAAAGGAAGGCTAATTTCGTTCTATCGAATTTCGGCTCCAAAATGACGTATAAATTGTAATGGTCGCAAATGAACGAAAACTTGATCATTGAACAGGAAAACTGAGGAGGGACCTTCACCTTTCGTGTGGTTTTTGTCCATTTGAATTTCAATCAATATGATACAAATTGAAAATGAAAAATTTACATGTGATTTTCAATTTTGGATTCATTTGATTATTCGCCGCCAGTGGCTTCGGCTTTTGGCAGAAGATCTGCCTGTCTGCGGCCGACACCGAAAAATCAGCACGCAAAAGAACTACTTCTGGCACTCTGGGTATTCAGGATTTCACCAAATATGGACAGAGTTATAGGCTCCTGATTGGGATTATTAAATAACCACCACATGATCAAGAATACGGAACTAGAGTTTGAACACCGAACTGATATAGCCTGCGACAAACTGGATGGACTTTTTGCAATCTTGGGGCGTGATTCTGATCTAATTTTAGCGCAAGTCGTCTCTATGAGAGAAAAGACACTTGGAAATACAAATTTGATAGCGTCATGTCATACTGAAAGGAAAATTTTGACCCCCACTCAAAATTTGCATACGATTAGATATTGTGCCAGGGTCATGTCCAAAAATGCACTTTGTTGAGGTTGCTACTTTATTGTTGGCATGGTAACGCTGAATGTTTGTTGGTGACACCAAACCTAAAATTTAACCCTGAAACTGTAAAAAGTGCAAAATGTATAGTTCTGTTTCTCCAGCCCATAGAAACGCTACGACCAAAGACTTGGAGTACACATAATACCATTATTCTAGTTCACACTCATCATGTTCATGTATCTTGCTTTTAACATGTTCAATTATCTCAAATTTGAAAGGCATAAACGGTCAGTCAACTACCTCGAGTTTTGGCCATTTAAGTTGATGGTTAAAATAAGGTTACTTTTCCCTGAATTTCTCCAAAAGTAGAACGGTTCTAGAGGTAAGACTAAGCAGGCAGTTTACACAGATGTTCTAGTTAATAAGTCTGTAAAAATTTCTGCGGGGAGGGCACTTTTGTTTCTATGGGCAGTTAACGAACAAACCTGAAATATTAATTTTGGCATATTTCGGCGAGGTTAAAAGTCCATTTGCTTGCCAAATAAATTCCGAAAAAATCACAACTAATTTCCTTTTCAGAGATTATTATTTGGTGAGACATTTTTTTATTAAAAGAATCGCTTATTGCTGTTATTTTTTTGGAAAAAATCGAACCAAATAAAGCTTACTTCACGATTTTCTTCGGTTTGCAACTTGACATGATTGAGCGATCCGTTCGTTCTGCAAGAATTTACATTCAACACAAATCCAGATGCCCACACTTTTTCTTTTTCTTTTTCTTTACCCCGGTAATAGTAAAATATATATGAAAAAACCTCTACATAACGAGACCTAGTAGCGAAAACGTCTTGCCAATCCCTTGACCGGCTTCGTTATATCGAGGTTCCGCGGTATTACAGAAAAGTAGCAAATAACTAACTTTCAAAAATTCCAATTCTTCAGTAGCTGAAGTGTTAAATATCACAACAAACGCAATAGATATGTACGTGTATATAAACTTAATAATGACAAAAATGTTAGATCAAAATTTCGCGTAAAATTAAAAAAAAATCAGAACATTTAAAGTGTTCCAGATTAAAGGGAGACATAAGTACAAAACCGACCGAAAGCGATGGCCTCTTGATCAAACCAATTGATGATGAAAAGAAACTTTCAAATACGAACCAACCTATCAACTACCACAGCCCTTCCGACAGCCAGGCCATACTTCTGAATGAGCACACTGAACTATTCAAGGTTACCCTGCGTGGCAGGCGCCGCTTTTGTAAAGGAATAAATTGCTTAGACACGCGCGTGTACCAGGAAGAGCATGAAACCTAACCAAAAAAATTAACCAACGCCTTTCACGTAGGCTATTTCAAGGCTATTGAACGTGTCTTTCTTTGGGATGTTGCAATAGTAAAAAAATCGTTTTTTGTCATTATTACTAATATTTTTCGTTTTCGCCTGATTTTGATCGTAAGGCAGAGCAATATATTTCTAATTCAAGCACTACAAACTCAAAAAGGACATCTTCAGTACGAGATGTTCCGCATTCATGGAACAAGATGAGTTCAAGCCGGGTCCCACCTGCATAGAACTGTAAGTAGGCATGTTTTGTTTGTAAACAGAGAAGTTCTAGATTTTTTTGTGGGTCCACTGGTTCCGTGTGCTATGACTAGCTCCTCATTAGGGTTCACGAAATACGCAAACGCGTGCGGGCTCTGCGCGCGAGGACAAGCGAGACGCGGAGGAAGAAGAGAAATGAGGGACTTTCATTTTTTCTCCTTCCTGTGTCTCGTCAACGAGTGTCCCTTTTTCTTGTGTCTCCTGTGTCTCACGGCGATTTCCACCCGCGCTCGCTTACTTTGTGCATCGTATTATCAATGACAGCCTGTTAACTGTACGGCTGTGGAGATTACATGAGTTTCAGTTGAGTAAATTTATTTGTCTTTAAATTATCTTTATTGTATTCAAGCTGATTAAAGTTTCAGGCATACACTCCAAGTAGTAGAGTAACTTTAAATGAAACTAAGCCGTAATCTTTCTGTTTTTCTTTGATTGCAACGTATCTTTTGTAGGGTTTTAAAGTAAACCTGAAAATTCGTGACTTAGCTTATTTAAGGCAGGGGGTATTCAAATGTTTCGCCAGCCTGAGAACAAATTGTCCATCAGTGGGCGAGTAAAACGAGCAGTGCAAGGAGGCGTAAACGAGCGGGGAAGCTCGCTCGCGCGTCTCCTCTTTTGCGCCGCTCGCGCATGTACTTTTCACGGCAGAGCGATTTTCGTATGATCTTGAAAAATGGTTTCGGTAAGTATTCGTTATTTGTTTTATCAGCCAATGGAAAGAAAACCCTTACATGGAGAAGGCATTGTTCGATTGGCCAATCGTGTTGCAGTATGGCGTCAAAGCAAAGTATCGATTAATTTCTTGAAAGTTCTCAGACATGAAGTTTTGTCACCCGAGTGTTCAATTAACCAGCCATAAGCCACGCACATTTTTGTATCCGTTCGATAAACCAATCAAATCGCTCTATTTCCGTTCGTTTGTTATTTCGGTTCTGTTCTCGCGTTTTTAATTCAAGGTCATACGAAAATCGCTCTATCCCCCAAATGGAGAGCTTGCTCACAGGCAAATGTTTCACTCTTAACTAACAAGACAGACAAAGATTCTCACAAGCAGCGATATGTGAGTCACAATTGCGAGTGGTGATATCTGCCGTGATGTGAACAGCTGAAGAAAAGCTAGAATAGATAGCCAGATATGAGACCTTGTTGAAGATCCTATCATATCTTTAGCTGAGGTGTTGTTGGGTGATGAACGCCCCATTTAAGGGAATTCGGATTCCGGAATCCGGGAAATTTTTGCTTGTGAAATCCGGAATCCCGGTTTTGGGTTCCGGAATCCCACTAACGATTGGAATCCAGAATCCAAGTTCCACAGAAAAATACTGGAATCCAGTACCTAAAATCCAAGAGTCCAAAATCTAAGACTGTCCTAGATTCTCTTACATGAGGTGAAGGACGAGTATCTATATAGTATATTTAAGCAATAAACCACACTTTCTATGGGTTTACCGGCGTGATAACCCACGCGGGATGTTGGGAGAACTCGAGGAAAGCTTGTAAATCACGAGCCAAAGCCGAGTGATTTACAAGCTTTTCTCGTGTTCTCCCAACATCCTAAGTGGGTTATCACGCCGTTAAACCCATAGAAAGTGTGGTCTATTGCTTTTGTAAAATAACTTTAAGTTTTCTATGAGATCATGACTCGAGGGAAAACAAAACTAACTCGAGGGAAAAAAAGACCAACTCGAGACTCGCGGGAAAACAAAACTAGCTGGTTTCCCGAGGCTTCATGTTTGTCCCTGTTGGTGTATTCATTCACGAAAAAGAAAACTCGCAATCCCGCCATCTGTCACGCCACTTTCCACCTTGCTTTGATCACGTGCTGTAATGTATCCCGAGCGGGGTACATTGCGTAGTGTATCACGATCGGGATACATTTGATTTTAATCAAGGCCACGTGACCAAGAATCAACCAATGACAGTCCTGAGTGAAAGTCTAGGAATATAACAAGAATCTTTGAGGCCCGGGCTTTGAGCTCTACTAACTATTTCTCAATGTCGATTTTAAGGGGCAGTGTCGCTGCTGGGGAGTTTATCGATGCCAGTTTAGCCTGTTACCAGGCTCCACAGTGTGGAAAGTCAAGAGACGAAAAAAATCGGTGAGCGAAGAGGGGAAAAGGTGGCGCCGCCCTTTTCCCCTCCCCAGGTCACCGCTCGGCTCACTTCTTTCGTCTATATTTTTTCTTTTTGACCCTGTTTTTTGCCTTTTTCCCCAACTGCGGAGCCTGGTACCAGGTTAATGACAGTCACGCTATGAAACTTGAGAAATCATCTTTCAATAGCAAAATCACATCTTTCTTGTCCCCAACTTATGACATAAATCGTTACAAACCAAAAAAAACTGTTAGGTCAACAAGTTTTCCAAAACCATAATTAAAATCCGTTTTAAACTGTTTGTACATCCCTGCTTTCTTTTGTATTTGCTGTTTCATTTATACCCTTTTCTAATAGTTTTTTTTAGCGGTTATTTCACAGATTTACTCGGTTAGGTGCCCTGGGTACGACAGCTTTTTTCTGGCGTACGACGAAAAGCTTTGTCGGCTGCTGGCGGACATGTCTTTGGCCAAAGGCCTAGCACATGAGCGTGACCGAAACCGGAAACTGCGCATGAAAAGCCTCTGGTACCCAGACACCTTACGTTACGTTACATTTTACGATTTGCTGGCAGTTCCCACTGTTTGAATTTTGAAAAATTGTGACACAGCTCCTTTAATGACGAATGTTGGGGGAAGTGTAGCTTTGACTTGGTTAACGCGCTACCACTATCCACCCACCCTTAGTTTGTTTAGCCTTTCTACAGGCGTGGGCCACCTCTTTTAGGCTCTCGGTGGTGAGATGTATACGGCGCACTGATCACTAGTGTCCCTAACGTAAGGTGTCTGATAGCGTTTCCAGTCATTCGAGACACACACTGTTGCAATAACCAGTACCGTTAACTAAATGTAGGAGAAAATAAAAAAAAGCCCTCTGTCAGGACAATGGAAACTGTCAGTTATTAACTGAGTATTCGTAAAGCAGATTCTACTGTATTGACGATCATCTTCTACACTGTGATTTAGATTTAGTGAGGGGAGTGCGCGTACGTAATTTCCGTGTCTCGCGCGTTTCGTTCAATGGATCAAGAAAAAAGGGAGACTGCTCGTAGCCTAATCATCCTAATCCCACGGTCCTATATATTCTATGCTCACATGCTGAGTGAGCAAAAAATACATTAAATGGCAAATTCTAAAACATATCCTTGCCACTATAAATAATATTTGCAAACTCCCATCTGTTAGTCAACATAAAGAATCACTAAGCTTTAAAAAAAGAGCTAATCATGTTTCTGTATTTTTCTCTTTGCTCTTTTGACCATTCTCGCGCAGGGCGTCTTGACTGATCTTGACTTGCCTGTAGCTGTCAACAGTTTTTGCACGTTCTTCCCCAAACAGTTTAAGACGGATAGCTAATACACGCAGGTGAGATTGCAGAGCTGCGCTGTAGTCACGCCTGTTCAGTATTGTGTTACACCGAGTTGCCTGTAGCTGTCATCAGTGCTTTCGTGGTCCTCTCCGAACAGTTTAAGACAAATAGTTAATGCACGCTGTTGAGAATGTAGAGCTGCACAGTAGTCATGCATGTTGTGTTGTGTTACACTAAGTGCCCTGTAGCTGTCAGCAGTGCATTCATGGTCCTCTCCAAATAGTTTAAGACGGATAGTTAATGCACGCTGGTGAGATTGCAGAGCTGCGCTGTAGTCATGCATGTTGTTTTGTGTTACACCGAGTTGCCTGTAGCTGTCAGCAGTGCTTTCATGGTCCTCTCCAAATAGTTTAAGACAAATAGTTAATGCACGCTGTTGAGATTGTAGAGCTGCACTGTAGTCATGCATGTTGTATTGTGTTACACCGAGTTGCCTGTAGCTGTCAGCAGTGCTTTCATGGTCCTCTCCAAATAGTTTAAGACAAATAGTTAATGCACGCTGTTGATATTGTAGAGCTGCACTGTAGTTATGCATGTTGTGTTGTGTTACACTAAGTTCCCTGTAGCTATCAGCAGTGCTTTCATGGTCCTCTCCAAATAGTTTAAGGCGGATAGTTAATGCACTCTGGTGAGATTGTAGAGCTGCACTGTAGTTATGCATGTTGTATTGTGTAACACCGAGTTGCCTGAAGCTGTCAGCAGTGCTTTCATGGTCCTCTCCAAATAGTTTAAGACGGATAGTTAATGCACGCTGTTGAGATTGTAGAGCTGCACTGTAGTCATGCATGTTGTATTGTGTTACACCGAGTTGCCTGAAGCTGTCAGCAGTGCTTTTATGGTTCTCTCCAAACAGTTTAAGACGGATAGCTAATGCACGCTGGTGAGATTGTAGAGCTGCGCTGTAGTCATGCATGTTGTATTGTGTTACACCCAGTTGCCTGTAGCTGTCAGCAGTGCTTTCATGGTTCTCTCCAAATAGTTTAAGACGGATAGTTAATGCACGCTGATGAGATTGTAGAGCTGCGCTGTAGTCATGCATGTTGTGTTGTGTTACACCAAGTTCCCTGTACGTGACGGAAGTCCTTTCATGTTGTTCTCCTAAGGACCTTGTTGCTGTGTCCAGCGCTCTCTTGTATGACTGAAGAGCTTCGGAATGATTTCCCCTGTTGTTGTAAACTCTACCCAGGTTTAAGTAGCAGTCCACAAGCGCTTCAATTTGTATTTGAGCATAACCGCTAAAGTCGTGACTATTTAGGAAAGTTTCTTTCCATCGCTTGAGTGTTTTTTCATGATAATTTATTCTTGACCAAAATAGTTTTTCAGGGTCTTCACTATTCAAATGCCACAGCAGCTTTGCCACAGCTGTATGAAAATATAGCAAACCAATTGAAGGTGTAACATCTTTTTCGACACACTCTAACATTTGAAGAACAAAGTGGCTTGTATTTTGTTTGGTTTTAGTCTCAGCGAAAAACTTTGTAGCTTCACTTAAGAGACAGACAAATTGGAAGTCGAAAGGTTGATTCAGCAAAATGTTTGAGTCCTTTTCTAACTGTATTTCATCGGTAGTTTTTTGTGATTTGCATTTCATTGGCGGAATAATAAGCAGCTTGCAATCTCCTACTGCAGAGGACAGAGGTAGTGATTTGTCATAGTAGTAACGTGCATTGTAGAAGTCATTTAAGGACTGATAATAACAAACGAGGATCTGTAGAATAAGAAACTTTAAAAATAACGACTCTTGGTCGTTGCAAGTATCCAGTGATGAAAGTGCCTGCTGTAGGCAGTGGACTCCACTCTTCGTTTCTTCTGCAGTAAGGTAACAGATTCCTAAATAGCAGAAGCATTTGCCTTTTTCTTGATTAGAAACAGGGGACGATGCCCCTTGCAGAACTTTCACTTCAGAGAGAAGATGATTCGTCTGTCCTTCTCGTCCCCAGGTTACTTGACTGAAAGCTTTAGAAGAAAGTAGCTGCCTGTGATATTTTTCATTTCCATGCAGATTGGCTGCTTTTATGGCGGCATCGTATATGTGATGAAAGGTTTTCGTTTCACTCGCGGTCCAAAAAAGCGAGTCAAGAAACAACTCCCCCTTGACCAATATGTCAAAGACAATGTCAGCTGTTTTGGAGCCAAAACATCCGTCTACTAGGCTTTGAACAATGCTCTCCTTATCCTCATAAAATGCAATATATGCATCCATGGAATGCCCGGTGAGAAATTGTTCATTAAGTTTATCAAAGTACGAGACATAGAATGCATTCAAACGACCCTTTGCATTGAGAATTGTCTTGTTCATCTCAGTGTCCCCTTTCTCTTTCGAAAATGATTGCAACAGTTTGTGCATCGTGAAAGTCGCGGGTTTAGAGCCTAAATCAATCAGTGACCTCCTCCGAAGGTTTTGTAACATCCTTTTGGCTTTAAAACCACTTTTGGTGCCTAAAACGGCCGCAGCGACCTCAGTAGTAAAGTTTTCAGGGAGAATGCTCAAAGAAATTAGTGCCTCTTGTTCTTGTGCAGTTAGTCTCTGGAAAGAGGTGTCAAATATGTCCAACATGCTGACGATACTTTCTGTAGAGGAAGCCTTGAAATCATCTAGAAAATGGCTTGGTAAAGAATTATCTTCAGAAATCAACGAACACATTAATTTTATTGCCAAAGGAACTCGTCCGCAGATATGGGCGACTTCTATGCAATCTGCAGCGCTCGCATTTGGAAGTAACTCATGAATTAAGGGTTTTGTAGAGGCTTTATCCAATGTTCTGACTCTCAAGGATTGATGGCCTTGAAAATGAATGTCCATAAACTCAAGAGACTCTCTCGTGGTTACAATGTATGTCACCCTTGGGTTTTGCCTGAGTATTTCTTCAAGAAGTTGGATGACTTCTTCCTTCACTTTTGACCAACCACTCTCTAACAAATCATCGGCATTATCAAGAATAAATACAGACTGTTTTGATATTTTATTGAATAGTTGGCAAATCTCATCATCAAGGGACAGACGCTGATCGGACGGTCGATTATCAATGGTTGGTTGCCTTAGAAGGCTAAGAATCTTTGAAGTCAGACCCGCCTTTGACTGAAGTCCTCGTAACGAAAGCCAGTACACAGGAAGCCCCTGAGTCTGAAGAGCGTGTCCTGCTGCAATTGCAACCGACGTTTTTCCGAATCCAGGTGAACCCCAGATCGACACAAGCCGGGTGGATTCGGAAGTGACATGTCCGATTATCTCTTCAACTTCGCTCTGTCGCCCAGTGAAATTGGGAACCATTGAAGGAAGGTAGGCTCTTGAGAGCAATGGTCTTGTACCTTTTGTGATGAGAAAAGACCAAAAGAGAAAAAGGAATCAGTTAAAATCTTCAGAAATAGATATATAAATGAGTTATTCAATGTACAAATGATATTCTTGCCGTGAATGAAAATCCGTAAATTTTATATTTATACTAAACCTGATGATTTAGGAAAAGAGTTTGGTTATGATGTCGATCCAAGATCATTCGTTCATCTGTTTATAAAGGGAGCCTACATACACAAAAAGAAAACCTTCAGAAAGATGTTCTTCAGGCAGTGTCTGGCAGCCCGCTCAACAGAAAAAGTCTGAGAACTTCCCAACAGGAGTCAACAGAGTAAACAGATGCTCTTGTCACTGAGCTACAGGAGACTAGACCTAACTGGAAAAAGATTTACTCTCCGCGGCTAAGACTGCTACCTCTTTTAATTACCTTACAATCTGAAGGCTCCGGTGAAAAAGGAAAACTTAATAGGCTTAATTTTGCTAATTTGTAAATGGAACTGGCTCAATTAACCAGTCCTGCAGATGCAATTTGCTTACTATTTGTCCAAACCGTAACTGGCTGAGCCTTCGGCAGAAACAATTTCTCAAAATCGTACCTGAATTGTCAGATAGATTACCTTCTTCGTCTCTTCCTACTTTCAATTCATCAATCTTTTTCTCCAATCTAGTAATGTCGTCTTTGCTGGCATTATCCACCTCGACTTGTTTTTTTAAACTCTCCAGACCTTCTCTGAAGTCCTCGAGACTTTTGATGTACGCCCGAGTCTCGTGTCGGATTCTTGCTTCCAATTTTCGAACTTCATTTGTGGGAAAGTCTGACTCCGCTAAACTAACAAATGCGTCAATTGGTGCTGTCGAGACACCAAGGGCTTGAAACGCATCTCTGGTGTAATTCACGCGCTGGTCAAACGACGCTTTGTCCATCTCACTACTGGTGGAGTGACAAAGCGAATTTCTAAGAAGACGAAGCTGATCAATCGCAAGTGCAATGGTCTCCGTCATGTTTCCACCCGAGCTGACCACACATGCGTGGAAACTACCATAAGGTACTGCACAGGGCTTCACATACAAATCACTTAGTGTGGCGAAGGGGCCTGTACTGACTGTTGTAGCAAAAGACGGCGCAAATATTGTAGCCTGGAATAGGTTGGTACAATCCCATTCGTTGTAAGACTGGAGAACAGGAACTTTAGTCTTCTTGCCACTTTTTGCTTCTTCAGGGTCAAACATATTTCTAACAGCAGTGGAATCATCCCAGAGCTGGAAACCAGGGCGATGTCCATAGGTGTTGTCCCACATGGTTTTAAAGGTCTGCCGTAAGGCTTTGGGGAATTCATTTAACACTAAGGACGAGAATTTAAAGAAATTTAATTGCTCGTCACTAAACGGCTGCAATGCTGTCATCTCCAGTTAGTATACGCAGTAGGTGAAGGAACTAAAATGAATTAAAGAAAAAAATTATTAACAGTGAAACTCAAGATAACCCTCTTTTTTCCTACAAATTGCATGTTTCTTCAGTTTATTTCACGATCGAATGCTTTTCGGCGACCCCATAAGAGTTGGAACGGCACAACCAGATAGCCTTAATATTGTCCTGCTATAAAAGGGAGACAATTATCTTCGATAAATGCTTCAAGAGTTCACTAAGACCCCGCGACTGAGAACCTGGATTTTAAGAACCTGTTAGTCTAAAATTAGCCTGTTAAGCCCCCTCTATTTCAGAACCTGTTTAGCCTAAAATTTGAAACAGGTTCTTATTTTCTAATAATCTATGAAAAGCTACTGCACACTTAGACAAAATTAATATAAGATATGTCAACTGAACCACCAAATACTCTTAGCTATATATTTTTTTCTTTGGACACTAAGAACGTTTTTAAGAACCTAAATAGCCTAAACGTGTGCTAATTACTAGCATTTATATAAGAACCTGTTTAGGCTAACCTGGAAAAATCCAGGTTCTTAGTCGCGGGGTTTTACTGTAACTGACAAACAAACCGAGTAAGCCGGTTTAAATCAAATAAACTGCGTTTCGGTGAGGGTCTGGTTGTGTACTTTAGCGAACAATTCTTTCAAGGAGCACTTGGACAGACAGCAGCGAGGGAAAACCGGATCTTAACGTAGATCAGGACCAGCAGTATAAAATAGCGCTTTAAAAAATTGAAGGCAAGGCTTACCGGACAGCTAAGGGTTACGAATTTATTTCCCCAATATTTCGACTAGACAAAACTAGTCTTCATCAGGGGCTAGAAAAGCTAAGTGAGGATTGAATAAACGGTTACAGTATATAAAACATGACAAAAATAAAATGGGATTGGTGGAGGAATACAATTGACCAAAACTTGTATTAAGAGGTTATATTAAAACATATGTTAATAGTTTAAATTTCATCTCTTCTGTTCATCCCATAGGGTTCAAGTGTTTTGCCTTTCGATATTAAAAATCCATCGCGTGCCTTATGGATACTGTCCCTGTCTAAATTAATTAGTTCTAACGGAGTGAGCTCTATGCTTGGATTCCTACCAATATCGCTAGCTACGCATACTAATCTTCAATCAATCGATCAGTTTTCTAGAAAATAAATACCCTATACCCTATTCGAGACTCTCATGCACTATGTGATTTCTATACCCTATCCCAGACTATACTGCTTGAAAACCATACCCTTCACAGCAGCACATACCTATACACTCCATATATGGAAGTAGCTACTCCTGTGGTGAGGGCTCTGTCTATAGATAAGTTGGCCAAAATGAACAGTTGGATGCGTTGTGCATAATTTGTTTATGCAAATGAATCTAGACGTTACGTTAATTTATTTCGCAAACTATATACAGCAGTTGTTCCTTTTTAGTACATGATGGTTTCTTTCTTCATCATCTTCTCTAACAAAAGAACTTTTATAAACAAAGTCGCGAATAAAGTCAAAGAAACCTGCACAATTCATCATTCGACTTTGTAATAAATCAAAGGGAAGGAGGAGCAGGAATTTCTATTGAAATAAGTTGTACCATAGGGCCTTAAATTTTAGTTACACTAGGGCTACAAATAATCTTAAACCTTTGTCGTATTTGGAGCTTCACTATATAATTATACGGCTACGAATTTGTCACTGCCGACTCAATTATAGATCGTTTTCACTGTCACGCAACAAAAAAAGAAATCGGAAACCGTCCAGTGGAAAAAGCCAAGAAAACGAAATGTTATAAAAGACTAATATATAAACAATTCTTCAAAGTCTGAGGTCTTTGTGGCTCGCAGATTCTGAGTTATTTGCCGAACGGTTTCACGCACCTTTGTAGAGCTTTGTATGGAGACGCTATTTTGGTGCACCGTTTTAGTGTGCCAATATGGCCGCCGGAAATCCACAAAAACAACTGGAATTCAATATTTCTATAAAAGCTCTTTCTTTTCACTCGAGAACTAGCATACGTACGCATAAACATATCTTCTAATACTTAAAATGGTTATACTGCTGAAAATCAAGAGGAGAGACTTTTTTCAACGAGACAGCATTTCTAAGTTGGTGTAAAAACTCGGAAGTTCAGATTGCTGTCAGTTCGAAATGAAACATGCCACGGGAATTGAAATTTGTACAAAGATCTATTTTTTGTTTAAATTAAACCTAGTGTAAATTAGAATTCGTGCAACCTCGCTATTTTGACTTTACAATTTGATGACGTCACTGTGAAAACCATCTATAGAAGTTGATGGAGCTTTTATGATCATGAGGTACATAAACATGAGTTATTTCCTTATTCATTCAGCATGAATTGACCTTATCCTGCCCGTAAAAACGAAGTAAAAAGTCACTTTACATATTGACCACGTTTGCTCCAATGAAGACGATATTGAACCGCTAAAAGTAATTTGTATTTCGAGATATCGCAATTGTTGTCGTTGTCAAGTTTGGCTTCATTGGTAAAACGGCCGAAGCAGCTCTCCTTTTTTCCGCATGCCTCTGTACGCAAAACATCTTTCCGTAGCGTGAACTTGTATCTAGACTTATCTACTGAGTTGATAATGTGAGCCTGAACTAAAACTTTCAAGGCTTTTGATCCGTAGCCTATTATCCGCGCTATGTAACTTTATTACTGTGCACAAGTGGCTAGGGAATTGTCTAAACATGTATCAAAGCATCATTCTGTTATTAGAATTCATAACTTCAACAAAGTTTACCTTTAAGACATCAACTCTTCGTTAGATGCTCACCATCTCAGGCATCAACCTCAAGATTGTCAAATTCTCTAACCGAGTACCAATAACAACAGTACACAGTGACAAACGCCGATATTTCTCTACCATGTTTGTGAACAGCACCCAAAGAATGCGCAAGATTTGTTAGACAGGGAACAGAAAATTCAGCAAACCACGATGACGTCAGAGACCGCAGAGGCAATATTGTGTATTGTGCGCGATCAGTGAAGGTGAACCTCGGAAGTGGACTTAACCAGGAGCTGATGGGTTCCTAACCGTGACGCACAGACGGGTATCATGAATTTGCTCCTAGAAGGAGGCTTTCAAAGTGGTCGACAACGCGTACGCAAGATGAGCTAGAGACAGCAGACGAGGCAAGAGCAAGCGAGACAGTTCAGGACTGCAACAATTATTGAAAGAACGTTAAAAGTACTTCATATACTATAAACGGCTGATTATAAGCCCTGAGCTTATGCCACTTCGTAAGCTGTTTTCAGAGGGCTTATTTAATTAAAATTGAGTGGTTTACATATGTTCTAGGGAGCATAGGGATTTTAAAGAGAAACTGAGGCAATTTTGTTACATAAATTTCTTGATCACGCGAGCGTTTCATAAGAATCTTAAGCGGAAACTTAGGTTTTTTTAGGTCATTATTTTTATATATACTTGATAATGAATTATAGCTTTGACAAATTATATCACTGAAAAGCCCCGCAGGAGGGGTGTACAATAAATTAAACTTCTTACTCTCTCTCTCTCTCTCTCTTACTCTCTTACACTTACAACCATGCATAATGGGAACTTGAAAACGCTTCGAAACATGCTTGTCAACACAGTAATTTTCAAGGAGTTATAATAACTCCTCTGGTGCGGTCAATTTAACTATTTACTTTGAAGTAATATTTTGGGAGTTATTTTAACTGCAAAAAGGAGTTTAAAGACCTCTTTTTCAGGGGTAAAAATCATCCCAGATTTGAAGTTATCCCGTACTCTAAAATTTTTACTCCATTTTTGGAGTTATGATAACTCCCTAAAAAATACTGTGAATGGTTGCTAAGCAAAATTCTTTGCCGGTTTTTAATCAAGTCAAAGAGACACATAATGGCTCTTTTCAAGTCTTAAAACCTCATGATAAATCGCATTTATTCAAAAAAAGTTGGAACCGAGTTAACAACGAAACGTAACAAATTGCGGAAGTTTACACTTTAATTTATTACTGTTGACTCAGTGTCGTACAGCTTGAGTAAAGTAAAGCAGTACTACAACACAGTAGTTCACAATAAAGTTTCAAGTAGTATTTCAAGAGTAGCCTGCGTAGCAAGCGTTTCCTTGCGGTTTCGGAGCAAAGAACGAGGAACGACCGAGTTGATAATTAAAATCAAGCAATAAAGTTATTGATTAATTTCGCCATCACCTTCCAAATTTTCTGATTGAAGTAATTCAGAGTTCTTGGAAAGTGATAATGAATTTCTCTCTCGAAAAAAAAAAAAAAACACAACAGGGGGCCTACATCTGGAATTAATTTCTTTGTACTATATAGGGAGATAACTGCATGGGGGTAGCTTATAATCAGCGAAGCGGCAAATTTGAATGCGGGCTGGCTAGGAAGCCATGAAAAGGCGGTTTGAGCAACGCACGTCAACGGTGGCTTTTCTCTTTCTTATATGCCTTGACACTTCCAAAGTTGTATTGCTTATTGTCGTTACTCTTATAGAGAGGAATTAACCCAAAATTTAAGCAAAAGTGTCTAAGAATGCAAAACGTCTACTTCCGGTTGACGCGCGTTGCTCGGAAAAAATTCAGCGGAAACGCTTCTTCTCAAACTCACTAGCTAACCTTTCCAAGCAGGAACATATATGGTTTCCTTCGAATTTAAATATCTTTTCAACAATATTTCCGTCTCTTTTTAGTCTGCAGAATAAAAAATTATAGTGACTATCTCCAAGGTCTCCACAAAGAAGACCGCTTATACGAGTACAATAACACAAAGGATCCTATGAAGAAAATCCTATCAGATTTCTACCAAAACTGTCGCCTTCGGATTGAGAATCTCAAAGTTATAAAGCATAGATGATACAAGGAGAAACTTAATATTGATCAGTTTTAGGGCTAAAAGGGTTAACAAGAAAAACGTCAGTCGCGGAAAGCAGAGCTGGGGCCTGGGAGGAGAGTCGGTCCCCGCCGGGGCCATTGCACATCCGCAACTTGCCAAAATGGGTTGTTTATTGCTTACGAAAAAGATAAAAAGGTAAAGATCCTTATATTTTGGGGGCAAAGACTCTAGAAATACAATCTAAACTAAATTAAATTTAGCCAATAATAAGCCATCGAGTTTTTGAATGAGTATTAGTTCGTAACAAAAGCTCATAGGTCCTTAATGAATCCTCAGTATCAATAACAACAAAATCTTCGCCAGTGTAAAGCTCGTAAAGCTGTGAGCCTCGATGTATCATTTCTTACCAAGGATCCTAAATTAAAATTGATAGGCTAGAATTAGGTGGAAAACACAATGTCCGTTTCGTCGAGTGGTAACCACATATACTCTTTCACAAAAACACGACAAAACAAGATTATCCCATATGAGGTAGCCTGGATGACAGACCTACTTTATTAAACCGCATAAGAGGCAAAAAATGCTGCCTCTATATTATCTGCTTTCAAGCTTGATATTGGTTAACTTCTTTCCATGTTTTAATTTAAATTTCTTGGCCCACCAGCAAGCTCTTGCGAGGCAGCAGGACAGAGGAAGGATAAGACCGTCTTCTCTCCCTCTTGTCCTACACAAAGCTCCCACAGGCCAGCTTGCGAGCATGTCTAATAATACTCAGACACCCTGGCCTTTGCCCTTTGATCCAAAAGATCTTATTGAATATGAATAAGTAGATATATATAGGAAGAGAAGTTCACGAATAAAATCGGTGTTACTGGTTGTAACGCTAAGTGAACCCACAAATAAAAATCGTTCTCGTTTTCAATCTTGCACTGCTCATACTTAATACCCTCTAGACTGCATTCAAGGAACAAAATGAAACAATTGCGACTTTTGTACAGAAGCATTTGTTAGTAACGAAAAGTGATCCTTTACAGTGTAGTAGCGAAAGAAAATGAGCTAAGAGCTGAGGGAGTCCCTGTTCCCCATGATAATCATTAGTAGTGGGTCTGGAATTAGTTTTGAATTCAATTTTAATGAACGTGTGGCAAGAAGAAATGTTTGAAGTGCGGGCCTAGATAGGTTATTTTTACTTCGTGCGTGAAACATAAACGTTACTGGCCCTGTTTCCACGGTAGTCTCTGGGAACGAGTTTGATATCCCGGGTTGATATGTGTTATTCTCGTGCACCAAGCTTGGCCGGGTCACTTTGGCTGGATATTGTTCTTATTCTTATCTGCGTTTTTATGAACCAACACTAGGTCAGGTGGAGGTCAATAAAAACAAGAAAAATAGACTTTTCGCAGTCCCCTATTTTTTCGTAAGGCCGTCGAGATCGAGCGCTATTTGGTACGGGCCACCATCTTGTTTTCGACGCCCGCCCCCTCGGTACATATGAAACCAAGATGGCGGACCATAACAAAAAGCGCTCGATCTCGCCGGTCTTACGCAAAAATAGGGGACTGTGAACAAATCATGCTATTATTTGTTTATACTAATACCCACAAAAGGTTTGTAATTTTCACATGTAGGTATTTTGAATCAAGCTGAAATACCATTGCTCTAAGCCAATCAAATTGCAGAAATTTCTCATGTAGTAGTATTAAGCCAGGAAGACCGAACAAGCTGGCGGAAAATAAAAGATTTATTATGTGGCCAAAGAGAGAATTTTCTTGCGGAGCAACGCTGCGAATTTCCAGCGGGGAAGATAGGCCAAGAACGATACGAGACAACACCGACCCTTTCGTCAACGCAAACTTGCCAAATTGTCCATTCTCGTTCCCAGAGCCACTCGGCTTAATCTGTTCTAGACCACGTGACCAAGAAACGACGGGCTATGGGGACCGGAATGGGAATTGTCATGTCAAGCAACTCGCTTATCTCAGGCTTCTCAGACATTTCTCAGTAAAGCAAACAGTTCGGTGTTTAATTTCATTGCCAAAGTAAAACGTTTGTGAAATTAAATTGGTGAAGGGTGAACGTCAGCATCATCATCATCATCATCATCATCATCATCATTTTCTTCTTCTTCTTCTTCTTCTTCTTCTTCTTCTTCTTCCTCTTCTTCTGCTACTTCTTCTTCTTCTTCTTCTTCTTCTTCTTCTTTTTCTTCTTCTTCTTCTTCTTCCTCTTTTTCTTCTTCTTCTTCTGCGTCGAAAACCGTGACAAGGGGTTGTGCCTAAATAATACCGGTTAGAAGGACAGCCAAGAGGTACAGTACTGGAGACGACTTTCCGATTCGGCTGCCTCTCTCTCAACCTCTCTCTCCTGCCTCTCGGAAATTCTCGGTAAATCCAAGATGACGTCTAAAGTGAAACATGCTTTTTCAAAACCTGAACTTTGCAGTGATTTCACCGTTTGTACTGAACTTCAACACCGTGGCTTAAGCAGTTAACCATCTGGTGGCTTATTCGTCCTCGTGTAGCCCCTTTACGCGTACAGAAATGTGCTACTTCAGTCTTCCGCAACGGGAAACAAGCTTTGACGCAAAGCAGCACAAAATGTCTGTCGGCCCGGAGTTTAAATTAAAGGTAAGGCTCTTCTGAGATCGTAGAAATGTGGTAGAGACTAAGATTCGTTTATCAATATAAGAATTACGATTTTCCAACGGCAACATGCAAGCAAGGCTGTCAACCCCCCACGTCTTTAAATATTGAGAACAGATCTTTTTACCGACCTTTTACGGCGGCCATATTGAATTAGTTGGATTTCAGGAGTATTATGGGATGCCCAGGGTGACTAGCCTCAAAGGCCCATGTTCACCCTGAATGCATTGTGCGTCCTGTACTCCAGAAAAATGATTTTGCATAGTTGAAAATTGTTATCTTCAGTGTGCGTAGAGTCACTCTTTGGCCAAGCGTGAAATAAGCGAAAACCCCACGAACGTGTCAGCCAATCAAAACACTGCATTTGACAAAGGAAGCGTTTCAAAGCAAAAACACAAGCGTGCAAAGCCGCTTGGGTGAACATTATGTGGAGTATCCAGATTTCAGATCAGATTTCAAATTCATATTTCAGATACAAAATGTAGAGTCCCTTTGATTATTCAGGAGAGTTGACAGCCCTGTACATACATCCATTTCCTGACTCAAACTCCATTAAGAGGACCTTTCTTGAGAAATTCTCACCCTCGTGACAAGGCTATAGGTGTATGTTGGCAGTGTAGATGGTTTAAATGCCCCAGCAATTTATAGCCCTTCAAAAAGCCTCACGCACCCACCAATTTTCAAACATTTTTCCATGCGTCAAGCCATTATTCAAATGTAAACATAGTACTAAACACAACTAAAATTTCTTAAGTTTCAGAAAGCTTTCTTTGGGAGGTTTGTTTGTTTGAATAAAATTGTTCATTCCAGAAAGCCCACATTTACTGGGATGCTAACCTCTGGAGATCTGAAATCTGGATACTCTATCTTTTGCACTTTTCGCCAGAATGTCAGCCCCAACATTATGACATGGGAATGGATTAGGACATTATACAAAGTCTTGCATAGAGTGCACAGCATCAAAATTTGCTTTTTCATCATAATGGCAATTAAAAATAATCTTTGTTAGCCTGTGAGCAGGCTCTCCATTTGGGCGAGCAAAATTTAGCCACATGAATGAGGTATATGGGAGCAAGCAGTAAAGCCAAGAGGGGTGGAGGAAAGGAGAGATTGCAACTATCTCTCACAAATTTTCATTTATACCTGGCTCAGACGAAGGGAAATACCACTGACTGAAAAATGACGTTCTGGAAATTAAAGTTGATTGATAACTCCACACTCCTCTTTGATCCAACGAAAGAAGTATACTGACTTGTCTTTTCATAAAGAGATTTGGGGTGGGTCATCAGATTTAAGAGTGGAATTGCCCCTAAAGGACCACCTTCTAAATGTTTTCAAACTTTTGGAGTCTTATATAATATTTTTATGCGTGAGTCATCAGTAACATGCAGTGCGCTTTGAGAATGATTCAAGATGGTGGATGATACATGTAGAAAAACGGCAACGTTTTTTTTTTAAATTTTGTATACGCACAAGCTGAGGCAAAGTTGCTCTACTAGTTAATAATCCACATGGAAAATTACTATAGAGTGTATATGTGTATTTTGATCCCTTAGTCTGAATATATCAGGATATGTCACTGGAAACTATTTTTCAGTTCTGTTATTTTAACATCACGGTAACGACATGGTACCGGAAAAGATTGTTACTGTGAAATCGTAGAGCCTGGTACTATGAATAAAAAAATTGAATTTTGAGTGTAAAATGGGCTAAATTTCAAACTATCTTTCTACAGATCTATCTATTTCGGGTACATCTGCACTGATTTTATAAGTCTGTCCCATTCCCGTGTGATGGCTATCATGACAGATGCAACATTCTGCCTCTGTAGTCAATAAATGTTGTTGCTGGGCACTCCCTTGAGCGTCTGCCGTGTTTTGGTTCAACTGAAGCTCTAAAGAAAGGTATCTCTGCTGAGATTTGATTTTCACATCGCCGTTAGTTTGTTGCTACCAAGGAGGGGAAGGGAAGGAAGGAGTCATGGATGAGAGAACAACAGACGTGCCCTCTTTACAATATAAAATTTTATATCAACATGTAACATTAAGCTCGGAATTCAGCATACAAGGCGTCACTGGCAGCCACTCAGTCCATTTATGAGCTTACTTTACCCACCCAACCCATGATGTGAGTGATGTGATGTGATGTGTGAAGGTTGGCCACACCACCAGGGTCTATGTTCCCTACACTTTTCGAACAGTGGTGTGGGTTCTTTTACGTTTCACAAGAACCAGATATGTAAGTGTAAGTGCTTTGAGACAGGACCTATGGTTTTTCGTCTTTATCCAAGAGGACTAGAAAGTCTAACTGCTTGCAGATGTCGTTACAAAGGCAGCACCTTCTTCTCAGTTGTTTTAAGACTCTGAGTGTTGGTCCAGCCGGGGTTTGAACCTACGACCTCCCGCTCAGCAGTCTGGCGCTCTCCCAACTGAGCTAACCAGGCGGCAGTTAGCAGCCCAATCTTTTCCTTTACGGATCTCGAAGTCTTTCTTCGTTTGATCTATCCAAGAGCCTAGGTACTTGAAATCGTCCACTTGTTTTAGCTTGTAATTGTCTAGAGTAGTAAGGTGGCCCTGTTGTCGGAGGTTATAGGCCAATGTACATTGTACTCTGTGTTGCTGGTGCTAATGTGGAGACACCTTCTGTGACAGCAGCTTCAACCCACTCTAGCAGTGATTGGGCTTTATCCAAGTTATATGAAATCAATGCGATATTGTCAGCCAAGTCTGTGTTCGTGATTATAACTGCTGGAAAGCGACGACTTCTTCTCTCAGTCAGTGTATCTAAGGTCTTCGTAGCCTTCGTAGCTAACTATTGTTACCCTGCAATACTCCAGCATGGGTAGCAAAGAAATCTGTTACTCCATGATACATCGACCCTATAGCCAAGACTATTTGATCCCGATGCTGTAAGCCTTCAGAATGTCGAATAATATTATTTGTCTCTGTTCACCGAGTCAAACGCCTTTTTGAAGTCCACAAATGTAAGAACTGCTGTTAGATTCTTGGCCTTTATGCCTTCAGCCAATCTTCTAAAAGTAAGTATCTGAGCAACGGTTGATCTTCGTGGTCGGAACCTGTTTTGATTTGTGCACAGCAGGGATCTAAGTCTAAGTCGGGACGGATACTGTTAAGAGGCATTCTATTATAAATTTTAAGCTAACACGGAGCAAAGCTCAAAGGTCTATTTTATCTGGGAGATTTGGGGACCCATACAGGAGTTCAGGATATCACTGTCGTATTTACATGTAGGAGACTCCCGTCGTGGATAAACTGGGAGAGTTGGCATATAACATATATATTTAACAGTTAATGAATGAGGCTGAGTATCTTATGAAGAATTATGGAGATTGAGGGGGGTATTATGCGTCGAGGTCGTAGGCCGAGGCAAATAACACCCTCCGAGATCTCCATAATTCTTCATAAGATACGAAAGCTGAATTCAGTAATTGTTTTATTATTCATTCAAAATAATTCCTAGTTTGAAAACATGGCAAAAACATGCTTATTCTCCAAATAGCAGATGTTGCCCTTCGAGTTGTCTTCTTGCTGTTCTTCCCATATTTTAACTATTATTTCGCTTAGTTCTTACTCTTGAAACGAGTGAAATGTCCGCCATTTTTGTTTTCACAACCAAAACAACTCAACCTCGTCCCGAGGTCTTCTCGGTTAACGATGTATTAACCCGCAAGAAAGCTGCACTTTTGACGTCATCAATTCATTAAACGCAAAATTCTTCCAAATTTGGTCGTCAGTAGCTGGTTATTGTGAATTATTAAAAACTGAATCATTGGATAATGCAATTCCAGCATTTTGATTGGCTTAGCCGTTATGGTATATGAGCTATTATGCCATGCTCTCCATATATGGTCGGTGTACGCGTCAGTTTAAAATTGGAAGCTAGCTGAGATTTTTTTCGCGAAGGATAGAACGGCGCCCGAAGCAAATTGTTTTAATTCATTTCTTAGAATACTAGAAATGCAGTTCATCGAAAGAAAAAAGACAAAAACAAGCAAAAAAGCCACAAGAGCTTGTTTGAAAGTTTCTCGAAAAACACATGAAAACACATTGAACTAAAGTACCTTGACCAGCTACGAAAGAAGACAAGTGTTGTTTCTTCATGATCGCGAAGCCATTCGCCGATCGAGTCACTCGCCGATAGATAACTGCGGCTTGTTTATCGGACATGAAGAATATAAATCACAAGTAACCAGCTACAAATACAGGCTATGCAGGCATTCACTAGAGCAATCGAGGCGTGTGGCATCAAACAACTTTATAACAAGCGACCGAGGTAATAGTTTTTTTCCGTTGTTCTTACTTTTATAACTGCACCGAAAATCCAAATTCACAGTAATTTCGACGGCTGTCACTTAAAAATTCTTTTCCTTCACATTATCTGCCAGGTTTTTTTTAGCTGTTCTGCTGTGTAAAATCCTAGAATCCCGATGAGTTTTTGAAAAACTAATGTTCATCGCTACAATGTTTTGATTTTTCATTCATGCAGTCCAGGCGAGTCCGTTTGCGCGTTGACAGTTTTGATAGACTTGTGACATGTGAATAGCGGAAGTCCCTTGTCTTTTCCTGTTTGTTCTAGTCGGGGAGATTCAACGAGATTTTGTGGGCGTTTTTAATGAAACAATTATTCCACTCGCGCTTGTTGGATATGAGATGATTATAGCCAGCTAGGCGCTACGCGCCTCGTTAGCTATCTATCATCTCATATCCAACGCGCCCTCGTGGAATAATTGTTAATTATGCGTATGCTCTTAGCCAATCAGAATCGGGGAAGTATTTTGAATAAATAATAAATGCCTTTAACGGCTTTTTCAAAGGCTCTCAAATGCTCCAACAAAACAGTGTATATAAGAGCAATGACCTGTTAATGCGGTGCATATGCTGAATGCAGAAAGAATTGCAAAATCCTTTTGCTTCCGATGCTGACCAGCATTTTAACTCAAATGTCAAATGGGTGGGCCTCATTTTGGGTTGAATTCCCCTCTGTACAGAAAATATCCAGCAAAAACAACCGTGTCTCCCCACTGCTTGTTGCTTGGGACATTTCGAGAGGAGGAATGTCAGAGAGAAATTCCTTACTGAAAATGTCAATCAATGTTTACATAATAAATCCGGTGGTCATGGGGTTCCAAATATGAAATAATTTGTTCAATTGTATGTTTTCAATGATTGTCGTGTTCATCTGCAAATGAGCTCCAGGAAAACTCAAATGCTTCTTTTAAAGAGGAATATATTCTGCAATTAATTAATATTGCCTGTTTTGTTAATAATTAACAAAACAGGCAATATTTGTAGAATATATTCTTCTTTAGAAGAAGCATTTGAGTTTTCCTGGAGCTCATTAGCATTTCTTGACATTCTTCATTGTCTGTGAATCGTAAACAATAACTAAAACAATCCAACTTCTCCATCGACCAGTCAGCACTTCTGACCCGATTCCAGACAGATTTTACGTTATTGTTATGGAATTTTTTGTCGCTGAGTCACAGAAGTTCCTCCACGTGAAATGTCTCCATGGAGCAGCAGGAAGCGAGGAAAAGAGGTTTTTTTCACAAGCTACATTGTATACGGAGGAAAACGCCAGCCAAATGCCTGGGGAATGCCTGGGAGGGGGGGGGGGGGGGAGATAGGCGGTTTGGAATTGACTGGTATCTTTTAACTCCTCTCTCAAATAAGCCCCCCACTCACTGATGTCGGAAGCCTTCCTTTTCAGGGAGGGAAGTCATTTAGCCCTGCGCTCTTTTAAGCTTCCCTTCCCCCCTGTATTCTTTTATGATACACTGTATCAATTAATCACCCTATTGGCCAACATGTTGAATGACACTTGGCCGACCGCTGTAGACTGACTTATCAACTGATACTCCGCTGACATGTGAACTGATATTTGACTGATATGTCGACAGAGTATCGGCTGATATTGTCGACCAGCACTTGGCTATGGGTGCCCAGAAAATGCAAATTATGAAAGATCTCACCCAGGTGGCCAGTATGCAGAGTTTCAACTGTATCTTACATGTAGAATACATTTCCAGCATTCTGGAGCAAAAATTAGAGTTTTTGAAGAGAACACAGACATCATTAAATTTTGGCTTTTTTGTTCAGTCGGCAGCACATGAATAATTTTTTACTTTTATTCATTTATTCGTTCTTGCCAATTAATAGCTTTAAACCATTGGTTGTTTCATTATCTGTTTTACAAATTTAAATTATGTTATTAGTTCCTAAGAACTGGAGGATGTTCAAAGAGAAGTAGGCGGCAAGCTCACATGAAATAGCCTGTGAATTTCACTGGCTGCCAGCTCTTATTGAAAACCCTGGGTTATGCCCTTATATGCCGGGGAAAACCCCAGGCCTCGAGCCTTTATTGAGAGCCCTGATTGGAGGTACAGCTGGTTTGGGGTTTCCCCCTAAGAGCAAGTTGTTCTTCAGGAAGGTTTTTCACCCCATTGTTGTTCCACAACCCTTTTAATGGTAAAATTGATGTTGCAATGTTCTGAACAGGATGGGACAGATCTTCAGAATGCAGGTTGTAACTGCTGGTATCCTGACCAGCGGGCTTACCCCCTTGTGTATTAGGAGCATGCGCACGGGGCCTCGGCATTGGCGGGCACGAGGCCACCGTGAAATAACCTGAAGTTTCACTAAGGTTTTCTTCAAGTTTTCCAAGTGTTTTGTAAGTCGTTTGCTTCAGTGTTTCTTTCTCGTGCTATGGATTTCTAACGAATATTTGTGATAATACTTGTGAGTTGATTCAGCCTCGTGTATGATTGAACGTTTTGTGTTGTTTTCATCGTCACAGATATCATGTGCCGCCATTCGCCGCTACAGTCATTTCACGACCTCATGGACCTTACGGATTATTTATGGCTTCATTTACAAGGATAATTACGGTGCTTGTATTTGTCTATGGTTTTCAACTGGTCTTACGGTTTACAGGGATATTTACGGTCATGGAAGGTGAAGGCAAGGAATTTGCGGTTTATTTTGAGGATGAAAATTTGCTGAGATTGCAAGTTTCGCGTTCGCACTCCCCAACAATGGATACGGAACTGTTTCGTGTTATATCGCCGCTTCACACTCAGCCAACGGATGCAGCATCAGAAATGGAGCTTCCTAATTCAGTAAAGGTTCAAGGTTCGCTGAATATGGGAGCAAAATCGATGGTCAGTGATGCTGAAGCGCTAGGAGTGGGCGAAAGGAGAAAAATTCCAACGGATAAAGGTAAACAACACGAGTTACAAAGGTTAAAGGATCATAGAACTGTGGCGTTAGGTCACGTAACTAGACAGATAAACAAAATGAAACCGCTACTTGCTGATCTTAACAATTATGAATTTGTGTCAGTTGAAATGGAAGGTCTTAACAATTTGCTTGTTGAACTGCAAGATACTCAGGATACTTATGTTGACGCGTTAGAAGATAAAACTGTTATTGTTAATGCCAATTCATGGTACGATGCTCACGATGGAGATGTCTTTAAATTTAAACAGTCCGTCATTGAATATTTGTCCAAGGCGAAAAGGCACCAGTCAAATGAAGTAAACTCTGTTATCTCTAGTGGGTCTCATCGCACAAGAAAGTCAAATCACTCTAAACGGTCCACCTCATAGTCAATTTCATTTAAAGCTAAGTTGATAGAAGCAAAAACTAAGGTTGCAGCATTGGAAATTAAAGCATCATAAAATGGCAGCTGAACATTTAGAGCTAAAACAGAGTTTAGCTCAAGCAAGAGAAGAAGAAAGGATTTACGAAGAAATGAAGAGTGAAGAGTCTGTTCATACACAAAGTCCTCCGATTTGTACAATACAATCAGGTTAACTCTGCTGGTTTGGAACCAACTTCGCAGCAACAACTTGTAAGTTCTTTAGGCGTTACAGATTATCAACAGCCTTTACAAGATAGTCCTCTTAGTGCATTTACGGTACCTCAGAAAGGACCCATTTACACAAAACCGATAAATACTGGTGCATCACGAAGTAAGGAGGAAACTACGGCCTATGCAGCAAAACCCCATGAACACCCCTTGAGTGTACATTCTTCAACATACCCATCTTTAGCAACGACTCCTGCTGTTACGTATACTGCTCCTGATCAGGTATGGTGTCTGCCACCATCACCACCACAAGGCTGTTCGACAAGTTTGTCAGTCAAAGACAATACTTTCCAGGACATTGTGGAAATTCAACGAAAACAAACTGAGTTATCTCAGACTATTGTTAACCAGCAAGCGAGGAGTCTTTTGCCATCGAACGAGCCTCCTATGTTTTATGGTGATACTAGGAGTATCCATTATTTATGACTGCCTTTGAGCCATTAATCGAATCAAAGGCTGAAGATTCCCATGAGAGATTATATTTTCTGGGTCAATACACGTCAGGTAAAGCAAAAGAAATTATAAACCGATGTCTTCAAAGGAAAATGGAAGGATCCTATGAAGAAGCTAAGAGACTTTTAAAGAGACAACTTGGTGATCCATTCAAGATAGCTAATGTCCATATCACGAAAGTGTCTCCTTGGCCACCAATCAGACCAAACAGTGGTTTAGCCCTCCAAGATTTCTTTATTGCCCTGGATCAAGCTAAGTCTGCTATGAAAGGCATGTCTCATATGGATGATTTAAATACTGCCCATGTACTGCGTCATCTGTGGGAAAAGTTACCTAAGTACCTGAGAACCAAATGGACTGAAAGGAACAATAAGACAAAAAGTGCAAAGGGAAGAATAGCTGACTTCGAAGAGTTCTCTCAATTCGTGCGTGAACAAGCGGATCTTGCCACAGATCCTGTGTTTTCAGAGCAATGTTTTAGCAAGCCAAATCATGATGAAAAGAGACGAAACTGTGCTTCGGCTGCTTTAGCGACCAGCACATTGCAAAGCATTGCAAGGAAAGGCAAATGTGCAAGACGTGCAACAAGCAGCATCCAACGTCGCTGCACAACCCTGATGGAATTAAGAAATCGAACGACAAAGGTGACAAGAACCAACCTCAAGATAGACCTCAAGTTAGTAGCAATCACACTGTCATCTGCAACATAACTGAAGCTGGAGATGTGCCGATTAACATGGGTATATTGCTAGTCTGGTTGTTTCACAAGAGTAATCCAGCGAAGAAAATACGAGTTTATGCTTTACTGGACAATGCCAGCGGTGGAACGTTTGTGAATGAAAGCGCAGCTAAGGCTCTTGGGGTTGAAGGAAGTAGCACTGACCTCACTCTTACTTCAATCCATGGAACACCCAGCGTAACGACGAAGGCCATTGAAGGATTAGTCGTAGCTTATGTCAAGGACGAGAGTGCAATGTTAGACTTGCCGAGAACTTTCACGGGAAACATTATTCCAGCAGACCTCAGTGAAATACCGCGACCTGATGTAATCAGTGGGATGTCTCATTTGAAGGACGTTAGTGCCGAACTGTCCCCCTACATGGAAGATGTTGAAGTGGGTCTTCTTATCGGATTGAACTGTCCAAGTGCCCTACGACCAAGAGAAATTGTTTACGGTGGAGAATCAGATCCATATGCTGTACGGTCGCTGCTCGGATGGCACATAAACGGTCCTCTCTATACTCCCTGTCAGAGTAGCATCTTAACGTGCAATAGAATTAACCTTAATCAGCAAGACACCTCATCCCCGCGAGGATATGTGGTCTCTCAAAGGACGGTTAAGGAACAGATAACACGGCAGGCAGTTGAACGAATGTTTGAACTTGACTTCTCCGAAAAGGAAAAGGCAATATCAATGTCGCGCGAAGACATCAAGTTCTACGAGACTGTGGAAACTGGTATCGTTCATCTCGAGGACTTGCACTAGGAAATGCCCCTCCCTTTCAAACATAAGAACACTCAGCTCCCAAACAACTATGCTCAAGCTGAGAAGCGCCTAAACAGCCTCAAGAAACGTCTAATGTCTGATGGCAAGTATTGCACGGATTACTGCAGCTTTATGTCTGATATCATTTCGAAAGGGTACGCTCGGAAGGTGGATGACGATGTTAAAGATCAGTTGGGCAGAACCTGGTACCTGCCGCATCACGGAATTTATCACCCGCAAAAGCCAACGAAAATACGCGTGGTGTTTGATTGCTCGGCCTCATTCGAAGGACACTCCTTGAATGACAAATTGCTCGAGGGACCAGATCTCGGCAGTAACTTAGTCGGTGTTCCTACCAGGAAAGTATGCTTTTATGGCAGACATTGAAAAAGTGTTCTTTCAAGTAAGAGTAAGGAAGGAAGATCAAAGTTTTCTCAGCTTCCTGTGGTGGCCTGACGGCGATTTACAGAAGGAGACCGAAGAGTATTGCATGACAGTGCATTTGTTCGGTGCAGTATCATCCCCTGCACGCGCTAATTATGCAGTTAAACGCACTGCTGACGACAACGAAGATGAATATGGGTCAGAAGCAGCCAACACCCTTAGAAGGAACTTTTATGTGGACGACGTTCTCAAATTGGCAAGCACCGAAGATGAGACTTTTAAGCTAGCAAAGGATACCAAAGCAGTTTGCCAAAATGGTGGATTTAACTTAACCAAGTTTGTGGGGAACACAGAGCGCATCGTCAGCTCAATCCCTCAAGAACAGAGAGCAGAACAGGTGAAGAACCTCACACTTGGCCAGGACAAGTTACCCATAGAAAGAGCGTTAGGACTTATTCGGTGTATTGAGTCAGACACGTTCAACTTCAGGATTGAACGTAAGGATAAACTTTGCACGCGGAGAGGCCTCGTATCTACCATCAGCTTGATTTATGATCCTTGGGTTTCGTCGCTCCTGTAGTACTGGTCGGAAAGAAAATTTTGCAGGACATCTGTCACACTAATAGCTGGGATGAGCCAGTCGACGATGCCACCCGCAGCAGATGGGAAAGATGGCGAAATGAGCTGTACCTACTTGAAAGTTTGAAAATACCAAGAAGCTTTAAGCCATCGGAGTTTGGAAATATTGTGTCTACGCAACTCCACTGTATGTCTGACGCTTCGACGTGTGGGTACGATCAATGCTCGTATTTAAGGCTCGAAGACGAACACGGCAAAGTACATGTCTCTTTTGTTATGGGAAAGGCGCGAGTGACGCCAAAAAAAAACCGTCAGCATTCCAAGGTTAGAGTTAGCTGCAGCCTCAGTCTCTGTTAAGATTGGTGAAGTTCTCAAGGGTGAGCTAGAGTATGAGAACATTGAGGATCACTATTGGACGGACAGTAAAGACGTCCTAGGCTTTATAAGTAAAGAATCCAGTCGGTTTCATGTCTATGTTGCCAACCGGGTTCAACTCATTCATGATCACACCACCCCCTCACAGTGGCATTACTTCGAAACCACTTCAAATACTGCAGACGAAGGTTCAAGGGGTATGTCACCCAAAGACTTTGTTGAGAAATCACAATGGATTCAAGGCCCTAACTTCCTTAGAAGACCTACAAGCAGTTCCCTGAAAGAAAAGTCATACAAAGACACTGTGAACCCAGATTCCTCCGAAGTGAACAGCACTAAGGTTAACACATGTGTAGTGAAAGAGAGTGACGTCATAGCTGAGAGACTTCTCAGGTTCTCAAGCTGGCACAAAGCGAAGGTAGCTGTCGCACTATGCCTATAGTACAAGAGGAAGCACAGAGAAAAGGTCATGTCTAAAGGGAAGGAGTCCAGTGCTGGATCACCAGAACAAAGGTGTGTCAGTAACACCCCTGAAAGTGGAGAACTTACCGAGGCCAACTTACAGGAAACAGAAGTGGAGATCATAAAACAAGTACAAAGACAAGCATTTCCATCGGAAATAACAAGTCTCCAAATCGTTCTAGCGAACGCCAAGAACGGTAGCCGGGAAGTAGAAAAGGAGAAGAAGGCTGTGTTGAAGAAAACCAGTACGCTTTGCACCTTAGACCCCTTCACCAGCCAGCACCGCCTTTCACCTACTGCGGAGTCGATTTCCTTGGCCCTTGGCACGTACAACGAGGAAGGTCTGTCGTCAAGAGATACGGAGCATTGTTTACTTTTTTTCTTTTAGGGCTGTGCACATAGAAGTTGCAGACTCCTTAGAAACTGATTCCTTTATTCAATCATTGAGACGGTTCATCTGTAGAAGAGGACCAGTCAGAGAAATTCGTTGTGTCAGAGGAACGAATTTTAATGGGGCGGAAGCCGAACTCAAGAAAGCTATTGATAGACGACGACAAGGTCAAAGCAGAACTCCTTTAAGCTAAGATCGATTGGATTAAGAATCCTGCATCCGCAAGTAACTTTGGAGGCGTGTGGGAAAGGCAAATCAGGTCAATCAGGAACGTCATGAGTGGTCTTATTAGAGAGCATGGTAATCGTCTTGAAGAAGAATCGCTGAGAACATTCCTTTGCGAAGCAGAATCTACAATCAATGACAGGCCTCTGACGGTAGAGACACTCAGCGATCCTCTTTCAGAGCCACCATTGTCGGCAAGTATGCTGCTGACAGGAAAGACAAGGCTCCTGCTACCTCCACCAGGAGAATTTAAGAGAGAAGACTTATACTGTCGAAGGAAATGGAGACGCACGCAGCACCTAGCACAAGAGTTTTGGTCAAGGTGGAGCAAAGAGTACTTGCAACAGTTACAAGCAAGGATCAAGTGGACACGGCCAAAAAGAAATTTCAAGGTTGGAGATGTGGTATTACTGAAGGAAAACCAGTCTCCGAGAAACAGATGGCCTTTGGGTAAGGTCGTAGGCACGCATCCTGATGACCAAGATCGAGTCCGATCGGCGACAGTGCTGACAGGCAATGGCTCTAAGTTGGAAAGGCCTGTTAACAAGCTCGTCTTACTTTTGGAGGCGCAATGTTTTAGAGACCGGGATTCCCTGACGAGGAGCCCGAGCTTTTCTAAACGCTTTTTCTAGGAAATAAGTTTTGGGACTGTTATCGAGATAGTTATAGTTGTTGTTAAAATGTAAGGCAAGGCTCACATTTTTGGGAGCAATGTAACTGCTGGTATCCTGACCAGCGGGCTTACCACCTTGTTTATTAGGAGCATGCGCACGGGGCCTCGGCATTGGCGCGCAAGAGGCCACCGTGAAATAACCTGAAGGTTGACTAAGGGTTTCTTCAAGTTTCCCAAGTGTTTTGTAAGTCGTTTGCTTCAGTGTTCTTTCTCATCCTATGGATTTCTAACGCATATTTGTGATGATGCTTGTGAGTTGATTCAGCCTCGTGTATGATTAAACGTTTTGTTGTTGTTTTCATCGTCACGGATATCATGTGCCGCCATTCGCCGCAATACACATGTTCCTGAGTGGCTCCTCCAACAATGGAGGCAGCCAGTGAAAACTAAAGGACATCATTGCCACAGGAAAGAGATCACAAGTTCATAGCCAAGGTTGGTTTGTGACCTTTATTGGTGTTTCTTCTAGCATGGTAAAGTAGATTGTAACTTAATCATGTGGTAAATTGGCTGTCATTTTGATAGGGATCAGTTCCAGTTAAATTGGGCATTTCTTATGTGTATACTTCTTTTCATCCTCAAGTTTACTAGTCTCTGAATGATGATGTGATGTGTTTATAACATTGCTGAATGAAGTTGCATATATTAGTATAATATCTATATTATTATTACAGTGAAACCTGTTTTAAGCGGACACCCTCGGGGAATGCTGTAGTGTCCGCTTGATACAGGGTGTCCGCCTAATACAGGTTTTGATAGATAACGTCCTATGAGGTGTCAAATACCATTCAAATAAACAGTGGAAACGTTAAGAATACTTCCAGTGACTATGACGATATTGATTTCTTTATTACAGTGGACCAATTGGTCATAGTACCATAAACATAGATTGCAACTCAGTTGAAGAAATCAGATGAGTGAAACAAGCTCTATACTGTACAAATCGAAAAATTTGTGGGTGCAATCTTTCGCATTTCCAGTGTCTGGCATGTTAGGTGGTGGAATTTAATTACAAGTGTCCGTTTAATACAGGTTGGCAACAATAGAAACGACTGTTTCAGGTACTTTTTAGGTGTCCGCATCCACTTAATTAAGAGGTGTCCGCCAAATAAAGGTTTCATTTAAAGTAAATAAGGGAAATAAAATTATTTGGGGACTTCGTGTACTGTCCACTTAATAGAGGGTGTCCGCTTAATACGGTGTCGGCTTAATACAGGTTTCACTGTATCATTATCATTATTATTTAATTATTATTATTATTATTATCGTAAATTAGTTTATTATCATGGCTACAATCTGTAACAAAAAGGCTTGAGGCACCAACTTACGTATTTATTTGGCTTGAAATAACAAGTTTGATTAGGCAGGGTGATATGAAAATACTAAAAATTGCTTACCCTTTTGTCAAGCTGTTGTTTAAGTCTACTAAGCCCGGAGTAGTCTTGCAGACCTTCCAACCCCCTTTTCAGCTACATTGTAACATAAAAGTACAAACTGTAACTATTACTTTACCGTGGCAAAATGTTAGTTGTCCATCATCAGAGATAAACATGCTAGCCCAATGTGTTGCTCTTGGACAGCATGCTGTTGTCATGCCAAGGGGGGGATAATTCCTTGTATTCCTAAAAATACTCACACACTGAATAAAAAAAAGTGCCTTCTTAAACTAAGTGTGTCTCAGACATTTTGCATCTGGCTTGTAGCAAATTTGAATTGATTTCAGGTTGGAATTTTCTAACATACAATAGTTGATTCTAAATTTCTTTTGCCTTCTAGGGTTAGGAGACAAATCAGTCCAATTTAAATCAAAATTACCCTGACACCTCATTATTATGGACAGTTTGCTTTGTCTCTGGGAAAAGAAACCCCTGCATTTTCTCTATATTCAATCCACTTAATTTTAGACACCTGTTAATACGGACCTTTTCTAATGGCCCCTTCAGTGTCTGTATTGATTAACGGGGTTTGACTGTAATGGTTGTTAGAAATAATTTCTTTAAAAATGAACTGATAATTATTATTATTGTAATGTTTATGATTTTAACCTGACTTAGATGCTTATGCATATGCTTATGTTTTTCTTATCCAGATCAGATGCATTATGGCACAAACAGACAGGATCAAGTCTTCAACATTTAGGCTTTAGAGGTTATCTTAAGTACCGTATAGATTACTTTGTAATCTTGAGAGAACCAGGCAAACAAATGTGGCGTGCTTGTTCAAAAGACATTTATTATTAATCTTATCCAGGACACAAAATTAAAAATGCATTTAAATGCACTTTAAAGGAGTTTAAGAAATTGCATCTTTAAGAGGTTGGTTGGTTTGCGCACACCGAGCAGTTCACTACAACATTCACATCATACAAGGCATGTGGAGATCACTTTGTGCAGGGCTTTTCATCCTACGAGGTTACTTAATACAATCCTTTGACTGCAGAAATTGGTAAGTAAAATGTACAGGGCAAAATTATCAACAGCTGACTCCTTGTATTTACATGTGTAGTTGAGGCAAAATTACTTTAGTTGCTGTTTTGCAGAAGAGTTCAGGTTTTGAAGAGAATCAGGAAAAACTCAAAGAATTGAAGTTAACTGATAAAAGTGAGTTGAATCAATGTTTATTTTGAGAGCATTTGGTGGTTTAGTGTAGTTGGAGAAATTCACATGACCCTAACCTTTTCAGGGAAAACAGCTGTGTTTGAAGCTCAAAAGGCAATCCAAATCACTGTCTACACAAAATGAAGGAAAACTGTCCAAAGCACTTCTCAGTGTTTATACCACTTGAAACTTAATTTAAGAGTTTCAATGAATCACTGGAGCAAGTTACATTTCACATTGAATTTCTGACTGGATTTTGAAAGTATCACAGCTCTCATCTTATTTGGTGAAAGTACATAAAAAAAGTCAATTTTATAATCCTATACCTGCAAAGAACCACTCAGTTTAAAAAATGTACCGAAATAATTAATCATGCCAAATAGATTTTTTATTTTACTCCTGGATAAGATAGTATTAGTAATTGCTTTTGATCAGTTTTAATTACCACAGCTATAGATAGATATAAGCTAAGTTCTGCAATAGTTTAATAAAAAAACAGTTTACCTTACATCATTTTCATGTGCCAATTTTTGCAATTACAAAGTCATTGCAAAAATTTATAACTACCACATTGTCAATGACTCAATAATATTGAAAACTTTAATTAACGCTCACAATCATTGTGTCAACAAACATCTGGAAAGGACGAAAGAAAACAAGGGAAAGTTTGGCTTAGAAAGGAGAAACAAGCCTTTAAATGCTTCCTACGTAAAGATAAATTCATGCAATAAGTTCCAAGCTTACATTAATGTGCATTGAACTTTCATATTATCATTCAGCCATTAGTCAATCTCTGGCTCAAAGAACCTTATGTGTTCTACAGTTGCAGTCACAAAGTTTGAGACGAAGGTTTTCAACAGAGAGCGATGAATTTAGTTCATCAGAGTGTTGCTGAAAAGAAAATCTGCAACTCAAAGTGGCATCCTTAAATCAACAACCTAAACAAAATAGCAAAAAAATGGTTGAACTTAGCACTTTGTCAAAAACAACGTTGTTAAAATTTTAAAAAGAGCTGATCACTAGAATCTCATTCAAAATTTTGCAAAATCTGAAATTTGAAAACCATGAAAAAAGTCGAATTTGGTAGCACTGTGGTTAGAACTTTGTTCAAAGTTTTGGTGATTTTCACATGGAAGATGAAGAGATGTAAAACTGACTGTGTGTTAGATCAGACAGGCAATCTAAAGTGTGGCTTATACAGCCAGCATCACTAACTGACTGACTTGTTAATCGCTTGACTGACTAACATACTGACTGACTGACTGCCTGACTGGCTTATTGACTGACTGACCGGCTGACAGGGTGACTGACTGACTAGCTAACTGACTGCCTGGTTGGCTGACTGACTGACTGACTGACTGATTGACTTGTTAAGTTGCTAACTGACTCACCAGCTTATATGGAAGAAAAAAAAATAACTTATTAATTCTTATATTATTGTTAGTACTTTAAGTTGGCTCATGGAATGACTGACTACTGGCTGAATGCTGACTATACTGTCTGGGGGTTGACAGAGTGATACACTGACTGAAAGATTTAGAGCTGACTGTTTGACTGTGATCTTGGGTTAAATCCTTTAAAAAATTAAATATGGCTACTATGAAAAACCATAATTTCAATATTTGAAACAAGGAGGGCTTGTTTTTTCTTTAACTACAATGTAGATGATCATCAGAAATTATGTCTAGGACCTTTTTTTCCCAAAAGAAAGTAAGACAAAATCTCCAATTTTTGGCCAAAAACATGGGTTTAACCCGTTGAAAAAATGTCAATGTGGCGACTATGTAAAGTACAAAATTTGTAGTCTAGGACAATCATCAAACACTACTTCAAGGCCCATTTTGTCTAAAAAAAAGAAGGAGGAAATGTTCAATTTTTGACCAAAATCATGGGTTGTAAAAAAATCCACCATGGCGACCATATAAAATCAATTTTTTTTTTAGTCTGGGAAAGTTTGTTCTCCAACCAGATGATCATCAAACATTATTTCTAGGCCTCTATTGTCCAAATACAAGCAAACAGGAAATTTCTAATTTTTTTGACCAAAATGATTGGTTGTTTTTGTACTGATCATCAAACACTATTTCGAGGCTCTTTTGTCAAAAAACAAAATGAGATGAAATTTCCAAACTTTGACCAAAATCATGGGTTAAACCCTGTAAAAAAATCCCAATATAGCCACTCTGTATTTGGAGGTTGAATCCGTTGGCAGTTGTAGACTTCAGATTCGTCTATGCATTCTTGTATGCGTAATGAGCCGTGAATTCATACGCGATTCAGTCACGAAATTTCTACCGGCTCAGTTTCTCCGAATTATTTTGATGTAAATGTCTTCTAAGAAATTTCCTCCACTCAAAGATTTTCAATCTGTACAAATACAGAGAGGTTCTCGTAACATATTCACTGCTTATTACGCATGCAGAATGCCGAATTGAATTTAACACCAGTTACGGGAACGACTAACGGATTCATTTTTCAAATAATCAATTCATTAAAAGAATCTTGGGGCGTACGTACGCTTGACCTGCCTTGACTGTAATGGGTGTTACCCTTTGAGAAAATGTGATACGGGTGATAATTCTGACAACTGGAACAATGATATGGTATACAGCACCGCATAGCTGCTAAACACACCGACCACGGTTTGTCAGTCGCTATGCATTTGTTGGAAATTGAAGGGTGTGAGTAAGCTGATTCTCTTACATCTCAGCGCTTGGAGTTAAATCAGGGCATTCTGTTTGAGGTGCACCTAGATCGAGGAGCATAGAAGCTTCAACCCAAGCACATTGCAGTATTTAGAGACAAAGGTAAATTTTTATATTGTTTGTTCAAAAGAATGCCGTGGCCGTGCCGTGGTTTTAGATTTAACGAAAGTGATCAAGTTTTATTTAAAAAGAAGTATGTTGCATGTTTGGCTCTTGGAATCATGAAGGTGAAATGCTTCCCTTCAAGCCCTTCAAGAGTATGCGAAATCACGGAAAAAGAGCTTTACGCGTTAGGACTTTTTTGGCAAATCCGATACCTGTTATACTTCAATGACAAGAATCATGTATAGCCTGAATTGGTGCAAATGTTTGTAAGACAATGATCTGCATAGACAGAAAGCAGTTCTCGGCAATAACGATTCTGACGGTTATGAATAAAAAATACGTACCCAGTTTTCTGAGTGCATTGACAGTGCTTTCCCTTCGATTCTTATTTTTCTAAGGTTCGATCTATTCGTTCTTTTGATGGTCGTTGTTCGTTGTGTTTTGGCAAGACTCGGCGGGCATATTGCTAGTCGGTAACAGCGGAAGTGTATTTGCCGAACGTGCTTGCTTTCAGTTTCTCATTGGCAGTTTTTCATCAAGACAGAAAAAAAATGTCTTGTACAATTTCTGAACAAAGTTAAAAGCAAAGTTTGAAGTTTTTCGTTAAAGGTGGGAATATCACGGTGAGGATAAAAGCTACTGGTACTACTCAGGGACTAACCACTGCGAGACTGCAGTTAATTAAGGGACTTGTAATTGTAAAGAGACAAAACCGGTACATTTTAATGTCACTTGGTTTAGCTTGATGTGGAGAGCGCATATGTCGACAAAAACGAGGGGTGCTGAAAATTGTAAAGAGTTTTTACTGACAGAACCAACTAAACGATCGTAAGCATGTTACTGCAGCGTGTACTTGTACTTGTAGTGTGTTCTTGTACTGTACCTCACGTCACTCCAACCCAATGGTAATGAGAAAATAGCTTCTGACAGCGTAGCCGTCTGAAACCGTGCTTATCATGTGTAAATGGTCCCAAGTGTTTCGATTTGGACCTGTTTCTGAAAATTAGTGGTTGTTCAAATTCCTAAAGAAGCCAGTTTAAAAAACAGCAGCAGACAGAAGGTATAAGAATATAATAAGTGATTCCCAGAATTTGTTTCACTTCTGTTGTAAGCTTCTTTTAAGCCGGAAGGTGAGTTTCTGACATATTTTTCTTTCCGACACGCCAACAAAGGTGGTTTGTCATCTTACATAAATACATCCTCGTATTTTCGTCATTGTACCGATCACAGACTATCACGAATCCGAATGCACAGATGATAACGTAAAATATGACAACTTGGTACTTATTCTGTACAATATTATTTGGAGGAAATAGATCAGTGTACCGAGCTTTGAAAAAGAGTGCATTATAGCTTAAAAGACTATAGAACTTGTGTTCGAAAAAAAGTAATTGGCAATATCCTGGCTATGATTCCTAGAAGGAGACGAAAGTTCCCCAGATATAAATACCTTCTTGTGCCTTCTAATTATGGTCATATGACATGGCACGATGTCAGACAAAATTGGGGAACTGGTGGCGAATTTACTTTGCTTGAATGAATGAATGGGCGTTCCTGATAGAGGATAAATATGATTTACTTTTCTACGTTTGCGTAATTTAAGACTAAAGTTGGCCATTTAAAGTGATGTTTGCCCTTAGAACTTGTTATTGAAGTGTAGTGGGCAATCATACCAAACGTGAGGCTTTAATGTTATTAATTATTTTCTCTGCCATCCCCAGAGTAAATTAATTTGTCTATTTGTCAATTATCTAACATTTTCAGAAAAATTATCACGTGGTATATCACGTGACTTACCGATGCAATATTTATACGTTAAAATGTTAAGGACGATGAGTTATTTGTGTCTGAAAAATTTCGATTCAGTTCCATTCTCTTCCATCCTCTATTTTCCCTTCGTACCTTCCGATGAAAGCCCGCGCGCCTCAACCTAACCCCCAATCTTCTCTCACCGCAAAAACACATAATTAGCGACTGGGTACGAATGTGCTGGAGCATCGTTAATGAACAATTATTTTTCTTCATTTAGGAAAACGAGAGTAAGATGAGCTGCCGTATCATCACATATCTTGTCTTTTTTGTCTTCACCTTTCCCTGTGCTGAAGGCCAGTTCCCTAGAGTTTGTACATCCCTGACGAGTCTGAAAAACAGGAAATGTTGCCCAATCCCAAAGGGCCTTAGTGCGCCAAACAGAGGTGCATGCCAGGAATTGGTCATTCGTGATTGGACCTTCAAGTACAGTCATTACCAACGTTTCCAGCAAGAAGACGATCGCCATGACTGGCCTCATGCTGTTTACCACAAAACGTGCAAATGCAAATCAAACTTTGCTGGATGTGACTGCAGCAAGTGCGAGTTTGGCTTTGCTTTGTGTTACACCGAGTTGTCTGTAGCTGTCAGCAGTGCTTTCATGGTCCTCTCCAAATAGTTTAAGGCGGATAGTTAATGCACGCTGGTGAGATTGCAGAGCTGTACTGTAGTCATGCATGGTGTATTGTGTTACACCGAGGTTCCTGTAGCTGTCAGCAGTGCTTTCATGGTCCTCTCCAAACAGTTTAAGACGGATAGCTAATTCACGCTGGAGAGATTGCAGCGTTGCGCTGTAGTCATGCATGTTGTATTGTGTTACACCGAGGCTCCTGTAGCTGTCAGCAGTACTTTCATGGTCCTCTCCAAACAGTTTAAGACGGATAGCTAATTCACGCTAGAGAGATTGCAGAGCTGCGCTGTAGTCATGCATGCTGTATTGTGTTACAGCGAGTTGCCTGTAGCTGTTAGCAGTGCTTTCATGGTCCTCTCCAAACAGTTGAAGACGGATAGCCAATGCACGCTGGTGAGATTGCAGAGCTGCGCTGTAGTCATCCATGTTCTCTTGTGTTACACCGAGTTCCCTGTAGCTGTCAGCAGTGCTTTCATGGTCGTCTCCAAATAGTTTAAGACGGATAGCTAATTCACGCTGGTGAGATTGTAGAGCTGCTCTGTAGTCATGCATGTTGCATTGTGTTACTGCAAGTTCCCTGTAGCTGTCAGCAGTGCTTTCGTGGTCCTCTCCAAATTGTTTAAGGCGGATACTTAATGCACGCTGGTGAGATTGCAGAGCTGCACTGTAGTCATGCATGTTGTATTGTGTTACACCGAGGTTCCTGTAGCTGTCAGCAGTGCTTTCATGGTCCTCTCCAAACAGTTTAAGACGGATAGCTAATTCACGCTGGAGAGATTGCAGAGCTGCGCTGTAGTCTTGCATGTTGCATTGTGTTACAGCGAGTTGCCTGTAGCTGTTAGCAGTGCTTTTATGGTCCTCTCCAAACAGTTTAAGACGGATAGCTAATTCACGCTGGAGAGATTGTAGAGCTGCACTGTAGTCATGCATGTTGCATTGTGTTACAGCGAGTTCCCTGTAGTTGGCAGCAGTGCTTTCATGGTCCTCTCCAAATAGTTTAAGACGGATAGCTAATTCACGCTGGTGAGATTGTAGAGCTGCACTGCAGTCATGCATGTTGCATTGTGTTACAGCGAGTTCTCTATAGCTGTCAGCAGTGCTTTCATGGTCCTCTCCAAATAGTTTAAGACGGATAGCTAATTCACGCTGGTGAGATTGGAGAGCTGCGCTGTAGTCATCCATGTTGTATTGTGTTACACCGAGTTGCCTGTAGCTGTCAGCAGTGCTTTCATGGTCCTCTCCAAATAGTTTAAGGCGGATAGTTAATGCACGCTGGTGAGATTGCAGAGCTGCACTGTAGTCATGCATGGTGTATTGTGTTACACCGAGGTTCCAGTAGCTGTCAGCAGTGCTTTCATGGTCCTCTCCAAACAATTGAACACGGATAGCTAATTCACGCTGGAGAGATTGCAGAGCTGCGCTGTAGTCTTGCATGTTGCATTGTGTTACAGCAAGTTGCCTGTAGCTGTTAGCAGTGCTTTTATGGTCCTCTCCAAACAGTTTAAGATGGATAGCTAATTCACGCTGGTGAGATTGTAGAGCTCCGCTGTAGTCATGCATGCTGCATTGTGTTACAGCGAGTTCCTTGTAGCTGTCAGCTGTGCTTTCATGGTCCTCTCCAAATTGTTTAAGGCGGATAGTTAATGCACGCTGGTGAGATTGCAGAGCTGCACTGTAGTCATGCATGGTGTATTGTGTTACACCGAGGTTCCAGTAGCTGTCAGCAGTGCTTTCATGGTCCTCTCCAAACAGTTTAACATGGATAACTAATTCACGCTGGAGAGATTGCAGAGCTGCGCTGTATTCTTGCATGTTGCATTGTGTTACAGCGAGTTGCCTGTAGCTGTTAGCAGTGCTTTTATGGTCCTCTCCAAACAGTTTAAGACGGATAGCTAATTCACGCTGGAGAGATTGTAGAGCTGCGCTGTAGTCTTGCATGTTGCATTGTGTTACACCGAGTTGCCTGTAACTGTCAGCGGTGGTTTCATGGTCCTCTCCAAATAGTTTAAGACGGATAGTTAATGCACGCTGGTGAGATTGTAGAGCTGCACTGTAGTCATGCATGTTGTATTGTGTTACACCGAGTTGCCTGTAGCTGTCAGCAGTGCTTTCATGGTCCTCTCCAAATAGTTTAAGACGGATAGCTAACTCACCCTGGAGATATTGCAGAGCTGCGCTGTAATCATGCATATTACTTTGTGTTACACCGAGTTGCCTGTAGCTGTTAGCAGTGCTTTCATGGTCCTCTCCAAACAGTTTAACATGGATAGCTAATTCACGCTGGAGAGATTGCAGAGCTGCGCTGTATTCTTGCATGTTGCATTGTGTTACAGCGAGTTGCCTGTAGCTGTTAGCAGTGCTTTTATGGTCCTCTCCAAACAGTTTAAGACGGATAGCTAATTCACGCTGGAGAGATTGTAGAGCTGCGCTGTAGTCTTGCATGTTGCATTGTGTTACACCGAGTTGCCTGTAACTGTCAGCGGTGGTTTCATGGTCCTCTCCAAATAGTTTAAGACGGATAGTTAATGCACGCTGGTGAGATTGTAGAGCTGCACTGTAGTCATGCATGTTGTATTGTGTTACACCGAGTTGCCTGTAGCTGTCAGCAGTGCTTTCATGGTCCTCTCCAAATAGTTTAAGACGGATAGCTAACTCACGCTGGAGATATTGCAGAGCTGCGCTGTAATCATGCATATTACTTTGTGTTACACCGAGTTGCCTGTAGCTGTTAGCAGTGCTTTCATGGTCCTCTCGAAATAGTTTAAGACGGATAGCTAATTCACGCTGGAGAGATTGCAGAGCTGCGCTGTAATCATGCATATTTCTTTGTGTTACACCGAGTTGGCTGTAGCTGTCAGCAGTGCTTTCATGGTCCTCTCCAAATAGTTTAAGACGGATAGTTAATGCACGCTGGTGAGATTGTAGAGCTGCACTGTAGTCATGCATGTTGTATTGTGTTACACCGAGTTGCCTGTAGCTGTCAGCAGTGCTTTCATGTTCCTCTCCAAATAGTTTAAGACGGATAGCTAATGCACGGCTGTGAGATTGTAGAGCTGCACTGTAGTCATGCATGTTGTGTTGTGTTACACCGAGTTGCCAGTAGGTGACGGAAGTCCTTTCATGTTGTTCCCCTAAGGACCTTGTTGCTGTGTCCAGAGCTCTCTTGCATGACTGAAGAGCTTCTGAATAGTTTCTTCTTTTGATGTAAACTATACCCAGGTTTAAGTACCAGTCCACAAGCGCTTCAATTTGTATTTGACTATAACCGCCAAAGTCGTGACTATTTGGGAATGTTTCTTTCCATTGCTTGAGTGTTTTTTCATGATAATTTATTCTTGACCAAAATAGTTTTTCAGGGTCTTCACTATTTATATTCCACAGCAGCTGTATCACAGCTGTGTGAAAATATAGCAAACCAATTGAAGGTGTAACATCTTTTTCGACACACTCTAACATTTGAAGAACAAAGTGGCTTGTATTTTGTTTGGTTTTAGTTTGAGCAAAAAACTTTGTAGCTTCACTTAAGAGACAGACAAATTGGAATTCGAAAGGTTGATTCAGCAAAATGTTTGAGTCCTTTTCAAACTGCATTTCATTGGTAGTTTTTTGTGATTTGCTTTTCATTGGCGGAATAATAAGAAGCTTGCATCCTCCTACTGCAGAGGACTGATGTAGTGATTTGTCATAGTAGTAACTTGCATTGTAGAAGTCATTTAGGGACTGATAATAACAAACGAGGATCTGAAGAATAAGAAACTTTAGAAATAACGACTCTTGGTCGTTGCAAGTATCCAGTGATGAAAGCGCCTGCTGTAGGCAGTGGACTCCACTCTTCGTTTCTTCTGCAGTAAGGTAACAGATTCCTAAATAGCAGAAGCATTTGCCTTTTTCTTGATTAGAAACAAGGGACGATGCTGCTTGCAGAACTTTCACTTCAGTGAGAAGGTGATTCGTCTGTCCTGCTCGTCCCCAGGTTACTTGACTGAAAGCTTTAGAAGAAAGTAGCTGCCTGTGGTATTTTTCATTTCCATGCAGATTGGCTGCTTTTATGGCGGCATCGTATATGTGATGAAAGGTTTTCGTTTCACTCGCACTCCAAAAAACCGAGTCAAGAAACAACTCCCCCTTGACCAATATGTCAAAGACAGTGTCAGCTGTTTTGGAGTCAAAAGATCCGTCTACTAGGCTTTGAACAATGCTCTCCTTATCCTCATAAAAAGCAATATACGCATCCATGGAATGCCCGGTGAGAAATTGCTTATTTAGTTTATCAAAGTACGAGACATAGAATGCATTCAAACGACCCTTTGCGTTGAGAATTGTCTTGTTCATCTCAGTGTCCCCTTTCTCTTTCGAAAATGATTGCAACAGTTTGTGCATCATGAAAGTCCCGGTTTTAGAGCCTGAATCAATCAGTGACTTCCTCCGAAGGTTTTGTAACATCCTTTTGGCTTTAAAACCACTTTTGGTGCCTAAAACGGCCGCAGCGACCTCAGTAGTAAAGTTTTCAGAGAGAATGCTCAAAGAAATTAGTGCTTCTTGTTCTTGTGCAGTTAGTCTCTGGAAAGAGGAGTCAAATATGTCCAACATGCTCACGATACTTTCTGTAGAGGACGCCTTGAAATCATCTAGAAAATGACTTGGTAAAGAACTATCTTCAGAAATCAACGAACACATTAATTTTATGGCCAAAGGAACTTGTCCGCAGATATGCGCGACTTCTATACAATCTGCAGCGCTCGCATTTGGAAGTAACTCATGAATTAAGGATTTTGTAGAGGCTTTATCCAATGTTCTGACTCTCAAGCCTTGATGGCCTTGAAAATGAATGTCCATAAACTCTAGCGACTCTCTCGTGGTTACAATGCATGTCACCCTTGGGTTTTGCCTGAGTATTTCTTCACGAAGTTGGGTGACTTCTTCCTTCACTTTTGACCAACCACTTTCTAACAAATCATCGGCATTATCAAGAATAAATACAGACTGTTTTGATATTTTATTGAATAGTTGGCAAATCTCATCATCAAGGGACAGACGCTGATCGGACGGTCGATTATCAAAGGTTGGTTGCTTTAGAAGGCTAAGAATCTTTGAAGTCAGACCCGCCTTTGACTGAAGTCCTCGTAATGAAAGCCAGTATACAGGAAGCCCTTGAGTCTGAAGAGCGTGTCCCACTGCAATTGCAACCGACGTTTTTCCGAATCCAGGTGAACCCGAGATCGACACAAGTCGGGTGGATTCGGAAGTGACATGTCCGATTATTTCTTCAACTTCGCTCTGTCGCCCAGTGAAATTGGGAACCATTGAAGGAAGGTAGGCTCTTGAGAGCGATGCTCTTGTACCTTTTATGATAAGAAAAGACCAAAAGTGAAACAGAAATCAGTGAAAATCTTCAGGAATAAATATATAAATAAGTCATTCAATGTACAAATGATATTCTTGCAGTGAATTCAAATCCCTAAATTATATACTTATACTAAACCTGATGATTTAGGGAAAGAGTTTGGTTATGATGTCGATCCAAGGTCATTCGTTCATCTGTTTATATAAAGGAAGCCTACATACATAAAAAACCTTGAGAAAGATGTTCTTCAGGTAGTGTCCGGCAGCCCGCTCAACAGAAAAAGTCTGAGAACTTCCCAACAGGACTCAACAGAGTAAACAGATGCTCTTGCCACTGAGCTACGGGAGACTAGACCTAACTGGAAAAAGGTTTACTCTCCGTGGCTAAGACTGCTACCTTTTTTAATTACCTTACAATCTGAAGGCTCTGATGAAAAAGGAAAACTTAATAGGCTTTAATTTTCCTTATTTGTAAATGGAACTGGCTCAATTAACCAGTCCTGCAGCTGCAATTTACTTACTATTTGTCCAAACCGTAACTGGCTGAGCCTTCGGCAGGAACAATTTCTCAAAATCGTACCTGAATTGTCAGATAGATTACCTTCTTCGTCTCTTCCTACTTTCAATTCATCAATCTTTTTCTCCAATCTAGTAATGTCGTCTTTGCTGGCATTATCCACTTCCACTTGTTTTTTTAAACTCTCCAGACCTTCTCTGAAGTCCTCGAGACTTTTGATGTACGCCTGAGTCTCGTCTCGGATTCTTGCTTCCAATTTTCGAACTTCATTTGTGGGAAAGTCTGACTCCGCCAAACTAACAAATGCGTCAATTGGTGCTGTCGAGACACCAAGGGCGTTAAACGCATCTCTGGTGTAATTCACGCGCTTGTCAAACGACGCTTTGTCCATCTCACTACTGGTGGAGTGACAAAGCGAATTTCTAAGAAGACGAAGCTGATCAATCGCAAGTGCAATGGTCTCGGTCATGTTTCCACCCGAGCTTACCACGCATGCGTGGAAACTACCATAAGGTACTGCACAGGGCTTCACGTACAAATCACTTAGTGTGGCGAAGGGGCCTGTACTGACTGTTGTGGCAAAAGACGGCGCAAATATAGTAGCCTGGAATAGGTTGGTACAATCCCATTCGTTGTAAGACCGGAGAACAGGAACTTTAGTCGTCTTGCCACTTTTTGCTTCTTCAGAGTCGAACATATTTCTGACAGCAGTGGAATCATCCCAGAGCCGAAAACCAGGACGATGTCCATAGGTGTTGTCCCACATGGTTTTGAAGGTCTGCCGTAAGGCTTTGGGGAATTCATTTAACACTAAGGACGAGAACTTAAAGAAATTTAATTGCTCGTCACTAAACGGCTGCAATGCTGTCATCTCCAGTTAGTATACGCAGTAGGTGAAGGAACTAAAATTAATTAAAGAAATAAATTATTAACAATGAAACTCAAGATAACCCTCCTTTTTCCTAAAAATTGCATGTTTCGTCAGTTTATTTCACGATCGAATACTTTTCAGCGACCCCATAAGAGTTGGGACGGCACAACCAGATTGCCTTAATATTGTCCTGCTATAAAAGGGAGAAAATTATCTACGAGAAATGCTTCAAGAGTACACTAAAACCCCGCGACTAAGACCCTGGATTTTGAGAACTTGTTAGGCCAAAATTTGCCAGTTAAGCCCCCTCTATTTCAGAACCTATTTAGCCTAAAATTTGAAACAGGTTCTTATTTGCTAAAAAATCTATGAAAAGCTACTGCACACTTAGACAAAATTAATATAAGATTTGTCAACTGAACCACCAAATAATCTTAGCTATATTGAATTTTTTTCTTTGGACACTAAGAACGTATTTAAGAACCTAAATAGCCTAAACGTGTGCTAATTACTAGCATTTATATAAGAACCTGTTTAGGCTAACTTGGAAAAATCCAGGTTCTTAGTCGCGGGGTTTTACTGTAACTGACAAACAAACCGAGTAAGCCGGTTGAAATCAAGTAAACTGCGTTTCGGTGAGGGTCTGGTTGTGTACTTTAGCGAACAATTCTTTCAAGGAACACTTGGACAGACAGCAGCGAGGGAAAACCGGATCTTAACGTAGATCAGGACCTGCAGTATAAAATAGCGCTTTAAAAAATTGAAGGCAAGGCTTATCGGACAGCTAAGGGTTACGAATTTATTTGCCTAATGTTTCGACTAGACAAAACTAGGCTTCATCAGGGGCTAGAAAAGCTAAGTGAGGATAGAATAAACGGTGACAGTATATAAAACGTGACAAAAATAAAAAATAAAATGTGATTGGTGGAGGAATACAATTGACCAAAACTTGTATTAAGAGGTTATATTAAAACATATGTTTATAGTTTAAATTTCTTCTGTTCATCTCATAGGGTTCAAGTGTTTTGCCTTTCGATATTAAAAATCCATCGCGTGCCTTATGGATACTGTCCCTGTCTGAATTAATTAGTTCTAACGGAGTGAGTTCTATGCTTGATTCCTACCAATATCGCTAGCTACGCATACTAATCTTCGATCAATCGATTAGTTTTCTAGAAAATAAATACCCTATACCCTATTCGAGACTCTCATGCACTTTCTGATTTCTATACCCTATCCCAGACTATACTGCTTGAAAACCATAGCCTTCACAGCAGCACATACCTATAGACCCCATTTATGGAAGTAGCTACCCCTGTGGTGAGGGCTCTATCTATAGTTAAGTTGGGCCAAAGTGAATAGTTGGATGCGTTGTTCATAATTTGTTTATGCAAATGAATCTAGACGTTACGTTAATTTATTTCGCAAACTACTATACAGCAGTTGTTCTTTTTGGTACATGATGGCTTCTTTCTTTATCATCTTCTCTAACAAAAGAACTTTTATAAACAAAGTCGCGAATAAAGTCAAAGAAACCTGCACAATGCATCATTCGACTTTGTGATAAATCAAAGGGAAGGAGGAGCAGGAATTTCTATTTAAATAAGTTGTACCATAGGGCCTTAAATTTTAGTTACACTAGGGCTACAAATAATCTTAAACCTTTGTCGCATTGGAGCTTCACTATATAATTATACGGCTACGAATTTGTCACTGCCGACTCATTATAGATCGTTTTTACTGTCACGCAACAAAAAAATAAATTGGAAACCGTCCAGTGGAAAAAGCCAAGAAAACGAAATGTCATAAAAGACTAATATATAAACAATTCTTCAAAGGCTGAGGTCTTTGTGGCTCGCATTTTTTGAGTTATTTGCCGAACGGTTTCACGCACCTTTGTAGAGCTTTGTATGGAGACGCCATATTGGTGCACCGTTTTGGTGTGCCAATAGAGAGCTTAAGCAACAACGACGGCGACGGCTACGAAAACGTCACTTAAAAAGTGAATTTGCGCTGCCTCAAACTTTATCGCGCTTACTACATCTCGTTTACTTCGTCAAATATTGGCAAATGTTTTTGGAGCTGAATTCTAAAGGACTGTATCAAAGTTCAGGAAAAGAAAAACAAAGTTGTTGCCTTACGTTCCCGTCCTCGACAAAACGTGAATTTAGGCACTTTCACGTTGTAGTCGTCCAACGACGGCTAAGAAATGTACAGAAAAAACGTGATGCACGCGCAAAGTTGTTGTTTTGCTAATCTAAACCTATTGCTTTTTTGCCTTTCTCGTTGCCGTCGCCGTCCTCGTTGCTTAAGCTCCCTAATATGACCGCCGGAAATCCACAAAAACATGTGGAATATTTCTATAAAAGCTCTTTCGTTTCACTCGAGAACTAGCATACGTACGCATAAACATATCTTCTAATACTTAAAATGGTTACAGGATTTCTATTTTGGTGTAAAAACTCGGAAGTTCAAATTGCTGTATTTTCGAAATGAAACATGCCACGGGAATGGAAACTTTTACAAAGATCTACTTTTTGTTTAATTTCAACCTAGTGTAAATTAGAAGTCGTACAACCTCGCTATTTTGGCTTTACAATTTGATGACGTCACTGTGAAAACCATCTATAGAAGTTGATGGAGCTTTTATGATCATGAGGTACATAAACATGAGTTATTTCCTTATTCATTCAGCATGAATTGACCTTATCCTGCCCGTAAAAACGAAGTGAAAAGTCACTTTACATATTGACCACGTTTGCTCCAATGAAGTCGATATTGAACCGCTAAAAGTAATTTGTATTTCGAGATATCGCAATTGTTGTCGTTGTCAAGTTTGGCTCCATTGGTAAAACGGCCGAAACAGCTCTCCTTTTTTCCGCATGCCTCTGTACGCAAAACATCTTTCTGTAGCATGAACTTGTATCTAGACTATCTACTTAGTTGACAATGTGAGCCTGAACTAAAACTTTCAAGGCTTTTGATCCGTAGCCTATTATCCGCGCTATGTAACTGTATTATTGTGCACAAGTGGCTAGGGAATTGTCTAAACATGTATAAAAGCATCATTCTGTTATTACAATTCATAACTTCAACAAAGTTTACCTTTAAGACATCAACTCTTCGTTAGATGCTCACCATCTCAGGAATCAGCCCCAAGATTGTCAAATTCGCTAACCGAGTACCAATAACAACAGTACACAGTGACAAACGCCGATATTTCTTTACCATGTTTGTGAACAGCACCCAAAGAATGCGCAAGATTTGTTAGACAGGGAACAGAAAATTCAGCAAACCACGATGACGTCAGAGACCGCAGAGGCAATATTGTGTATTGTGCGCGATCAGTGAAGGTGAACCTCGGAAGTGGACTTAACCAGGAGCTGATGCGTTCCTAACCGTGACGTACAGACGGGTATTATGAATTTGCTCCTAAAAGGAGGCTTTCAAAGGGGTCGACAACGCCCACCCAAGATGAGCTAGAGCCAGTAGACGAGGCAAGAGCAAGCGAGACAGTTCGATTCAGGACTGCAACAATTATTGAAAGAACGTTAAAACTACTCCATGCATATACTATAAACTGCCGATTATAGGCCCTGGGCTTACGCAACTTCGTAAGCTGTTTTCGGAGGGCTTATTTAATTAAAATCAACTGATTTACATATCTTCTAGGGAGCATAGGGATTTTAAAGAGAAAGTGAGGCATATATTGTTACATAAACTTCTTGATCCCGCGAGGGTTTCGTAGGTTTTAACCTTTCATTGTGACATAAGAATTTTAAACGGAAAC
>OZ037776.1:24965200-25050200 GCA_964035525.1 Porites cylindrica | reverse complement strand
CAAGATTACCCCATACGAGGTAGCCTGGATGACAGACGTACTTTATTAAACTGCATACGAGGTAAAATATGTTGCCTCTGTATTATCCGCTTTCAAGCTTGATATTGGTTAACTTCTTTCCATGTTTTAATTTGAACTTCTTGGCCTGCGAGCAAGCTCTTGCGAGGTAGCAGCACAGAGGAAGGATAAGACCGTCTTCTCTCCCCCTGTCCTCCATAAAGCTTCCACAAGCCAGCTCGCGAGCATGTCTAATAATACTCAGACACCCTGGCCTTTGCCCTTTGATCCAAAGGATCTTACTGAATATGAATAAGTAGATGTATATTGGAAGAGAAGTTCACGAATAAAATCGGTGTTACTGGTTATCATGCTAAATGAGCCCACAAAAAAAAATCGTTCTCGTTTTCAATCTTGCACTGCACATACCCTCTAGATTGCATTCAAGGAACAAAATGAAACAATTGCGACTTTTGCACAGAAGCATTTGGTAGTAACGAAAAGTCCTTTACAGTGTAGTAGCAAAAGAAAATGAGCTGAGAGAGGGAATCCCTGTGCCCCATGATAATATTGGTAGTAGGAAGTAGTCTTGAATTCAATTTTAATCAACGTGTGGCAAGAACAAACAGTGCTTGAAGTGCAGGCCTAGATAGGTTATTTTTACTTTGTGCGTGAAACATAAACGTTAAAGAAATTACGGTGTTTGTATGAGAATGCAATGTCGAATAATAGCCGTAAAACGGCTGTTCTGGAAAAAATATGAACTGTAAACTAAAGCTACACAGCAAAGAATTTTACCAACAAATTTTGGGGGCCGTTACTGTGCTTAAATTTCTCCAGAAGCTTGCTTTAGATTTTCCATATATTTGTCTGCAATTTTCCCCGGGAAATTTTTCATTTGAGTTAAATTTTGGATCCTTTTACAATGAAAATAACGAACAAATTTCCGCATTTCGAAACGAAAAACGAATTACGGAAATTACCGAAAATATATATATTTTTTTATCCAACAAAGCCGCGATGTTTAATTAATTTAGGCCAATATCCTAGAGATTTTAGGCTGTCGTGTTTGTTTGTTTTATCTTACCTTTACCTTTACCTTTCTTTCTTTATTTATTTTCGTTTTGAAGTTATTTTATTATTATTTTTATTTTATTATTTTTTCGTGATTTTTTTTTTCATGTTCCGGGATGTTCCGGAATGTTCCGTGTTCCTGGTTATATTGACGCCCTAATTTGATGTAAATGTCTTCTAAGAAATTGCGTCCACTCAAAGATTTTCAATCCGTCAAAATACAGAGAAGAGACGTTCTCGTAATATATTCACTGTTTATTACGCATGCAGAATTGAATTTGACACCAACTTAACTCGTACGCTTAACCTGCCTTGACTGTAATGGGTGTTACACTTTGAGAAAATGTGATACGGGTGATAATTCTGACTCCTGGAACAATGATATGGTATACAGCACTGCACAGCTGCTAAACACATCGATCACGCCTTGTCAGTCGCCATGCATTTCTTGGAATTTGAAGGGTGTGAGTAAGTGACTCTCTTATATCTCAGCGCTTGGAGTTAAATCAGGGCATTCAGTTTGAGGTGGACCTAGATCGAGGAGCATAGAAGCTTCAACCCAACCACATTGCAGTATTTAGAGACAAAGGTAAATTTTTATATTGTTTGTTCAAAAGAATGCCGTGTGGTTTTAGATTTAACGAAAGTGATCAAGTTTTATTTAAAAACAAGTATGTTGCATGTTTTTGACCTTTGGAATCATGAAGGTGAAATGCTTCCCCTCAAGCCCTTCAAGAGTATGGGAAATGACGGAAAAAGAGCTTTACACGTTAGGATTTTTTTGGCAAATTCGATACCGGTTATTCTTCAATGACAAGAATCACGTATAGCCTGAATTGGTGCAAATGTTTGTAAGACAATGATCTGCATAGACAGAAAGCAGTTCTCGGCAAGAACGATTATGACGGTTATGAATGTAAACACTCACGCACTTTTGTAAGTGCATTGACAGTGCTTTCCCTTCGATTCTTATTTTTCTAAGGTTCGATCTATTCGTTCTTTTGATGGTCGTTGGTTGTGTTTTGGCAAGTCTGGGAGGGCATATTGCTAGTCGGTAAAAGCGGAAGTGTATTTGCCGAACGTGTTTGCTTTCAGTTTCTCATTGGCAGCTTTTCATCAAGACAGAAAAAATTTGTCTTGTACAGACCTGTACAATTTCTGAACAAAGTTAAAAGCAAAGCATTGATCTTTGCAAACTAAGAAGTTGTTTTGAAACAGTCTAACCTATTTCCTACCTGTGCAAAATACGTAGCCTTTTTATTGAGGAAATCCCGAAGACAATGCGGAAGTTTCCCCATTCTAAGAATTGTGTGGTCGTACATACCACAGTGAATTAAGTTTGAAGTTTTTCGTTAAAGGTGGAAATATCGCGGTGAAAATAAAAGCTACTGGTACTTCTCAGTGACTAACCACTGCGAGACTGCAGTTAAATAAGGGACTTGTAATTGTAAAGAGACAAAACCGGTACATTTTAACTTGAGTTTTTTTAAAATGAATATCGCTTGGTTTAGCTCGATGTGGAGAGCGCATATGTGGACAAAAACGAGGGGTGTTGAAAATTGTAAAGAGTTTTTACTGACAGAACCAACTAAACGATCTTAAGCATGTTACTGCAGCGTGTACTTGTACTTGTATTGTGTTCTTGTACTGTACCTTACGTCACTCCAATCCAATGGCAATGCGAAAATAACTTCTGACAGCGTAGCCGTCTGAAACCGTGCTTATCATGTGTAAATATGGTCCCAAGTGTTTCGATTTGGAGCTGTTTCCGAAAATTAGTGGTTGTTCAAATTCCTAAAGAAGCCAGTTTAAAAAACAGCAACAGGCAGAAGGTATAAGAATATAATAATAAGTGATTCCCAGAATTTGTTTCACTTCGGTTGTAAATGAGCTTCTTTTAAACCGGAAGGTGAGTTTCTGAGAATCAGGAGCCACCTGACATTTTTTTCTTTCCGACATGCCAACAAAGGTGTTTTGTCATCTTACATATCCTCTTATTTTCGTCATTGTACCGACAAAAAACTATCGCAAATCCGAATGCACCTGATGATAACGTAAAATATGACACCTTGGTTTTTTTTCTGTACAATATTATTTGGAGGAAATAGATCACTGTACTGAGCTTTGAAAAAGAGTGCATTATAGCTAAAAAGACTATAGAACTTGTGTTCGAAAAAAAGTAAGTGGCAATATCCTGGCTATGATACCTAGAAGGAGACGAACTTTCCCCCAGATATAAATACCTTTTTGTGCCTTATAATTATGGTCATGTGACATGGCACGATGTCTGAGAAAATTGGGGAACTGGTGGCGAATTTACTTTGCTTGAATGAATGAATTGGCGTTCCTGGAGGAGGATAGATATGATTTGTTTTTCTACGTTTGAATAATTTAAGACTAAATTTGGCCATTTAAAGTGATGTTTGCCCTTATAACTTTTTATTGAAGTTCAGTGGGCAGTCATTTAAAACGTGACGCTTTAATGTTATTAATTATTTTCTCTCCCAACCCAACAGTAAATTAATTTGTCTATTTGTCAATTATTTAACACTTTCAGAAAAATTATCACGTGGTGTATCACGTGACTTACCGACGCAATATTTAACTTTAAAATGTTAAGGACGATGAGTTATTTGTGTCTGAAAAATTTTGATTCAGTTCCATTCTCTTCCATCCTCTATTTTCCCTTCGTACCTTCCCATGAAAGCCTGCGCGGTTCAACCTAACCCCCAATCGTCTCTCACCCCCAAAACACATAATTAGCGACTAGGTACGAGTGTGCTTGAGTATCGTTAATGAACAATTATTTTTCTTCATTCAGGAAAACAAGAGTAAGATGAGCTGTCGTATCATCACATGTCTTGTCTTTTTTGTCTTCACCTTTCCCTGTGCTGAAGGCCAGTTCCCTAGAGTTTGTACATCCCTGACGAGTCTGAAAAACAAGAAATGTTGTCCAATCCCAAAGGGCTTTAGTGCGCCATGCGGTAATGATGGAAACAGAGGTACATGCCAGGAATTGGTCATTCGTGATTGGACCTTCAAGTACAGTCATTACCAACCTTTCCAGAAAGAAGACGATCGCCATGGCTGGCCTCATGCTCTTTACCACAAAACGTGCAAATGCAATTCAAACTTTGCTGGATATGACTGCAGCAAGTGCGAGTTTGGCTACTATGGCAAAGACTGCACGCAGAAAAAAACCCTAACACGCAAAAATTTCCTTACGTTGTCAGCCCAGGAGAAGGATCAATACATGAGGTACATCAACATGTCCAGGTACTACATAAGCGATTATGTGGTGACTTTAAGTCCGTACGAAGAGATCAACAAAACCGTCATGGCCAACCGCGACCCAACAGCACTCTTTCACAACATCAGCAACTATGACTTGTTCGTGTGGATGCACTACTATGCCGCACGAGACACCATAAAACCACATAACATCACCTGGAAAGATATCGACTTTGCGCATGATGGGCAGGGGTTTCCCACCTGGCATCGACTGTATATGTTGGCTTGGGAGAGAACCTTGCAGGAGATTGGTAACGACGAAAACTTTGCTGTTCCTTATTGGGACTGGACCGGAAGTAAAACACAATGTGATCCCGCTATTTGTTCTGAAGAGCTTCTTGGTGTGACAAACCAAGCTGATGGAACTGTGGAGGGCAAATACTTTGACAACTGGTACGTCATTTGCACCAGTGAACAAACCTATTCCCTGACAACGATTTGTGACCCAGCGAAGAAGGAACCTGGTTTAAAACGGAGAACTGAGAAGGAAAAGGAAGACAAAGTAAGAAATGAGGGATATACAATGACATTTCCGACAACAGAAGAAGTCAATTTTGCACTCCGGTTTGAAACTTTTGACCTGCCACCCTATGGCAAAGAGTCAAGCTGCAATTTTAGAAACATCCTGGAAGGCTACGTCAGTACAAAGACCGGTTATCGTTTGCCAAATGTCCACACCTTACATAACCAGGTTCATATAGTCTTGGGTGGAGTCATGGGGGATGTACCTTCAGCGTCAAACGACCCTATCTTTCCCCTTCATCATTCCTTTGTGGATCGTATTTATGAGAAATGGCTTCGCAAGTTCAACAAGGACGCTTCGGTTCTTTCAAGTTACGATGCACCCATCGGACACAACAAAGATGACGTCATTGTACCACTTTATCCTGTGTATACTCATCAACAAATGTTCAAGAAGTCTTTCGAGTTCGGTTATGACTACGAGGATGTCGACGGGAATGGTAAGTATACATGAAGACATGACCTTCCTTTACTTTTTCCTTGAACTTGAATGCGATTTAGTGTAATTGTAGTGTAGACCTTTGGGTGAAAATAAATTTTATGTCACTCTAACCCCGCTGTACGGACACTCACCATAATTACGGACAGTTTTCTTTGTTCCTGCACGGCGAAAGCCATTTCCTCTCTCAATTCAATCCCTTTAATACCTATAGTCGTTAATGTGGACAACGGACACTTTCGTCTTTCCAAGCAACAGATATTTATTTCTCATATATTAGAAGGGAGAATTCAACATTGAGCATGCAACTTAATCCTCTGAGCTTGCTCTTTTGTTTTAACCGGACTTTACTTTTCCTATCATCATCATCATCATCATTATCATCATTTTCATCATTAATATCCTGATCGTCATCATTACTTATTTTCTTCATTTTTGTTCCATATTTTACCTTTAAACAATTTGACAATTTTAAGTTTTTCCCGAATGTGTGTAATATTCGTTATCTCGCGCTTATTCAGGACAACGTTAGATTTAGATATACCTCTCCTAGCTTAGTCTGCGTAGCAGGCGCCCATTGCCTCATAAGAGTGTTTCACTTGTAACTGAACTGATCAGTGATCGAGATCGATCGAAACATGCCTTGATCTCAAAAATCAGTAGTTGTTCATTTTTTGTGGATTCTTGTCCCAAATCTTTAAAAATATTTATATCGTCAGGCAAATCTTCTGATGATGAGAAGAAAGTAGAACCAATATCCTTGGGAGATTGTCCAGTACCTTGTCCAAAGAAGTCTTCAAAGTCTTCAGCAGTGCATGCTGGGATGCGGCTGTGTGGGTTGCTGATGTCATTGCTGCCAGTATGGCAGTTATTACTTGGTGACTGAAGATGATTAAGTGAAACAAAAAATAACGAAAAGGAGAAAGAGCACAATAGCCAATTAGCACAGCTATATCAGCATAACCGCCCTCGTTAGCCTTAAATGTTAATATGTGTATCGTGTTGCCCTTCCTGCGGCTGTATGTCCAGTATAGCATTGTATTCAATATGAGAAAGAGAATGCGATTTGACATCTAGTTTTCGCTTCTCCTTTGGAGAGTCGAGATTGCTAGACTCCTCCATTACAGCCTCGAATAAGCTAGATCATTTAGACAAGACAGGATTGCCGGGGGACTTAAAGGATAGCATAGTTCATCAACTAAGAACTGACTCTAAGTTCTAATTTTTAGCACCTAACAAAATACCTTGGCCTTTTTTTTTCTTTTTCTGAGAGGCATATAGATGTCGTCTATTAGAATATTATCCGAACGGACTAAACAATGAATTTTTGATTAAATGGATAAGCTCGAACGTACGTTTGGCACTTTTGTTTGTTAGTGATTTGATATCTTTTAACCTATATGGAGTATATGAAGAATGTATAACTTCTTACAACTCTGAGCGTAATAGCAAAGTGTTCCGGCAAGTCCACTATATCTCTATAATAAATATGCCCATTAGTATTAGAAAAAAAAATAGAGATACTAAGAGCTCCACCTGCAATCGGTTCAAATAAAAATGATGATAAGTCTCTTTAGTGACAAATCTCGCCGAGTTATCCTTGTTGTTCCTTGCAAACTAACCGGGTACCGTTTTCTTTATATACCGTAAATCCTCCGATAACACGATTGATGGGGAGCTTAATAGAGAAGGGGGCTTATTTAGAGGGGTGGGGCTTATCTGATTTAGCGACGATGGTGGTATCAGTTCTCCATAAAAACTACAATGCAAAGTGGAAAAGCTCAAGTACAAGAAATTGGAGGTTATTAAGTCGATGATCAGAAACAAATCCGAACTTCCAACACCTCAATAAATCATTCATGATCAGTCCCAATGAAGTGTTTGATTAATATAGTATCATTCATTACTAGCAAAGAATAAAAAGGGGGAGGGGAAGGGAGGGCTTAAAAGAGAGATGGGAGGGGTGGGCTATTAACTTTCTTCCCTTTAATGGGGAGGGGGGGGGGGGGGCTTATTTGAGAGAGGGGGCTTAATAGAGGATTTACAGTAGTAAAATGATGCACAAGTGATGAGAGGACAAATGACCCCCAATATTGCGGAAATTTGATAGAGAGCTTTCATTAAACGCGTTGATTTTTATTAATGACCACTTCAAATATTTGCTAGGCAATAACTACTTTGCAATAACAGGAATTTAACTTGACAATCTCATTCAGAGGTTTTATGGGCACATTTTTTGGTACATACATCAAACTTTAATTGGTTCTTAAAAATACTCTCTCGTTCATGAACAATGTATCCAGACTGCTCGGGGGGCACGAGTCTCCTGTGAATGTGATGTGGACGCTCGTCAGTAAATTAGAATTAGGCTCCTAAGAGAGAAATCTAGGTATGGCTTAGCTAACCCTTAAAAAAGACTATACCAAACAAGAACACTCTTACAGCGGCGTTCAGTTCAGTCTCGCTTGCTTGGAGATTAGATCGAGAAATGAGGAGGCGATTAACTCTACACGAAACAGGATATACTCGCTAAAGGTTTTTTACCTGCTACTTTATCGTCGTCGATACTTTTTAATTTGTTTCTGAATTGATTTAGTACGCGTGTTAGCGACGACCCGAAATACGTCTGCGGTCGCAGGCTCTACGAGTGTATAAATACACGAAAATTCAAGGGCCTCGATTCCAGAGAAATTACATCATTGCCAGAGATCAAAGAAGTGATTTACATGGCTCTTCATTTCAATCATCGCCGAAAATAAGCCGCATGCCCATCACAAGACCCATTTGTATACAAGGAAAGTTTACTGACACCCGAACATCGCGGTTTTGTTAATTAACATTCTTATTTTCTTTCGACCACTCAGTAGTGTTCACTTGTTCCAAAGTAATCAACGCTTTGAACCGATAGAATTCGTGGACCGACACGTTGCGGAATAGGGGGGTTCAAAAATGTCGTCGAGCTGTCAAAAATCTGTTCGCAACTCCGCCCTCTATGTGAATTTGATAGACTCGCGTGTTATTATTGACGCTGAAATCCAGTAATTCTAAAGCAGTTTTTAGCGTTGCTTCCCTGTGAAATGTAGTGTATGTAATAGTATATATAGTGGAGGATCAAAAATGAGTGAAAGTGGCAGTACGACAACAAAGCCTGTGCCTGCTCCTCGAAGAGGGAGAAAGCCGAAAGAGCAGAGGCTTTGGACAAATTGTAGAATGTGTGGCTGTTTCAAAACACAGTTCGGCAATTTTACGAATGGATGGATAAGCTCGGAAAATGCGTTTGTTGCGCCTACCAGAAAAGGGGAAACGTTACCAAAGTGGGCCGACCCACTGAAAAACGAACTTTTCGTTGTCCTCGAGGAAGGAGAATCTTTCTCCACAAGAGCAGTTTGCTCTCCGTGCGGAACAACGGTTAGAAATTGCCCCGGGAAACTGCACGGCGATGCTTTCGCAAATTAGAGAAGAACTGAACACGCCATCTGACAATGAACAATTATTGCGATTGAAAAGAATGAGTAAATTCCCTCATTCCAAACCACGTCTTGGTGATTTAGCTCTGTAAATTACTATCTGTGAGAATTTAAAATCCTGCCAAAAACGCTAACGAGCTGGGCCCAGCGTGACAAAACATTACAGGAAAAGTCACATTCACGGACACAAAGAAAATCGCTTAAAATTATTCAAATCCAGGAGGCACTTTGGAGAAATAAAACAACCTAAACCCTTAATCAGCCGCAATGAAGAGCTTTACATTTCTAAAGGGGCCAAGAAAGAAAATGCTCTTGCGTCAGAGGGCAAATCATGCCTACCAGAGAAAATCAATATGCGTGTCACGACCTCTCAGTATGAAATATATTTAATAAGCGGCCAAAATTCACATTTGCTCAGTCAAAACGTTTTCCTCCAAAGCATAATCTACTCGACAGAGAAAACAATTCATTGGAACAAGAGGCATGTTTGCATGAGGTAAAAGTCGTGTGTTTCCTACCGATCCCGCTTTTTTAGCCAGGCGAGATAACAATGACGGTCGGCCGTTGCACGGAACTTGAAGAACTCTTTGCATGAACAAACATCCGATAAATAAGGCTTTTGTCAAATCCTGTTGGTAGAACACAGAAAACATCCTTTCCCCTGAGTGGCAACTCCAAAGCTTCCCTCTGCTCCGATTTTAAAACAAATCTCTATTCTTGCGAGCAAATCCAGGCGATCAACATCTGTCATTTTACAGCGAAAGCTTTAGCAATTCATCACGGTGTGGAACAACGTGAATGACATGTTCAAAACATTACTTGACAGCTTGGTGACAGCTTGCATCGAAATTTAGCCAATGGGAATTGCCCGTGACTGGGAGAAGCGGGTAATTCGAACGAATATAACGTATGCAAAACGGACAGTCCGTATTTTTAGCGTCTCTCCCCAGTCTCGCTCCCTGTTTTCAGCCTCATTCCAGACCTTTTGTTTGACTGCTCGCGCGTACTTGAATACGCAAAAATTCGGACTGTTTTGCAGTCTAATAAAGAGGTTATACAGACTAAACTACAAAAATGTAATATCATTCAGTAATGAAGGGCTTGGAATAACACTTTGTGAACAAACGTTCTGGATGTTTTTTTCTTCCAAATCAGCTAAAATTTTTTCTATGTGGCCTCTGATTCAACAGAAAAACCTTGCCCTGCATTTTTCTGCCAGTTTTAGCTTATTTTGCAAAAAAAAATGTATGCAAAAAATGCGTTGGCCTTTTTTTGTTAAAATAGGAAACAAAAGAAACGTATTAAGTTCTTTGTTTAGCAAAATCAGCAGAGCGGGAGATTATTCTTACCAGCAAGACATTCCAACATAAGAATATGCTATCATCTGAATATGGCTGCCCGGAAATCTTAGCTTACTACGTACAGATAAATATCGTACCTTATCGTAAAGACTGGTCCATCTTCTGCTTTGATTTAGTCGACGACCTTGTTCCCTTTAAAACTAAGTCCGCGAAAACTCGCCTTGAAAGTGATGGGCTCCTGATCGTTGATCACTAGATCAAAAGTTCGATTGTTTTTAAGCGCGCACGCTGTAAAAATGGTTGGCTCCTATTTAGCTCTCCTCTGCTGGACAAAGTTCACCCATTTCCGACCTCTTTTAAAGCTTTCCTCGCGTGAGTCATCAAAGATAGGAATTCTATGAAGCCCGATACCTCTTTGGGGATCGGCTGTTCTGCTACAACCGAAAACAACACAGGCGTCGGGCATGATTCCAGAAGAAGATTTCAAGAGAAGTCCGTGTTGCTCGCGAAGGTCGAGCTCCTTCGATGACGTCACAATAATACTCGGACCCATTCTCCACAGAGCTCGGTAGTGGCCGCAAGAACCGCCAAAATTTGAAACTTTGAAAAATTATAAAAAAATAAGGAAAAACGCTATGACCAAAATTTTTTCGCACAAGTAAGCAGGATGATAAAAAGATTTCGTTCAGCGAAAAAAAAATTTGGGGGTTAGTTGCACTTTAAAATTTTGGCTATTTGTCAGTTGTCAGTTAAGTTTTTAGGCTTTTTGTCAGTTGTCAGCTAAATGGTTAATAATGATTAACTATTAAATTTATTTGTATGTTTTTCTCCCGAAATTAAGCTTAAAAGGCGCATATGATGTAAAATAAAAATTAAACTCAAAAACTGATGCAACAGTACCTTAATTTTTATCCGTTTTGCTATTGTAGGCATTTCAAGTGGTCCTCCATCTCCCAAGTCTTCTGTTACTCTCCTCCGCTTAAACATTTTTGCTGAGGAGAGTCCAACATTTCCAACCATTAAGCCAATCAGAATTTATACCTTCAGAATATTCACCTGGGACGTAGATCGTAAGAAAGACCAAGATAGACCGTATCTGAATCATCTCGGTAAAAACTCAGGCGCACCCAACGTCAATTTTTGGGGAAAATATCTGTTCGGAAGACGATCTGAGATCTACAATTTTTGGAACATTTGTTGTAAAATTTCTTGCTCGCCGGCCTCTCCTAGGATTTTCGAACATCTAGAAAAAGGTATAATTGCCCATTTTGAACGGATTTTTACCCTAAAATGGTCACCTAGAATTTTCGGGAGCCTTTATTCCGGCTGAAATTTTGAGAGGTAAGTTTTGATCCCTATAATTTTCGGATCACTAGACTTTCAGCTAGGAAATCCGAACAGATGAAAAATTTATAGGGGATAAAAATATGCCTATATTTACCGTTTAAATACTAAAATACGTTCAACAATGCTATGTTTAGGTGGTTTTGAACTATTTTTCGTTGGGTGCCTCTGAAAACTTGCAATTGTCTTTGTAACGCCCTGATTAGCAGCCGCGATATGCTGGCGCGTTCTCGGAGGAGCGTAAATTTGAGATCATAGGTCATTTACAAAAAATGCATATGGTACATGACACACGCGAGTTTTACACATGGTTGTGGCTAGATGGAATCCCTCAGAAGGAAGTGATCGAGGAGGACTAGAAACGAGAGTTGCTTCGGCGATCTTCGGCTCGTGCGTTGCGTTGGTTTCAAATTAAGCCGAGTGGCTCTAGGGACGAGAATGATCGCGATTTAGGTCTTAAAATAGCCCCTTTTGTCTGGTATTCGATTATGCTCTCAAGTTCCCGTCTTTTCTTTTCTTTTCTTTCTTATAACCAGGGACGAAGTCTGTATTGATTGAGCTGCAAGATGTGCATTGACTTTCGAGAGAAAAAAAAAATCGAGTCTGCAATGTATTTCGGGGTTCTTTTGTCTCCATGTAAATCGTCCTTGTTCAGGGTTTTTTATTCTCCAGACATCAATTAGGTCTAAATCTCCACAGTAGCTATTTACGACTTCCAACGAGTTTTTGTGGGTTTTTGCAAGGCCATCTTTTTTAATCTTTCTCAACATCCAGTACTAAATTGTAGTCCCCGTTAATAGACTATTTTACATTTGTGGACTTAGTACCCTAGCCTTCGAGTGAATCCGAGGCTGAGGTTGACCATGTTTTGATACAAGCCTCATTTGCTTTGTTATGGAAATTGCCCTTGAAAAATACCAGTTAGCATAAGAACAGGGAGGTTTGTATCGAAACAAGGTCACCTCCAGCCTCGCTTCCATCCATAACTGTAAAATGGCCTATTAATTATGACCTCATCGCACTTGATATCTATTAAACGCTCAAAGACCGACGTAAAAAAAGTTGGATCATCATTGAGAAGGAGCGTATAAATGTACCAAGGTTAATTGTTTCCAGTTAATTGTTTCCTGTAAGTCACAGTTTATAAAGCGTTCCCAGGGTCGCAGTATGCTCTCGAGATTTTAAAGTGTATATGACAGAAATTTTTTTATTTGCTTGATAGAATCTATACAGTGTTTTGATAAGGAAAGCAAAAAAAATTTTTCGATAGCGATTTTTCTTCCCCGTGTTTTAACCTGCCAAAAACGTGAAATTTTACTTCCGGTGAGCTACAAAACCGCGCTAGCGAAAACAGAAGACTGGGAATGATTATGACGTCATTTCAGGACATTCTATTTCGCGGCAGGCATATTACCTGGTCATTTTCTTATTTGTGTGGCAGTGTTTGGAGAATGTTTTTTGAGTTTCCCTGACCTTTTGTGATCAGAAACAGCAGAAATCAATAAAAAGTCGCTTAAGCTAGAATTTAATTGACTGTGAAAAAGAATAATGAGTTTTGAAAGCGATACGGAACAGTCAGACGTGGAATCGATCGGGTCGCGCACTCACATCTGCGAGACAGAGCTAGGATCAGACGAAGATGAAGAAGATATGTACTATTCAGATCCAGAAGGACCGTATATAGATGAACCTATTGCAGACGAGGAATGGCTAAACAGAATACAACCGAGAACTAGAAGAAATTTAAAGGAGAAACCAGGAGTTACAAAACCGCTTTGACAGGATTGTCGAACCCGAGACTTGGTAAGTGTTCGCTCAATTTCTCACCTTTTAATTATTAGCCTGAAAAATCTTATCGTACTAAGATCATACCTTGCTGATAAAAGGAAAGGATAAAAGTTGTATTCTTCAACTTAAATACTACGTTCCTTCTTTTTAATTTCAAAGGTGCCCATGTGGCAATTGTGCTCTTGATCGGCTGCAAAATCCATAATCATGGCTGTGTCCTAAGACAAATTGAAGGGAGCCCAGTGCCCTGAACCTGTAAAAAACTAAAATCAAGGATGCCTAGCATAATATTATAATCTCTAAGATTTTCTTGTCGCCGTAGAGCAGAAGTTATGTGCTAGGGGTCACCATGTGCTGTTAGAACACAGCCCTATCTGAGGCTAGCTGAGCCTTCTGCCCCTCTCAAGTCACTTTTTTCTTTGGGAAAATCTTTTATTTTTTTGGACATCTAGGGATTTTTATTGTTATCAATATTACTGTTATAATCAAGAAAATGATAAATATAGCCATTAAAGCAACATATTACATCTTTTGTTGTAGAAATAGGAACTGGGATAGCCCAGACTTAATGCAATTTTGCTTTCTTTTTTTTTTTTTTTTGGCTTTTGTTCTGTTTTGTTTTTTGTTTTTTTCTTTTTAATAATCCAAACTCAAGCAGCATTTGTAAATTGCGTATACGTAGCGAGATTTACAATTATACATTCAAAAAAACAAATAAAGTTCCCATTATCATTATTATTACTGTTATTATTACATATTATTATCATTTTATCAGCAATCAAGGTGGACTAAATATATTTTTCCTATTTTGCTTGCAGTATCTGTTGTTTTTGGCCAAGAGGCAGCTGCAGCTACAGCACAGTCATCAAGTGGAGGAAGACCAAGGAATTGCACTGTTTGCAAAAGACCCATGAGAGGGCACAACCTTCTAGTTGATTGTCCAAGGAACCAGACACGACAAAACAGTGGACAGTGATAGCAGACCTTTTTATTTTTTATTTTGAGGCAAAGTCAATAAGTTGCCTGGTAATTGCTTAATACAAACTGGGAGAGATTTTCATCACCATTATTTCAAGTCACCCTCGCACTGTAGACCCAAGGGGGGGGGGGGGGGGGGTACTCGGGATTTCAAGTGACGGGGATGATCCAAGGATTTTTTTGGGTACGAAAATTTGGCTTGGGTAGCTTGATTTGAGTAGGGATTTTTTGGGGGTATTAAAAGGAATCGGTAGTGCCCTGGCTGCGTAGTTCTGCGAATAAAGTTCAAACAAACGTGTTTTGCTGTTGTTTAATAGTTAACTATGGTGTCGCTTTACGTCGCACGTGTTATACAATAGTCTGCATTGTCCCGTGTGGCCGGCATGGGATTTTTTGGGGGTTAATTTTTGGTCCAGGGATTTTTTTGGGTTTTGCCGGAAGCCCTAGGGATTTTTTTGGGTCTTGACTTTTGGCTCCATTCGATCATCCCCGTCACTTGAATTCCCGAGTACCCCCCCTGGGACTGGAGATAACTAAGATACAGATAGTTTCTGTGCAATCAGCTGATGTTTTGAGTCAATATTAGTCCAAACTAGTATGAAATTTGTCAATGGACTCTGTTTCGCTATTTGCATTTTAAAATAATGATGGTCATAAAGGCAATATCTTTATTCATTATCTTCAAAAACCAACAAATTCTTCATTCTCTTCTGAAAGTTCTGTTCTTATTGCTGGCAGTGGAATCCGCTTTCCCCCAAGAAAACCATGTACTAGTTGCGTAAACTCTCTGTAGGCTACTCCACGAAGAAACCTGTGTAAAAGAATGAAGACATAAATATAAATATTTAAGTCATGACCTCGCCCTGTATTTCAACTCTGTGAGCCCAGTATTACCACATGACCAGTGGCAGATGCATTTCTATTCCAATCATGCCTTTCCTTTGTGTCTCTAAAATCCTCATTTCTTTTAACATCTTATGAACTGAACATTATGAAATCAACTGTGGAATATAGTTGAAAATAGGACCAGGGTTGAAGAGTAGAGCAGAGTAAGAAAAGATGAAAGTAGTCAGCAAAAGATGAGATCAAAATGCTTTGTGTGGGGTTTGGTGTGGCTGGCAACCCCCCCTTCCCCCCTTCCACATACACACACACACCCAAGCCCAGAGAAAAGTTTGATTTTAGGGGTTCTGCAAAGTACATTTTGCTTTATTCTTTATCATATGTTTTTTGTAATATAGTGATTCTACTCAACCGATTAAACAGGTAGTAGAATGGAACACGCTATCATGCATTAATTCTATTGTCTTTCATGGGTCAGGTAAAATCTCTCTATTATACGAAATAATGGGCAACAAAAACAATCCATTGATTATCTTTCTCTTAAAATGGTGTTTGAACAAATAACCACTGCTTCTGTTGCAACTGTCGGGCGCTTTTGCCGGCTAACGTTGCTTTTGGAGAACACAGTAAATTAGCAATTAGAGATAGCTCTGACAGAAAAAACTGGGCAAAACATTACTCACTTTTCTTCTGTATTAGTCTGACGATACCTTGTACCGTCTATCCTTTTGTATTTACTTGCGGCTGATCGGAGAGACCATCTGTTAAGGCAAACGACACTGAAACCTGGATGCAATGTAATACATTCGGGACTGATTTCCACGTCATTCAGAACGACGGTACTACCATGTGATTCGACACACTTTTCGATTTCCTTGCAGCAGAGGCATTCCCCGGGATTTTGCAGCCGATCAAGAGCACAATTGCCACATGGGCACCTTTGAAATTAAAAAGAAGGAACGTAGTATTTAAGTTGAAGAATACAACTTTTATCCTTTTCTTTTTATCAGCAGGGTATGATCTTAGTACGATAAGATTTTTCAGGCTAATAACTAAAAGGTGAGAAATAGAGCGAACACTTACCAAGTCTCGGTTCCACAATTCTGTCAAAGCGGTTTTGTAACTCCTGGTTTCTCCTTTAAATTTCTTCTAGTTCTCGGTTGTATTCTGTTTAGCCATTCCTCGTCTGCAATAGGTTCATCTATATACGGTCCTTCTGGATCTGAATAGTACATATCTTCTTCATCTTCGTCTGATCCTAGCTCTGTCTCGCAGATGTGAGTGCGCGACTCGATCGATGCCACGTCTGACTGTTCCGTATCGCTTTCAAAACTCATTATTCTTTTTCACAGTCAATTAAATTCTAGCTTAAGCGACTTTTTATTGATTTCTGCTGTTTCTGATCACAAAAGGTCAGGGAAACTCAAAAAACATTCTCCAAACACTGCCACACAAATAAGAAAATGACCAGGTAATTTGCCTGCCGCGAAGTAGAATGTCCTGAAATGACGTCATAATCATTCCCAGTCTTCTGTTTTCGCTAGCGCGGTTTTGTAGTTCACCGGAAGTAAAATTTCACGTTTTTGGCAGGTTAAAACACGGGGAAGAAAAATCGCTATCGAAAAATTTTTTTTGCTTTCCTTGTCAAAACACTGTATAGATTCTATCAAGCAAATAAAAAAAATTTCTGTCATATACACTTTAAAGGTGAAAGTATTGTTAACCAATATGATAACACCTGCCTTTTTACTAGAGCAGCAGTTGAAAAGGGCCTGATAACCCCATTCAGCTTGTCAGTCATGCATATAATTTTCAGTGCAATGAGCTTCTTGAATAAAATACATTGCCAGTTGTTTTTTTAGCAACCAATTAAAGAATTCCCGTCGCTTGATTCTGTCTCCCAATCCCCTGGCATTAATTAAACCAGTTGTAAGATCCATTTCTTTTGTTGCTGCAACGAAAAAAGAATCTGACAACTTTCATACAAAGAATAATAGCATACGAGATTATTCCGATTTGTGCAAATGAGATATAGAGTGTCGGTTTAATATAAAAGGTCTAAAATGGAAATATTTCAAAGCACGGAAAGTAAAGCAAAATAGAAAACAGAAAACAAAAAAAAAAAACAAAACACATAGACAAAGTTATGTTTCCTTGCGGAGGTGGTCGCTTTGCATCTCTAAGGGGTAACTAGCCTCCAAAAGAAAAAAAACAAAGAATATTAAATTTGTCCTAGTATTACAATTATAAGACTTGGCTTTGCGAAAGTGCAAAATTACAGTCTACGATTCTATTTTTGTAATATTCATCTTTGAATAAAAATGTCAAAATACAAGGAATGATATCTCTGAATGAACACCAAATGTTGAGAGCAAAATTATTATCTAATGGTAATCTTTGTTCAGTTTATTATCAACGCTATTCAGTTCGCGGCCGGGAATCGATTATACTCCAATTTACTCCTAATTCTTCTTCTCCTTTTCTTTTTTAATATTGCTTTTTGGACCGTGAGGTTATTGAAATTATGTGTTCACTTCATTTGCTGTATTACTTCCCAAATTTTTTAATTATGTTAAGACCGCTTTTTATGTACAAATACATGTGATTTTACAGTGAAAGGACTCTGGACAAAACTCTTCTGGATTGATGTTTTACTATACAAAAACAAAACAAGCCAAGGAACCTCAATAATATTTTTCTCTTTTAAACTTTATTAAATTCCACACTTGGAAAAATATTTCATGTTAATCACCCGAGCAGGACTTGCGTTACGGCGCATCCAAAGTTGGTAAGGAAATCTTAAAGGGACGAAAAATCATGTGATTTGTAAGAAAAGCAAGTCAAGTGAAAACGAAGGGTTGTTGGGTTTATGCAAAATATAGACCTCCGGTCCATGGACCACTACAGAATGGACTACCCCTGTGGACCATCCCTAATTTTTTAAGGTGGCTCGACTGGATTTTTTTAGGGGGATACCTCCCAAGTTTGAGCCTTAACTACGTCGGCATGAGTAAAGATATGGAAAAAAGGTTACCACAACTGTATTACATAAAGATGAAAATTTCTTATGATCTGGGTTTTATTGCAAAATCTCCGATTTTAAAAAATATTAGCCCCCGCTTATCTAAATAGCTGCCTCGATTTTCTTATCTCAATTTCTCTCGTGACTGACCTTTTTTATTATAAATATGGTACTTTTTCACTTCAACTATTCGTAATAAATCTTAAGCCGTCTACACACCACCTGCCTCGATTAGCCTTGCTATTTGCAGGTGGTGTGATATTTGTATATTTAATGTAAGAAATAAAGATGTTGTTGTTGTTGTTGCAATCGGAGTCGCCATGGCAACGTAATGACGCCATTACGTTTTTCATTTATCATTATGTTTCTCTGTACCAGGAGTTTTTTGAAGAAATCGCTTAAGGGAGTATGTACCTGCCATAATTGCCTCCATTATGGCAAAGTTTGAAGAAATTCTATGAGAGCGTTTTCGAAATATTTTGAAATGCAGTTTTAAGAATCATAAAAACAGTGAAATAGCATGCTAGCCGCACAATTCGCTAATATTTTAAGAAAATGATAAGCTTTGGGAACGCGGCTTCATCTCATAGTGGATTGACTCCATTGAAAACTGCATACAAAAAAAGAGGGGAATTGCTCTGGGCGATCGCGATTAAGAAGGATTTTATTAACTTACATTCAGATGCTTTTGATACAGTTTTTGGAGGTAATTTGGTCCATGCCTAAAAATTTCTAATATAATTCCGAGATCAATCGTCAAGAAATATTCCCTGCAAGTTTTAAGAACATTGAAAACAGGGAAGGCTTTTAAATAGGGCCTTAAATATAGCCAATTTTCCCCCCAGATTTTGTGTTTACAAGCGAGCGTCCTCATTATTCACTGGCATTGTTTTCAAGTTTCATATACCATGATGGGGTCCATGGACTAGGTCCACTGGGGTGGTCCATGGACCGGGGATCCATCTTTTGTATACCCCCGCTTTTCGGTACAACACATAATTCACGTCAAAAGTCACGTGGGATTTTGACTGCGCGATTTTTCGCGCGAAACAAGACGCTGTGGGATTGTAGACTTGGGCGTCATTGCATATAATTATTATGGATTGTGCTAGTAAAAGTAGCATACAGTATTAATGCTACTAGCAGTGCCCGATTAACAATGCTTGTTTTTGAAAATTATGCAAAATAATACAGAAACTATTCTTCTACTTTTACTTTAAATTTGGTAAAAATACTTATTAATGACGATTAATGCAAAAAACGACAAATAACGAGAGGATAAATAGACACGCAAAAGTTTGAAAGAAGACAAATCCATTTTTAAGTGAAGTTTTCACTACTATCGTCATCGTGATTACTTATTAAGCATCCCTAATTCACGACATTAGCGAGCTAAAGCAACGACGACGGCGACGGCCACGAGAACGGCACGTTTGCAGAGAACTTGACCACAAGACAACAACCCTTTTTTCTTTTCCTGACCTTTGATAACCTGCGGACACAGACGTAATTCCAGTCGTCACTTCTGGAGAGAAACGACGACCGGAAATACGTCTGCGTCCGTAAGCTAGAACTTTGATACAGTCCTTTAAAATTCAACCCCTGAAAAATTTCCGCAACATTTGACGAATTGAACAAGATGGAACAAGCGCGATTAAACTTAAAGCAGCGCAAACGCACTTTTAAACTGACGTTTTCGTCGCCGTCGTTGTTGCTTAAGCTCTCTATTGTTAAAGCGGTTGGAGAGAATCGACCGATCGCACGGATTTCAATAAAGGGGAAGGCGGGGGGCTACATCCCTGATCCGACTTCGGATAAACAAACCGTCACGAACTAACTGTATTGTTACCTTGTTCAGCGGAAAGAAGCTGACTGATTATGACTAAAACGAAACAATTCACGCTTGTAAACCAGAATCGCGATTTCTTTTGCCGCTTTCCTTTATTTTCGTCGATATCACAATTGCCATTAAATTAACAGTTATTGATGACTGAGTTACATCCATGTATTAGTGATATGATAAAACTTGCATCCAAAAGGAAAAGATATCCTAAAATGTGCGGAAGGTGGTACGATTAATTATACATCCACCATTTTGACATAGAGCATGCACCTTGTTTTGCATGACCATGGTTTCTAATGGCCCACCTTCGATATATTTAAATTCTAACATGACTCCGAGGTTTTGGGAACAGAAACTGTAATTTTTCTACGACTCCATTGTCGCGCAATCCCCAGAAGAGACTTGAGCACAAAGACAACCATACCAAATATAGAAAAATGAACAGAAAGCCTCAGAGTCATTTTAGAATTTTAATATATCGAACGTGGGCTACTTCTCCTGGATATTACAGTCGTCCCGCGAGAAATCGAAAACAACGGCTATCCAGGACTCGGAGGGGTAAAAAGGGTGCATTGTGTTCTCTGTGAAAATGGTAAATATCCGGGTTAATACCTCAATTATTAATAATTCTTACTTATTATAAATATTGCAGTTGAAAAACTATGCACCAAAACCCGTCATTCTATACCACAACATTTAAATTGGCTACAAGGAAAATTCTAAAAAGGTTCCACTTAAATAAACAATTAATACTTTTATTATAAGTGCTAGCTAATCATAAGAAGCCTTAGAAAACAGCCGACATTTTGAGACGCCACCACTGTTTCCCTGCGAAATTACAAGCTCATACGAAACCTCCTATATCCATGTGTGACTTAGTGCCTTTAATTGCCTTAAAATATATCACGTTCCCCATGGATAACGATACAAAATAGGTAGAAATATCCAAAACACCTTTTAAATATGTTGATCATCCATTTAAGAATTTTTACACCCATGTCAAGAAAAATTTGACAACAAATATTACACACCTCAAAATGTAGTCAAATGACATGATTTGGCCTGATAACCCTCTTAATAAATTTCCCCTCGCATTTTTCCTTTTTCCTCCATTTTTTCCTCGCATTTTTCAGAAATCAGAGCCTCAAGTTAACCAAATCAGTTGAATCTACTGAACATTTTACGTAAATTCGAAAACGAAGATAAAATTACAAAAAAATGTAGTAGTATTCATCAAGGTCATCTCTACACGTATCCCGATGTTTTTGAAACCGGAGATATTTTTTCTTCCTTGTTCGAAAAAATACGCGTATTCCAATCGTTTTCGCCCGTCCACAAAAAAACGCTAATACGATGGAAAGACAGTAGCGTCCCTTACGGAGCATGCGCTGTATGACGTATGACATTACCTCGTTTTGTCGTTTTTTTTTTAAGCCGGGTTTTTTTTTAAATCCGTTTGGTGCCGTTTGGTTCGTACTCTATTGAGCTCTTCATATTTCTTGACTTTTTTCCATGACCTTTTCAGGTTTCCAAGACCTTAGGTTTAGCTGTCACTTAAAAAAATTTTCAAAGTTTCCCTTGTTTTGGGGTATTTTTGACCTTTAAAAGTTCAGCAGACACAAACTCTGGTGTCCACCAAAATGTGTGCCGTTTGCGCCGTTTAATTACTCCTCTCTATCTTACAGTACGTTGTCCTTGCTATGTCATCTACAGTAACTAAACTACCAGACTTTCCAGGCCTGGAAAATTAAATTCTTAAATTCCATGACTTTCCAGGTTTTTCATGACCTGTACGAACCCTGATTTACGTGTGGACGGGAGGCTAAAACGGAGAAAAAGTATCTCCGTTTCAAAAATATCAAGATACGAGTGGACGAAGCCTTAGTAAGTAATCAAGGCGCGTTTTCCAGGAAATCACGAATATAGAAAATAAACGATCACCCAGTGAACATTACATAGAGTGCTAATCAAAAGTTAATGGCCTGGCAAATTTAGCTAATCTAGATTTTCCCTACAATAGCAGAGACCAGGGTTTTCATGTCAACAGACCGTTTTCTGCCCGCTTCAAGAACTTCTTCATGGTTTGCAGGAGTGACGTCATCTCCATAACCCATGACGGCAATATTAGTGATCAGAGAGAATCCTAAAACTTTAATCCCAGAATGCCTTGCAACCACCACTTCATGAACCGTGCTCATTCCAACAGCATCTACACCAAGCTGAAAAGAGTTTCATTACTAGTTTTGACTCTTTAAATCTAATATCAGAATTCAAATTCTAGTAGGCTGCCCTTTGTACATTTCCTATATAAGTGCTGGAGAGAAGTTGTTTCAAATATCATGCAAATTCATCTTGTGTGATCATGTCCTGATTACTCATTTCCTCCCTTTTTACGAAGAATTTATGTTCAGTACAAGGAGACATAATTATTATAGCCTGCGAGCAAGCTCTCCGCGGCGCTCTGGCGGCGGGAAGGGAAAAGAAAGGAGAGCTTGCAACTAAGTCGCCGGAATCTGAATATCTGCATCGAAAAAGTCGATGCGAAATGCTGATTGGCGGACATGACTTGCGTAAAGACGTTATTACCCTTGGCAAGTGTTTTGTTTACATTCGCGCTCGTTTGCTCTTAGCGCTTATTGGCGGAAATCTGACAGCTCAGTCGACGGGAAGCCATAGGGAAATGGAATGGAATTCAAATTCCAGAGACGTACAGTGGACCTCAATTTTACGAACCACAATATAGTCTGACGACGTCCTCGGTATAACGAACGATATTCTTTACCCCACTAATAGTAAAATATGTGAAAAAGAACCTCGATATAACGAAACCTTGGTGTAACGAACACATTCTGCAAGTCCCTTGGCCGTTCGTTATATCGGGGTTTCACTGTTTAATAGTAAGCTCTCCTTCCTTTGCCCGCCTTGCCGCCAGAGCGCCCCGGAGAGCATGCTCGCAGGATAGGAGACATTTGATATTTGATTCTAATCGAACTTGGGAGGAAATGGGATAAACCAAATCAAGTACCATAAATAATCTTATAGACACCCGGGGCGTTTATTTTATTTTAGGGGTCCAAGAGGGGCGCCTAATAGATAGGTGAGGTATTTACTTTCAAAACTGTAACAAGCCAAGCTTAAGCTGATCGCAATATGCCGTCCACCAACTGATATACGTCTCAACCTCGATGCTAGAATCCTCGTTGAGGGCGATTGTGTACTCTTCTTCAGTCTTTTCTTACTCTGAACTTGACATTGAACGAGATACAACGTGCAAATCCTGGCTTTGCTCCTTTCTGCTACAGTGAAACCTCTACTAAGCGGACCCCAATTATTAAGCGGACACCCTCTATTAAGGGGACACTAAGCCGGGTCCCGGAACGAACGTCTTATATTTCCCTTTATAACGAACCCCTATTCAGCGGAGACCTCTATTAAGCGGACGCGGACACTGAAATAAGTTGTATTTGGCTAATTTCTGTTGTTAAAAACCTCTATTAACCGGACTGAATTGACAATACAGTGGTATTGGATTACGTCCTTGAAATACGTACTGAAGTCAGTTAATGTTTTTGCATGTACAAACAAATTAAGGTTGGTAATGAAAGGTAATGAACTTGAACTCTCGATAGCTTCTTTAACAACATGCAACTTTATCACAGTACAGAGTAACCGTTGAGTGTTGATCGTTAACAAACATTGCGCAATTTTTACAAGCCTTAGTAAGCGGACACTTGGGATGGTCCCGAAGGTGTCCGCTTAATAGAGGTTTCACTGTATTTGCTGGTGTTTTGGAGTAATTGTCGTGGGGGGATGTTTGAGCCAATTGAGGGGTCCATATACTTTGGCCTGTATATCTATTTACACAAGTGACAATGCTAAATTGTGCTCATCTGGCTGGCAAGGAACACTTTACACCAAAGGACAGAAGTGTAACGAAGCTAGAATCCCGACAAATGCATTTTGCCTGCAGAGGAAAGCTTTACTCCGTGGAAATTAAAAGCGGCGACCTGATTACATGTGATAAACCGGGAGTTCGATTGCCGAATTCGACTGCAGGCGATTTCGCAGTGGACGAAACATTATCAATACGGCGAAAAGCGAAATACTCCGATATTTTATTGTTTAGTCTTCTTCCGTATGACAGGGTTTCGACTTTTTGGCGTTGGTGAATGCCCGCCATTTAAATGTAACAGTGACGTAAATTTAGTCAACAGGGAGGCAAATTTTTATTTCCTGAAGTTGGTACCCTTTCGTGCTCACCGGCTTACTTAGCTTCTGCATGGTTAAAACACAACATGAAGACTTGACGTTTGGCAGAAGAAATAAACAGATAAATTGATCAGTCTGCCGTTGTGAAAGAATTTGCTGGGGAGTTTGAAAGTTTTGTTTTGTCGACCCTTGAACAAATATCCGCAATGTTCGGTCCTGGACCCATGGCCCTATGCTGAACACAAATTTTGCAATGCTCATCAAGAAAACCTTACATAAAAGAAAAGAAACATTTCACTACAATACTAGTCACAAATCTTGAAACACTTGTGTGATTTTTCCCTTCCCTAATGTTGATTTGGGTATTGCGGTCATCTCAGTGTTCCAAAATACGCGTGGTTCAACACTGGGGAAGGAGAAGGGCACATTTTAGTGAGAACAAAGGTGAGAAGAGTGAATATAACAAATTTTGGAAAAAATTCAAGAAAAAGGGGTTTTGTTTCAACGGTTTGTGACGAGTTTTGTAGCTAATCTGTAGGTTGTATAATTAGCTGTTGGTGCTTAGCCAATGAGAAGACACTGACAGATAGTGAGTACAATGTATTATAAAAATATTTATTGGCTTTGTTTTCCTCACCATGTTCAGGAATCGACATTCAGCAGGGGTTTCAAATGCAGGTCCAACCTGAGCACAATATACTCCTTCTTGTAAAAAGCTGTCAAAACCCAGTTCTTTAGCTGTCTCCTGGGCAGTTTTGACAAGAGATCGGTCATAAGCATCAGACAGAGCTGGAAATCTGGTACCAAACCTTTAAATAACAAAAGTAATTCATTGTTAAGATAAATCAATGAACAGCTCCTCAGAGTGGAACATTATACTTCTTTTTTATTGTTGCTATACATTTACACTACGCTGGTGAACCAATCTTGAGTTAAAAATCACTTGTGGCAGAAGATTTCAAAATGAGGAAGAAAACAATGTGATTAATCAGAAAAAGTTGGGATGCCAGGCAGAACAGTTGGGGCCCCAAGTGGAACAGTTCAGTTGGGATTCCATTAACATGACAGTAGAGACACGACTATGAGAACTAGATTTCCCAATACTAAGTAGTGTACGCGCGTGAAACAGCATCATTTTGGCAGGAAATTAGTTAGAGCGGCTGGGGTCATTCTACTATGAGTTTAAACCAGAATGTTGTAGTGGTGGAAACAAGTTTTATCATCTTTTTGCGATAAGGAGTGAGATTTTATAACCTCCTTCACTAAAAACAACTGTGTTAATTTTTCTGGTAAAAAAAATGTAAGATGAAACGTTCTGGGGTTCCTACATTTTTTTTTAGAATATGTGAAGAAAAACGTAAATGTCTCTATTTAGGATGCAGGACCGGTCAGTTACATGTAGGATGCTGGGTGGGACAGTTGGGATACTGGGTGAGACATGAGATGAAACGTTCTGGGGTTCCTACATTTTTTTTTAGAATATGTGAAGATAAACGTAAATGTCCCTATTTAGGATGCAGGACCGGTCAGTTACATGTAGGATGCTGGCTGGGACAGTTAGGATGCTGAGCAGGACAGCTGGGATGCTCTGGGTGGGACAGTTGGGATGCTGGGTGGGACAGTAGGGATGCTGGCTGGGACAGTAGGGATGCTGGCTTGGACAGTTGGGATGCTGAGCAGGACAACTGGGATACTCTGGGTGGGAAAGTTGGGACACTGCCTGAGACAGTTGGGATGCTAGCTGGGACAGTTGGGATGCTGAGCAGGGCAGCTGGGATGCTCTGGGTGGGACAGTTGAGATGCTGGCTGGGACAGTAGGGATGCTGGCTGGGACAGTAGGGATGCTGGCTTGGACAGTTGGGATGCTGAGCAGGACAACTGGGATACTCTGGGTGGGAAAGTTGGGACACTGCCTGAGACAGTTGGGATGCTAGCTGGGACAGTTGGGATGCTGAGCAGGGCAGCTGGGATGCTCTGGGTGGGACAGTTGGGATGCTGGCTGGGACAGTAGGGATGCTGGCTGGGACAGTAGGGATGCTGGCTTGGACAGTTGGGATGCTGAGCAGGACAACTGGGATACTCTGGGTGGGAAAGTTGGGACACTGCCTGAGACAGTTGGGATGCTAGCTGGGACAGTTGGGATGCTGAGCAGGGCAGCTGGGATGCTCTGGGTGGGAAAGTTTGGATGCTGGGTGGGACAGTTGAGATGCTGCCTGAGACAGAGACAGAGACTGGGACAGTTGGTTGCACTGCTTTACAGTCACTTCATTCAAATAATTTGAAACTAATTAACAACACAGCAGCATTAAAAACCCCAACAAGCATGACTGACGATTTGAAGTCAGGATGGCAAAGAAACAAAGCCAGCTAATGGTCAAAGTGGGACTTGAATCTGCTGCCCTTTGGATCGTAAGACCAACGTGCCGACCACTCAGCCAAGTTACCTCTTTTAGTCCTGTTAATTTTTAGTACTTAATTACCTCTCATCATTCAGACCCCTCAATGGACTCTCTCCAGTCAGTCCTGCCAGATTGATATGGTCCTTTACTATCATTATATCACCCACACTGTACTTCTGATTGAGTCCTCCAGCAGCGTTGGTGACAATAAGAGTCTTGACTCCAAGGTGACTCATAACTCGCACAGGAAGAGTGATCTGTTTTAAACCCAGAAGTAATAATCGGTTTCAGTTGTCATTATTACGATGCGACATTTATAGATAACTGATACAAAACGTACAGTCAGGGCTGGGGGACCAGGGAATCTTCAACTGCTATTATGAACATGTCCCCCATCTACTTTGGTAGGAAAATAGAAGAGAAATACAGTAGAACCAAACAAAATCCCTAGCTGTTGGATTCCCCACCTACTTGTGCCATTAGCCTGACAACTTGAAATTTTAACGACAGCACTGTACAGTGGAGCTTTCCACTCATGGGATGCCCTGGGAATCAAGAAAAGTGTCCCCTAAATAGAGGTGTCCCTTCCACAGAGATGGCTGATACAAAGATTACACAGTGGAGCCTCCATTTATGGGACTTCCCGGGGACTAGAACAGGTATCACCTGAATAGAGATATCCTCTGAATAAAGATACAGTCAAACCCTACATTACAGACACCCACTTAAGACACACACCTTGTTATTATGGACAGTTTGCTTTGTCCTGGGGAAAGAAAACCCTTATGTTTTCTCTAAACTCAACCCGCTTAATATGAACACCCGTTAATACACACACTTTCTACGGCCCCCTCAGTGTCTATATTAACGTGTTTTGACTGTAACTGATACAAAAATATTATACAATAGACCCACCATTCAGGGGACACCCTTGGAGTGAGGACAGGTGTCCCCTAAAAGGAAGCTTTTCAATAAAGATTACTAATAAAAGTAGCCTCTATTTAGGGAACAGCCTTGGGATCAGGATAGGTGTTCCCTAAAGAGTAATGTCTTTTCAATAGCAGTGAAATATACTGAATAAAGATTATATGGTAAGGCCTTCATTCAGGGGGTATCCTAAAGATTAGGTCAGGCATCCCCTAAAGAGAAATTAATGTCTCTTCAATGAAGGTAAAAAATATAGAGATTCTATTGAAGTTTCTGTCCCTTCAATGGAGGTAAAAGAGGGCAGTGCAGCCAATCAAAAGTGTTATTTTCCAAAATGACATTTTATTTTAACAGTTTTTGTCACACCCTTTAACCCATTCGCTCCTGGAGGTTTTGCAGAAAAACGTGTTTTGAATCTATTAGAGTGGTTTTCTGGTCACTGTCGTGCTGCATGTATAAAGAGCTAAAACTTACCACAAAACCGTTTAGAGGTCGTACACTTCACGGCCTTCTGATCCAGATGTAAACTGTTAGCTTATGAAGTTCGGGCATGCGCAGAAACCAAAATTTCGTTTTTGGGTTTAAAAGTGACACAGCAGTCTTGACTTTTACTTTTTGCTTTCTCTCCTCCCCTCTTTGAGTTTTTTTGCTTTTCTTGCCTCATTTTTTTTTCTCTTGCTGGGCATTTAGTAGGCTTCATTTTGGTGGTAAGAGTTTTTAGGAAAGCTTTTAGGATCTTAGGATTAGGTGAAAGGAAAGGTAGGTGGGCAATGGAACAAGATTTTCATGGAGATTTTCAGGTTGATGTTACATGGTTTTTGTCCTTTTTCTCCAGTGTCCTTGACTGAATTGTGCTCATTCTGGTATGGTTTGAAAGATCTCTTCACTCCCCACAAGTTAAAACTGATGACGTCACAAGTGGTAGAAAGGACGTGGATCCGCACGGGTGGTTATGGGCGACTCAGGGGTGAATGGGTTAATCATGGGTTGCAACTTTCATACTGCTCCCTCATCTTTTGAAAACTGTGTTTTAACATTTTGTGTGTTTTTTTGAAACCTAAAAGTTACTTACTAAATTTATAACACTACAAAACTTTAGAGGCTACACAATGAAAAATAAATAAATGGGTCTAACTTAACTATTACCTGCCCAACAGTGTAGCCTTCGTATAGATGGGTGCGGCCTTGCATCATTATCACTGTTTTGCCGTTAAGAACACCTAACACAAGCTTTCCTACATGGCCATGAACTAATAAACACAGGGTAGAGTGGATTAATTCCAAAGGAAAGAATGACACTTAAACACAACAGTGTACTACACAATATACATTTTACTGCTTATTCAAAATTTTTACCCTTTTTGATTGGCTCAAACCCCACAGCCAATTCTTCATAACCACCTAGTACTGGCCAAATATGGAAGATGTTTGTGATAATTATGCAGAAAAAGACATCAATAGTACTGAATAATTGCCAGAAAAAGGGACAGCAACCGAGAAGCCCTGGCCATGGACAAGGCTGCATTGCCGGTTTTGGTAGAAAAAAATGGTGCAGCATTTCACACATTTTGGGAAGAAGATCAAAAAGGTCTGAACTACAGTATACTGCCTAAAACCTTACAAGAACAGCAACAATACAACTCAATGGATGATATCTGCTATGTGAAGTGTATCTTCTGGACTGTATAAACATCCCTTTGTATCCTGAACTTGCTAAGAAGCAGGAAAGACAAAAACTGAATGACAATCATTCAAGGAAAGCAGGTTTTTATTGTTTTTGAACTAGGAATTAGTTTGAATGAACAATGAATTTGGCTTTCATTAGACTTTCTAAAAGTCCTTTATTTATTTTTCCTCATTGCTTATGCCATTTTAAAGGACTTTTTATATCTGTTTGGCACGAGTTTCACGAATTGAAAATCATACCGGTGAGTCGTCATGATTGACCAATAAGACAGTGAGTGATATTTCACACTGCTCCCAACACAGCATATATATATGTCCATCAAATTTTTCCCGTGTGAATTTATAACATGATTCAAATCCATTTTGGCGAAACAGGTCGACCTCGAGACTTCATCACTCGCTCGGCTGCTGTGCAACCTCGTGCATTGAAGCTTTTGAGCACTATGAGAGGTTGACTTGTAGCAAGTCTATATACAGTGTTGTAGGCGTCTGTATCATATGATCTGAAGATTATGCAGATCTCGAAGGGTGTCGTTCAATCTCCATACTAAGCCTTATCTCCAATAGTTGCTAATTTTTTAACACATTTTTAGTGCAAATTTGATTAAATCACAAGTGAGATTAAATTAAACTTTGTACCTGTACTTCTTGGAAACTGCTTGATCTTCTCATAGGGTATATCATCTTTTTCTCCAACAATATCTCCCAGTGACGACAGACCTGAACCACAAATGATGCCAATGGTAGGATGATGTTTAGTTTGATTCAAAATAGTTTTGCAAATCTCCTCCACCTCATCATAATCATGACTGTAATCATGTCTACAATAAAGGGAAACATCAGCATTTTCTTAGTTAGACAAAAAAATGACAAACTATTCTTTAAAGTCATCTTGCTTTAAAGGTCATAAATGGCAGATTTTTGTCTGACACAGAGTGTTCAGGATGATATGGAAAGATATCGCATAGGCATGTGGGTTGTCAACTAAGATTTCAATTTGCCAAGTATTATGCAATTTAAGTAGACAGTGAACTGAAAATTTCCTTTGTTCTATAACCTTTTGGTTCACTTTGAATTGGGTCGTGCTTATAGCTAGTAGCCAGGGGAAATCCACTTCACCCAGCCCTTTACTAGTGGAAGCCCTGCTAAAGATAAAGATAAAGACAAAGATAAAGTCTCTCATGAGATCATTTTTTTCTTGTCACACTATAATTCCACTCCCCAAGAAATGGCTGCTTTTTGAACCACATTTCTTTCCCAATTTTGGCCAATCTCAGCTCTGTTCCATTTTCAGAAACTATTTCACACCAAACTATTCTTTCAATTATACCATCAAATCATAGCTTGCATTTTATCTGCCGCGCATGGTGTCCATCGAATATTGTCTCCGAATGGAGTTATTACTTGTCTTGTCACCTGCATTCATTTCTGTTCTTCCTTGCAACAATTTGACAACCAGTACCCATGCCAAGAATTGAATTCGACATTCACTTAATGCTGATTATATATGTTTCCCTTACTTGTAATTTCAATTTCTTTGTTTTAAAAAAACGTGACCTTTAAAATAATATCACATGGTCTGCCTCTTAAACTGTAAAGCAACAGGACTTGATGAACAAAGCTAATAATCTGATAACAATCAGATGTTTCCTGCCGAACACTATTTCGGTAATGAAACATATGTTACAGGTCAAAATTAAATTCAGGTTAAAATTTTTTAACCTAGGTTGATTTGCTATTTCCTTTGTCTCCTCGCCCTAATTATTCGACGAAGGAAATTGAGAATCAAGGTATGGATATTTCTTGTATATACACATTTTAACTGTATCTTTTATTAGCTGTTTAAGTGGACATGCTTTGTTTCATGTTGTGTCAAAACATCACTGCAATCCAACTTAGTAGCTGGTTTAACAGACACAAAATGTTTAGTCCCAGAAAACATCCATGCATTCGCCCCCCTCCCCTCCCCTCACCCCAACACACATACATAGAAGGCATCAGAAACTCTAGTGGGGGATTGAGTGCCGATCTCAAAGACTCAGAAATTTAAACCAATGTCTCAAGCTATATTGGAAAGGGTTTATGCATTTTTAATACATGCATAGGATATGACTTGTTATGTTATAACATGAAAACAAAATATTTATAATTTCTTTAGAAAAATAGTCATATGAGTGACTCTTTGGTCCCTATAAAGGCTGATAGAGGGATGATAGTAGGCTTACATTGGAAGGCATAATTTTATCAAAGACAAATACATTACATATCCTCCAGGAATAATATTTGACGTTTCCCAATTAATGAGGACAACTGCTGTGAAAGTCACTATAACCCGCTTTCATTTATTCTCAAATTTGTTGTTGTTTTAACAGCAAATCGTAGTTGAGCCGCGTATGAAAGCTTTTCTTTGCGCTTATATATGTACGTCAGACTTGGAATAAACTTTACAAACAGAGTCTCTTGCAAGAGGAAAAACAAAAGGTCAGCTCATCGAAGATAATTAAGGGTGGACAAACCCCACGAGCAAAGCTCATGTGAACAGTCGGCTTATTGCAGCCAGTGCAACCGATTTACATGGTAAACAACCCTGAATAAGGATATTAATGAATTTCCAACTTAGTGCTAGTCAGACGTAGATCATGGCTGATCTAATTGTAACGAACAGAAACAATAAGTAATGCAATTCGACAAGGGATTAAAGCTTGGCCTGCTTTGCATCGGGAACGTGTCGAGAATGCGAGAGGATTAGAATGGTCTAATTTAACCTACTTTTTTTTAGGAGAAATCAACTAACCTTCGGTCTGAATTCTCTGACATATTGATCCTCAGCTGACAAGGACTATTTGGAGCGATTACAACTAAATCTACAACCTGAATAGACGATAAATCATTCGTTTGCCTTCTGCTATATAAACTGTCCCGGCGCGTCGTGACCTGAGTAAATCTTGTACCTAATGCCATATTAGGTAATCTTGGGGGTGTGTGCGTGTCAACAGAAAATGCAGTTGGCGCGTGTGAAAAGAACCAGAAGTTTGCCAAAAAACTCTTTACGAGCATTTTGGGGTTTTAATTAACCAAGCAAGATCGATCAACATTTTAAACAGAGTTTGACTAGGAGATTGCTAATTTACATCACAAGAAAATTCTGAAAGATAAGAGGGGGTCAAGATTATTTTCTAGTTATTACTGGGGAAAAAAGAGGAGAGATTGGGCCTGGGATTTCGTAACGCCGTGATCGACCGTTTTTGGTGTCCGTGAATCGTGAAGTACTGATAAACTATTCCGTGAATCGTGATTGAAGTGCACTCCGTGAAACCTGAACTGTAAAAAGGCTCGATTATTAACACGTACACTGAAGATCAATCGAAGAAAATAAATCGTTAATGTGGCCAAACGACCTTAACTAGCATTCAGGTGGCTTGATTTAACTTTCGAGTCTTTTGATGTAACTTCACACTTCAGTGCGCTCACACCCACCGATAGCTGGCTCCGAGAATTTGTAGCCGTGCAGCACTTTTCATAAGGTTCGTAAAATTCTAGTTAACTTGCTAAAATATAATCGAAGCACTCTGTTTTACAAAATGGGACTAACGTAACGTTTTTGACATTTTGTACGACCTTTATTTGAGCAAGCGTGAAAACGTAAATATTTGATTCGTAACTCGTGATGAGACCCCTCTTCCCGCCCCCCCCCCCCCCCCCCCTCTTCATTGTGAGTGACAACAATAACTGTTTTCACAGTGGAGTTTCAAGCATAAGTTTCAACGTAGCCTGCGTAGCAAGCTGCGTAGCAAGCGTTTCCAGACGAGTTATAGCAGGAACTTGGAGCGGGAGCAAAAAAAATGGAAGGGGGAGGGGGAGGGGAGAGGAGGAAACGCTTGCCCTCAAACCCCACGATTCTGGAAAACGCCCCTTGATATTTCACGGTTCGGTTCATTTGTAAATTGACAGCTTGTCAAGATAGATAACAAATAGATTACCAGATTTGAAAAATTTACTTTGTTCCCTAAAAGTCCTAAAACACGCTCCGCGCGATTGCAAAACTGTAATAAAAAGAAGCTTAAAGATAAAAGAAGGTTGGAACTCTAAGCGATTGCTGCGGAATTTCTTGTTGTTTACAGTTAAGTTAAACTGTTTGAACGTTATGTGGCTTTGTCTCATCTGAAAACTTGTCAAAACGTCGCAAAGAAATGATTTGTCCGGAACAATTCCCTCCGCCGGCTATGAGTTTTGCAGAGCGGTTCCTTTCTATAGGCTAGCCAGTGTCGAAAAGTTCTCTTCAACAAATGCCGCTCAATTTCCAATCACTTGTCCATGGCGGCTCTAGCTAGTGTCTAGTACCGATGTTCTAATTTACGTTGATGTTACTCCCTGACAAACAGTCCATTTTTTACAGTCAGATACGCACGCCATCATTCCCAATAAATTGGCCTTCACTAGTCTCCACTGCTCGATCTCCAAATATACTTTTGATCGAAGAGACTTAGATCTGATAAACCTTCGCACAAACATGATTCAAATAAATATCAGACCAAAGCATTTGTAATCTGCGACCACAAATAAGATCAGACCAGATCTGCGACGCACGTAAACAAAACATACCTGGTTTGATTGATGTTTCGAGTGCAAAGTAATCAACACTACCAGCAGCGCGCCAATCAGAAGCTGCGTTCGCGGGCGAACGCAGTTTTTCAAAATCGTGGGGTTTGCGGGCAAGCGTTTCCTTCTCTCCCCTCCCCCTCCCCGTTCCCCGTCATTCCTTTTTTTTGCTCTCGTCCCAACGTTCTCGACGAACTCGCGCGGAAACGCTTGCTACGCAGGCTAGTTTCAACGATTTTACTGTAACCCTTTACCCATAACGACAAGGGTCTTATTTCTCCTTTCCAATATCCAGCTGCCTGATTTAACATTAATTTTATGTCCCTAGAATAAAGGAAATGTTTCAAGAGGCCAGAGCTGCTCGCGGCACCTTCTGCATACTGTATGCTGTGCCTTAACCCTCTTTCGTTTTATTATGATCCAAGAAAAATTCATTATTACTGGTAACAGGATGACGACAAGACTGTAAATCCAATCTTTGGAAAGACTCCTCGTTGACACCTGAACCAAGCAAAATGGACTGTGCGGAGCTTCGTCCCTCGTACTTCTCTTGACTCAATGGCCATTGACAGCTGCGACAGCTAATTTTTGCACAAGGATAGTAATAAATAAAAAAAATTGTGTTATGCACTGCAGGCTAGTTTAACTACCTTCTTAGCAGATAGCTACCTGGCATGAAAATTTCAGTTAACTCATCTTTTTTCAGTGTCGTTTTGCACCCGAGAAGGGTAGGGGGGTACTTGGGTTAATTTTGCCTAGGTATGTGCCACTAGTCTCTCAGAACCCCCACTCCATTATAGTCTATTCTGTGGCTATATATAGGCCCCAGCTTAGTCACCTTTGAGAAAATGTGCGTCCCATATTTGTAATTCTATCTAAAAAAAAAAACCATTATAGTCAATCTAGTCGTGCTAATGCGACCCCATCCAGCGGCACACTGCCATTAACCTATTACAAGGAAGAACCCCCCACCCCCAAATACGGGGTTTTTCGATGTTTCTAGTGGTTCTGTGTCTTGATATAGTGGGCTCCATGCTTCTGAAATTTCTATTTTACTTTCCGTTTTGATTTACGTGAATGGCCACTTTAATTTGACTCGATCTGCGTGTGTGCCAATTAAGGAGGGTGACAATCGTATCAATAAACCTAAGTTCATTTCAAAGTGAGTGTTCCTAGGTGTTGTTGTTGTGCTTTGTTTTGTTAAGTTTTGTTTTGTTCAGTTGTTGTTGTTGTTTTTTTTTTTGCTTTTTGCTTGTTTTTGTTATATTAGTTTCTTAGATGTTTTTTCTATCTTTCTCTCTTTTAATGATAATGTTTATTGGATCACAAGATGCTTAGCCCCCAAAAAACTAAACAAACAAACAAAATTCAGTAGGCGGTACGCGTGATCTTAGTTTAACCCCTGACTTGAATTAGGCAGTAGTGAAAGTTGCTTAAGTTCGACGGTCGGTTTTTGAATTTGATGAAAAATATATGTATATATAACCATTTCAAGCAACAACAAACGTCTTATTTTTACATATTTTTCTTTAGAGATAACAGGGAGTTTTTAATTCTAGCATGCTTGTAAATACACTCAATAAACAATATTGTGTTGAACTCACTGCAGGTGGCCGGTAAATCATACGCTTCGGCTTAAAAAATACTGATCAGTTTGTGCAGGGTTTCCGGAAAGAGGCCGCCGTCAGGTTATGGAACTGCGATTTCAAAGCGAGCTTTTTGTTATTTAATTTAAGCTTGATTTTAAACCTTTTTTTGATGCATTAATTGTTGTTTCCATTAAGTAGCCGATATAATTACTTTATCTACACCGTACATATTTTATGAAGAACACCAGAACATCATGGAGTTATTGGACGAAATGCCAATTTATTTCGCGCTGATCAAAAGAATGAGCTAAGAATAACACTGATTTTGTTATTTTATTATTATTATTATTATTATTATTGTTGTTGTTGTTATTTGGTTTGTTTGTTTGTTTGTTTTTTATATTGGCTTTCTTTCGCTTTCTGTTGCAGTTTTTATAAAACGTAAGGTACATACCGGTTTGTGAATTTATTATCCGGTTGCTCTTAACAACAGAGGGTTATCGATTAAAACTTTTTTAAAAGCTAGTCTCAATCAAAGCCACAACTCGCGAATCCAGAGCAAACAGTAACCAAACTGAAACTAAAAACTGAATGTAATCTTACATGTAGTTAAATGCCCGTTTGTAAAAAACATATAGAGCGGTTTTCACTTGACTGTCGTAAAACCAAAACCAAAGTAAATACACTAGCCAACCAAAGGGCGTAGTAAAACCAAAACCAAAACCAATCCCTTTCGACAGTCAAGTGAAAACCGCTCTAAGTATACTTAGAAAATGAAGAGAAACGAAGAATGGATACTTCTACATTTAAAACCAAGAAACTTTCAAACTCACTTAAACAAAAATGTCTTAGGTTGTAAACACATTAGATTTGCAATTCATATTGATTTCGTCAGGTTGACAAGCCATAATTTCCTAATAAGAGCGTTGTTTAATAATCTCTTTCTTATGTTAGCATTTTAGATTCGAGCAGCTAAAAATCGATGCACTGTCTGATACCATTAGAGGGCAAATATTTCACATTTTTTATATGATTCTTCTCCAAGTGGTATGGAGATAAAAAAAAAAAAAAACAATGAAAAAATTAAATAAAATAAAAAGTCAGTTCCGCTGGTTTGGTATTGATAATAAAAGCCTGAAATCCGGTTAAAGGTTGGGGGGCCAATCAAACAAAACAAGGTGTTATAGGTTCGGGGTCAAGATAATTAACAAAATTAATTTCCTTCTCATAGCCAACGCAAATCGTTCTCTTAAGTAGATTTTATTACGTAAGTGAACGTCAGATTGCTCGGTGTCTCTTCAAAAGCACCAAGTAACTTGACGCTACAGCTCCTTGCCGATCTTCCTGAGCGAACATGCCTGGCGTCTTCGTGATGCATGGCAAAATCAACGGCTTTTTTCCTCAAAGATCTCTTCTAAGATATATCTTGTGGATCACGGTTCTTAATTCTGCTTTCATAAAAGGAGGTGAGCTCTTTTTGTTTTGTTTCGTTCTCCTCCTAAGTGAAGTAAACACTACGATAAGCAAATAGCAATGTCAATTTCCAAAAAATTAAACAGTGTTAACCAGAACAGCCTGCTGAAAATGCATGGGGTAGTAAGATCAATTACAAGTTTAAATAACAAAAAGAAAAAAAAAGCGGGAAGAAAATTCACTTTATAGGGGTATAATGACTTGACATTACAACATATTGCGCTAAAGCCTTGCCAACAAGGTTCAATGTAAACACTTCATTTGTGTGTCGTTATGGCTTTATTATTTGTTTCAGGCATCTGAATTGACCCGAACGCTGTATGGACCCTTAATTGACTGTTATCAGCTCTCTCTCTGAAGCTGTTTTTCGAAGTTGGATCACCAATGCTACTTAAAGAACAAAAGCAGAGTGCAAAATTTACCCGATGTATTTTTGAAAAGACGAACAATAGAGAAGACTCTTTTTTCCTTGTAACCATGGAATTTGTAAAAGGATTCATATACCCAAAAAGTAGAGCTTTTTAATTCGAGGAAAACATTCATATATATCTTCAATCAGTATTCCAACAATTAGCAATTACTCAATTTGGCTATCGTATCGGAAGTACCATGTAGATCAAGGAGGGTGTAAACCTCGCACGTACACGCAAATTCATACCCCCTCCGTGGTACAAGAGAGGTGGGGGGTGGATGTAACCCCTCCCCTGAGTTTTTGATATGTTGCAGTATTTTGAAACGATTTTGCCTTTAGTGAAAAGCCTTTGATCTTCTTAACAAGAAGAGGTATATTTTATGGGCGGTGGCGCTGCTGGAGGCCTGTGACGTCACCAACAATGGTCGCCATCTTGGCCGCCATCTTGGATATTACCAAGAATTAGAAATCAGGTTAAAACCGCAAGAAATGGTACCTTTTTGTACTTTACATGAAAAATAACACATAAATAAGCACTTTGCGTGATTTTGGCCAGAAGATTTACTTTTATTGTTGAAAAAAGTTGAAAAAACATGTGTTTTCACCGAAAATTGGCTTGACCACCTGCTACTTATGACGTCATAGCTCGTAATCATAGCAACTGACCATCACTAAACTTGTCTCAAAATGTGTGCGAGGGATGAACAAACAGCTACTGAAAACGTCAGGTGCTGATGTGTTTTCTTCTAGGAACAGGAGCCAATTACTTGGAAACTCCATATGTGCTGTACCCTCAAGTCAACCCATTCCCGTAGAGAATTATTTTTAGAACAGGCTTTCCCACAAGATTAACGTGATTTCGAGGACGTCCGCATATTTTCGTAGTGAGAAAAAAATGGCAACGAAAGAGGGAAATTTGTTCCATCACCGTAGCTCCTCCGTTCCTTCCCTTACAACCGAGGAAAGCTGGTTTCGAGTAAATATAAGTAATATGTAATCTGGCTTGCATTTTATTGCAACCCACGAGGTCGTGTTTGCTGTTCTAGCACTGTTCGGATGTTTAAATTTTGCTCGTAATGTTTTATTCCATCGCCCTTATTTAAAAGGAGCTTTTCAAAGAATTAAAAAATGAACTTCTTTGTTGGAGAGCCAGACTTTTTAAAAGGGAATTGGAGCGCCTTTGTAAGCAGAAACTGTCGTGTCTTCTGTGTCTTATCTACCGCAACCTGGAACAGGACACTGTTTTGCAATCACACTAAAAATGATGATGCTACAAGATGCTACAAGATTTCTTGGCCGCAGTAAATATTTGTAGACTTCAAATAACTGCACAAGGAATATGCAGGAGGACGTGACATGCCGAAACATCTAACTTCCGCTGTGAGTCCTCTGAGAACCTTTCTTTCATTCAAGTATTTTAATCTTTTGAAGTCGCTAGCTCCATCGGCTCACTCCTTTTTTACTTTTATGACTGCTTGTTATTTTCCTTGTTTCCATGTTCCTTAGTTTCTTAGTAGCGAGAGAACAATACCAGGCTCATTCGGTAGATTCTGTATCGACAGTTGTTGTACTGTGTGAATGAAACCCTCAGTATGTTAAGTACACAACAGTAAATTTCGCTTTTAATTCGATTTCATTCCTGTTGTACATCTCGTTTGTTTTGTTTGATATTTCCTCTTGAAATATTTGCCGTTGAGATTGTATGGTATCAAAAGCCGTTTTCATCCACAGCCACATTATAATTTGGCTTATAAAACGCGACCTAAGATCTCGCACAATTACAGCCGCCGCGCAAGCGAAAGATGCAGTCCGTGTTCGATCTGTAACACAGTTGGAACAACTTGATACGTTTTACTTCAAAATTAACTGTGGGTTGATGCAGGTGGTCCTTTGTGGAATTAGTAAAAAGCTCCAAAGCATTGTACAAGTGAGTTAACCAGTAAAGTAAAGTAACTAAAGAGCTTGATTTTCAATATTTATTTACCCGCTGTCGAGGGCCGCGCGGGGACTGGGTTGTTCGTGATAAAACTTATGATATGCAGCCAACTGTCAAGATTACAAGCAAACTTGAAGACGTCGCATGAGTGTATCACCTTTTTCTTTTCGCTATTAGGCTTTAAGCGGATTTTTTTTAACCCTATAGAATCAGATAACTCTTCCACGCTGGCTACCGTCATTGTTGGCAGCAATTCAAATTGCGCTCCTGTGACTCAACGTGTGACGTATGATCATAGCTCTGCTCTGATTGGATATTACTAAGAAGGCGTGAAAAATATTCCGCGAAAGCTATTGCTATAAACAATTTCACACTTTAGAAACAAACTAAAACATGTTTACCGCGAACAATGTAAAATTATCGTCACCAGTTGCCTGTTCCTCGGCTAATTCGTGAAGTACTATAAGATGTTTAGTCTTGCCCGACAGATAATCTTCAAATTGTAGTTTTCATCCGTTGAGTTGTATATTTATGCTGTTCTTTTTTCAGTTTTATTAAAAAGCTTGGCTATCCCTTCCTCGCTAAACGTTTGAGATTTTCTACCATTTTCTACCATATTACTGAAGTAAACTAATTCAACCGTCCCCAGGACTTATTTGTTGCCGTCCCCTGTTCGAAACTATTGATGTCATTTTATCGGATGCCGCAAGTATCTTCCAAATTTGGAGAAATATTGTGAATAAATAAACGCGCTTTCATATGGATCATACGTCTCGCTTTAAAATATGGCTTTTTTTTGTTCCAGATTACTGTCGACAAATTCAGTTTAAAGAGCAAATAGAAAATAAAGTTCTAAGAAATCACGTGATTAAACGTTCTCAAGACGTTGGAATCGATGGCTGCGAGTTACAGTGCTACTTGGAGCCAAACTGTGTATCATACAACTATGGTCCATCACTTTGTGAACTTAATGATATCACACACCTTCAAGCCCCGTCAAATGATATGGAAACTCGAGATGGATGTATATATCGTGCAGTATTTCGTGTAAGCTTGATATTGTTGAACATATTTCATTTGGAGATTTCCTCTGATTATGATTATGATTATGATTATTTATTATGATTATTATTATTATTTATCAGCTTAATTTTATTTTTCTATTTTTTTTTTCAGAAACCCTGTCTAAGTAGTCCTTGTTTCAACGGCGCAACCTGTCAAACAGGATTTAGCGAACAAGGATACCGATGTGTTTGTATCACAGGTTACCATGGTAATAAATGTGAATTAGGTAAGACTTCGTGCTTCTGTTTGCATATGTAGGGTAAACCTAAAAAACATGTTATCAAGCATTTGCGAATATCAAACGTAACGGAAAAAAAATAAATAAATAAAAAAATCCATAATGATATATATCGTGTAGCTTCCATTTATTACCAGATATCGATGAATGTACAACACAGACTCACGACTGCTCTTCAAATGGCATTTGCACTAATGTGGAGGGATCCTTTCAGTGTGAATGTCAACCAGGATTTACAGGAGATGGAAAAACATGCGAGGGTAGGTCAAAAACAAAATAATTAGCGAGAAGCGGTTTTTCGCGCTTTTTTACGATCCGTTTTCCCGTTTTTTCCGTTTTATAAATAGTTCAGGAAATAGAAATCAATGACGAGATCACATAGTTTGTCTTCGTGACCATCCATAGATATCGACGAATGTACAACACAGTCATGATAAAAACAAACAAACTAACAAACTTGATTTAAAAATAACGACTATGACCTTTATCGGTGTTTATTTCAATCATCCGTGAATAACCTTTTTTGAGAAAGTAATTCAGCAAAAACACACACCCAAAAGTGACGTTTTCATATATATGTTTTCCGTTCGCATTCTGGCGATTATCGAAAGGTTAAAATATGGATTGAATATCACTATCCATGAATACGGGAGAAAAAAAGTGTTATCAAGCATTTGCGAATATCAAACGTAACGGAAAAAAAAAAAAAATAAATCCATAATGATATATATCGTGTAGTTTCCATTTATTACCAGATATCGATGAATGTACAACACAGACTCACGACTGCTCTTCAAATGGCATTTGCACTAATGTGGAGGGATCCTTTCAGTGTGAATGTCAACCAGGATTTACAGGAGATGGAAAAACATGCGAGGGTAGGTCAAAAACAAAATAATTAGCGAGAAGCGGTTTTTCGCGCTTTTTTACGATCCGTTTTCCCGTTTTTTCCGTTTTATAAATAGTTCAGGAAATAGAAATCAATGACGAGATCACATAGTTTGTCTTTGTGACCATCCATAGATATCGACGAATGTACAACACAGTCATGATAAAAACAAACAAACTAACAAACTTGATTTAAGAATAACGACTATGCCCTTTATCGGTGTTCATTTCAATCATCCGTGGATAACCTTTTATGAGAAAGTATAATTCAGCAAAAAACACACAGACACAACAGTGACGTTTTCATATATATGTTTTCCGTTCGCATTCTGGCGATTATCGAAAGGTTAAATATGGATTGAATATCACTATCCATGAATGCGGGAGGAAAAAAGTGTTATCAAGCATTTGCGAATATCAAACGTAACGGAAAAAAATAAATAAATAAAAAAATCCATAATGATATATATCGTGTAGCTTCCATTTATTACCAGATATCGATGAATGTACAACACAGACTCACGACTGCTCTTCAAATGGCATTTGCACTAATGTGGAGGGATCCTTTCAGTGTGAATGTCAACCAGGATTTACAGGAGATGGAAAAACATGCGAGGGTAGGTCAAAAACAAAATAATTAGCGAGAAGCGGTTTTTCGCGCTTTTTTTCGATCCGTTTTCCCCACTATCTTGGAGCCTGGAACAAGCTAAAACAAGCCCCTATCCTAAGCTTTTGATCTAAAAGGTTGTTGTGAGGATAACGAACAGTTCCTTACTTCACTGGTCATCATTTCGCAGCAAAACGCCAGCAAAATTAATTTATAAAATAATAGTTCAGGAAATAGAAATCAATGACGAGATCAAACAGTTTGTCTTTGTGACCATCCATAGATATCGACGAATGTACAACACAGTCATGATAAAAACAAACAAACTGACAAACTTGACTTAAGAATAACGACTATGACCTTTATCGGTGTTCATTTCAATCATCCGTGGATAACCTTTTATGAGAAAGTAATTCAGCAAAAAACACACAGACACAAAAGTGACGTTTTCATATATATATGTTTTCCGTTCGCATTCTGGCGATTATCGAAAGATTAAAATATGGATTGAATATCACTATCCATGAATACGGGAGGAAAAAAGTGTTATCAAGCATTTGCGAATATCAAACGTAACGGAAAAAAAATAAATAAATAAATCCATAATGATATATATCGTGTAGTTTCCATTTATTACCAGATATCGATGAATGTACAACACAGACTCACGACTGCTCTTCAAATGGCATTTGCACTAATGTGGAGGGATCCTTTCAGTGTGAATGTCAACCAGGATTTACAGGAGATGGAAAAACATGCGAGGGTAGGTCAAAAACAAAATAATTAGCGAGAAGCGGTTTTTCGCGCTTTTTTTCGATCCGTTTTCCCCACTATCTTGGAGCCTGGAACAGGCTAAAACAAGCCCCTATCCTAAGCTTTTGATCTAAAAGGTTGTTGTGAGGATAACGAACAGTTCCTTACTTCACTGGTCATTATTTCGCAGCAAAACGTGAGCAAAATTAATTTATAAAATAATAGTTCAGGAAATAGAAATCAATGACGAGATCAAACAGTTTGTCTTTGTGACCATCCATAGATATCGACGAATGTACAACACAGTCATGATAAAAACAAACAAACTGACAAACTTGATTTAAGAATAACGACTATGACCTTTATCGGTGTTCATTTCAATCATCCGTGGATAACCTTTTTTGAGAAAGTAACACACACAAAAGTGACGTTTTCATATATATATGTTTTCCGTTCGCATTCTTGCGATTATATCGAAAGGTTAAAATATGGATTGAATATCACTATCCATGAATACGGGAGGAAAAAAGTGTTATCAAGCATTTGCGAATATTCGCCCCATGTAAGGGAATCCGGATTCCGGAATCCAGGAATTTTTTTGCTTGTGGAATCCGGAATCCTGGGCTTTGGAATCCGGAATCCAGCACTAGGAATCCGGAATCCTACTAAAGATTGGAATCCAGAATCCAACTTTCTAAAGATCCACTCCAGATTGGATTGAGCTACTCGCTCGAAAGAAAAACCATCTATGGAAAGCCTCCCCAGTGTATATGCCTCAACGTGATGACATACAGTGTAATATCGGCATATCTGGTGTCAAAACCATAGTTCACGAGCTCCATATGAAAGGTCAAGGTCACGGTCAGCAAGGGAACCCTTGCTTATGAGGGCTGGCAGGATCACAAAATTCGGGGGTTTTCGAGGGAATACAGCGAGGCCTTTTTAAGGTATAAATTGGATTGTTGTGAATAGCTTCAACCTCTGGCTATGTTTGATTCTCTGTTGTTCACTCGCTTCGCTGAACTTGAAAAAATCAAAAGCGATTTGTCCTGGCATAGGACCGGAAAAGGTGCACCTGGGGTGAAACTTTTCTTGAACCTTCCTGGTCCTCCTGGTTCACAATTGAAAATAAACGTCCACTTTCAACATTTTAACAAAAAAGAAAAAAAAAATTTCTTAGTCTCCTAGTCCCTAATTTGGTCCTAGTGGTTTCGGTGAGAACAGTTTCATGGTTTCGATAATCTTTATTTGAGAAATAAGCTAGGTACTGTCAGAACCGTACCAATCAGATGTCACTAAAGTAATCACGTGCAAGGACGCGGTGGGAGTCTTTTTCATTCATCCCCGGCATTCGAATGAAATCTCGCCACCTCATCGATGAGATGAGTTTGAAGTTTGTTGTCTGTTGGATTTTTCTTTTCTACGTTATTAAAAAAAAAACGTTATGGGAAAGGACAAGCAAAAACAAAAGGCTAAGAGAGAAAGGTATGTGTAATACTGTGTTGTGAAATTTTATACCAATTTTTAGCTGACTGATAGATCTAAACGTGCCAAAGGCAAAGCTGCATGATTTATCGTTGGTCTCGATCTGTGGACTGTAACGTGGCCGTAAGCAAGTCACAAACATGAACGAAAGATTGATTTTTTTCTCAATCATAATTGAATGTGATATGAAGTTTACGTCGTCCGTGGAGAAAATATCGTATAAATGAGCGCTATATGGTTGTAAAACGCTTAAAACGAGCCCACGCGTCAGAAACGCTCAAGTCTCTCTTAATCTCTCAGTCATCTCAGACTCGATCTAGGAACAGACGGATTTTTCATGTTTTCTTTCTCCAGTTGTGCTCCTGAATAGGGCTCGTTCACACTGAGGTCGCTTTCGGAAATTAGACCGATCTGAGATCAGTTTAGCCCGTAACTTTTTTTGTTGTTGTTTGAAATGGATCCTAGAGACCCCAGACCATCTCAGAGACCCAGATCTCTTATTGACGAAGCCGAAGGTCAAATCCGATTATTGCCTGTCGGGAATGTGATAGGCGATGAAAGAGCGCATGCTCGAAATAAATCCTCAATTATCGACGTGTTAAACAACTAATTTGATAGAGCCGGGAAGTTTTTTTCTAACAAAACGTGGTTATACGCACATCTTCAGTATGAACCAACTAATTTTTTGTTGTTTTTGTTCTTTTTAACATCAAATTCAACGCGACAGTTAGTTTGAATTTCATTACCATTGCGCGCGCTAAAACCTCAAAGCAGTACGCGTCAACTTCTACGCGAGAATTTTTTACCCTCTTCAAAAGTCTTTGTTGACACGAAGAGAGAGTTTTAAAAAGTTTTAGAAGATAAGATAAAATGGTTTTCCAAGTTTTATTGAGACGGAAAACAACTCTTTAGTGAAGAGAACCAAAGACTAAGCAAAGAATGAATTGCACACGCCACAGCCTATTTTTATTTGGCCAGTTACTAATAAAACGAGAAACCAGGAAAAAAGAGCCAAAACGACCTAAACGATCCTCAACGATCAAAACTAATCGACAAAAGATCCACAACGACCCAAAACAAGTTCCACCCTCCAAGGAACGTCAGTTAAAATTGATTAAATAATAAATATTTCACTGCTCTTTCATATCCGGAACGAAGGTTGATCTGTATGGTCTTTTTATACAAAAAGACTTCAAAACAAAAGAATAACAGGCAAGATCTGGGCGTTGTATGCATTTTTCTATCAGCATAGCTGAAAATAGAGTTCACAAAAGTAGATTAAGTGAAAAATAGAGTCCTGAGGTCAGTCTCACTTTCTACTAATCACTAACCAGCTGCAAAATCCTCCATCCCCAATTGCATGGAGATTTGGATTAGATTAATCGTAGGACAAAACTTTAAATTGCGATGTCGGTGTTTCCCTACGTTTTTTTGCTCGATTTTGCGGTGATGCGGTGTTTAATTTTTCTGCGATGTTGCGGTGTAGACAGTCCCCAAACGTCCCCCTCATTATTATACCATAAACCCTTACGGAACTGTAATATATTTATTCCCGTAATTTTGTAAATCTAAAAAGAAAACAAACTTGTTATGCCTTCGTTTAACGTCTTTCAATATAGCAAGATTCAAACACGAAAACGAAGTGCGAAGAAAAGCATTAAAACCGGGAAAAAAAATGGAATCCAGCTCTTTTTGGAATCCGGAATCCACTGTGCTTGAAACCGGAATCCAGTACCCGGAATCCGGAATCCACAGCATGGAATCCAGAATCCAAGACTGTCCTGGATTCCCTTACATGGGGCGAGAATATCAAACGTAACGGAAAAAAAATTTAAAAAAAAAATCCATAATGATATATATCGTGTAGCTTCCATTTATTACCAGATATCGATGAATGTACAACACAGACTCACGACTGCTCTTCAAATGGCATTTGCACTAATGTGGAGGGATCCTTTCAGTGTGAATGTCAACCAGGATTTACAGGGGATGGAAAAACATGCGAGAGTAGCTCAAAAACAAAGTAATTAGCAAGAAGCAGTTTTTCGCACTTTTTCGTCGATCCGTTTCCCCCACTATCTTGGAGCCTGGAACAGGCTAAAATCAGCCCCTATCCTAAGCTTTTGATCTAAAAGGTTGTTGTGAGGATAACGAACAGTTCCTTACTTCACTGGTCATCATTTCGCAGCAAAACGTAAGCAAAATTAATTTATAAATAGTTCAGGAAATAGAAATCAATGACGAGATCACATAGTTTGTCTTTGCGACCATCCATAGATATCGACGAATGTACAACACAGTCATGATAAAAACAAACAAACTGACAAACTTGATTTAAGAATAGCGACTATGACCTTTAACGGTGTTTATTTCAATCATCCGTGGATAACCTTTCATGAGAAAGTAATTCAGCAAAAAACACACACGCAAAAGTGACGTTTTCATATATTTATGTTTTCCGTTCGCATTCTTGCGATTATCGAAAGGTTAAAATATGGATTGAATATCACTATCCATGAATACGGGAGGAAAAAAGTGTTATCAAGCATTTGCGAATATCAAACGTAACGGAAAAAAAATAAATAAGTAAAAAAATCCATAATGATATATATCGTGTAACTTCCATTTATTACCAGATATCGATGAATGTACAACACAGACTCACGACTGCTCTTCAAATGGCATTTGCACTAATGTGGAGGGATCCTTTCAGTGTGGATGTCAACCATCATTTACAGGAGATGGAAAAACATGCGAGGGTAGGTCAAAAACAAAGTAATTAGCAAGAAGCGGTTTTTCGCACTTTTTCGTCGATCCGTTTCCCCCACTATCTTGGAGCCTGGAACAGGCTAAAACAAGCCCCTATCCTAAGCTTTTGATCTAAAAGGTTGTTGTGAGGATAACGAACAGTTCCTTACTTTACTGGTCAGCATTTCGCAGCAAAACGCCAGCAAAATTAATTTATAAAATAATAGTTCAGGAAATAGAAATCTTTGACGAGATCAAACAGTTTCTCTTTGTGACCATCCATAGATATCGACGAATGTACAACACAGTCATGATAAAAGCAAACAAACTGACAAACTTGATTTAAGAATAGCGACTATGACCTTTAACGGTGTTTATTTCAATCATCCGTGGATAACCTTTTTTAAGAAAGTAACACACGCAAAAGTGACGTTTTCATATATATGTTTTCCGTTCGCATTCTTGCGATTATCGAAAGGTTAAAATATGGATTGAATATCACTATCCATGAATACGGGAGGAAAAAAGTGTTATCAAGCATTTGCGAATATCCAACGTAACGGAAAAAAAAAATAAAAAAAATCCATAATGATATATATCGTGTAGCTTCCATTTATTACCAGATATCGATGAATGTACAACACAGACTCACGACTGCTCTTCAAATGGCATTTGTACTAATGTGGAGGGATCCTTTCAGTGTGAATGTCAACCAGGATTTACAGGGAATGGAAAAACATGCGAGGGTAGGTAAAAAACAAAATAATTAGCGAGAAGCAGTTTTTCGCGCTTTTTTTCGATCCGTTTTCCCCACTATCTTGGAGCCTGGAACTGGCTAAAACAAGCCCCTATCCTAAGCTATTGATCTAAAAGGTTGTTGTGAGGATAACGAACAGTTCCTTACTTCACTGGTCATCATTTCGCAGCAAAACGTGAGCAAAATTAATTTATAAATAGTTCAGGAAATAGAAATCAATGACGAGATCACATAGTTTGTCTTTGTGACCATCCATAGATATCGACGAATGTACAACACAGTCATGATAAAAACAAACAAACTGACAAACTTGATTTAAGAATAACGACTATGACCTTTATCGGTGTTCATTTCAATCATCCGTGGATAACCTTTTATGAGAAAGTAATTCAGCAAAAAACACACACACAAAAGTGACGTTTTCATATTTATGTTTACCATTCGCATTCTTGCGATTATCGAAAGGTTAAAATATGGATTGAATATCACTATCCATGAATACGGGAGGAAAAAAGTGTTATCAAGCATTTGCGAATATCAAACGTAACAGAAAAAAAAATTAAAAAAAAATCCATAATGATATATATCGTGTAGCTTCCATTTATTACCAGATATCGATGAATGTACAACACAGACTCACGACTGCTCTTCAAATGGCATTTGCACTAATGTGGAGGGATCCTTTCAGTGTGGATGTCAACCAGGATTTACAGGAGGTGGAAAAACATGCGAGGGTAGGTCAAAAACAAAGTAATTAGCAAGAAGCGGTTTTTCGCGCTTTTTCGTCGATCTGTTTCCCGCACTATCTTATCTTTGTGACCATCCATAGATATCGACGAATGTACAACACAGTCATGATAAAAACAAACAAACTGACAAACTTGATTTAAGAATAAAGACTATGACCTTTATCGGTGTTCATTTCAATCATCCGTGGATAACCTTTTATGAGAAAGTAATTTAGCAAAAAACACACACACACAAAAGTGACGTTTTCATATTTATGTTTTCCGTTCGCATTCTTGCGATTATCGAAAGGTTAAAATATGGATTGAATATCACTATCCATCAATACGGGAGGAAAAAAGTGTTATCAAGCATTTGCGAATATCAAACGTAACGCAAAAAAAAAATAAATAAAAAAATCCATAATGATATATATCGTGTAGCTTCCATTTATTACCAGATATCGATGAATGTACAACACAGACTCACGACTGCTCTTCAAATGGCATTTGCACTAATGTGGAGGGATCCTTTCAGTGTGAATGTCAACCAGGATTTACAGGGGATGGAAAAACATGCGAGGGTAGGTCAAAAACAAAGTAATTAGCAAGAAGCGGTTTTTCGCACTTTTTCGTCGATCCGTTTCCCCCACTATCTTGGAGCCTGGAACAGGCTAAAACCAGCCCCTATCCTAAGCTTTTGATCTAAAAGGTTGTTGTGAGGATAACGAACAGTTCCTTACTTTACTGGTCAGCATTTCGCAGCAAAACGCGAGCAAAATTAATTTATAAAATAATAGTTCAGGAAATAGAAATCAATGACGAGATCAAACAGTTTGTCTTTGTGACCATCCTTAGATATCGACGAATGTACAACACAGTCATGATAAACCAAACATACTGACAAACTTGATTTAAGAATAACGACTATGACCTTTATCGGTGCTCATTTCCATCATCCGTGGATAACCTTTCATGAGAAAGTAATTCAGCAAAAAACACACACACAAAAGTGACGTTTTCATATTTATGTTTTCCGTTCGCATTCTTGCGATTATCGAAAAGTTAAAATATGGATTGAATATCACTATCCATGAATACGGGAGGAAAAAAGTGTTATCAAGCATTTACGAATATCAAACGTAACAGAAAAAAAAATAAAAAAAAATCCATAATGATATATATCGTGTAGCTTCCATTTATTACCAGATATCGATGAATGTACAACACAGACTCACGACTGCTCTTCAAATGGCATTTGCACTAATGTGGAGGGATCCTTTCAGTGTGAATGTCAACCAGGATTTACAGGGGATGGAAAAACATGCGAGGGTAGGTCAAAAACAAAGTAATTTGAAAGAACCGGTTTTTCGCACTTTTTCGTCGATCCGTTTCCCCCACTATCTTGGAGCCTGGAACAGGCTAAAACCAGCCCCTATCCTAAGCTTTTGATCTAAAAGGTTGTTGTGAGGATAACGAACAGTTCCTTACTTTACTGGTCAGCATTTCGCAGCAAAACGCCAGCAAAATTAATTTATAAAATAATAGTTCAGGAAATAGAAATCTTTGACGAGATCAAACAGTTTCTCTTTGTGACCATCTATAGATATCGACGAATGTACAACACAGTCATGATAAAAGCAAACAAACTGACAAACTTGGTTTAAGAATAACGACGATGACCTTTATCGGTGTTCATTTCAATCATCCGTGGATAACCTTTTTTAAGAAAGTAACACACGCAAAAGTGACGTTTTCATATATATGTTTTCCGTTCGCCTTCTGGCGATTATCGAAAGGTTAAAATATGGATTGAATATCACTATCCATGAATACGGGAGGAAAAAAGTGTTATCAAGCATTTGCGAATATCCAACGTAACGGAAAAAAAAAAAAATAAAAAAAATCCATAATGATATATATCGTGTAGCTTCCATTTATTACCAGATATCGATGAATGTACAACACAGACTCACGACTGCTCTTCAAATGGCATTTGTACTAATGTGGAGGGATCCTTTCAGTGTGAATGTCAACCAGGATTTACAGGGGATGGAAAAACATGCGAGGGTAGGTCAAAAACAAAATAATTAGCGAGAAGCAGTTTTTCGCGCTTTTTTTCGATCCGTTTTCCCCACTATCTTGGAGCCTGGAACTGGCTAAAACAAGCCCCTATCCTAAGCTATTGATCTAAAAGGTTGTTGTGAGGATAACGAACAGTTCCTTACTTCACTGGTCATGATTTCGCAGCAAAACGTGAGCAAAATTAATTTATAAATAGTTCAGGAAATAGAAATCAATGACGAGATCACATAGTTTGTCTTTGTGACCATCCATAGATATCGACGAATGTACAACACAGTCATGATAAAAACAAACAAACTGACAAACTTGATTTAAGAATAACGACTATGACCTTTATCGGTGTTCATTTCAATCATCCGTGGATAACCTTTTATGAGAAAGTAATTCAGCAAAAAACACACACACAAAAGTGACGTTTTCATATTTATGTTTTCCGTTCGCATTCTTGCGATTATCGAAAGGTTAAAATATGGATTGAATATCACTATCCATGAATACGGGAGGAAAAAAGTGTTATCAAGCATTTGCGAATATCAAACGTAACGGAAAAAAAATAAATAAGTAAAAAAATCCATAATGATATATATTGTGTAGCTTCCATTTATTACCAGATATCGATGAATGTACAACACAGACTCACGACTGCTCTTCAAATGGCATTTGCACTAATGTGGAGGGATCCTTTCAGTGTGGATGTCAACCAGGATTTACAGGAGATGGAAAAACATGCGAGGGTAGGTCAAAAACAAAGTAATTAGCAGGAAGCGGTTTTTCGCGCTTTTTCGTCGATCTGTTTCCCGCACTATCTTATCTTTGTGACCATCCATAGATATCGACGAATGTACAACACAGTCATGATAAAAACAAACAAACTGACAAACTTGATTTAAGAATAAAGACTATGACCTTTATCGGTGTTCATTTCAATCATCCGTGGATAACCTTTTATGAGAAAGTAATTCAGCAAAAAACACACACACACAAAAGTGACGTTTTCATATTTATGTTTTCCGTTCGCATTCTGGCGATTATCGAAAGGTTAAAATATGGATTGAATATCACTATCTATGAATACGGGAGGAAAAAAGTGTTATCAAGCATTTGCGAATATCAAACGTAACGGAAAAAAAATAAATAAATAAAAAAATCCATAATGATATATATCGTGTAGCTTCCATTTATTACCAGATATCGATGAATGTACAACACAGACTCACGACTGCTCTTCAAATGGCATTTGCACTAATGTGGAGGGATCCTTTCAGTGTGAATGTCAACCAGGATTTACAGGGGATGGAAAAACATGCGAGGGTAGGTCAAAAACAAAGTAATTAGCAAGAAGCGGTTTTTCGCACTTTTTCGTCGATCCGTTTCCCCCACTATCTTGGAGCCTGGAACAGGCTAAAACCAGCCCCTATCCTAAGCTTTTGATCTAAAAGGTTGTTGTGAGGATAACGAACAGTTCCTTACTTTACTGGTCAGCATTTCGCAGCAAAACGCGAGCAAAATTAATTTATAAAATAATAGTTCAGGAAATAGAAATCAATGACGAGATCAAACAGTTTGTCTTTGTGACCATCCTTAGATATCGACGAATGTACAACACAGTCATGATAAAAACAAACAAACTGACCAACTTGATTTAAGAATAACGACTATGACCTTTATCGGTGCTCATTTCCATCATCCGTGGATAACCTTTTATGAGAAAGTAATTCAGCAAAAAACACACACACAAAAGTGACGTTTTCATATTTATGTTTTCCGTTCGCATTCTTGCGATTATCGAAAGGTTAAAATATGGATTGAATATCACTATCCATGAATACGGGAGGAAAAAAGTGTTATCAAGCATTTGCGAATATCAAACCTAACGGAAAAAAAATAAAAAAAAAAATCCATAATGATATATATCGTGTAGCTTCCATTTATTACCAGATATCGATGAATGTACAACACAGACTCACGACTGCTCTTCAAATGGCATTTGCACTAATGTGGAGGGATCCTTTGAGTGTGGATGTCAACCAGGATTTACAGGAGATGGAAAAACATGCGAGGGTAGGTCAAAAACAAAGTAATTAGCAAGAAGCGGTTTTTCGCGCTTTTTCGTCGATCTGTTTCCCGCTCGCCCCATGTAAGGGAATCCGGATTCCGGAATCCACGAATTTTTTGCTTGTGGAATCCGGAATCCTGGGCTTTGGAATCCGGAATCCAACACTAAGAATCCGGAATCCTACTAAAGATTGGAATCCGGAATCCAACTTACTAAAGATCCACTCCAGATTAAATTGAGCTACTCGCCCGAAAGAAAAACCTTCAGTCTATGGAAAGCCTCCCTATGGTATAGACCTGAACGTGACGACATAATATCGGCATATTTGGTGTCAAAACAATAGTTCACGAGCTCCATATGAAGGATCGAGGTCACGGTCACATGATTAAAATTCTATAATAGCGAGGGAACCCTTGCTTATGAGCAGCTGGGAGGATCAAAAAATTCGGGGTTTTCAAGGGAACACAGCGCAGCCTTTTTAAGGTATAAATTGAATAGTTATGAATAACTTCGACCTCTGGCTATGTTTGATTCTCTGTTGTTCACTCGTTTCGCTGAATTTTAAAAAATCAAAAGCGATTTTATGCGAGTTTTTTGACCTGGCATAGGACTGGAAAAGGTGCACCTGGGGTGAACCTTTTGTTGAACCTTCCTGGTCCTCCTGGTTCACAAATGAAAATAAACGTCTACGTTCAACAGTTTACCTAAAAAGAAAAAAAAATTCACAGTCTCCTAGTGCCTAATTTGGTCCTAGTAGTTTCGCTGAGAACAGTTTCATAGTTTCGATAATCTTTATTTGTCGAGAAATAAGCCAGGAACTGTCAGAACCGTACCAATCAGCTGTCACTAAAGTAGTTACGTGCAAGGACGCGGTGGGTGCCCTTTTCATTCATCCCCCGGCATTCGAGTGAAATCTCGCCACCTCTTCGATCAGACCAGTTTGAAGTTTGTTGTTTGTTGGATTTTTCTTTTCTACTTTTTCTTTGTTTAAAAAGACGTTATTGGAAAGCACAAGCAAAAACGAAAGGCTGAGAGAGAAAGGTGCCTGTAATACTGTGTTGTGAAATTTTACACCAATTTTTAGCTGACTGCGATAGATCTAAACGTGCCAAAGGTAAAGCTGCATAATTTTTCGTTTGTGTTGATCTGTGGACTGTGCTGAACGTGGCGGCAAGCAAGTCACAATCATGAACAAAACAAACGTTAAGTGTGTAGTTTTAAGCCCGCTGATTGATTTTTTTCCTCAGTCATAATTGAATGTAATATAAATTTTACGTGGTTTGCTCTCGCATGCTGTCCAGCAAGGATGCTTGCGTAGCGTAAGTCAACGAAGAACAAACAAGTTCAGCTCTACAGTTTTGACTGAAAGCGGGCAAATAAGGCTATCTTTGACTACGTTTTGAGCCGTTTTGTCTACTAAGCCACTTTTTGAACTCGATTTAAATGGTTCAGCAACCACTAGACCAAGTAACTGATAGTTTTGGGCTTGCAGACTGTCAAGAGTTAGTTAACTTTTTTTCTTTATTTTGACCAGTCAAAAACGTCGAGACGTGACAGCGTAAAAATATATTTGGTGGATCAACGTGGTCCTGCCACTGTCTGAATTTTTTTTTGAGCCATGTTATCATTCTTAGACAATTATGTGACACAGTCAACTTTAGTCACTTTAGGGCCGCGCTGACCGGGACACCACTTTTGTCAGCTTGAAGTCCAATTTAATCTTCTGTAGTGCTCTTTTTAACTGTCAATCTTTTACTGAGTATATATGCTTATCCCATCGTAGGAGAAGTGTATTTTATTGTATTTGGCTAAAATTCGTGTCTTACGAGTCATATGAAAAAGTGTGAAAGCAAAATTCAGTGAAGACGTGATATCTAACGCACGTGTTCTACAGCTTACTGTGTCTCTATAAATGAAAGTTCAACAAAAGAGGCAGTAACCGAATTTAGTTTTTTGCGCAATGACTATGATTCCAATAAAAAGTAGAAAGAGAAGGAAAAAAAATGTTAAAAAACATGTTAAGAAACCAAGCTTTTCATCGTGATAGTTTGGAGGTGATTAGCGATTGGCGGCTTTTAACGTTTTGTTCAGTTCTAATTCTTCGAAATACTGTTTTAATGTTCCAAAATAATTTGCAAACATGTTTCGACGTAGCCCGTTCCAGGCGTTCGGACAGGACAAGGAAAACAACGAATGTAACGACATACAAACAAAATGAACCTTCTATTATATTATTGGTGGATAGCAAAAGACTTGATTAACCTTCGCTGTTTTTTTGATATGGCATAGATAGGAAAAACTGATTTGGAGTTACACACGAAGTTTGTTAGGCCGTTTTCTTGCAAATTGCAGCTCGATTTTCCCATGCAATGACTGTACCTTTTCCCAATACTTTATTATGTAGCAATCGAATGAATAAAAGTGAATATTTAGGAAAGATTGCAAGAGATATTTTGTTTCTGCTAATTAGGCATTTTTCTATCTACATAACTGAAAATAGAGTTCGCAGAAATAGAGTAAGTGAAAAATAGTCTTGAGGTCAGTCTCACTCTCTACTAATCACTAAACCAGCTCCGAGATCCTCGATCCGTAATCAAATGGAGATTTGGACTAGATGAATCAAAGAACAAAATTTAAAATTGCGATGTCGGTGTTTCGCCACGTTTTTTTGCGGTGATGCGATGTTTGTTATTTTTTCCCGCGGTGTTGCGGTGTAGACAGTCCCCCAATGTCCCCCTCTTTATTATACTTTAAACCCTTACGGAACAGTAAAACATTTCTTCACGTAATTTATAAATCGAAAAAGAAAACAAACTTGTTATGCATCAAAAACAATGTCTTTCAATATAGTAAGATTCGAACACGAAACGAAATGCGACGAAAAGCATTAAAACAGGAAAAAAAAATTGGAATCCAGCCCTTTTTGGAATCCGGAATCCACTGAGCTGGAATCCGGAATCCAGTACTAGGAATCCGGAATCCAAAGGGTGGAATCCAGAATCCAAGACTGTCATGGATTCCCTTACATGGGGCGATTCCCGCACTATCTTATCTTTGTGACCATCCATAGATATCGACGAATGTACAACACAGTCATGATAAAAACAAACAAACTGACAAACTTGATTTAAGAATAACGACTATGACCTTTATCGGTGTTCATTTCAATCATCCGTGGATAACCTTTTATGAGAAAGTAATTCAGCAAAAAACACACACACACAAAAGTGACGTTTTCATATTTATGTTTTCCGTTCGCATTCTTGCGATTATCGAAAGGTTAAAATATGGATTGAATATCACTATCCATGAATACGGGAGGAAAAAGTGTTATCAAGCATTTGCGAATATCAAACGTAACGGAAAAAAAATAAATAAATAAAAAAATCCATAATGATATATATCGTGTAGCTTCCATTTATTACCAGATACCGATGAATGTACAACACAGACTCACGACTGCTCTTCAAATGGCATTTGCACTAATGTGGAGGGATCCTTTCAGTGTGAATGTCAACCAGGATTTACAGGGGATGGAAAAACATGCGAGGGTAGCTCAAAAACAAAGTAATTAGGAAGAAGCGGTTTTTCGCACTTTTTCGTCGATCCGTTTCCCCCACTATCTTGGAGCCTGGAACAGGCTAAAACCAGCCCCCATCCTAAGCTTTTGATCTAAAAGGTTGTTGTGAGGATAACGAACAGTTCCTTACTTTACTTGTCAGCATTTCGCAGCAAAACGCCAGCAAAATTAATTTATAAAATAATAGTTCAGGAAATAGAAATCTTTGACAATATCAAACAGTTTCTCTTTGTGACCATCCATAGATATCGACGAATGTACAACACAGTCATGATAAAAGCAAACAAACTGACAAACTTAATTTAAGAATAGCGACTATGACCTTTAACGGTGTTTATTTCAATCATCCGTGGATAACCTTTTTTAAGAAAGTAACACACGCAAAAGTGACGTTTTCATATATATGTTTTCCGTTCGCATTCTTGCGATTGTCGAAAGGTTAAAATATGGATTGAATATCACTATCCATGAATACGGGAGGAAAAAAGTGTTATCAAGCATTTGCGAATATCCAACGTAACGGAAAAAAAAAATAAAAAAAATCCATAATGATATATATCGTGTAGCTTCCATTTATTACCAGATATCGATGAATGTACAACACAGACTCACGACTGCTCTTCAAATGGCATTTGTACTAATGTGGAGGGATCCTTTCAGTGTGAATGTCAACCAGGATTTACAGGGGATGGAAAAACATGCGAGGGTAGGTCAAAAACAAAATAATTAGCGAGAAGCAGTTTTTCGCGCTTTTTTTCAATGCGTTTTCCCCACTATCTTGGAGCCTGGAACTGGCTAAAACAAGCCCCTATCCTAAGCTATTGATCTAAAAGGTTGTTGTGAGGATAACGAACAGTTCCTTACTTCACTGGTCAGCATTTCGCAGCAAAACGTGAGCAAAATTAATTTATAAATAGTTCAGGAAATAGAAATCAATAACGAGATCACATAGTTTGTCTTTGTGACCATCCATAGATATCGACGAATGTACAACACAGTCATGATAAAAACAAACAAACTGACAAACTTGATTTAAGAATAACGACTATGACCTTTATCGGTGTTCATTTCAATCATCCGTGGATAACCTTTTATGAGAAAGTAATTCAGCAAAAAACACACACACAAAAGTGACGTTTTCATATTTATGTTTTCCGTTCGCATTCTTGCGATTATCGAAAGGTTAAAATATGGATTGAATATCACTATCCATGAATACGGGAGGAAAAAAGTGTTATCAAGCATTTGCGAATATCAAACGTAACGGAAAAAAAAATAAATAAGTAAAAAAATCCATAATGATATATATCGTGTAGCTTCCATTTATTACCAGATATCGATGAATGTACAACACAGACTCACGACTGCTCTTCAAATGGCATTTGCACTAATGTGGAGGGTTCCTTTGAGTGTGGATGTCAACCAGGATTTACAGGAGATGGAAAAACATGCGAGGGTAGGTCAAAAACAAAGTAATTAGCAAGAAGCGGTTTTTCGCGCTTTTTCGTCGATCTGTTTTCCGCACTATCTTATCTTTGTGACCATCCATAGATATCGACGAATGTGCAACACAGTCATGATAAAAACAAACAAACTGACAAACTTGATTTAAGAATAAAGACTATGACCTTTATCGGTGTTCATTTCAATCATCCGTGGATAACCTTTTATGAGAAAGTAATTCAGCAAAAAACACACACACACAAAAGTGACGTTTTCATATTTATGTTTTCCGTTCGCATTCTGGCGATTATCGAAAGGTTAAAATATGGATTGAATATCACTATCCATGAATACGGGAGGAAAAAAGTGTTATCAAGCATTTGCGAATATCAAACGTAACGGAAAAAAAATAAATAAATAAAAAAATCCATAATGATATATATCGTGTAGCTTCCATCTATTACCAGATATCGATGAATGTACAACACAGACTCACGACTGCTCTTCAAATGGCATTTGCACTAATGTGGAGGGATCCTTTCAGTGTGAATGTCAACCAGGATTTACAGGGGATGGAAAAACATGCGAGGGTAGGTCAAAAACAAAGTAATTAGCAAGAAGCGGTTTTTCACGCTTTTTCGTCGATCCGTTTCCCCCACTATCTTGGAGCCTGGAACAGGTTAAAACAAGCCCCTATCCTAAGCTTTTGATCTAAAAGGTTGTTGTGAGGATAACGAACAGTTCCTTACTTTACTGGTCAGCATTTCGCAGCAAAACGCGAGCAAAATTAATTTATAAAATAATAGTTCAGGAAATAGAAATCAATGACGAGATCAAACAGTTTGTCTTTGTGACCATCCATAGATATCGACGAATGTACAAGAGCTCAATGTACAACACAGTCATGATAAAAACAAACAAACTGACAAAGTTGATTTAAGAATAACGACTATGACCTTTAACGGTGTTTATTTCAATCATCCGTGGATAACCTTTTTTGAGAAAGTAACACACATTAAAGTGACGTTTTCATATTTATGTTTTCCGTTCGCATTCTTGCGATTATCGAAAGGTTAAAATATGGATTGAATATCACTATCCATGAATACGGGAGGAAAAAAGTGTTATCAAGTATTTGCGAATATCAAACGCAACGGAAAAAAAATAAATAAATAAAAAAATCCATTATGATATATATCGTGTAGCTTCCATTTATTACCAGATATCGATGAATGTACAACACAGACTCACGACTGCTCTTCAAATGGTATTTGCACTAATGTGGAGGGATCCTTTCAGTGTGAATGTCAACCAGGATTTACAGGAGATGGAAAAACATGCGAGGGTAGGTCAAAAACAAAATAATTAGCGAGAAGCGGTTTTTCGCCCTTGTTTCGATCCGTTTTCCCCACTATCTTGGAGCCTGGAGCAGGCTAAAACAAGCCCGTATCCTAAGCTTTTGATATAAAAGGTTGTTGTGAGGATAACGAACAGTTCCTTACTTCACTGGTGATCATTTCGCAGCAAAGCTTGAGCAAAATTAATTTATAAATAGTTCAGGAAATAGAAATCAATGACGAGATCAAATAGTTTGTCTTTGTGACCATCCATAGATATCGACGAATGCACAACACAGTCATTATAAAAACAAACAAACTGACAAACTTGATTTAAGAATAACGACTATGACCTTTATCGGTGTTCATTTCAATCATCCGTGGATAACCTTTTTTGAGAAAGTAATTGTGCAAAAAACACACACACACAAAAGTGACGTTTTCATATATATATGTTTTCCGTTCGCATTCTTGCGATTATCGAAAGGTTAAAATATGGATTGAATATTAGTATCCATGAATACGGGAGGAAAAAAGGGGAGTGTACGTGATTATTTTTAACGTTTCAGATTGACTCAAGTCCCCAGGCTAAATCTACCTATGGTAACCATCTAGCTTTGACCAATGTGGAAGGCGTTTTCGAACCCGTTTTACATCAAATGCAAGATATCACCCGAAAAAAGGGACCAATAATTGTAAACATTATCCTTAATTTGTCTGAGTGCTTACCTCAAATTTTTTTTTTACAATTCAGTTTAGATATTCTTAAACACGCCAAGTTTGGACTTGTTTTTTGTTTTTTAGTTAGATAGTGGTTGAAGCCGCAGGTTTGGAGAAAGTTCTCTGAAAGCAAAACAAATAAACAGAAACAAGCAAACAACAGCAACAAAAACAAAACGATGTAACGAGAACGCGGGGAAAACGAGCCACACTTTGAGGAGGTTCATAACACTGCGCCACTATAGAAACGAGAAGGTGACTGGGTTGAGTTGACTTTCGCAAAGACCTCTGGGACTGTCACTAGAGCCAATTCGTGACCAACGCATTCTCAGTATAACGATCCCAGAGACAATTGTGCGAAATTTCGACGCAAGTCACCTTCTTATCACGAATTGCTCCTCTTAAGGCAAAAAATACAATCCACAGCAGGTGAAATTAGAAGCTATGTGTAGGAAAATAAAGGGTATTTAAAGTGTCTTGGATCAAAGTGGGAATTTCTTCAACGTATTATCTATGTATTCGCTTGGATGAAAAGTTTGCTTTCAGGATAGCGGCAAATATACCACCGACGGTTAATAAAACTGTTCGATCTTTCAAGCGATGCTTTTGTTATTGAAGTTAGCATCTTAAGTAGACGTCTTAGCTACGACTAAGGTGATGATGCAAACTTTTCTTATCCCTTAGTTTCATGCTTCGATAATCCCATCGGTGTTGCTGATTCTAATATCATCCTTAACAACCAAATGACTGCTTCAACAAGGTATTCTGGTCATCCTGCTCATCACGGTAGACTTCATTACAGTAACAGTGCCTGGTGCGCTCAAAGCAGTTCCGGAAGTCAAGATTGGCTTCGAATTGATCTGGGAACAACATATCAAATATGTGGTGCTGCTACCCAGGGTACTGGACACCAGTTATACAACGAATACGTAACGAAATTCAAATTGTCTTACTCCTCTGATGGAAGCAGCTGGACTATGTATACTGGTACTGGAGGCTCAGAAACGGTAAGGTTAAAAGCACGAAATTAAGGCCAAAAATTTATAAATTGCACAAATATGGCAGAATTTCGAGGCCTTTGCAAAAACGTCGCCCTATTAGATTTACTGATTTCTTTCTCTGCCGTTCAAAGAAAAAAAAAACAGTTTGTTGAGGGCTGTTCGCTTGAAAAGCAATTTTTTTTTCAGATAATCTCAGTCGGAATTCTTTTGCATGTAAATAACCTTAAACAACAATTAGAGAAGAAAGTTAAATAATCTGTGTTAATACAGTTATTGTATTTTGTGTATCCTGCTCCCAGTTATTCAGTGGTTTCACCTGACAAAAGTCAGAATCCTATGACGTTTTACGGCCTAAACCAAAAAGCACCTTCTTGAATCTGCCATTTTGAATCAATGAAATATTTTCCATGTTGCTTAAAACCCTTATAAACTCGAAGTAATTATCATAGAACATTTGATCTGTGCTTAAAAGGGTGCTTAGCACCTCTGACTTCTGTCGAAAATTGACCCAGCATCTGCTTTTTGATCCTTTTAAGAGGGTGCCAATGGGCAATACACAGTGAAGCCGACGTATATAAGAGAACTTGGAAAAGGTCTAGACCTATTCATGACCGGACAAAAAAAAAATTTAAGACCTCCATTTGAATTATTAAATCGTATCTTACTTTTTCTTATTTTTTGGCTTAGGAATTTCAAAGAAATGGGGGCAAAAATACAGTCGATGAACAGCTCTTGCCATCGCCACTGTCCACACGCTACATCCGCTTCCATCCAACAGATCAATTTAACTGGAACTGCCTCAGAGTGGAACTATACGGCACAACGACTTCAAAATAATCAGCAGTCATACACTTAGAAAACCCTTGATTACCAACACACAGGCGGCCCAAAATCGCCATGTAATCTTTTGTTAACCCTCGGACATACACGCAAATTCATACCCCCACAATGGTACATACAAGAGGGGGGGTGAATAGAACCAATTCCCGGAATTTTTGATATGTTGCAGTACACTGTATTTTAAAGCGATTTTACCTTTAGTGGAAAGCCTTTGATCTTCTCAACAAGATGAAGTATGTTTTAGGGGTGGTGGCGCTGCTGAAGGCCTGTGACGTCACCAACAATGGTCGCCATCTTGGCCGCCATCTTGGATTTTACCAAGAGTTAAAAAACAGGTTAAAACCTTAAGAAATGGTAATATTTTGTGCTTTACATTAACAATAAGATTACATATATAAGCACTTTGCATGATTTTAGCCAGAAGATTTACTTTTATTGTTGAAAGAAGTTGAAAAAACATGTATTTTCACCCAAAATTGGCTTGACCACTGGCTATTCATGACGTCATATTTCGTAACCATAGTAGCTGACCATCACTACTTTTGTCTCAAAATGTGCCCGAGGGATGAATGAACAACCGTGCATGACCGTGCATAGCCACACATAGCCGTTCATAGCCGTGCATAGCCGTACATAACCGTGCATAGCCGTACATAATAAGCCCTACATAGCCTTACACAGTCGTACCATGGCGTGCGTAGCCATGCATGGCTGTACATAGCCGTAATAAGCCCTACATAGCCTTATATAGCCGTATACAGCCATGCATAGCCCTGCATGGCAGTATATAGCCGTGCATAACGCTACATAGCTGTGCATGGCCGTGCATAGCCGTGCATAGCCCTACATAAGCTCCACATACAATCCGCGACAAAATGAGTTGAGACACTTAGCCCAAAACTGGGCGTTTTTACGTTTTATGAACTTCAAAAGGAGAAAATATAGCCTTTCCTCTCCCCCCTCCCCTCCGTGCAATGTTGTGCCAATGTTTGAGCTACCTATAGAAAACAACAAATACCCCAACTTTGAATGGAGGGGACAGGGGAGGGGTGCGGATTCTTTTGCTCTCCGAAGTTACCCTATTTAAGTCTCAACAATTTTGTCGCCGATTGTAGCCTTACAAGGCCGTACCATGCCGTGCATAACCATGTATGGCCGTACATAGCCTTGCATAGCCATGCATGGCCATACATAGCCGTGAATAGCCGTACAAAGCCGTACATAACCGTGCATAGCCGTACATAAGCCCTACACAGCCTTATACAGTCGTACCATGGCGTGCATAGCCCTGCATGGCTGTACTTAGCCGTACATAAGCCCTACATAGCCTTACATACATAGCCCTGCATAGTCCTGCATGGCCGTATATAGCCGTGCATAACGCTACATAGCCGTACATAGCCTTACATGACTATTCATAGCCGTACATAAGCTCTACACAGCCTTAAACATGTCGTACCATGGCGTGCATAGCCACGTATGGCCATACATAGCCGTACATAAGCCCCACATAGCCCTACATAACCCTACATAGCCGTGCATAGCCCTTCATAGCCGTGCATAGCCATGCATGGCCGTACATAGCCGTGCATAGCCGTACATAACCCTACAAAGCCTTCCATAGCGTTGCATATGCATACATAGCCCCACATAACCCTACGTACATGGCCGTGCATAGCCGTGCATCGCCGTGCATAGCCTAGTATGGCCGCACCTAGCCGCCCAGAGCCGGGCATTGCCTTACATAGCTGTAGATGGCAGTACATTGCCGTACATACTCGTGCAGGGCCGTACAGAGCCGCGTATAGCCGTGCATGGCCGTACATAGCCACGCACAGTCGTGCATAGCCGCACATAGCCGTACACAGCCGTGCATAGCGGCGCATAGCCGTCCATAGCCGTACATAGTAGCCCATAGCAGTACATAGCCCTACATAGCCTTACATAGCCGTACATAGCCGCGCACAGTCGTGCATAGCCGCACATAGCCGTACACAGCCGTGCATAGCGGCGCATAGCCGTCCATAGCCGTACATAGTCGCCCATAGCAGTACATAGCCCTACATAGCCTTACATAGCCGTACATAGCCGCGCACAGTCGTGCATAGCCGCACATAGCCGTACACAGCCGTGCATAGCGGCGCATAGCCGTCCATAGCCGTACATAGTCGCCCATAGCAGTACATAGCCCTACATAGTCTCACATAGCCGTACATAGCCGCGCACAGTCGTGCATAGCCGCACATAGCCGTACACAGCCGTGCATAGCGGCGCATAGCCGTCCATAGCCGTCCATAGTCGCCCATAGCAGTACATAGCCCTACATAGCCTTACATAGCCGTACATAGCCGCGCACAGTCGTGCATAGCCCCACATAGCCGTACACAGCCGTGCATAGCGGCGCATAGCCGTACATAGTCGCCCATAGCAGTACATAGCCCTACATAGCCGTGCATAGCCGCACATAGCCTCTGATAGACATTGCCGTACCGAGGCGCGCATAGCCAGGCATAGCCGTACATAGCCGCGCATAGCCGTGCATAGGCTACATAGCCTTACACAACCGTACCACGCCGTGCATAGCCATGCATAGCTGTACATAAGCCCTAGATAACCGTACATAGCCTTACATAGCCAAGCATAGCCGTAGATAACCATACACAACCGTACATAGCGGTGCATAAACCTACATCCCTATGCATAACCTTACATAGCCGTACCTAAGCCCTACATAGCCATGCATAGCCCTACATGGCCGTACATAACCGTGAATATCCATGCATAGCTGCAAAAAGCCGTACATAGCCGTTCATAGCCGTGCATAACTGTACATAGCAGTATATAACCGTGCATAGCCGTGCATGGCCGTACATAGCCGTGCATAGCCGTGCATAACCGTGCATAACCGTACATTACCGTACATACCCGTTCAGGGCCGTACAAAGCCGTACATCATAGCTTTGCATAACCGTACAAAGCGCTAAATAGCCATACAGGGCCGTACATAGCCTCACGTAGCCCTACATAGCAGCATATAGCCGTGTATATCCATACATAGCCGTACATAACCCTATATAGCCGTGCATAGCGTTACATAGCCATACATAGCCGTTTGTAGCCGTGCATGGCCGTCATAGCCGTACATAGCAGTACATAGCATTGCACAGCCGTACATAGCTGTGCATAGCGGTGCATTTAGCCGTGCATGGCCGAACATAGCCGTAGGCATATCAATACATAGTGAAACTAGGCTTTATACGGCGGGTCGCGTCGTTAAGACTTATTTTAGCTACGTTTACGTGAGAAAAAATAGGTGTGACATGCAGTAGCTTTAATAATGAACCCGAGAAAAACCAGTAAACATATCGTTAATCCTATCAATTTAATTATTCCTATAATTATTAACTATCAATTAAGTATCGAAAGAAGTTCTCTTGTATCTTATTTACAGTCATCGATTTTTTTTACACGGCGCTCACGTTGTCCGTGGAGATATAAAAAAGCTTTGTTTTTGCACCTTTACCTCAGGGCTACTCTTTAGCGATATGTACACGCGTGTAAAAAGTAGCCTCTGCCTCCATACATTCCCGTGCAAAAAATGTTTTCAACAGAAGCAATGATAAAAAGTAGTTTTTAACGAGTTTCCTAAAAGTTTGGATATCGTATAAGCCTTTTTTGTTTCTACAGCACAGTGTTCGTTATTTCTGCTGTCATGTGTTACCATCGGTGAGCGCGTCATTAAAGAAACATAACGCTTAGGCAATTTTGGTCGGATTTATCACACGACCGAAAACGGCGTTTTATATTAAGAAATAAAACGTAAAACTGTTGTGACTTTAGTCATGGAGCAAATTGTATAGTTAAAAGTTAACATTACTTTTATCTGAAAGCGTGTTTAGTGTTGCCACTACAAAATGCGTTTGCTTCAGAATGACGCACTGATCCTTCGTATGCTGACAGAAAAAAGCGCCATTTGCTCAAGAATAAAAGTTTGGACGGCTATCCGCAGGTTCCTTTTTGCTCGCAGGTGAATATTGCGAAAACGTAACCCCCACTGGCTCAGTACCGTGACTAATCCATGCCCATAAAAATTGCATACTAAAATAAAAATGAATAATAAAGAATAAAAATGTCAATGACAACATGTGTAATAAACATATGAGATAAACAAAAGGAAAATACAGCTTTGGGGAATATCGTTTGTGATCGATGTTTTGTCTGAAATATGTTTTTCGCAATGAAAAGTACGTTTTTCTCAACGAAGGGCAAATGGGTATTTGTACCGAAGACGTGTCGGCCTTCGGCCAACACCGGAAATTCCCGCCGCACGCGAGAAAAACCTCTGGTGCCCAGGGTAGGGTATTTGCGACTCAAATGGGTATTTGCTGCGAAGTAAAGTTTAGCCGGTAAATTCTTAAAATAGTAAAAAAGCAGCTATCAACAAGTGAAATGTACAGAAAACAATTATGCGAAGCGAGTTGCAAACAACAATCTATGGAAAATTCTCCCCAAAAGAGATTTTTTAACTTTACTCTCCATGTTTTTAATTCAAACTTTTTTGGAATTTACCGTTTGAAAATAGCAGAGCGAGAACAAATAGAAAATACGCAGTCGACAATCTAAAGAGAGAGAGACAGAGAGAGAGAGAGAGAGAGAGAGAGAGAGAGAGAGAAGAGAGAGAAGGGAGAGAGAGAGAGAGAGAAGAGAGAGAGAGAGAAAGAGAGAGAGAGAGAGAGAGAGAGAGAGAGAGAGAGAGAGAGAGAGAGAGAGAGAGAGAGAGAGAGAGAGAGAGAGAGAGAGATAGAGAGAGAGAGAGAGAGAGAGAGAGAGAGCCATAAGAACGGGCACTTTTGTAACGAAAAAAGGGCACTTTTGTAACGGGATAGGGAACTTTTGTAACCAAGGCAGGGAACTTTTGTAACCAAGGGCACTTTTGTAACGTCACTAGGGCACTTTGTAACGACAACAGGGAACTTTTGTAACGTTATAGGGAACTTTTGTAACGAGTGGGGCACTTTTGTAACAATCTGGCACTTTTGTAACTAACGATTTTTTTTAAAGAAAAACATTCAGCGATTGTAGTAATCAAAGATTTCCCTGCCCTTTTACATGCGTCAACTAGTAAAACTACTACCCTTTCATATACCTGAAGCCTAGAAAAGGTAGCCCTTTCGGGCGGTCAGCTTCCTCGTTTTGGCCATTTTAGTGAGTACCCCCAGGGTGGGGGTATGGGACTTGTTTACAATGTGATCTTTATTTAGATGTATTTTAAGGACAGGAATAATTTAACAAAGTCCTTTTTCACAGGAAAACTCATAAGAAGAAAATGCAATTTAGTTACCGTTGTTGATATACCTGGAAGAATATAACACAATCCTTTATCTAAAAATAAAATGAGCCATTACAAAGTCACTGATGTTAATATTAATGAAAATGAATAAGGGACAACATGATGCTGACTAGATATGAGAAACGAGCTGGTGTTATCGGTTGTCCATATTCTATAAAATGCGCCATGCTTAAAGTAAAGAAGTCTGTGAACATTTTTTTTTTTCAAACGCAACGCAAAATACATAAACTAGCTTACATTTTCAGGTATTCCTTTGACCCCGCGGCTACAAAAAGTGGTTTTCTTTAGTCCCACAGCCAAAAATGTTTTGTCTAAATGTCGAGTCGCTATTACGGGGTTAAAATGCGGCCACTTTAACGAAAGTGAAGAAAGAGCTTAAAAACAGCCAACAATCTCTGTAGACAAAACACCTTAATGGGACGTCACCGAATACTATTTTTGCTCCCCGCAAATACGGTCCGAAACCCGCTTTACGGACACCCACTTGATACGGACACCTTGATATTACGGAGTACAGTTTTCTTTGTCCCAGGGAAAGAAAGCCGTTACATTTTCTCTAAATTCAATCCTTTTAATACCGACACCCGTTAATGCGGACAACAGACACTTATTTCCTGCCTAATCAACGAATTCTCATAGAGAGCCAAACTCGCTAATGTGAATACTTCAATATCAACTGTGTGCAGTAATAGACCTTTCCTTTTTGAAGGTAAAAAGTTCTTCAGTTGATCATGACAGCATGTTGATGTTCCCAGCGCTAGAATACACCAGATAGGATGGTTTTAGACGTCACCGATTTTAGGCATCAAACAAATTATGCAGAGAAGGGTTTTGATAGAGTAATATATAAACGAGCGATTTTTAAGTGTTTCTGTGGACTTGAGCCGCGTTATGACGGCTTTGAAGGCTTTGAAGGTAAGAGAAGTTTAATTTGACGAAGCTTATGTCCTCTTATATTTCTTTGGTATTTTTTTTCTAGTAAAAAGAGGTTTTTTGACTTTAATAACATGAGCCGCTTAATAAGGACTCCTCGTTTATAGGGACACTTTCTGTGGTCCCTTCAGTGTCCGTGTTAACGGGGTTGGCTGCAACAACAACGACGAACAAGGTAAGTGTTATAGCCTCGACCTTCGGCTTGGCCTATAACACTTACCTCGGCCATTATTATTCTGCATATCACAAAAACCTCAGCAAATAATTGTTCAGCCTGAGTACAGCCGCCCCCACCCCTCAGAAAAAATTGCAGGGGAGGGGGCGGATGTACACAGGCTAATTTAATTGTTGACGGTGGTTCATGGCGCTGTTCATAGGTACAGTACAATACTACTATAGGTTGTTTTAATTAGTAACAGTTTTGAAAAGGACTCTGTCATCAGTGATTTAGACATGATTAACATTAACTTTACGGCTTAACAGGATAAAACAGCAAATTATTGGCAGAAAATAATTTTACAACACTAATGGGTGCAGAAGCCTTTGAAAGGTGTTATCCGCCGCAGATCCTGAATGGCTCACTAACCAGTCCTATTCAGATTGCGCTTGGCAGTTTTTTGTTGCTTAAAAAAGACGCAACTTTGTGGTTTTCCTCTAAAAACACTTAATTTTATAAGAAATGTTTCAGACTCGGCAGAAACATATTTCTTTTGTTCCAATCACCGTTTTTTGTAGGCATATATTTTGTAGCTAGTTTGTTGCTATTTAATAGCACAATCTACCTAGACTTGCAGATAACCAAGAATTTTGAACTCGATCGTTTTTTAGCAATGCAAGTTATGTGATTGTTCGTGGGAATATCACCCCTTTCATAATTTTAAAGCGACGCACGTAGTCTGATAGGTAGCTTGTGTATGAGAGCCCGAAGTGTAATATCGTCAACGTCCGAATCAAGTAGGGCGTGGTAACAGTCTTCAGTTGGTGGCAGATTTGAAAATGACTTTGCATTTCCCTGGAATGCGCCAGTATTCTTTGATAGCTTGAATTCAGTCATTCAACTTAATTGCACGAAATTAGTCTGTTAAACAGTATTTGGACTTCTGATCAACACCCTACCCATAGGCCCGCCGCTGCGGAGCCTCTCTCAGTAGAAGTGGATATGAGATGTCCAGCCTGATATCCCATTCAGAGCAAATAATAGTGTTTCTGTTCCCTTGCTAAAAATACATAACTAAAAAAATACAGAAGTGATTAATAATTAGTGCATATTACATAACGCAATATACAAATTGCGTGCGTTCAATCAAGCATTAATGCACGCGTTGTTGGGCGGGTCCAAAACTTCGACAAGTGATCGGGAAAGTTTAGTGCAAGCGATCTATTGTTTTAAGCCTAGCTACTAATAAAAATTGTTGTCAAAGATAACTATACACATTGAAAACCACATAGTTGTGAAGTAGGTCATTAGGTGGTGCCTTGAACTTTAAATCACCTATGAATACTAGACTTTATTAACACATCAGTCGACTATAGAACGAGTAAAGGTGGATGTGATCGGGAGCTCCTTTCCATCAGGATCTTAGTTAACCCCCGACCCATGCTCTAAAAGACATCAAGTCAAACAGAACGCTTGTTTCGCTTTTGAGCTGAAAGAACGAGGAGTACTACACACGTGGCGCTCTTGTTTCCCTCCAGGGTTTAAAGAACGAGGAATATTACTCTTAGCCAGAAATACTATAGGAAGCCATTTTGAATTTGTTCTTCATTAAATTAGTTTCTGCGTACCACCTAGCCGGCTGGGGAGAGTATTGTTGAAGTGGCAGGGTATTCCGCTGTAACGTCCAAAGCTAGGACAGTCTTGTTATGACTATTTCGGGTGCGCGATGTCAGAGAGTATAGAAATATGTAGAAAGGAAAGCTTTACCAACGAAAAAAGTGGATGTCATCGGGAGGTCTCTTCGCAGCTCAATGATCGCGGATCCTTTCACAACTTGCCACCACTATCACTATCTTGAACCTTAGAATACTCAACAAACATACCTGTCCCTTTTACGTTTCAGGGAGCTTCTGGGGGAAAATGACTGAGTTATCCAGCTCTAGACTGCTTTACGCTACCGCGCGACAAACATTTTAGACAAATCTCAAGGCAGTTTTCAAAATAGTGTTATTTTATTCAAATCCGTTAAAAAAGCGTCGTTGATTCTGTTATTAAATGCGGCATGTTTTTTGGTTGTAGCTAGTAGAGGAAATCGGCGTGAAAGTCTTTTTGTTGATCAAGGGTCTATAAAGACAACTCAAAGCACTGTTTCAGAGAAAGGAATGTTTAGTTGTTCGGCACTAACATTGTGCTTCAATGTGTTATTCAACGATTAATTGCTGTGAGTGATTGTTAAGCACAATCTTCGAAAAAAAAGCTGTGTTGTGATCCATAAGGTAAGAGCGAATTGCTTCAAATGAGAGCGAATTTTTTCATGTTGTTAAGGATACAACTGATGAATTTATATCTGTTAAATACCCCCGTAGTAAGTCAAACTAGTTCATCAGTTCATAAGGTTATCTTGCGTTTGTGTTTCAAACATTTTCCGTAGCTGTAACTCCCTTCCCGTAAAAGGAATGGACGAGTGTTTTACGTCACTTGCTGCTGTCTTGATAGCCTTTAATTTGACAACAATATTGTTTATTATCTCTCAAAAAAAATATCCCATTAACAGCGTTGGAACATCTAGCAAATAGGGAACTTTTGTAACGTTGACGTTTTTCGCACATTGATAACTTTAAAAATTTATTAAAAAATGAAAGAGCGCATTTTCTCCTTACTTTCTGCCTTGGTATATTGCCTAATGATTGTTCTTCCTCGTACGTCAGTTTGAGCTAGTTTGGTTAAGTATAACTGATGAAATCGATTCTTGAAACTTGCAAATCAAAAAATGGCCTTTTTCCGATCTTTGATTCTTGTCATCGGCATGAAGAGTCATATACTTACACGGCAGATTTTTTCTAGCTTTTATAACTCAAATTTCAAGTAATGTGGTAATCAAGAGAATCATGTGGCGTATAAATGGTAAAGTAATAGCTCCATTTTGACCAAGAAATGGGGTTTTTAGTCTTTAAATTGGCTGTTACCACAACATAGGGCGCATTTGTAACCTCCTGGGTATATATGAGGGCGTAGCTCATAATTATTAAATTAGAATTTGGTGACCACTAACATTCATTGGGAACACATGTTAAAGTACGTTTCTGACCTTGAAAGAATTTGCAGCAAACAGAATTGTAGAAGCTATCTTTATTAGTGAAAAGAGTTACAAAAGTGCCCTACTTTTCTTCTAGAGAGAGAGAGAGAGAGAGAGAGAGAGAGACGACTGGGGACGAGTCAGGTCTCACCATCTTGTTTTTGGGCGACCCTGTTTTCTGGTCCAATCTCTTGGGGTCCACTATGTTGCTCTGATGGTCCAACGATAATCATGCAGATAACCGTGCGATGTGACCTGCCCAGTTATGCTTTGCTTTCCTGATAGCGTTGATGATACCGCTTACGCCAGTTTCTTGTCGGATCCAGGTGTTTCGCTTTCGATCTCGAATGGTAATGCCTAGCATTATGCGTTCCATCTTGCGCTGTGCAACCGCAAGCTTATCCATCATAGCGTTTTGTTAAATTTGAAAGAGTTCTCGTTTCTTCTACCGACAGAATCGCAGCTTTTCGAGCCCGAGTTAGCATTTTTAAAAAAAGGTTTTAAGTTGTTGTAACGATTATAATTTGTAGTCTATGAAGTGTATCGCACATTTTTCAGTGAATGCACCCCTGAACATTTGTGAGCAATTCATAGACAAGAAGAAAACAATGGTAACTCATGGCAACTTTTTTTTATCAGATACTGTTATGCATAAGTATATTCAAAGCTGAGTTTACACATAACTGGGCCCAATAGAAAAAAAAACAAAATGAACTTGCGGTGAACACAAAAGTGGGCCAGCTTTTTCTTTTACGTCTTTTCTTAAGACATTATTTTGTTGACTCTAACATCCGTAAGCTGTAAATTGCTTTAAATTTTTTTTTCATATCAGTCGTTTTCACTCAGTTACCTCGAACTCCAAATCATTTTCCCCTCCCGCGACTTTGGACCCTTGACCGCGACTTTGGACCCACGACCCCCGACTCGCGACTATTAGTCAAACTGTCTGTAGCATCTTGAAACCTGTTTACTTTGACAGCTGAAGCTGACAGTTTTGTGTCAACTTGTGATGTTTTTAACTGTTTCATTCTACTGGATGTACAAAATGACATTCAGCTGCTATCAAGAGTCTTCTGTTATTCATGGCTAGTTTGTTTATTGGGTTTTTGGTTGAGAAATACGTCGCTTGTCTTTCGGATGGCATCGTTTTCGTTTTTCACCTTGCTTGATGTAGCCTGAAATTCATCCGATTGCTTTGAGTCGTTTTCTCCTCTCAACAACACGTTACTGAGGGAGTAATAACGGCTCGAAGTAATCGGATGAAATTCAGGCTATGCTTGATGCGTAAGAGGGTTGAAAAGTCTGAAGCAATTCTGGCCTTATTTGATAGCTTCCAGGAGCTACATCTTGAATGTCAATAACCAAAGGGTATGCATTACAGATAAGTAATAAGTACAGTTCGCAATACAATAAGAACAACTTCTGCTGAATGCAGGGATCGGTTAAAGTACCGGAGTTTATGCCACACCGTGTGGCTTTATTTCTCCTCAAGACGGGAACCTTCGGTGCTAAAACTGGTAGGAGATTTCCGTACATGCTATATCTTGCTTTGCTGAGATTTTTTTCGAAAAGAGAAAAGCAAATATACAGTAACTTTGATAAATAGATGTGCTAATCTTGCCCTGCATTCAGCATAAAGTTGTTTTTCTTGCATTGCGAACTGTATTCGCCGTAGGTTTCTGATTACTCAGTTTCTTGCAATAAAGCTTTCGCTTAGAATACCCTTGCAGATAGGAAATAGTCCGTCGGCAGTTTTCCACTATTTGCACGTCAAATTTTGCTTAATGTGTCAGTGTTGCCTTTAAGTCTAAATTTGACCAGCTATTTGTGCAGCGAGTTCTATATACGGTCACGATTGACTTCAAACTTGCAGATATGAAACTAGAGAGCTCTGAGGCTTATTTGCTGAAGTTAGAGGAAAAGCTGTCTTGGGTTTCGAAAATATCGACAATTTTTGTAAACATGTGGTTTTAAACATATGCCGATATTTCAAACGTTTTTGTACCTACAGGAAAATAAATAACAGTTTCTTAGAGTTCGAGCATTCTTTAGTAAGGATGCCAAAAATCATAGCCGGAAATCGGTTAGATCATTTCTGCCGAAAAACGCGATTCTAAAACATAACCAACGCGCATATGAATAGGTTCGGGCCACCTTTAACCTAGAAGGAGGGCAAGCCATGCATTTGGCCCTTAAAGAAAACAGCTTATTTATTCACCAGAGTAGATTGCCAATTTCGTTTCTTTTTAATGTTCCGTATGATTGCTTACTGGCAGCAAAGTGTTCTTAAGTCATACCAGCTGAGAAGGGCCTTTTGCACGAAGTAGACTTTACTATACTGTATACGTAAAAAAGAACCGTAAGAGGCACAACACAGGAAGCGCCAAACTAAATTTATTCGCTCCATAGCTAAAGTTCTGGCATATCCAAGGTGCAAACAACGAAATTTTTTTTTTCTAAAATTGCTACCCTAACACCTTATCAAAGAACAATGAAAACTAATGTATTGTTATTCATGGCTGGTGAATTTGTATGCGGCATTTATGTCGCCACTGGATTTTTCAATCAAGTGGTTTTAATGCTGCTGATACTTAAATTAAAGTTCAGAACATCTTGACACTTTTTCGCCTTGTTTAGCATTGACAGGTCGAAGATAACTGAAGTACACAAGAAGACATAGAAACTGAAACTAACAAACGACATGGACAACGACATGGACAACGAGCGTCTGACGATTATGAAGATGGAAATCTGGGTTTGTGTTCTTGGCTGGTTTGCCTCCATTCTAACGATGATTGGGAATGGATTTGTCATCTTTCTGGTGAGCAGTAAACGACATCTCCGAAGCAAAACCAACGCTTTTATTGTTTCTCTCGCAGTTGCAGACTTTCTTGTTGGGATGCACGTTTTTCCTTCTATTTTTTTTCTTAGAAGTAATCGGCCTCAGTGATCAAGGCTTGTATATCATCTTACTACGGTTGAGATGGCTGTTCCAGGATGCATCAGTTTTGAGTATGTGCAGTTTAGTTCTGGATCGCTATTTAGCCGTTGTGAAACCTTTAAAATACTTAACTTTTATGACTTCAAGACGTGTTATCCAACTTATTTTCTTCTCATGGGAGATCTCAGTAGCTGTTATTTTACTTCAGTCGTTTCTTTTGGTTAAGTTAAATGCATATGTTCTTTATTCTTCTTTCAAAGTGCTGGTTATAGTCATATTTTTCATCTTCCCATGTATGTTGATAATTTTTTGCTTTGCATCGATGTTACGGGTTATCTACAGGCAAAACGGAGCAGCTCGTGCATTAGGAAAACAGGTGCCTTCTAACAACCGACGAGAGAAGTCTGCATTGATAATGATGAGCATTGTCGTTGTCTTGTTCCTCGTTTATTGTGGCGTATACGTCCGCTGTCTCATAACATTTTGGACAAGTCATTGTAGTGAATATAACAAAAGTATAGTTATTATTGTAATTTTAAACTCTGCCGCAAACCCCTTGGCTTATGCTCATTTCAAGGGTGATATAAGGAAGGAGATCAAACGACTGATCCGCAGAGCAACCTTCACAGGTTGAAAAAAGGTGTTTCCGTTTCCGTTTTTGTAACGGTTACCTCACGGAAACTTGAATATCCGCAGACGGAATTGTAACTAACCGCTGCGGGAAACACGTGTATCCGTCATGTTTCAGTTTCTGCGGACACGCTTCAACGCATCCCTCATACTCGCGTTTCCGTCAGGTTTACTCTTGCGGAAACGCTAACTGCCGCCATGTTTCCGCAGCTCGTAAATTCAGAGGATACTCAATTATCCGTTGAGTTCCCGGAACAATGAATGGAAACTCAGTTTGATCGGTTTACTTTCTGCTGCCTTCATGTTTCCCCAGATTCCACTTTCGGTGGATTATTCACTGCATTTCCTAAATGTGTTAACTTTAATTAACCATCCAGTTTCGAATCATATGTTAATTCTATCCGGTATATAAAAAAGTGGACGTTTGTGAGACAACCCTGGACCGTTTCTTGCATCCACAATGACCCATTTTCGCTGATACACACAAATCAAGAAGAGTCATATTTAGCTGCATTTTTGGTATTAAAGTTTTTATTAAAATAATTCTCTCTCCATTTTCATATAATATGTACATATGTATATTAAATATTTTCACAATAAAAAAGAGACTCCTTACAATGTATTTCTATTTTCTATATTCAAAACTGTAACTTTTCCATTTCAATAGGCCACCTCCGAGTTCCAAAAACCCTCACTTTCAAAATGAGGCTAGGTGCCACACCTTTCTTGTGAAAATGAGTTTTATTTGCATGAGAATGAAAAGTGATTTAAATATCAAGAGCTGAGCACCTACCCTCGTTTTGAAACAGAGGCCCGGGGGAACTCGGAAATGGCCTTTTAAATAATCCTTTTAGAATTGACAAAATTCAAACTTTTTTCCTTGAAATGATTAAATTAACATAATAATTATACAGTCTAACCTGTTCTTATGGACACTTCTATAAGACAGATAGTTTGTTTGGTCCCAGAAATGCCAAAAATCATACATTCCCTACCTCTATAATACGGACACCTCTGTAAAGCGGACACTTGGTTTGGTCCCTTTGGTGTCCGTATTAAAGAGGTTTGACTGTGTAATAATTAAGTAACTAACATTACTATAAGTAACGTGCATTTCCATTCCAAAAATAACTCCAAGAAGTAGTTCGCAGCAAAACTTTTACATAATTTAATACGAACAATATTACAAATAAAAGTCTTACTTAGTTACATGTAAGACTGCATACAATCTCATTAGGAAATCTAAACTGCTGGCTTAATTCTTATACCATATCATACCATAGCAAGTACCAGTACTTGGTGGATCATCCCCAAAAATTATTGTTAAAGCCTATACAAACTGCTGAGAGGCCATCATTGGGGAGTATCAGACTGATGCTACAAAGACGATAGTGATGCAAACAAAACTAGCCATAGGCTTTATATACAAATGTGTAAGCCAACATCTCTACACATGTATCTCACTTTTTGTCGCCACTCTGCTGTAACTGCATGGCTGCAACTTGGACCTGGCTGTGGCATACAAAGTAGTCTTCGAAAATTTGCCTACATTTGAGTTTGAATAATAATGACAAACTGTGCACTTTTAACAAGTGACTCACTTTCACAATGCATCTATCTCACATTCCCTGTTTTATAGTTTTAGGATAATCCATTGACTGTCCTGGAATTTCAGCAATTTTAATGAACACAGTCGAGTAAAGATTGTCTTTAAGAATAAAACTCTTATCAACTTTCAAATAAGATTGTGCAATTTAGTTAAAGCTGATCATCACAGAGTCATCCTGACTAAAGAAGGCACAATAATACATTAGGGACTTTAAGCAAATTGCTACAGTGACCTCTACTATGATGGTTGTGGATCAGAGTCCTGAAGAGAGTATGTCACTGTTGCCCGTCAAATTTCAACTTTATGCAAGTGGCACCCAAAAGTCACTACAGGGCTTCTCGCTCATTTGGTTTTGTTGTTAGTAAAACGCAGGGAAGACTGAATTACTGCCCAGTGAACTAGAAGTGTTAAATACTTTCTTGATTAAGAGTAAAACAATATGATAGGTTTTAAACCAGTGAAAAATAAGGGAAAAGTAGAATTTTATACTCATGTAGAATCGACTATGCCATCACATTTTGTGCTTCGGCTAAAGGTCATTTTCTGGACATCATGCACACAGCGTCCTTTTTGGACTTTATACTCCCAGTTTCCATAGTAGTGATCACTGTAGCCATTTCACTAATTTGGTATTATTGGCATCTTGCCCATGAGGGGCAGTTATTTGGTACTGGTCTGTCTGACAAGTATTTATCAACCTCTCTGGTTATTTTTCCAGCTGCTCTTTCTTTGCCTCTTTGACATGCAAGCTTCACAAAAGGCGTCAAGAACAGCATTGATGTTTCTCAACTTTGACCTCCCTGAGCATAGTGGCCTGATGTACCTGGGTGGTGGATCACTGCCCCCCTCTTCATTGTCTTCACTCTCCTGGATAGCCTTGTGTAGGTCTAATAAAGCCTTTGTTTTGGCTTTGTCATCCGGAGAAAGGTGTGCCTTGTCCAACACGTCTGTGTGATTCGTCAATTTCTGAACACCAAAAAAACATATTTAGTCACAGTGGCATGACTACTGTGATAAACATTTAATTAACATTTACTTTGTTCTTCAGCAACAGTTTAGTCTGGCAAAATAGTCACCCTGACTATTTTGAATCTTTAGATTTGGTTCTTGCTCTGTACTCTGAGCAATTTACACTACAATGAAACCTTGCATATAAATGGGAAGGACACTGTTAACATTAAAAATGTCAAAGGGGGGTAGGGTGTGGCACTCGTGCATTCTATAACAATCATAAATTATGTATGCATAAGACAAACATGCAAAACATGTGTTGTTTCCTTAAAAAATGAAAGACCCTTGTGCCCTTAACCTGAAAGATCCAGGTACCCAGGATAAATGTGTTTGAACAAACTAAGACTTCCTTGTCACCCAAGAGCAACAGTAATGCAACAGGGGCCACCAGGCACTGCCAAAGCACAGCTCTGTTACAGGACAGGCTAAATAAATCACTAAGTGGATGACTTAAACTACACGTTAGAAATATTTGCACTGCAAGCATTAACAAAATAATGTACACGTATTTTACCTACCTTTTTAGCTCTCAAATTGGCATCTTGTCCAAACTCTGTGTTCTTCAGGTTTTCCATTTTGCCACCTTACCACATCTGGGGGCTACTTCTCTGACTCCAGTACTTAAAAATGGCCCCTAGCAAAAGGAAAGCATGTTAAATGTGCAGGTCTCTAGGAAAGGAATTAAGAGTGCCTCTTGGTGTTGCTAAAAGAATTCTTGGTTTCCTCCTGCTTTTGGTGTGGGTATTATTTAGTGGCTTTTGAATCTTTTGTATTTATGTCATTAGGAGATTGCACTTGTCGGCAACACCAAGAAACTACAGTGGAACTCCGTTAATATGGTCATCAATGGGCCAAAAAATTTTTGCCATCTTAATGGGGTGGCGGTATTAATGAGGGCTTTTTTTTACAAGAAAATGTATGGTGGTTTTTGCCAGGCTGCCAAAAAAAGTGGCTGTAATAACGAGGTGACTGTATTACCGAGGTGGCTGTAATGCGGGGTTTCACTGTACCAAATTCAAGAAACTTAGAAAAGTGTACAACTTACCTTTTTTCTCTGTTTTGGGCCATTTCTTTTACCCCCAATTCCCCCTCACTTCATTCACCAAAATACCCTCAATGTTTTTGTTCTCCGCATCATTATACCTCAAAGAAATAAAGACCAAAAGAAAATGTCAAATATTTATATCAAAATACTAATACATGTCTTACATGTATATGTATATTATTGTAACAGCCTGGTTCTAAAAAAACTAGAGAGCTTAAAATGAGGCAGTGTTCTGGTAGTGCATTACAAAGACAAATATTTAAAAAATGAAGGTTGCTTTTATCATCGAATAAAGCCCTTATCCAAGTGCTTGATGCACAATACAAAATTAAAGTGTAACAATATAAAAACACTCTATAACCGTCTAGTTGATCTCCTTGTGGCATTTTCAAAAATTGAAAGTATCATTGACACAAGTACCATTTTGTCCACTCAAAGAAGGATAAAAGGAATTACTACTTCCCACTCAAAAAATGGGCATCTTACTTGAGTCAATGAAGGTTGCTTTGTCATCGCATAAAGCTGTTACATATATCCTTGTGTTCGAAGCTTAATGACAAATTGAAGTGTAAGGAAATTATATTCCTGAATAATATTCTTGTTTATCTCCTGGTGACTGTTGCAACATTTGAAATATCATTGACACAAGCACTACTTTGTCCACTCAAAGATGGATAAATAGAATTGCAACTTCCCACTCAAAGATGGGCATCTTACTTGTGTCAATGAAGGTTGCTTTGTCATCAAATAAAGCCGTTACATCAACGCTGTGCTCTAAGGAAAATTGAAGGGAGCCCAGTGCTCTGAAACTGCAAAATCTAGGGTGCCCAGCAGATGATTTGTATGAAAAATCTGAGATTTTCTAGTCGCCTGAGGGCAAAAGTTAGGCGCCAGGGGCCACCGGGCTATGCTAGAGCACAGCCCTGTACATATTTCCTTGTGTTCGAAGCTTAATGACAAATTGAAGTGTAAGGAAATTATATTCCTGAATAATATTCCTGTTTATCTCCTGGTGACTGTTGCAACATTTGAAATATCATTGACACAAGCACTACTTTGTCCACTCAAAGATGGATAAATAGAATTGCAACTTCCCACTCAAAGATGGGCATCTTACTTGTGTCAATGAAGGTGGTTGCTTTGTCATCAAATAAAGCCATTACATATTTCCTTGTGTTCGAAGCTTAACAACAAATTGAAGTGTAAGGAAATTATATTCCTGAATAATATTCTTGTTTATCTCCTGGTGACTGTTGCAACATTTGAAATATCATTGACACAAGCACTACTTTGTTCACTCAAAGATGGATAAATAGAATTGCAACTTCCCACTCAAAGATGGGCGTCTTACTTGTGTCAATGAAGGTTGCTTTGTCATCAAATAAAGCCGTTACATATTTCCTTGTGTTCGAAGCTTAACGACAAATTGAAGTGTAAGGAAATTATATTCCTGAATAATATTCCTGTTTATCTCCTGGTGACTGTTGCAACATTTGAAATACCTATCATTGACACAAGCACTACTTTGTCCACTCAAAGATGGATTTAAATAGAATTGCAACTCCCCACTCAAAGATGGGCGTCTTACTTGTGTCAATGAAGGTTGCTTTGTCATCAAATAAAGCCGTTACATATTTCCTTGTGTTCAAAGCTTAACGACAAATTGAAGTGTAAGGAAATTATATTCCTGAACAATATTCTTGTTTATCTCCTGGTGACTGTTGCAACAGTCATCAAATAAAGCTGTTATTCTTGTGTTCAAAGGTTAATGACAAATTGGAGTGTAAGGAAATGATATCCCTCTATAATCTTGTGACTTTTAGAACCTTTCTGCACCATCATATTAAGCTTGTCATTGCACACATACACAAAGAGAAAAGGCTCCTTTTAAGCCTACAAGTCTCGTAACAAGTGCTACATTTATTTCAATTTTGAACAATTCCTATTGGTCCCTGCAAATTGCATATGTTGTTTTAAATCTAGTAAGGAAATGCACATTGTATGCAAAAAATTAATATGAACATTAAATATTATTTTCGTACAGGTTTATCCTTGTGATAAACATCTACATTCTCAGAAATTGGAGTGGAAATGTTTTGTACATTTCAATGTCAAGGAATTTTTATAAAATATTTTTCTGTCATTGATATTTGATTCCGTACTCCGTTCCGGGATTCCGTTTCCTCATTCGAGATTCATTATTTTACAGCTGCCATCTTCGCCATTAAAATGTGCATAAGGATACAGAAAAATTCTTTTTCGGTGAAGCAGCAACTATGTCTTTATTGCAAAAGAAATCAGACAAACACGTGCTTTACAGGTAGATGTTATCAAAGAAACCACAGGCAACATACAAAGGTCAGATCTGTAGGGAGCAACTCGCTGTCGCATGAAACATGTAAGCTTATGTAAGCTCACATGCGAAACGATTTTTATGATCGACACCTAAAGCTATTACATAGACTTAAATATGCTTCTATATATTTAAACAAGATTCAGAATATACTTACGAAACAACAAGGATCCACGGTTTAAAATGGGCGTTCTTTCTTCTCAATGATTGTTGAAACACTCAGTGTGCATTCGAGTCGCCAAGAGTGAACACTGAACTCCTTCGTCACCGCTTCCATGGGATTTGGCGTTTCATTTAAATAGTTTTTCGAACTATTATTCCTCCCTGCAGTCTATCTCCGTAATCTATCACACTCTCCTCGCTCATCTTCACAAAAAAAACGGCCCTGCATGTACAAACCACCAAAATGGAAGGCGAACCGACAGCGAAGAATCTTCAAAAGGGCGCGCGATTCAAAATTCAACGTGAAAGCGAGGCACGCATGCTCATAAGACTCACGCCTCCAGAGCGAGGCAAAATGCGTGCAAGCGTGATAAAAAATCATTTATAATTTATTTTGCTGTTTCTAAATTGTTTCAAATTACGCTTCAATGTTTGGAGCGTTAATAATTTTAATAAGACATCTTTGAATCTCTTAGAAAAGAAAGACAGAGGAAATCGTCTATCACTTTTCCAGTATTTACGACGTGTAGTTTAGCGCAGGCGATTATCTCTGTTCTTTCGGACATTTTAGGTCAACGTAATAATTCCTCATCTTGCCTGAAGCGTAATCAGTACAGTTAAAACAAATTTTATTATATCAGAAACCAGGGATTGATCATGAAAACCAGAAAATTTCAGTACAAAACCGCTTGCGGAAACCCAATGGAAACGCGCTGACACGTTTAAGTCAACGGAAGCGCTGCGGAAACACGAAACAATGCCTCCATTTTCATCTTACACGTTTCCCGTCGTATCCGTCCTGCGGAAACGTGACGGAATTTTGAACCATCAGGTTTCCGCAACATTTCCGAATTGCGGAAACACCTTATTTCACCCTGTGCTTCAGGCAAAGAAAACGGGTTTATTGCAGGTAATGCTTAAAAGTAACTCTTGATAACTTTTGTTTCTCCTTTTTGATTGAAATCTTCGTCTACGGAATGACTAGTCCACCTTTAGTATGAGCTCTTTTCTAAACTGTCGTGGTTTCACTATAATGGTGGAATCTTCGGCAAAATACAAAAATAGGTTGCAAAAATGCGTCAGTTTCGCCCCTACCATTTCCAAAGGGAAAATAGCCCATGCGACACATCATCATCATCATCATCATCCTTCGACTACTGACCAGAGTGCAACACGACATTCGTGGAGATTCCTTCCCAAACATCACAATAATCCAAGCAATCACTTCAGGGTATGTTAGCTTACGTGAATGCACTCTACCCACTGGGCGCCAGAGGATGACAAATTAGTCAGATTATTTCTTTGCCTCAGAGCAATGACCTTCAAGCTCGAGACGCTGGAGACACAGAGTTATCAGATAGCTATCAAAAGACTTTCTAGTGGTAATAAACTCGCTCTTTCTTGATTATTAACATAATGTGAGTTACTTACTTTTCGTGTCATGTTATGATCGCGACACTTATTGCTCGCTTCACTTTAATTTCGCGAAATTTTTTTGTATCGCGAAATTCGCGAAATTAACTTGTGGCGAAATTTTCCGCAGTGTAATAAGGTATGCACCAAGATCGGCATTAAAAAACAAAGAGCGTAATACATCAAAAGCTGACTTGCTTGCTCTCTTTTCATTGCACCGTCACATAGCTTGCCTTCCTGCCGGGTAAACTCCATACAAGGTGTACAGGGCTCATTACAAGAATTAATTAAAACTTATACTTTCCTTTCAAAGGAAGCCTGAGAATAAAGCCGGCGTTTCCCTTTTGGCGAGGAGCAAGAGGAGAGGAGAGACGGCTATATTCTCAGGTTAAACCCCAGCAAAACCCACGAAAGTTATATAAACCTCGAACCTGCAAAAAACACAATTTGCAGCTGTGCCGTATTTGCTTAATTTGTAATTTTTACTTGTGCTCGCCCTCCGTTGAATCAGATCAACTAAAAATATTGTTATCTAAGGGAAAATACAAAACCATCTTCTAATTGGTCCCGAATATGACTAAAGCGTGTCGTCGATATCCATTATTTTGAAGCAGATTGCAATTATGAAAAAAAAAAGAAATTCCAACCACGTGACCTTCGGACATCAAAGGCACGCCTTCACAGAAATCTTTAATTCATTGTCATTGCTATTTCTTCCATATCAACTTACCTACAAAATGGTTTGGAAATTTGAAAGCCTTAATATATAAACATTTCAGCAAACTGAACAACTGCTCATAAGGTTGTTGGATTGAAATTACTTGAATGTCATTTCCAGACAACTGAAGGGACGATGAACGGCTAATATGAAGATGGAATTATTGTGGCTTTGGATTCTTGGATGGTTTGTTTCCATTCTAACGGTGATTGGCAATGGGTTTGTCATCCTTCTGGTCTACAGCAAACGACATCTCAGAACCAAAACCAACGCTTTGATTGTTTCTCTCGCAGTGGCGGACTTTCTTGTCGGCTTACACGTGATTCCCTTGATGTTTTCCTTAGAGGTAATCGGTCCCAATTACCCCAAAGTTTTAGATAAAGGCTTGTATATCATCTTACGGTTGAGGTGGCTTTTTCAGGATGCATCAATTTTGTGTATGTGCAGTCTAGTCCTGGATCGCTACTTAGCTGTCGTGAAACCTCTAAAATACTTGCGGTTTATGACTTCAAGTCGCGTTATCCAACTCATTTCCTTCTCATGGGGGGCCGCAGCAGCTTTCATTTTGCTACAATCGTTCCTGTGGGTTAAGTCAAGAGGACCCCTCGTCGTCGACACTTTCCGGTGGCTAGTTATTATCATATTTCATGCCTTCCCATGTGTACTGATATTTTTTTGCTTTGCATCAATGTTACGGGTAATTTATAAGCAACGCAGAGAAGCACATGTCCTCGGTAGACAGCGACCGTTCAACAACAGACGAGAGAAGTCTGCATTGATAATGATGAGCATTGTCGTTGCCTTGTTTCTTGTTTATTGTGCAATTTATATCGGCTGTGTTCTAAAAGTTATAACCGATGAATGCGATGTTTATATTCAGAGAATTGCTCTTTTTACAGTAATTTTGAACTCTGCTGTAAACCCATTGGCTTACGCTTTCTTCAAGCGGGATATCAAGAAGGAGATAAAAAAATTAACTTGCAGAACGTCCGTAAGAAGAGCCAAGTGAATCGAAGATGCCAACAAGATAATAGTCCGAGTCTAGCTCTTGGGATATGTGAAAGTCACCAAAGTTATTTCTAGACCAACTAAACGTTTGAAGTTAATCGAAAGTTGGTTTCCGGAAAGGTCAGCAAACTTTTATTCAGTGTTGTTAAGAGAGAATTTATCAGTCGCCATTACAACATTCAGTTCTGCATTATTTGCTTGAAGCAGCCTCTCGTTGACTTGATAAGGTTTCAAAAAATTGATTGAAAGGTGCGGACGTCCCAGGAATTAGAAAATAATTCACATAAAATGATTTTCTGATATGTAAACAGACTTGACAGCTGGCTTCTCAAATTTGACATTTTCATTGTTGTAATGTACACACATTTTTAATTTGTGCCTTCTGTATTTGTTTAATTTTAGATCATGTTCTAAGCAAGTCTGGTTGTTTCGCACTATAGAAAAGGTCTTAAATGACAGTAAAGAACAACAGATTGGGTAACCTGTGGTGACAAAACTCCAAGAGAAAGCCGTACGAATTAGGACCTTGACAACAAAGAGCGTACACTGTAATACACTAGTACTAGAAGACTAATTTCCTCTCTTTTCAATAATGCACTGCCATACTGCTTGCCTTCCTGTCAGGTACCCTTCATACCAGGTGCACATGCAGGGCTCATTTACAAGAATTAAGTAAAACTTATTTCTCTTTAAGGCGGCCCGAACCTATTTATATGCGTGTTGGTTATGTTTTTGATTTGTGTTTTTCCGAATGAAAGGTTCAACCAGTTTCTATGATTTTTGGCATCCCTTATAAGCAATAATGGAACTTTAAGAAAATGTTATTTATTATTTTGTAAGTATAAAAACCTTTGAGATATCGGCATATATTTAAAACGGCATTTCTACTAAAAATGCAAATAACTTCGAAATCCCACGACAGATTTTTCCCTAACTTAAGCAAACAAACCTCGATTAGAGCTCTTTAGTTTTACATCTGCAAGTTTGAAGGCAATCGTGACCGTAGAACTCGCTGCACAAAATGCTGGTCAAATTTAACTTTAAAGTGCTACGCTAACACATTTGTGAAAGTTCACGCATGAATAGAGGTAGAGCGCCGACAGACTATCTCCTATCTGAAAGGATAT
>OZ037776.1:24875200-24960200 GCA_964035525.1 Porites cylindrica | reverse complement strand
AAATGAGGAAATAATATTTGCCTCTTGCTCAACTTAATTCTGTTTGCGAGACTCCTTCACTGAATTGTTTCACTGCAACAGGCATTTCTCGATAAAAGGCAAGTCCAGTGTAACTTTTCCAAACTTTCCTTCCCAAAGGGTTATTAAGTTTTTGGAATCACTTTCCATATTCACATGTACTTTCTGTTCCCGTGGAATCTCTAGGAATGAGTTTGTTACTGCCACAGCACTATCTGAAGAATTGATTGACTTTGTTTTATTTTTCATCTGCAAATGAAGCAATCTTTCTTTTTCACGTTCTGTTTGACACCACAGTTGGTGAAACTTCTCTTGATTTTTTTTGACAGAAGACAGTTTTTCTTCGGTTATCTGTCTTTTCTTTTTTTGTTGAACTAGCTCTTCATGAGCGTTTGTCTTTATTTGTTTTATTTCAAGCCTTCTTCGTTTATTTCGAGCTCGTCTCTGGCACCTTTTTGCCTCATCAGATCTTTTCCAACTAAAAAAAAAAAAAATGCCGCGAATAATACAAATTTGTTCAAAGGGGGTGGAAGCATTACTGTGAGTGTATTTCCTTTTTCTTAGTCTTTCTTCCTTCCTTTCTTTCTTTTTTGTTTTTCTATCCTTCTTAAGTTTTTCTGATAATTTTAGATAACTATAATTATTACCAGCTATCAATTCATCATGTTCCAAGTAATGAGCGGGCTGGCCTCTCAACTTTGGAGCTAGTTAAAGGCGGAAAATCCAACTTTACATAGCTATGGAAACCCACAACATGATGAATTGAAAGATAAAGGTAAGTTGTTTGGGAATATATATAATTGAGAACCTTACAGACATATTTTAATAATACTTTTTGCAGCCTCGATTATTGTATCACTGAACAGAACTTTACAGTTTTTGGTCTCAGGCACTTTTATCGAAAAAGACAGTATTGAAGTATCATTGGTAAAATGAATAGGATGGCTGAAAATAATATTTTTCACTATAGGTATCTCTTGTGAATGATTGAAAATGTTTATACGTTCTTTTACATTGTGTATGGAGAGCACACATTGGCAAATTGTGTAGGTGTAACATGAAATAGGTAATGATGTGTTTAGAATTTGCTTACTAATCCAAAACCTCGTTCCCAGGATTCTCTCCTAACCGCTCCGTATAGGTTCACTAATGCATTGTAACTGAGTCTTCTTTCTTCCACTGAACCTAATTCCCCACCCACCCTACCTAAGAAATATGTCAGTATTAACTTGTCTATGTTGCAAGCTTCTCATTGCTAGTAAATTCCCTATATATAATATTGTCTCTTTTGTTATAGTTTGGATTTTCCATAATTGACCGGATTGCAGGAAAAAAAAGCTTACAGTATAGGACCACATGGACAAAATTTGCAAATCCCTCCCCTTCTACTCCCCTAACCGTTTTCATATAAAATGAAATGATGTTTGTGACAGTCACTGGCCCTTTGGAAGTGTAAATAGGTTCTCACCTCTTTTTATCAACTGTTGGGGCGCTAGATGCCTCGCCAACTGTTTCAGCATTAACGGCTTCTTGTACAGGTCGCGCTTCGGTAGACACTTCGTGAATTATCCGAACTTCAGTGCTTTTATCAAGTCAAGTTTTCGTACCTTGTGAAGAAGATTAGCGAGAACGCCAGCAGGGGGCACGAGGGTATTCAGGGTCTCCTCATTCATGCACAACCGAACCTGTTCAGCTTTGGAAGTTAAAAAGTAAAGAGTTAAGAAAGGAAAATTAAAGTTTTTAAAGCTAAACTTTCAGGCCTTAATTAATATAATGCGAAGTAAAAACGTCAACGTGTTCCGTTATTTCGCGCCAAAAGTGCATTTTCAGTTGGGAACTTTTGTCAGATGGGGAATCAAAAGAAAGATGTATCAGAACACCGTTTTACGAATTGTAGGTTCGTGTCACAGTATATGAGGGTTTTTTTTTCTTTTAAAAGCAGAACATATTATTTAGTTAGGACAGGCCATTACCTTACCATAAAAATTATCGGCAAATGCCTGAATACCCCTCCTTCTTCATCCACTCTTGAACATCTTCGCAAATAAAGATAAGTGAAGCCAGGTTTTACCCTTAAAACAGGCAGACTAAATAATTTAACTCTTCCGTGCAGAATCTACAGACGGTGAAATGGACAGCTACTGCTTCGCTGTGCGTGAATATATGAACAGCACGTAACGTTGAACAAGATACGAAACCTTTCCGCTTTTCTCTGATTGGACAAAAAATTACTTGATAAGTACCGTCTTGAAAGGAATGTTCACAATGCAATCAAAGGGATTAATGAAACCGTGAGAACGTTTTAGGACTGAGTTGTGATTGGTCGTATCCGCACACAAAACATTCCGATGTTGTTTCGCTTGCCGACGTTGATAGACGCGTTTCAATAAAACTTACAAGATCACTTTCGTGAGCCTCACGCAGCATACAAATATAAAAATGACTGGTGTTAAGCAAATGCGATGTTTTCGTGATGTTTCGAAGGTTAGCTTGCTTGTAAGACAAATGCCGTCTTTTTAGAATATTTTAATTTTGCACAATTATCTTTGTTTTCACCTTTCCGGCATCAATTAACTATGTTTCCGGCGTATAAACACTGAAAGCACGTGCTTTCAATTAGTCACGGAAAGCACGTGGGGCCCTGGTAGTAGATGCTGGTGTCACGGTGTGTCTGTGTGTATGTTTTTTTTTGTTTTTTTTTTAGGGTTCTCTGCCCGTAATACGCTCTTCTCACGTATGGTAATATGCCCGTCTAACCTCGTTTTTGAGTAAAAAGTCCTTTGAAACGCTAATCAGACGACGTTTTCGTATTTGAATTTCAAAAGAATTTTTACCCATAAACGAGGTTAGACGGGCATATTACCATAAGTGAGAAGAGCGTATAAAGTACGTGACTGAGGATAACTGTCATTATTAGATCAGTCAATTTTTGAAGAAGAGGAAATTACATCATCCTTAATAAAGGATTCACATAACTTTTAGCACCAAGAAGTATAACTACTTTCATTGCTGGAGCACTGCCACACATCTCATATTTTTTGAAAAGCAATAGACCTATTCGGTCTATTCACGTGAGCAGGGTGGTTAGTTTAAACATTTCTGACCTGGGATATGCAATTGATAATTTCAGATTAAACTCCGTGTTAGTGTTTTGATACACGATTTGGTGTAAAATAACACACCAGTTGTGTTAAGTTCTTGCAAGATTTCTGAAACACAGACGTAGTGTAACTTTACACCGCCAACGTGTGCCACATTTCTTGATTACACCATTTTAGTGTTTTCATACACTGAATTGGCGTATCTTTTAAGAAACACTCGGCAAGTCTCATGATAACACTAATTCAGTGTTAATGTATATCTCCCTTGGTGTTAATTTACAACCTCGAATTTGCTTTCTGTTTCCATACACCCTGAAGAATTAAGAAATGGTGAGAAGGACTGTGAAAATGTGGCGTTCTTCAAGTACAACTGTCGTTCATCGCAAGATAAATGATGAACCTGACGTAAGTGTTCCGTTCAACAAACGCCGCGAGCATTCAGTATTGATTATGATAAACATTGTCATAGCCATTTTTCTTATTTATTGTGCACTTCTTACCCGTTGTACCACAAAATTCATAACTGATGAATTCGATAGCTATATTTACAGAATAGCTGTTTTTGCAGTAGTTTTGAACTCTGCTGTAAACTCCTTGGCCTATGCTTTGTTCAAGCAGGATATCAAGAATTGAAGGAGATCAAAAAATTAACTTGCAGAGCGACCGTGAGAGGAGCCCAGTGAAATACCTTAGATAACTAAGAATGATGCTGAAGGGCATTTCTATTTCAAACCTGAATATAAAAAGTACGAAGTTCGAGCAGGCAACCATTACTGTTAACTATAGGCAAGGTCGCAAAAGACTAAGAGAGAATAATCAAGGGAGAGAAACGCTCAGTCTAGCCCTTGGGATATGTAAATTTCACCAAAGTTATTTAGGTTTAGGCCAATTAAACGCTTGAAGTTATAATCGAAGGAGTCTGAGTTATCCCAGTTCGAGAGTCACTGGGTTTCTACTCTACTACAATTGTACCTTCTTTCTACGACAGATTCAGTGAAACAAAATATACATATACCTTTTAAGGCAAACAGCAATAATTGGAAAATAAGCAAATGAATACCCAATTAACTAGACAACTGTCTAAAAACCTTTTGAGTCCACAAGCAACCTGCTCTATCGGTACATTATGCCTGAAAAACTTATTGTACGGTACGTGGAAGGGATCTTTCCAACGACACATAAAAAAACTAAAACTGACCCAAACAGACCCTAATTTTACTATCAAACCGATTAGTGTGTATCGAATTTTAACAAGGCGTCGTTCATGCTACCTTAATTAAGCTTTAAAGTTTTCTCTTTGGACGCCGTACGCGTTTTGTTCTTGCTATTGGCCTGCTTCGTCCTCACACTTAACCGGACGGCGCTCAGTTTAGAGTCATCTTGGTCAACGATGCTATGCAATTTAACTTTGAACTGCTGGGAAGCACTGTGCCTGATAGAATTCGAATGTCTCATGGATGCGTTCTATCAAATAAATAGAAACATTAAAAACATCAATTAGTCAGTCAATAACCTGTACATTCATAAATATTTTCCGGGTTCTTTTCCACTCCGTTTCCAACAGAATTAAACTAACAGGCCATTTTCACTGATTGCAACCTCATTAATGCAAAGGCCATATGACTCAGTGGACTGAATAACAGAGCAATACAGTTACTGCATTCACTACAAATGAGTGATGGCCTGAAAGAGAGAAGAGATCCGATTGCTTTTCATGGAGCTGAGCACTGCGTTGGAAATACCTTACTGTTCAAAGGAAAGGCGGCAGATAAGAAATAGACGTTGCACTTAAAGACAAAAACGCAAAATATACAAACAAACAATCAAACTATTTAAAGAAAAAAGTTTACCACTTAACGATTAATTTTGGTATTTTCGTTGGAACACTCGGTATCCATCTTTTTCGCCCATGATTGCCGACTTTCTTCCGTAATCTTAACTTGAATAGTAAGAGCTTAGTGAATTTTTCAGAAAAGCACACAGCACGTATATTTTCACTAATAGCCAAACTTACATACCACGAACCGCGAGAACATTGAAAGAGCCATTTCCTTTCCGCTTTGTTTATGTCTTCGATTTGGTTGTTCTTGTCTCTGATGTTTTCTTCGAGCTCTTCTGCTACTCAACCTGTTTTCAAATCCTTGAGAGTGGTCTAACAAGATATAGCTTAAAATCAGCCAGAAGCTAATTAAGATAGAGATGCGCTTGAAAACCATCGTTAATAGGTGGCCAACAGGGGGGAGCAGATTGGAAGGCACAACCAGTGTTTTAAGGTGAAGTCCAGTGAACTTTACTATTGTCTTGTAATTAAAGAGTTTTTAAACCCCAAGAAGCTCTCTCGTGCTAATGGTGACGTCTACTGGCAACCTAAAAACTGTGAATAAATATATATTACCCTAATAGTTAAGGAAGCTGAAACAAACACCGATAATCTTGTGAACAAGATTTATTTAATGAATTAAGTTTTTGGTCAAAAATTGGAGACGAGACGGAAATATTTTGCATGCATTTAGCTTAGCCTGCGTGGCAGGCGTTCGAAAGGGAAGGGGAAGGGAATTTGGTGTCCCTCACGTTTCTCTCGCGCCTAAAACTCCCTTTCCAAAACTCCCTTTCCCTTCCCTTTCAAACGTCTGCCACGCAGGCTAAATAGCTTGGCTTGTTGGTCAGGCAACAGGGGGCAATCGAAGTCTTATACTTGTCGGGTTTTTTTTTTCGAGTTATTCAAATGAGATATTACCTTTGGAAAAGAGGGGTTCAAGGCTACGAAAAGATGTCACTTATCTTTCCATGGAGCTGTGTTAATGAATCCTGGATAACAATTGCTTTTCAAATATTCCATGGAGTCGCAAATGGATAAAAGCCTTATTTGTTTTAAACATGGCATTAGTTAATTCCGTATGCAGTGAACAAAGAACACATTAAGAACAATTTTTGCCGGGAGCATGCTCTCCAGGTGTGTTAAACTGCCCAATGTAATTGAACCTCTGTTGACGCGTTTCTGTGTGACGTATGTAAGCAAGTCTTTGGCAGGAAACTTAAAGGCTTAGATTAAAGATTTAAGATTTTTCCTTTCTGAGCTAAAATAATATTTTTATTGCACATTTTGTTGAACAATTCATCGGTTTCCGTTGACCAAAGACACGTAAGAGTCCTTATCCCTTGTGACGAACTTCCACGTGACTTAAAGTGTCTGTCCAGTCCAGGGACTACAAACCATTTGTTGCACGCGAAGGTCTAGATAAGAAGAGCTAAAGGCCAAATCATCATCTTTATTCGTAACTCATCTTACATTTCCGTTTTTGTCCTCCCAATTTATAACAAATTAAACTTTCCCTGTGAGTACAGGAGTCACCCCAATGGCTAGAAGGTTAAATTTTCTTTCTATTGCGAGGGAGATCGCCTTTTTAGTGGCTCTGGTCAGTTATTCTTTTTCTTTTTTTTTTTTTAGCCTTTTATCTACATTTGTTGGTTGATTTACTTTGAAGAGCGGACTCAATGGTACACCTGTATTGCAACATTATAATTTTTTTTCCACTTCGTGAGGGCATCAAAACATGGGAAAATTTTTGCTATGTTTTCGAGCAGTACGCTTAGAAAGTGCGTGTAAACTAATGGCAACCTAAACCAAGTGAACATAACGCTGTCTAATTGTATTGATTTTAATTGAATTCCTTACCTTTCTGTCCTTAATTTAAAAACGGAAAATAAATATACAACTATCCTAGGAGATTAAGGGACTAAGCAAACAAATATCCGGGATTAGCTTTTTATCATCGGATTTCAAAGACGTACTAAGCCTTTAATAGAATGTGCGCATCCTTTAATGAGCATATTTTCACGTGTCTTAGTCAAGAGACGATTTGCGGTTGCCGGCTAGACAACAGCTTGACCTCGTGCTCCTCAAATGGGTTCAATTTTTGAAGCAAGGACCAGCTTACAAAAAAGAAGAACGGGATCCTAATAAAGGGTCTCATCAGCAATAAGTGAAAATATAGAAACAAAAGAAGCAAGGCTGATTTTACAGTTTTATTTTTACCAATATTTCGGAAGGCACGGCTTCCTTCTTCGGGGTCTTACATATAATGAAGAGGTTAAGCTAAGACGTTACTATTTAAAATAAAGAATATCGTGCAGTATTAAATAGGCCCTTTAGGGATTTCAGAAATAAGAAGGAATAAATGGACAAAAAATTTAAGGAATACCGTATTTACTCGAATAGACGCCGCCCCCGAACAGACTCCGCTCTATGGTGCGGCGTTTATTTGAGGAAATAATGATTTATAATAATTATTAAAGAAAAGGCTATTTCAAGTTTAAACCAGCAATGAAAATCTATTTTATTTTAGGACAACATTTTTTAGTTCAAAGTGACTGTACTTTTTTGCTCTTGTGTTAAGTTCTCTTTCAAGACTTTTTGCAACGCGTAATTCTGCTGTTGATGCAGAGAACTTCGCTGGTACTACAAGGCCGACTTCTCTCTTTCTCTTTCCAGTGACTCGTGCACAAAGTTTGTTTTCAGCGTTCGCTTCAATAAAGTTTTCAAAAAAGTTACCAAATATAGTACGATATTTAGTGCTGAATAAAGTGTTTTTGAATAAACGCCGCCCCTGAATAGACGCCGCCCTCGAATAAACGCCGCAGATGGATCGCGAAAATGAAATAAACGGCGCGGCGTCTATTCGAGTAAATACGGTAAGTAATAACAAACGAAAAAAAGGTAGGGGGTAAACCTCAAGGAGAGAGAGCTAGCGGCTGAAATCGAGCCTAGGGTACTGAGGGCCGCATTCATACGAGGAAAAATAAGACACGTCTCAAATAACAACAACAACGAGCTTTACTTGCATGACCACACAATCACATACAGTATTGCAAAGGCTATGTCTAGGAATCAAAATTACAACACATGGCAATTACGTTACTTTGATAATAATTTGTCGCGAACATCAAAACAAGCTGAAATATATTTTGATAAGGTAATTAGAAGAGTTCATCAGTTCATTGATCAAACCGTTTATAGGTAACTGGGTAATATTTGGAATCAGAGTCTTGACTTTATAGTGAAATTTATTCCTAATCATAGAGTATGTACATGTAGGACATTGAAAAAGAAAGTGGACTTCATCTTCTATTACATTGCATCAACAAAAAGGGCAATGCCTATTATCCTTCGTAGTTTGATCGTATCTACCTATTTCTATCATTGGTTTGTGATTCAGGCTTATTCGTAGTTTTACTAAAGCCCTTCTCCCAGCTGCTCCTGTTGTTAAGTCTAAGTAACTAGAGGAGGTATGATCGGTTTTAAAAGATCTATAAAATTCGAGTTTTTGAGAATGTTGAAGGGTGTTTTGTTACCATGAGATATATTCCTGTTTCAGGGCAGGTCGACTATAACATGGCCGTTTCTTTCACTTCACTTGTAAGTCGTCTGAGTCGTTCGCGTTTCAATGTGCCCAAAGTATAGCTTTTGAAGACTTCCCTTTTTAGTATAAACTGGTAAGTGAATTTCTCTAGAAAAATCGTCCTTGGAAACTTTGCCTAAAACGCCTTTGAACCGGCTTTATATAGAGCGGTTTTATGATGAGTCCCACCTCTATATGCACCACATATTCAACAAATTAAAAGAATCCAGCGAAGAGCTGATGATGATTATGGCACTCGTATAGAAAAACTGAACTTGTTATCCTTACAGGACAGACGTTTTTTTTTGTTTGATGTTTTTGTTTTTTTATAAAGTTTTTTTAATGGGTACATTAATATAGACATTTCCTCCTTTTGTTCAGTTTTACTCAGATTCTAATAGATATTCTCTCAGGGGTACGGATGATTATGTACTTGAGAAGAGCTATGCTAGGGTAGACATTTACAAATCTAGTTTTTTCTAATAAGATTTCATTTTTTTTTAAAGATTTTTTTTCTAATAAGATTGTGCGTGGAATGCGTTACCAGGGCCGTAGGCAGACTTCAGAACAAGACGAGTCAATTTTCGAGCGCCGAAGGAGCGAGCCGCTAGGGGGGTCTGGGGGCATGTTCCCTCCTCCCACCAAGTAAATTTTGAAATATGCTCTTGTAAGCATTTTCCGTGGTATTTTTCTTCAGAAAAAGTCAATCTTGGGCAAGTGTAGAAGTTCACTTTTTTATTACTTAGCGATACTGGTGCCAAGTTAAGAGGGTGCGGATGGGGTTAACAGTTATATAATATTTGGCCAAAAAAAGACTAATTGGCCAAAAGATTAGTGGTTAACTGATAAATGAAAAGTTAACAGTTAAGTGATATCATATTAAGGTTAATGAAAGCAACAAAGTCTTGCAAACAGAAATGTTATTTTCTGACATTTTTCCGTCCCGTTGATGACCCAGTGACACATCAACTGATATTACTATGTGCAAAAGGCACCAGGGCAGTACCCGACAAACAGAAAGTGTTAGTTCTCTCAACGAATAATTCATCTTCTAATATTAACAAGGTTTCTGTGTTCGGAAAAGGAAAAAACTGTTTTCACAGACCCAAAAGTAAGATCGTCAAGTTAACATTACTACCCAAATAAAAAAGATCAGTTAATGACCACCTGCATTTTAAAGCATTCAAATGTTGTAACACGTATTACAACAATAAAATGAATCCACGAGAGTATCCAACGTTTATGGATTTTATACTGTACATAATTAGGAGAAGTCTTAGGTAACACTTTTTTTGAAGTTAGTTCTTCTTAGATGATATACAGAATCACGCTCACTTATCAATTATCTGTTTCGATAGACCCTTGCTTATGTTCTTCAACTTTGAGATAGCCCCGGGGGGGTACTCCCATACATTACCTATACGGGTATGTGCCGCCCAAAGGGGTCGTGGTTTTGAAGCTCCTGATTTAGAACGGGGTATCCATTTCAGAGGCGTTTTCTAGAACGGGGTATAAAAAATAGTGGATCACGGCTTTATCTTCTGCTTAAAATTGTTGCTGATTATGAAGAAGCATTTATTTCATGTATAAGTCGAACAAATAAAGAAATATCTCTTGAAAAAAACAGGGCTATTTCAATTTACAAACTTTCTAGAACGGGGTGTCAGTTTTAGGGCGAATTCTAGAACGGGTATAAAAAATTGGCCCATTTCTAGAACAGGGTATCAATTTTAGGGGAATTTTTTTCTTTGAACGGGGTGCCAATTTGGAGTCCCGGGCGGCACATACCCACCCAAAAAGTACCCAAGTGCCCCCCCGGGAGATAGTCACGTCATAATATTGCCATCTCTTATACTTGTAGGGCTAAGAAGTCACTAACTTTCACGATTAAGAGTACTAAACTTCTCCCTTAACAGTTAGAAAAGTGAAAGTTTTTTGCCCGTCGTTTATTCTTTACTGAAAGCTAAGGCAACCCGTCCGTGGCCAGAGACGGACAAGTAATATCAGACTTAATTGTCTGTGTACAATGGTTTTGACCTTGACCTGCCTCTGATTGCGCACACTGAAGGAATCATTCGCCGCGGGCTAATCGTGACTTTTATGAGTGGCGTACTGAAAATCTAATTAAATTACCCAATTTTTATCGCACAGCACAGTTTGAAATAACGCCAAGAGTTGATATCTTGAGGTGTAGCGGGATGTGTCACTCGAAATCAATGTACAATAGGGCCATTTATACGAGGAAAAATAAGACGCGTCTTACATAAGACGCGTCTTAAATAAGACGCTAACTGTACCATTTATACGAGCATGTCTTATCTAATAAGACGCGTCTTAGCTAAGCCGCGTCTTATTTCAGACGAAATGTGCCGTTTATACGGAAAGTTCATGTCTTATTTAAGACGCGTCTTATGAAAGACGTGTCTTATTTTTCCTCGTATAAATGGCCCTATTGTGCTTGCATTTTTTTTTAGCACTTTAGTGAAGCAAAAGCATTAAGCATTATTCGAGTATTTTATTGGCACTTTTCCCAGATTTTTTCAGAAAAAAAACTTGAGGTTCAAAGTGCGAAGACTGATGAAAAATTAATTTTCGCTGTTTAAAATGTTATAAACTTGTTTTTATACTGTGTGTACCATTTGAGTACGGATAGCACTCTATTAAAACATGGATAATAGAGGACCCAGTCTTTCTATCATCCATGGTTAAAACGTTACGATTAATAAAAAAGCCTCTGTATGACAAGTATTATCAAAGCATTTTAGTGACCTTTTTGGGGCTGACCGAGCATTTTAGTGGGAAAAATGGAGCATTAAGGTGAAGCATTTTTTTTTGGACTGGGACGAGGACGAGCGTATGGAGTAGACGCTTTTCTGAGTTCTCCTGAACAAGCCTTTCTTACGATAGGTTTCGCCCAAACAAATGAGTAGAAAGTCTTTCAATGCCACCAAAACCGAGCGAAAAACGAACGCGTGTATCAAGTTCCGAGGAAGAAATTTCAGCTCACGTGCTCGTTGACGACGCCATTTTGAAAGGTATACAGAAGAAGCTAGAAAAGCTGGATATGCTGGACAAAATTAACAATCAGTTATCCACAATTAAGCACGATATTACCAATATAAAGAGCAATGTAACTGAACTTGAAAAAGGCTTAAACGCAGTCAACGACGACGTTGCTGAAATGAAAGAAAGTATGAAGCGGAAGGCAGAATTAAAGCAGCTAGAAGACCTAGAAAGAGAAGTAGAAAATCTTCGCAACAGGTCCCGAAGAAATAACTTGGTGTTTTATAACATTCCGGAAAAGTACGTCGAAAGTACGTCGAAATTGAGCGTGCTCATCGTACTCCGACGCAATTAAACAAAAACAGAAAGAGTCCAAGACCGATTCACGTAGCCTTTCTAAAATACACCGATAAGACGAAGATTCTGGCGAATGCTGCGGTTAGACTTAAAGATAATCCGTTTCACGGAAATCTAATCGGAATTGGAGCTGACTTCGCAAAAGACACCCAAGAACGCCGAAAAGCGCTTATTCCTTTCAAGAAACATCTTCAAAAGAAGCTAGAAGAGCAAGAATGCAGGGTTTTCATAGCTTATCCGGCCATGCTAAAGCACTCGGACTCGAAAGGCAAAGTTATAACTGTAAGAAACGAAGAGCTGAATAAAATGGAAAGCGAAATGGAAAAGTAAAAATGCTATTAGCAGGAGAACGTTAATCGCCGTCTGTTGCATTACAAGCCGCAGGCTCGATTTTCGGGGGATTGCGACGTTCAGCGTCGCAATCTTCGCATATTTCTGAAGGGCGAGGCGCCAAGTCTATTGTTTTGAACCAAGGGTTATATTACATCAAGAGACCCTGAGCCTATCTTAAAGCTGTCAACAATGTTCGTTTTATTGAGCAATCTTTCTTCTTCGACACTTAATCCAGTTTATCTTAAGTGGACACCCAACCTAGTTGCTATTCACGTGCACTGTCGAAAGCATAATATCAAATAGACTTCAAAAATTCTGCATTGGAGCTTCACTCTTCGTCTTTAATTTTAGCCGACCCACTCAATAAACAATAAATAAGAACAATATTACCGACAAATAATTACAACTGAGAACTTGATGAATAAACAATGAAAACAACAACTCAATTATCTCTCAGGGAGATCACCCGCCAAAGCGGATACCCGCGAGGTTTGTTCGGTTTCAACATAGACGGAGGAAATTTTTACAACCCTAGTATAAATCTGACCTGATTGTCACATTTGATCGAAGAGAGATATTTACGCAAAAAAAAACTATCACAGTTCACAAATGATTTAGACATTATCTTAATATTTTACCTTAAACTGTCAAAATTAAAGTATTGCCGCCCGCTGACAAAACTAGCTTTTTTCCGGTTTCCGGTGTACATCAAACACAGGCATCACGCTGAATATTATCCAGACTGAGAGCCGTAGATCAGAAAAAAAATCACAATGACTAAATTTCGCTTTTGAAACCAACGCCACTCGTCGTAAGATTGGGCGCATCGCATAAGACCTAAAGACTTAAGAGGGAGAGAAAATAAAAATCTACTAAAAAAAAACAAAATATGAACAAAAACAACAACTCTGTAACGACTAGCTAAAACACGATCGATTCAAGCTGTGACTTACTTTATACTTTATCACAGCTTCTTAAGAATGGGCGCGCTGCCTGTAAGCCATTAGGAAGAGGAGAGAAAAATCTACCGAATTATACAAACTAAAGCAATGTAAAAAAAGCTGCATTTACTAGCTAAAACACGATCGATTTTAGCTATGTACTATTCACTTTAAGAAAATCTCCCTTCACCTCTTAAACTTGGGCGCGCCGCCTGTAAGCCAAAAGGGAGAGGAGAGAATAATCTACTGATTTACCAAACTAACACAGCGTATAAAAACTGCAATTGGCTAGGTAGTAAAACATGATCGACTCAAACTACGAATGTTTCAATCTAAAAAAATCTCTCTTCACCTCTTAAACTTGGGCGCGCCGCCTGGAAGCCAAGGGGGAGAGGAAAGAGTAACCAAACTAACACAGCGTATGAAAACTGCAATTGGCTAGCTAGTAAAACATGGTCTATTCAGGCTACGAGTTTTTTACCGTTGAAAAAAATCTCTCGTCACCTCTTAAACTTGGGCGCGCCGCCTGTAAGCTAAGAGGGAGAGGAGAGAAAAAATTACTGAATTATCCAAACTAACAACACATGAAAACTGCAATTGGCTAGCTAGCTAAAACATGACGATTCAATCCACGAGTTTTTTACCTTAAAAAAATCTCTCTTCACCTCTTAAACTTGGGCGTGCCGCCTGTAAGCCAAGAGGGAGAGGAGAGAATAATCCACTGAATTATCCAACTAACATAGCGCATGAAAACTGCAATTGGCTAGGTAGTAAAACATGATCGATTCAAGCTACGAGTTTTTTACCCTTGAAAAAAATCTCTCTTCACCTCTTAAACTTGGGCGCGCCGCCTGTAAGCTAAGAGGGAGAGGAGAGAATAACCTACCGAATTATCCGAACTAACACAGCGTATAAAAACCGCAATAGGCTAGCTAGTAAAACATGATCGACTCAAGCTACGAGTGTTTCAATTTAAATATTTCTCTCTTCACCTCTTAAACTTGGGCGTGCCGCCTGGAAGCCAAGAGGGAGAGGAGAGAATAATCCACTGAATTATCCAAACTAACATAGCGCATGAAAACTGCAATTGGCTAGGTAGTAAAACCTGATCGATTCAAGCTACGAGTTTTTTACCCTTGAAAAAAATCTCTCTTCACCTCTTAAACTTGGGCGCGCCGCCTGTAAGCTAAGAGGGAGAGGAGAGAATAACCTACTGAATTATCCGAACTAACACAGCGTATAAAAACCGCAATAGGCTAGCTAGTAAAACATGATCGACTCAAGCTACGAGTGTTTCAATTTAAATATTTCTCTCTTCACCTCTTAAACTTGGGCGTGCCGCCTGTAAGCCAAGAGGGAGAGGAGAGAATAGTCCACTGAATTATCCAAACTAACATAGCGCATGAAAACTGCAATTGGCTAGGTAGTAAAACATGATCGATTCAAGCTACGAGTTTTTTACCCTTGAAAAAAATCTCTCTTCACCTCTTAAACTTGAACGCGCCGCCTGTAAGCTAAGAGGGAGAGGAGAGAATAACCTACTGAATTATCCGAACTAACACAGCGTATAAAAACCGCAATAGGCTAGCTAGTAAAACATGATCGACTCAAGCTACGAGTGTTTCAATTTAAATATTTCTCTCTTCACCTCTTAAACTTGGGCGAACCGCCTGGAAGCCAAGAGGGAGAGGAGAGAGTAACCAAACTAACACAGCGTAAGAAAACTGCAATTGGCTAGCTAGTAAAATATGGTCTATTCAGGCTACGAGCTTTTTGCCCTTGAAAAAAATCTCTCTTCACCTCTTAAACTTGGGCGTGCCGCCTGTAAGCTAAGAGGGAGAGGAGAGAATAATCCACTGAATTATCCAAACTAACATAGCGCATGAAAACTGCAATTGGCTAGGTAGTAAAACATGATCGATTCAAGCTACGAGTTTTTTACTCTTGAAAAAAATCTCTCTTCACCTCTTAAACTTGGGCGCGCCGCCTGTAAGCTAAGAGGGAGAGGAGAGAATAACCTACTGAATTATCCAAACTAACACAGCGTATAAAAACTGCAATTGGCTAGCTAATAAAACATGATCGACTAAAGCTACGAATGTTTCAATTTAAATATTTCTCTCTTCACCTCTTAAACTTGGGCGAACCGCCTAGAAGCCAAGAGGGAGAGGAGAGAGTAACCAAACTAACACAGCGTAAGAAAACTGCAATTGGCTAGCTAGTAAAACATGGTCTATTCAGGCTACGAGCTTTTTGCCCTTGAAAAAAATCTCTCTTCACCTCTTAAACTTGGGCGTGCCGCCTGTAAACTAAGAGGGAGAAGAGAGAAAAATTTACTGAATTATCTAAACTAACACAGCGCATGAAAACTGTAATTGGCTAGCTAGCTAAAACATGACGATTCATTCTACAAGTTTTTCCCCCTTTAAAAATCTCTCTTCACCTCTTAAACTTGGGCGTGCCGCCTGTAAGCTAAGAGGGAGAGGAGAGAAAAATTTACTGAATTATCCAAACTGACATAGCTCATAAAAACTGCAATTGGCTAGATAGTAAAACATGATCGATTCAAGCTACGAGTTTTTTACCCTTGAAAAAAATCTCTCTTCACCTCTTAAACTTGGGCGCGCCGCCTGTAAGCTAAGAGGGAGAGGAGAGAATAACCTACTGAATTATCCGAACTAACACAGGATATGAAAATTGCAATTGACTAGCTAAAACACGATCGATTTAAGGATCCGAGTTCTTTTTACTTAAAAAATCTCTCTTCGCAAAATGCGTTCCTATAATCCATTCCTCGAAATTTGAATCTGTAAATCACTTTCGGTGAAAATCTAACATCGTGCAGAAAATACTAAACGAGCTGGGCCCAGCGTGACATAAATTGAAGAAAATCATCACATTCACGGACAAAAGAATATCGCCTTTAGCTATTCAGATCCAGGAGGCACTTTGGAGAAGACTAAACAACCTAAAACTCTTATTTAGCCGCAAAGGAAGAGATTTACGTTTCAAAAGAGGTCGAAGAAAGTGCTCTTGCATCAGAGGACAAATCATGCCGACCAGAAACAATATGCCGACCAGAATCAATATGCGTGTCATGACCTCTCAGTATGAAACAAGCGGCAAAATTCACATTTACTCATTCAAAGAGTAGAACCCAGAATATAATATTCCCACCAGAGAAAACAATTTTTGGAACAAGCGGCATTTTGGCACGAGGTAAAAGTCGTGTGTTGCCTACCAGCCCCCTTTTTACACTCTGTTAGATGGTTCGAGCATTTTGGCGGGATCACGGCTCTTTTGGCGCGTGTTGTAAATGCCCTTTGAATTATAATATTTGTGCGTTTTGTATAGTGATCGAGGATATACACAATACCAAAAGCAAGTAAATATTTTCCTCTGTTTTCCTCAGTGTCGTCAAACCGGCTTCACCGATGTGCTCGAACTCCGCATGCGAGAGCCATAACAAGCTGCTCCTCTACCTTTTAAGTAATAAAGGTCTCTCTTACCTTATATCGGCGAACACAGTTTCTGTCCTTCGAACATAATGCGAAATAACATCCAGAACTCTTCACGTTGAACTTTTGAAACCATTTCGGCGACAATATGTAACTTACCAGGTAACGTACCTAATAATTATTACTTTGGAGGGTTCGAATTCGACCTTCATAACGCGCTAGATTTTGCCTTTCGCTTAAGAAACGAAAAAAATATTTCTTTTTTTTCCAAGACTTGCACCAAGACCCTTTTTTAACACCAACCATGAATTTAAGTATTTTCATTAAGTGATTTTGACGAGAACCATAGCTGAGTTAAAATATCTCGCTCCGATGGTATAAATTCGGCGCGCAGAAGACAAGCTCTGATATTTGACGCAAATTTGTGTCCTGTCCTAAAATGAGTTTATTGACAGATGAACTGACAGAAAGCGATTAATGTGAACACCTGAGGTGCGCAAGGAAATGTGTCAAGACTAACGCCTTGTAGTTACTTGAGTCCAGTTTGTGGGTATCTCCATGGAAATTAAGGATCCCTGGTGCGTGCACGAAAATCGACCTTGCGGCTCGTGCTAATTGGAGGTTTTTGGAACCCGGCACGGCCAAACTCGTGAACTCCTTCGAGGAGGTAAACTGTTTCTATGTGTTGTTTCGTGTTGTTATTGTTATCCTTTTGTAACTTGTGCGCAATGGGAGCCACTTATCACAAGCTGTGCTTACTATAAGTTTTAATTATATACTCACCATGGCTCTTTTGTGCAAAGTAGTGTAGTTTAATGTAGTGTAGCTCTTAGTGTAGTTTAGTGTAGTTTAATTATTTATTCAATGTTTTGTTTTGTAATACTTTATAATGTTTGCAATAAAGTGTTGAAGCATTAAAAAAAAAAGGTGGAGTATTTTAGTGGGGAAACAAAAGCATAATGTATTGAAAAGCATTGGTGTAGATCAACTTCTGTGACGCAGAGTTGGGGTTGAAAATAGAGCAGAAAGTGCTATTATTAGTGTCAGGCAGAAGGCGGGCAGTAGGCTATGTTTCAAAGATCATCAACAACAATTTTATTACCAGGAGCCTACTCTTGAAACAGCGTAATAAGAACAAGTAAGGACTAAGTACAACCATAACCGTTTACACGGAGGAAGTTGCGCTAATGCTTTATAGACAATTCAGCACAGGGTTCTTAGGTTTCTTGATAGTCCTGTTTGCAAAGGGGTTAGACTTTTCAGTATGGACTTTAGTAAGGCTTTTAAAAGGCTAATAATGCTTGCGCGTAATAAGAACTCTTCGGAAAGAGGGGCACAATCAGGAGGAGCTGGATTATATGTTTCAATCACTGTTATGCCTGATTTTTTGTATGGTTTATCGGTGTACGAAGCCTCCTCTTCTGATCATAACAACGTACAGCATTTTTTAGACAGGTACTGTAAAAGCAGGTATATATCGAGGAAATTGAATGTTAAGGAGCTGCTTGAAAGATCAGATTGCGTATTTTTACAAAGGTATTGAGAACAAATTCACCCCTTGTGAGGATTTTACCAGAAACGTTTTTCACCAATTACGCGCTAAGAAAACCATGCTTTTATTATCCTATAGTAGCAACAGAGCGCTTGAAATCTTCCTATGCGAATAGACGTATCTTAAGCTATGATATTAATTCCTTGATGTAAATAGATGTATAATTGTTCTAAGAGCTCTTAACTGTTTTTTATTTGTTTAACTTATAACTTGAGATATGTATTTTTTTCTTTTGAATTTATTAAAGACAAAGAAAAAGACATCTAATAAGTTTAAGCCTCTCAGCCTGTGGACAGTTGTCTATGAGCAATTTATAAACGTGTGTTGTTCAAGGCTAGATTTATATGTATTTATTTAGTTGTTTTCATCACTTTCATGCTACCCTGCGTGGCAGGCGTTCGAAGGGGAAGGGGAAGGGAATTAAAACTCCCTTTCCCAAAACTCCCTTTCCCTTCCCTTTCGAACGCCTGCCACGCAGGCTACTTTCATGCCCTCAAACAGGCCCTGTACCGCTTAGACGTCATATAAGATTAAACCAATCAAATTCCACGTCTCTTGAGGCGCATTCTTGAACTTGGTAGATTCGGTTGTCTGCCATATCAAGACGGCTTTGTTTGGTTGTGGTCTACTTCGCAGCGACTTCTTAATTCTTTGCCATTCCGTCTGTACACCCGCTAGAGTAGAGTAAAATCATACCTTAGACGACAGTAGGTTTCTAATAACGACAATTATGAACGTCCCTGTTTTGACCGCCTCTCTTTTTTTATTACTTGTTTATATCGGAAACGAAAAAACTGACCAACACGCGTTACTTTCAACACCAATAATGCTACTAATATTCAATTAGAAGGAGTTGACATACTTTTAAATATGACGATGACACGAATATTGTAATTCCGTTGTGGAAAGATGGAGTTGATCAGTCACCGGAAGTGGTGGGAATTTTTCACGTTGGTCTGAAAAAAAAAATCGCCATATTATGTAATCCCGGAAAGTGCAAAGAACTCACCATGCGTAAAAAATGGGTTTGTAGAGGAACTGTGTAAAATACATAACATTCCGCAAGGCAGCGAGCTTAAACTATTAGCTGTGATATTCAAAAGCTTGTTAAGGCTAATTAAAGCTTCAACGTAATAAGAACTCTTCGGTGTGTGTGAGTAATTGTCGAGAGTCTGAAATAATAAACTAGGAGTAATTGGAGCTTGGGAGAGTGCGTTCGATATGTTTATAAGGCGTACAGGTAGCAGTTGAGGAGGAAGGGTGGATGGCAAGTTATTGCGATAGATTAAGCCCGGTTTCCATATGATCGCTACGATCGCTGAGAAAGAAAAGTTCAGGGATCATATGGAAACCACTCTTCAGCGATCGCAGCGACAACGATCGCTGAGATAGAACTTTTTATATCTCAGCACAGGCAGCCCAAGCGCACTATTTGTGGGTTCGGGCTTCAGAGGTCATTTGGTCGGAATATGCTAGAATTATTAGTGTATTATCTAATGCCAAATAAATGCAAAAAGTCTTAAAGATATGAAGTCTTCTTGTTTGTCTATCGGTACTAGTAGCCTTTAAGATAAAGAAAATCGATATTTCTTGCATTATTGCATGTGATTCGGGCCCTTATTGTTCGAATTTTATCACATGTATTCGAATCTACAACGCTAAAGAAAAAAAAAATCATGATCACGCGAAATATCTATTCAAAAAGCTCCCTTACCTTTCGTTCATAGCCACTCTGTGTCCTACGGCTGGTTTAAACGCCGTTTAGTCGACTTTATTTCCATCGAGTACTGAACACTATAAAAGAAGGGAAGCTTCAATATTTCAATATGAATCAATATTTCGCGTGATCATGATTTTTTTTTTCCTTAGCGTTGTAGATTCGAACACATGTGATAAAATTCGAACAATAACGGGCCCGAATCACATGCAATAATGCAAGAAATATCGATTTTCGTTATCTTAAAGGCTACTAGTACCGATAGACAAACAAGAAGACTTCATATCTTTAAGACTTTTTGCATTTATTTGGCATTAGATAATACGCTAATAATTCTAGTATATTCCGACCAAATGACCTCTGAAGCCCGAACCCACAAATAGTGCGCTTGGGGTGCCTGTGGTTTTTCCGAATAAATAACATAGACTTAAACTGTTCGTTTGTCCGGTGCAGAAAATATCACGAGTCATGATGAAATGGCGCCGCCGAGCTTCACATCTGAGTAGATTTACTTTGTGGCACAACGGCCGCCGAAACTTTTGAAAGATGAACGTTTTGGAAAATTCAGCAAACACAGATCGACAGTAGACCTTCAGCAAACTCTTGATGTACGCTTTACGGAGATTCAGCAAACTTTTAAAAGATGAACGCTTTACGAAGACAGAATAGCAGACCTCAGCAAAAGTTTGAAAGATTAACGTCGAAGACACACTAATCACCACGTGAGTTAGTGCGTCAAAGTGAGGCAAAACGTAAGCAAGCGCCTCAAAGCGAGGCAAATGTGTGTCGACACAAATGCAATCTCGAAAAACCTCGCTTATTGATTGCACAGGAAACCCAAATAATGCACTGAACACCCCAAAGAAATTGGGGGTTGCGTTCTCGTACCTCGAACGCAATAATTATAATCGCGATAATTAATAATAATAATAATTTATGTATAATTGATAAAAAATAATATATTTCTCCATGTTCCCTAAATAATAGCAGGGAGATGCACATTATTACTGCTAAAGTACAAAGCAAAAAAAATCACAAGTTCCAACACGATTTATTAAAGAAGATTCCATCCCACAATAAAGTTCACTGCCGAAATATCAGACAATGAAATCTTTCCTTGAAACAATAGTTTTCAACAGAGAGCGACTCTCAGGGAAATCAATCTTGGACATCAAAACCCACTATAAGCCGACTGAAACCTTGCAATATACACATTTTACCTCTTGCAACCCTCCAGGGGTAAAAAGAGGTTTCATTAAAGGCGAAGCAATAAGATTGCTTCGAACAAATTCTTCAAAAACATTTAAAGAGTGCTTCGCGAACTTTAACAACGCCTCGAAGCACGCGGGTATCCTAAAAAATCCTAAACGAGAAATAGAAACGTCGTTGTCTTAGGTCAACTTCGACTTATTATAAGACAATAGGCGCTAAAACAAAAGCAAAAAAGTACAGAGAGTCGATTTCCTTTCGTTACAACATGTCACCCAGCGGTACAGGATCTTAAAGAGGCACTGATGGCAATTGGAGTCGATTAGAAAATCAGCCTCTTCTGAAAACAATTTTTAAAGACCTCCGATCATATCCTACGAAAGAGGTAACCTACATGCTTGTAAGAGCAAAACTGTAACTTGAAGGCAGCTGCCGGATAATGCGACGCAACCACAAGAACCACTTTGTCCGGGCAGACTTCCTTTGTTCCTTTGGTTGTTGTTATCAATTTTTTAATTCCTGGGAAATGTTGAACCGAAGAAGACAGTAAATAAATGACAACCACCGAAATAGAAGGATAAAAAACATCAGCTGAGATCATAACTGAAAACAAACAACGGCTCAATGTAACTATTTATTTCTCTTATGTTATTTTGGATAAATAATAAACGTTGAGTATGTATGTCTTATGTCGGACTTCCCACTTGCCTTTATCGGAATCTCGACATATGGTTCTCGACTATCGACTTAGTACTCTGGACAATTACTCAAACTCTTCTTCGGTAAGAGGGGGACAATCAGGAGGAGCTGGATTATCTGTTTCAATGAATTGTTATGCCTAATTTTGAGTGATTTATCGGTGTACGGAGCCTCCTCTTCTGTACAGCGTACAGCATTTTTTAGATAGGTGCTATAAAAGCAGGTATATATCGAGGAAATTGAATATAAGAGAGCTGCTTGAAGGATCAGATTGCAGTATTTTTAGAAAGGCATTTAGAACAAATTCGCCCCTTGTGAGGATTTTACCAGAAACGTATTTCACCAATTACGCGCTAAGAAAACCATGCTTTTATCATCCTACAGTGGCAACAGAGCGCTTCAAATCGTCCTATGCGAATAGACTTATCTTAAGCTATGATATTAATTCCTTGATGCAAATAGATGTATAATTGTTTTAAGAGCTCTTAACTTTTTTTGTATTTGATTAGATATTAGATGTCTTTGAAAGACATCTAATAAGTCTAGCCTCTCAGAAATGTGGACAGTTGTCTATGAGCGATTTATAAACGTGTGTTGTTTTAAGGCTAGATTAATATGTATTTAATCACTGGTTTTCATCACTTTCAGGCCCTGTACCGCTTATGACGTCATATAAGATTCCATGTCTCCTGAGGTGCATACTTGAACTTTGTAGATTCGGTTGTCTGCCATATCAAGCCGACTTTGGTTCTGGTCTACTTCTCTGTGACTTCTTAATTCTTTGCCATTCCGTCTGTACACCCACTTTGGAAAGCTTTTTTAGAGTGACAAGAGTAGAGTAAAATGATACTTTAGACAACAGTAGGTTTCTAATAAGGCCAAGTATGAAGGCTTCTATTGTGGCCGCCTCTCTTTTTTTATTACTTGTTAATATCGGAAACGAAAAATCTGACCAAAACGCGTTACTTTCAGCACCAATTATTCTACTATCCTGCGTCTTAAACCTATTTTCACGTTTGTACTCTATATGAAGCGTCCCGTTGTTTTATAACATGTATCAAAATAAACCAATTTTGTGTTAAACCAATATCTGACCTTTCATTTGCCATGTTGACAGACGAACCCCAACAAATCCCCGTGGGAGGCAAATCATTCGATTGGCAATAATAGAAAGGTGGGAAATAACAAAAACGGTAACATTTGTAAAAATAACAATTATTCACCGAAGTGGAGGTGGCTAGTGGTGTATATTTAACGAGGCCACTAGCCACTGACACTGAGGTGAATAATTGTTTTAGTATATACTAAATGAGTGAGATAATTGAGTACAAAAATTATGATTTTTAACTCATTTACTGTTGCCAACGTTTACAATTTTGGCGCGCAATGACCGAACGACCGCGGTCGTCGCTTTTTCTTGGCGACAAATAAAACTTTTGAAGGCATTTGTTTAGCTCTTGCGGGAGAATTTCTTCAAAAGACGTTGTGAATTCTTTTTGTATTTAAAATCATTCTGTAAAAAGATTATTAAATTTAATTTTAAGCTTATTAATGAACAAGTGAGTAAAGTAACGCAAGACTTAGTCCAGTGCATTTGTAAACAAAAAACTTTTCACCGGCCTTCAGACAAGTCAAATTGTCAAGGATTAAAAACAGTAAATTAGTTGCAACCTGATTGCCCCTGACCTGTACTGGAAATTCGTTCAATCATTTTTTGTTCCATAGTCATGCATGGATGAAGTGACAAATCGGTTTCGCTTTTTCTTGCAACAATCGAGCTGGATTCTTTTTTTTCTCTATCTGGTCTTTCATTCACATTTGACGCACTGTAAATTCTTACCCAATCTGCCGACAAATAGGGGGTGTTTTGCGAGAGGGGTGATGAAGAGTGAAGAAAGAAGAAAAAAAACTTGGCCTACTTCACCCTATAATATTGGTGCATTTACGGAATTGAAAGCCTTTACAAATGTTATGCCTTCATTAGAGTATGAGTAACGTCTGATTCAATCCATGACTTACCAGATGTGGTTGCTATAGTAGCTGAGATTTTTAAAAACTCCTCATAAGTGTAGCAGTGTGTCTTCCCTACTAGCAGAATTAACCGAAAAGGAGAATCTGCGAGCAGGGAACAGTGTGTCACAAACTATCAGGCACGTCTAAGATCTGGATCTTGATATTGCTCTGTGCGTGATTTAAAGGACGTTATTATATGGCTTCAATAGTACGCGTGCTCTGATTGGCTGCCTAGCGGGCAAGATTTCCCTGTAATGACCGGGTTTTATATATTAGCTAAGTGTCCAAGGCATATACAATCTGTGTTTAACTTGATAGTGGACATCCAAGTTATGGTCAGTTGACAGCTGTCAAAAAAGGTATCCACTGACCAGTGCCACATGGTTGTATCGCGGGCTCAAAAGTACAACTCTTTGTGGTGACGTGTTTTTTTAAAGTTAATTGCTGACCAGTTATTGGTTTTAACTGATCGCAGGCTTAATAATTACTTCCGGTGTTTTATACTAATAACACTAAGAAGGCTATATAATAAACAACTTATTAACTTTGTCCGTTCGGTCATTACAGGGAAATCTCAGACCTTAGCCCTGATGTACTGACCTCGCTATTGCTCGGTCAATACATCAAGGCCTCGGTGTGAGATTTCCCTGTCATGATCGAACGGACGAGGTTAATAAGTGGTATATAACGTGGTGAGCTTAAATGTCCCAACCCAAATCGCCTCGAAAGTAGCAATTATATCCTGTATAATCTCACTGATAGAAACCTTATCAGAGACAATGGTTTAATGAAGAGCCCATAGAGCGTCAGTCTAAAAGGGATAAAATTAAGCAAAGTTTTTGTTTTTAAATAGGCTGAAATCTATGGCGTTCCATTTCCGGCAAAATTCAATGTTCTATTTCACATTGTACTTTGCACAATCTATCGTGCATTTTGTGTTTGTCATTTGAGTTTAAACTCGCGATTCAACTTTTTTGCATTCAACATTCAACTTTGATTCATGCAACATTCAAGTTTTCGCTTTCGACATTCATCTTTTCATAAGCAACAGTCAAGTTTTCTAATTCGATCTTCAAGTTCAGTGGAATGTACATTCATTTTTTCGCATCTAACATTTAGTACTTGTCCTTTAAGTTTTCGCTTCCGACATCCGACTTTGGACATTGTACTTGCAAGTTTCCGCATTCGACATTCAACTTTCTTGAATTCAACTTTAACCCGCTGGTCAGCGACCGATGGAGATCGTGGGCTCAATTGACCTGACCCACCCCCGCTCAAATGATGGTCGAGAGTCGGTCGAGAGACTTCCCAGTGGAGTGGACTAAGGAGACCTTCTCCACTCCCGATAACCCAGACGTCGACACACGTCGACAACAGATAGAACATGGCCGATCGCCAGGATGCCGCTGCACAGTCTTCGAGGGAGGTGAGTGCTGTCCAACCGACTGTCTCATCTGGAATTGTAAATTGTAAATTGTAAATATCTTATTATCCACTCCCAACAGGGCTTTTCAGGGATAATTTACAACACTGGTTGGGGGACTTTGCCAGACTGCTTAGGGTGCAGTTTACAAGTACTGAAGGAATGAGTGATGATGCTCCCATACATGAGTGTGAAAGTGAAATAGTCCACTACACCGGGCACTACGTGCCCTACTCTTTACGAAGAGTGTGTGGGTTCTTTAACGTCCCACAGAATTATTACATGTGCAAGGGCTTGTGAGACGGGGCCTACGGTTTATCGTCCTTATCCGAGAAGACTAGAAAGTCTAACCATTTGCAGATGTTATTACAAAGGCAGCACTTTCTCCTCCGTTATTTAAAGACGCTGAGTGTTGGTCCGGCCGGGGTTTGAACCTACGGCCTCCCGCTCAGCAGACCGGCGCTCTCCCAACTGAGCTAACCGGGCGGAGGTTGGAAAGGTGTATTTCATGAAAAATCCCTGAAATACTTAACCTGAATTCCCATACAAATCCTTTATGTTCGCGGCCATTTCATCAAGGACTGAGCAATTCGAGACCGCCCATATTAATGATTAGGGGTCGACCGTTTGTCTTTTAAGGGGGGGGGGGGGGGGGGGGTTTGGGTGATTGACTTTGAGTAAAAATCTGTTTCCCAAACCTGTAACATATTTTTCTCCAGCATTACATGCCACAAGAGATTTTTTTTTCAGTGCTGGATAGTTTTTTCTGAAATCACTTACACACGAGAGCTTGGGTAGCCTCCCACGCAGACGTCCTATGGGGTATTCGGGAGGAATGCTTAACGAATGCCGGACGAATCCCCTTAATATCCCCTTAACGTCTGAGTAGGAGGCTAGACTAGGCTTGGGCCGCCTGAGGGGTTTTTATGCAGACCGATTTTTGATTCCAGGTGTGCAACAAATCAAAGTTCATTCCTTTTCAAAAATAAAGAAACGAGTAAAATACACAATGATAAGAGTGTTGCAAGCAAAAGCTTTCGGAAATATTTCATTCTACGATCGATGCCTTCCAGTACACAGCGCGCGTGAAGTGATCAAAATCAAGTTGGCGCTATTTATGGCTCAGTCAATTCCAAGCGTGCCCATCCTTCCCCCGGCATTATTTGTAGGGCATTTGTCATTTTGTTTTGGAAAAACTTCAAATGCCCCACAGTGGGGCTTTAAAATAGGGTACAAATGCCCCACCCCGGGACAACACCAAAATTTCATTTTCCAGTAAATAAACTGCAAATACCAATGCAAATTTATAGGAAATCTGTAATAATCTGAATAAACTCGCGCTTGAAGCACCCTACGCAAATCGCTCCTAGCCGCTTGTTAAAATTATATTTATTGCAAAAAAAGATCACACTGATCTGATTTTAAATATCAAAGACAAAACTATAAACTAGAATTTTAACAAGACCTCTATTATTTTCGAAGATGTTTAATATAGTGAATGAAAACAAACAACCGACGAGATTAATATGAGTATTTTCCCATCATGATGGAACCGTTTCGTCAGCGTATCGTCGCATTGATCGCAAAATACATAAAGTTTATATTCACTTTTGTACATCTCACAGAGTCTTCTAGGCCTTTCTGCCTGAAACATTCACGGCACAAGGAAAGTGTCTTTCCTTTAAACGCTTCAAACGATACATTGATTGTTTTTCATCCACATGCGAACTGATCAAGATGGCGGGATAGATGCAAAACATGCTGTGGGGTAGGGAAGTGATGAAGTGAAAACCACACATATCTTTTTAGAGCATTTTTAGACAATATTTTTAATACTGGCAGTATTAAAAATATTTTTTATAGAAATATCTAAAGCTATCTGAATGTTCATATTTTTAAGTGAAGTATTGAAAAAGGAACGACGTTAACCTCTTCTAGGAGAATTGACAAATACCCCACCCCCGGGCAGAGGTTTTCTCACAAATCCTCACCGCCGGGACCGCCAAGATGACAATTGCCTGACAAATGCCCAGGGGACGGGGATGGGCACGCTTGGAATTGTCTGAGCATTATGCGTACATGTATGCTTGTGTCGGCGCGAACACGAACTTTATTGAACACATAACTTCTTCATACTTGACAAAGGGAGATTTGTCAGAAAACCTTTACCCGGGGGTGGGGCATTTGTCAATTCTCCTAGAAGAGGTTAAAGTCGTTCCTTTGGGGAGCAAGGGATGGCGCAGTGGTGAGAGCGCTCGCCTCCCACCGATGTCGCCCGGGTTCAACTCCCGGCGTCGACGCCATATGTGGGTTGAGTTTGTTGTTGGTTCTCTCCCTTACTCCCAGAGGTTTTCCTCCGGGTACTTCGGTTTTCCCCTCTCCTCAAAAACCAACACTTCCAAATTCCAATTCGATCTGGAACGCACGGACACGTTTAAACGAGTTCATATGAACTCCTAGGTGCTTCTTGGGTAAACAAGCAATTTACAATTTTATTATATTCTTTTAAAGGTTGCATAGAAGACAGACGGTCAGCTACCCTCAAGAGAGTGGCTCTCACCTCGCTTTAACTAGCAGGTGCAGCAGCATCTTGGCGATCGGCGGCTTTTATATATCACACGGTCGTGAACACGTCTGTCGACGTCTAGTTTGTCGGGAGTGGAGAAGGTCTCCCGAGTGCACTCCACTGGGAAGTCTCTCGACCGACTCTCGACCACCATTTGAGCGGGGGTGGGTCAGGTCAATTGAGCCCACGATCTCCATCGGTCGCTGACCAGCGGGTTAAAGTTGAATTCGAAAAGTTGAATGTCGAATGTGGAAACTTGCAAGTACAATGTCCAAAGTCGGAGGTCGGAAGCGAAAACTTAAAGCCGGGACAAACGCTAAATGTTGGATGCGAAAAAAAATGTAGTGGTTTGTACATTCCACTGAACTTGAAGATCGAATTAGAAAACTTGACTGTTGCTTATGAAAAGTTGAATGTCGAAAGCGCAAACTTGAATGTTGCATAAATCAAAGTTGAAAAGATAGGCATACGCCACGCTTATGACAGACATTGCACATGTGAAGATGATAGCCACCTACGTGAAAAAATCACAAACAGACAAAATTTTCGATCAGAACTGGATGGGTAACTAATTCCATGCAGAAAAACTTAAAAATCCCGATATAAAAAAGCAAAAGCAGAAAAAAACCAAGAACCTAAATCACCTTATATAGAACACCCAATTCTGTTTCACACTTATATCCTTTATTGTCAACACCAAGGTGCTCGATAGAAACTGAAGAGTTAGCTGTGAAATCTGTTGCTCCTTTTCCGATGTTTGTTCCTTGAATGGCGTTTACTTTATCAACAATGTTTCCCGGTGACTCAGAGTTTGTATCCATCTTTGACTCTTCGTTCATCTGTTCATCAGTAGCGGGGTGAACTCCTATCAATCCATAAACTATACTCACAAGAACACTTATTTTTTGTTGAATGCAAAAAGTGGAATCGCGAATTTAAACTCAAATGACAAACACAAAATGCACGATAGATTGTGCAAAGTACAATGTAAAATGGAACATTGAATTCTGGCGGAAATGGAACGCCATAGTAATCTTCCGGAACCAGTCGATTACAATGCACTTTTATCTGACCACACGATACGTTATTTTAAAATATGTTAAAAACATTTGTAAACACTTCACCCTTTTTTTCATAAATGAAAACACTGCAACACCCATCTCAATGTGATCTAAGAAAAAATTACTCAACAGATGAACTCCAGCAGGGCTGGAGGGAGTAGCGCGCGAGTGCTGTAGTTTTCTGCGGGGGACCTGCGAGAAGATTGAGAGGGATTTTCCCCCGTAGCACCGTGGCTTAGCCCTCGCTTCGCGTATGGCAGCTCCACCTTTAAGAAGGTACCTCAATCCCGCCAGCTGAGCAGGCTACACGAACTCAGCCCATCCAATTTGTTTCGATTTTGTTGCGATATGCTGTTACGGAACGAAACAATATAACGCCTCTAGTAAAACAAAAGTAAAGACCGCATAAGTAGAATAATTGCCTGTACTTACCATAAACACCTTCTTTCCTGCAAGTAAAGCACGAAACTTGTCCTTAATATACTGAGATACTGAAAGTCTTTCTACGTTATCATAGGGCTATTTCTTTACATTTGGAAGCCTATTGCATATTTTTTCGGTTTCACTGAATTATGGTGACTCACATGGGATGGAAACCAGAAATAACTGCTAGACAACTACACAAAACGATATACAGGGAAATCGTATCATTGATAAAATTAAAGTGTAACTTGTCTTTAATAGAAAAATGGCCGATTGGAAATAACACGACTTACCTAAGGTAATTATAGCAGATGCTTGCAAATGCAAAGACCTTTTGTAGGGCTTTTCGTGCGGATGAGTTGTGGCACGTGTAGTTTTTTGTTTCGATTTGGCTTTTTCTTTCAGTGCTGTAACGTGGCCCAAAATGACAAACAGACCGAAAAAACAAGCGAAAGAAACTAGAATTTATAGAAATTCGTTCTTCTTTGGGCTGACCCGAAAATGAAAACTCCATTTAATGTATGATGGTTTAGTGCAAAGACCCATAAATGATTTTTCTTCTTCCCTTTTTGTTTCGCTTGACTTTCACTGTCAGAGCCGTCACTAGTTCAAAAACGGCAAACAACTCTACAGAAAGATCGGATGCACCTTCTGCAATTCCATGGTAATAATAATAATAGTAATAATAATGATGATGATGATAATAATAATAATAATAATAATAATAATAATAATAATAAAAAGGTGCTCAGTGTATGAACAGAATGATTGACTTGAGTGACTGATGCTCTAGGTGCATGATTTGCGCCCGGCTGATGCACAAAAAGAACACCAGCAAAGACTGTGATAATAGATAATAATAATAGAAGGTTTTTATTGGCCATTTAAAGAATTCTGTATGCGCGTACAACAGTAAATAAAGTCTAAATGAAACTATATAAAGTAATCATTCCTAAAAAGAAACGTTTTCAAACGTTGCTTAAAAGTAGAAACAGATTCAGAGTTTTTGATATGATCAGGTAGACTGTTCCAGATTATCGGTGCATAACGTGAAAATGAGCGGTGTCCATAAGCCAAGGTATTAACAGAAGGAACTTGTACGAGCAATCTATACCCCAGATCTGGGTAGCGCTTCTGATTGGTTGAAACAAATTTCCCACGCGACACGACCAATCAGAAGTACTACCCAGATCTGGGTAGTGTCACGTCATCAGTATGGAATTTCAGCGCTCGTTTCTCAGACGTCATTTCGCAGGGAAACCAGTGGTGGTGTCACAAAATGTCGGCTGTTTTCTCTCAGATATAAAGAAGAATAAGGATTTCTACGAGTCCAAATATATGAAAGGATAAGGACATCTGTCCCTCAGGTATTTAAAACTGAGGCCTTGAATTAAAAACACTACGAAAAGAGGCACCTTGCAGCTGTATCATTTTTTAAAATTTATTACGCCCTGCATATAATCAAACTAAGAATTATTGTAACTGGGTATTTATCGTTTTAGGAGAATGAGAAACCACTTTTCTATCGAAGGTATAAAAAAGGCTACCAGTAAGTTGAAACATTGACTTGGAGCTTCACCTCCCGGTATAATACAATGCTCATTAGCTCCCCGTCCCCCGGGATACGTGCATATAAGATCCAACTAGTGAGTAAAATAGGCTGACGGGACAGAAACTAATAGGCTATGTTAACGCTACACTGGTTGGTTTTTCTTGCCGACACGTAAAGTTATCCGTTATGGTGTCAGCACCTATCCGGTATGTAACTTCTCGCTTTAGAAATCGGCGTAATGCAGCTTTGCTCTGCTATAGAATCGCGCCGAAATCACTGCTCCCATGTGTCAACAGAAGCCAAATCCGGTATTAGCCTCGTGCCGGCCCAAAAGCAGTCCGATATAGCGTGAACATAGCCGAAGACATAGCCGATAGGCCATAATGATTCTTTTAGGACGACGCGGGAGGCTCGTGCCCTCTGGATAAATAATTAAACAGTTTTCTTTCTTGCCCTCTTTTTGTCCAAGCACTGCAGAGCCTGCTTCGAAGGTTTGCATGTTTATCGTTCAGTAACGTGCTCGCACTCAAATGGACGGCCTTCAGGCAGCTCAACCTTGGGCTTGCTGTGCTTGTTCGGCTGCATTTTCCATAGTGGCGTTCTAAGAAATCAAAACAAGATATTACAAAAAACAAAAATTAACCATTTTTGCAGCATTTCAATAATAAGAGCTCCAATCCCGGGGCTCCAATGCAAGTTCTCAGTTTCTCTTTTCTCTAAAAGAAACAGTATTTGACCGTATTTGACATTATGCGAGCCCTTTTTAAAGAGTTTGACTTAAAAGTCACACTCTTATAAATAGGTGTAAATGACTTGATACAAGGCCACATAATTACTGCATTTTCTGTAGTGAATCATTCCTTTTCGAAGACAGCTGGGATTTGCACAACTGTAATTGATAAGGCAAACGTGTTGATCCTAATTTAATTTTTCGGCCAAACTGTAAGTATTTCATTACAGCACTTTGAAGAGCACCGCCACATTGAACGCACAGGCAATGAAATAGTCGATCAACTTTGCAACAACCTACTAACAGTTATGTGATGAGGACATTGGAGTATGACTTCTAGGGTTCGTTTCGGTTAATTCCTTTCTTGGCTCACCTTTAGGTCACTTTACAAAGAAAAGAATCGAGTGAAGCATTGGATTCAAATCCCTCATCGTGAAATAGACTAGTGGTTCTTTCCAACTTCCCCACTTTAGCAAGTCTCTATTATTATTATTATTATTATTATTGTTATTATTATTATTATTATTATTATTATTATCATCATTATTAGTCAGGCTTTCTTTCAGGAAGAGCCGACTATAGGTCTGGCCTGGGTTTTATATTACTACTTAAAGTAAGATCTGCTTTTTAAATCATTTTTGCTCCCTGTAATCCGATTGGCTCTCAGCAGTGTAAGATTTATTTTCATGAGTGGCATAATTTTTTGGCTTTTAATCGCATATGGTCTTAATCGCCGCATCATTTTCGTTCCAAATTACATCGGCCCTTTTTGCATATAAAATAAGGTGTGCTATTTCAAGTTACACTGCTTTACAAATCGCCAACTGTTTATATATCGGTAAAATGTTGGTACAGTTGTACTGACAAAAATCCCGTATTTGGACGATTTCATTGTTAATTGTGTGATTTCAAATTGGAAATTGAAAAATCATGTTTGTGATTGCGCACTGAACGACCATTTGCGCTCCACTCTGAGTTTAATTACCATGTTATAACTCCAATTGCACGTGTTTGTTAAATCACATGTTTCTTATCGGTCACCCAGACAATGATTCATTACGTTTTTTTCACGTTTTTTGTTAGGGAGGAAAAAATTTTTATCGATCCTGGTAGGTCTGGTTTGTCGTACTTAAAAATGAACTCAGTCTGTTCGGCAGTGGAAGCTGCTTTCACAAAACCTGTTTTTTCTCAACTCCCATAAAAAGTCTGTAGTTTTACATTCCTGTAAGCAGCCAGCCCCAGCTACAGACACCTTTTTCGCTTTTTAAGGGTGTCAACTGTAGTATAACTGACTAACTGAACTGTAGAAAAAAAAAATAAAACAAAACAAAAAACAAGCAAGAAACAAAGCATTTTTTGCCTTTCATACATACCACTAAGCGAGAGAACAAATCAGCCATTTGTTTAACATACTGATGGTGATTTCTTTTTGTTTTCCTTGGTTTATGCTTCGAACGGCGAGCTCTTCCGCTGAGCCGAACTTCAAATCCTTGTGTGCGTTCAAGCAGAACACAGCTAAAAATCAGCCATAGGAAAATAAAGGTAAAGATACGTTTGGTGAAATCCATCGTTAATAGGAATCTTGGTTTGTAAATTACTGTAGCCGGAGAGAGGACAGTTGTTAGGATTAACCTTTAGCGTCTTTCTGAAGGCCAGTGGGCCGGTGGCCTGCCTTAAGAAAACGTTTTGAGTGTGCCTCCGGAAGATCTCTGGTGTCGCGATGTTGACAGCACCACTGTCCGCAGTCACAACACACTAAACGTAATCGTTTTTAATTATTACCAAATGCAGTATAAAAAGCAAAAATAAAAGAAGGAGAAGGAGAAGATTGAAGCAGAGGAAAAAAATCGCTTAATGAAGGTGCGGGAATCTTATAAAGATCTGATTTCATTTTAGAGGTAAAATCATTGAAATATCTTACTGAAAAAAAGAAAAGGTTTCGAAAAAACATACCAGATTTCAGATCAGGTTGAGGTCGTCTTATAGGTGATGCATTCCTATCTAGGTAATGAACCGAGATAATGGATCTAGACACCGACATAGACGTCGAAACGTGCCATATTTCAGACAATGGTCGTCCTCACCGCTACCCTGGGTTGCAGAAAATTTTTTTTTTTTCGGGGAAGCGAGAAGAAAAGAATTGCCAGTATTATAGTGGATATGAAGCAACGTGGCCTTTTTAGGAATTAGAAAACAATTCACATAAATCTCATAAAATGATTTTCTCATATGTTAACAGACTTGACAGGTGGCTTCTAAATTTAACTTTTTAATTGCTGTAATCAGTTCGGGAGTATGCCAGTTTTGGAAGAAGCGAAAACAATGGTCTACGTCACCAACCATAACATGATCACCATGGCGATGGCCATTTTCAAAACATACAAAATGGCGGACAAGGGAGAGGAAAGAGTATTGACAGAAATTCTCGTTTATTCTTGTTTCATCGAGCCTTTTATTTGTCTTCTCCTTACTATGAATTGGGAAGTACCTTGAGGACAAGGAGTAACCATTCTTGCGCTATAGTTCTTCGCTTATTGCGCGCTTTGTAGGCACTTCGTACTCACTGCGTATGTAATCAGTACATCGAAAATAGGTAAGCACGCTAACAAGTTTCTGCCTATTTCTTTCATTAATTTTTTCTATTATAAGAAAAAAGAATGCTTTGGAAACAACTAAAAAAGTGAGTTGTTCTATAATTTATTTCCTTATGTTTGCAAAGAGTAAGTTTTACTATAATTTTTCCCGTTGCTTCTGTTTCTCTCTCGGGGAGTGAGCGACTTGCCGGAGAAGACGGCTGTAATTCAGGTTATTGTTTTGGTGCAAGCGTGTCATTTGTGAGTAAAATATCTGTTTTTTCGAATATGATGTTTTGTTGGGGTATGTCCTGAAGCGGTTCCGTCCAGGTATACAACAGGTTTACAAGGGATTTCTGCGGGTATTGTGTCCGTGTTTTCTTCTTGAAAACCAAAAAGTGAAAATCTTGCTTATCATTCCTTATCATTTTTCTTTGTCCCGATTTAAAAAAACCTACTGCTTTCAATTATTCCACCGTTTGAAGTTCACTGATTATTTGCTCAAGCTTAACAAATGCAAGAGACTCTTTAGAATTTAATATACATATTGGAAAACTAAGAATGCCTGTTGTTTTTGGATATATTGATTAAAATGGGATACTATAGTCTTGTAGTCCACCGGATTTGACCAGAGGTCAGATATCAACAGGGTTATGGGTTGTTATAAAATATCCTCTTATATGGGATTTGATGTATATCCGAATAATACTAAATTATTGTTTTTAACTCTGGGGTTGCCTTCAAACCAAAGGCATTGTAACTTTGAGGAGCACTTTTCTCCAAGTCTTCTCTGTGGGGACCCTCAAACAATTCTATTAGACAAGGTTTGGCCTAAAATAATAATGATTACTGCACTTGGCATGCACACAACATAAGTTTTCCAAAGTTCTTTTACATAGTTCTCCATGGTTCTATTGAACAGCACTTTCAAGAAAACAAAGCTCACACATCAGAGTAAAGATACAATTATAAAAGTTATTAATTTTATTGTTACATTTTGTTTTTTGTAAATAAACATTTTATTTCTGGTCCTGACATAAACTACGAGCAAGGGAGCTATGCAAGTCACGCAGACCATCAGCAAAAATAAAGTGAAAACAAGTAAAAACTGCAAATTTTACAGATTATGGTTAAGCATTCTTTTTACTGATTAGGGTTTAGGTTGGGGTTAGGGTTATGATTGAGTGCTGTTTAGGGTTAAACACTTATTTACCATGGTTAGCTTTCAGTTAATTCTTTTGGTATTACTGTTTTTTGATTTTTATGTATTGTTTTCAATGAGTCGTATCTGACCTGCATGACTCGCTGCCATGGCTCGCTGGCTCGCATATTATACACAGTCTTATATCTCAAAATCTTGTATTTTTAACAACTTCTTGGACATGAAAACCAAAAACCAAAGCTTAATTGATATAATGAAGACAGTAGCAGCTGAAATAGGTTTTCAATAGTTATCTTGTGAGATGTCTCTCATGTATTATTTATTAGGAAGGATGATTTGTTGAAGACGATACATTAATATAGATGCTTTTTCATCGAGAGAATCTCAATAATTTAGGATTTATTCAAATACAAACATATTCAATATTATGACATAAAATGTGGGCTTATTGCTCATGCAAAGGTATTGATGGGGGAGAGTGTGGCATTTTTCCTGTTTCAGATTGACCTTTGCACAGCACAGGGACTGAACATATTGTGTATTTGGCATTTGTAAAGTATAAACAATATTTGACGCAAGGGATTGAACATTATGTGGAGAAAATCTTCACAAGCCTCCACTTCCATGACTCCTTCCTCATCTATCTCCTTTAAAGCCCCTTGCATGAATAAGGGCCACAGTCTCTTCTATGGTTGAATGGCCACTGAGTGTGAGCTTCCACTCATAAGGTATATAGGCCCCCCCTCCAACCTGTTTCCCTCTTACCCATTTTTGAGAGGGAGGAGGGGCTTTTGTGGTGGTAGGTAAGCCTGTGACCACACTACAAAGAAACAAAAACACATGTTTGATTTTACTGAGGTAGGGTTGAATTTGGACATTAAATTTTTTATTACAGAGTAACATGAGGCGAATCTAAAGCAACATTTTGCCCTCAGAGCACAAATATGTCGTTCTGAAGATATTTAACATTTGTCTTCCTCGTTCCTTTTCCCAGCTTTTTGGCACAAACGCGACAACATGTTTGTAATATGTCCGTTTGTCTACATTTTGGACGAACATCCTGATCAAAATATAAGAAATCAATATAAGAACCTACTCACACTGATTTAAAACTCATTCCGCACACATGATCTGGATCAATAAAGTGATTTCTAGATCAGAGTCGCATACATTGCCGGTGAACACAACCAAAAACAGACTTGATCGCTTATAACTAAAAATCCATGGACAGACTAAGGCATACCCATCAATATAGTAACCCTTCCTGTCCGTTGGCAATTTTCAATGTGTGGTTACCATTTTTACTAGGTTGTTACCATCGATGAAACTTTGCCTGAACACACTTTACACGTTGTAGTTTTGAGGAAAATTAGTCTTGATTTCGTAAAAATTCGGCAAGATACTGAAAACTAAACATAAAGACATGTACTTATATTCGATGCCCGTCAATATGGCGGCGACGTCTTCCAACGCTGTTTGATAACTGTCGATTTTAACTACCTTAATGTGGCACGAAACTGCTCTTGACATTCAAAAAGCAAGGAAAAGGCTTCTTCATCAGCACTGCTAGCTCGGAAGTCCCGGATATTGAACGAGTGGACCTGGAACAGGCTTTGAAAAAAGCTCCCTTGTTTTTGGCGATTATTTTTTCCCATTTTTGCGTATTTTTAGCAGAACAATGGAATCATGACGTCATTGCTTCTTCCAAAACTGGCATACTCCCGAACTGGTAATGTGCATACATTTTTAATTGGTGCCTTCCGTATTTGTTTAAGTGAATTCATTTACAGATCATGTTTTCAGTAAGTCTTGTTGTTTCGCACTGTAGAAATGATCTTGAAAGATGACAAAGAACAACAGATTGTTTGCCCTGTGGTGATAAACTCCACTAAGAGCATAAATTAGCTACCAAATAGGCCCGGGGAGGGAGATACTTCCTTATAAGAGGCTAAAGGGGATGTGCCGCCGGATGGGGTCGCTTTTTCAGGACTGGGTTGATTATAATGGGGTCGCATTTTCAGGACTGGGTTGATTATAATGGGGTCGCATTTTCAATATAGTTTCTAGAATGGGGTCGCACGTTTTCGGATTTTTGGGGTAAGACAGTTCTTCATATTTACAGTTAGCAAACGTACCAGACTTTTTGTACTGTAGGTGAAAAGTAAGGTGTTCGTCATTCAATATAAGGTAGATACGTAATTAGAAAGTGAGCAAGTTGGGATCGCGAAAATTACATATTTGCCCAACATGGGTCTATAATTGGCCACAGAATAGACTGTAATGGGGTAGGGGCTCTGAGAGAGAGGCCAGCGGCACATATCCAGCAACAATTAACCAAAGTAACCTCTCCCCCCGCCCCGGCAAATTGGACCTTGAAAAGACAAGAAGGCTAATTTTTTCTCTTTTCAATGCACCGTCACACTTGTTTTCCTCCTATGTACACTTAATATCAGGTGTGTTCAGGGCTCATTTGCAAGAATTACGTAAAACTTACTTTTTCAAACGTCAAGTTGCTAAGAAAAATGAAGTTTAGTTTAGAGAGTGTTTTTGGAAATTTGCCATCTGCTTCAAAAATTGAGGGTATCGACGATACGTTTTTGTTATGTTCTATACCAATTAGAAGATGGCTTTCAATATTTTTCTTAGAAAAATATTTTTTGTAGCTTATAACCTAAAGCGTGCACTAATTTTCAGGAGAACGCGGCAGACCACTACAGATGGTAATTGTTGAACGAAGGCCAACTACAAGTAGAAAATCAATTACGCAAATACCCACAGCTCCCGGCAGATTGTCTACGTTGCAATATTGGACCTGTATGTTATTTATGAAGCGTAAGTTAGTTCGAGGCTCTATCTCCTGGGTTTTGTATTCATCAGTTTATCTTTTATATAACTAAAGAGAACAAAGGTTTATTACTATTTCTACTATTTCAGCTCAGCTACAGAAGATGAAAATGGTTTAGGCGTCGGAAAACCTTTTTTAAACATTTTAGGAAACTGATCAAGTCAGTGATGCTACTAAGGTTAAATTCAGTTGAAACTCATTTCCAGACAACTGAATGGACGACAAACGGCTAATATGAGAATGGAAATCCTATTATTTTAGAGTGTTGGATGTTTTTTTTTTTTCCATTCTGAATGGCTGGGAATGGGTTATTATCGGCTTGGTTTACAGCAAACGACATCTCCGAAAACCATAGGTAAGGGTCACCAGTCCACTACGCAGGATATGTAACAAGCATGAAGACATGAAGAAAGCCAGATCACATTATATCTGGATGTCCCGAACTTGCAGCTGCATATATCCATTCTGCATTACAGAATGTAAGAACCGGAGAACTGGTATGAACACAAGCTTGAGACGGTCACTGAAAATGAAGAAGTTGCATGCTTTGCTTGGGATATGCAGATACATACGGATGGAGGGTTGTAAGTGAACAGACCTGATATAGTGATCAAGGACCATGCCAAATGATGTTTCAAGGTCATCCATGTATCTGTACCATCTGACCGAAACACCTCGACAAACGAAATACAAAGACCTTGAGATTAAGATCACGAGAATGTAGGAACTGAAGACAGAGACTGCGCCCAACCCAAGTCTCCTCCGGCCAACACCCCTATACTTTTTTATCAGTCCCTTAGGACCAAGAAATGAGGTCGTTTCTAATAATAGTAATAATAATAATAATAATAATAATAATAATAATAATAATAATAATAATAATAATAATAATAATAATATGATTTTAGCCGCTCGTTTCACACTGAGAGGAGGGTCTCAATGGGGTGGTGGCTTTTACGGTTATCGGCTAAAATTTTGGCTCTTTTACGGCTATCGGTTAATTTTTTCCAGTTACGGTTAACAACTAAATTAAAAATTAATTTCTTTTGTTTCATGGAGTTAAATATTAATAAACCTGTATTTTTTGTTTCTTTAAAGCAAAATAAAGGTCTTAGGATCATCTCAGGATGAAATAAGCCATTCTTTTGAAAAATTTTAACATTTGATAGATCATACTTTGTATAAAGTATTCCACTTCTAATATTATTTTACGCATACAAATGTCAATAGTCAATGTAAAAATAATCTTTAGCTAATCTTTGTAAAACAGCAAAAGCAGACACGCAAACGCCCAACTCAAGGCCGGGGCGCGACATTCATTTATAACAGAAATGGCCGTTTTCACACTAGAGGCGGATTATTCGGGTGAGACGGGTTATCCGTTTGATAATTCGTTTTAATTTTGAATCAGAACAATACGCCTGGCTTTCTCCGTCAAGTTTGACGTATAATTTAATTGAAGATGGATTATCCATTTCAGGTAGCCTGTGTACACCCGTCCCATCCCCTCAGAAGGAGGAAGGGAGATAGAGTGTTTGTGGGGGAGGGGGTGACTGTACACAGGCTAGTCTCTGATGGATAATCTATTTCTAGCTCTGGTTTGAAAACGGCCAATAACAAAATTCCTGTGTCCAGTGTTTTTAATGATAGCGAAGGACTGTACGGAACGACTGTCTGCCGTTGCTTTGTCCGTAGGCCTCATTATTCCGCGCTGATGCGTTTCGAGTCACGTGGTCCGAGCAAGTTTTCTTCTCAGATACGCCACCGAAATGCCTTGACCGAGATTGCGTGGGAAGATGCCGTAGCGTCAGAGAAAAACAGGGAATTGTTACATGGAATTGTTGTTTATCGGTGACGTGTTTTACCAACAGTGACATCTCTGCGTGTTGCTAGTATTTTGAGGGCACGACCTCCTGAAAATCTCAAATATTAATCCCCGGCAAGAAGCCAGATTTTCCCTATGGAAAAAATTAGTTCCCGAGAGAACGGCGGCGAAAATGGAGCCTTGGTCTAGGTCAACACCTAAAAGCTAGGCGCTTGGCCTAACGTGCGTACACGCAATCAAAGCAGCCGGGAAATAAAAACGAAACCATAAGTGAGTTTAGCACCTTCCTTAAAACTAACAAATCTAGGGAACAATTTCTTTTACGGTTAACTCTTTCTTACCATATTTACGGCTAACGGTTAAAATTTTTCAATCTTTGCGGCTATCGACTAAATTTTTGGCCGTTTTACGCCTACCGGTTAACCCCATTGAGACCCTCTAATTTGCACTAGAAAGCAGTATCTGAAGGAATCTGGTCGTAGTAGTAAAATGACGTCATCATGCAATGGCTTATTGCGTTTAAGCCGACGAGAAAGTTCGGCACTGCCAGAGAAACAATAAACGCGTTGGTTTTGGTTCGGAGATGTCGTTTGCTATAAACCAAGCAGATAATAAACCCATTCCCAGTCACAGTCAGAATGGAAAAAAAACCAAGAATCCAAAACCAAAAATGCTTAAAAAAGGGTTTTCGGACGTTTAAAACATTTTTATCTTCTGTAGCTGAGCTGAAATAGTGGAAATAGTAATAAACCTTTGTTTTTCAATGGTCACGTTGCTAATAAAAAGAAAGTTTAGTTTAGATATTTTTTTCGAAATTGCCATCTGTTTCAACATTGTGATCATCAGCGATATGTTTTTGTTATGTTTTGGACCAATTAGAAGATAGTTTTAATTTTTTTCTCTTAGAAAATTCCTTTTTGTAGCTTAAAACCTAAAGCGTGCACTAATTTTCAGGAGAACGCCGCAAACCACTGCAGATGGTAATTGTTGAACGAAGGATGGGTATTTGTGTAATCATTACACAAATACCCACAGCTTCCGGCAGATTGTCTACGTTGCAATATTGGACCTGTATGTTATTTATGAGGCGTACGTTTAGTTCGAAAATCACTCTCCGGGGTTTGCTAGCGTTTTGCAGTCATCTTTATAAACCAAGTAAGTTTTACTTAATTCTTGCAAGGAGCCCTAAACACCTGGTATTAAGTGTACATAGGAGGAAAGCAAGTGTGTCGGTGCACTTAGACTGCAAAACAGTCCGTATTTTTGCGTATTCAAGTACGCACGAGCAGTCAAACAAAAGGTGTGGAACGAGGCTGAAAACAGAGAGCGAGACTGGTGAGAGACGGGCGTGTGAGGCTCGCGTGGTTCGCGCGCGTAAGACTCTTACGCCACGCTTTACCGATTTCTTTACAGATTTAATTTTGAGGAAAAAAACGACTGTTTTGCAGTCTACGGTGCACTGAAAAGAGAGGAAATTAGCCTTCTTGTGTTTTCAAAGTCCTATTGGGTAGCTAATTTATGCTCTTAGTGGAGTTTTGTCACCCTAGGGCACCTAATCTGTTGTATCATCATACAAGACCTTTTCTTTTGTGCGAAACAACAAGACTTGCCTAGAGCATAATCTAAAAATGTGTTCACTTAAACAAATACAGAAGGCACCAATTGAAAATGAAGCCGTCAAGTCCGGTTAACATATGAGAAAATCATTTTATGTGAATATGTGAATTATTTTCTAATTCCTGGGAAGCCAGCCTTGCTTCATATCCACTATAATATGGTGATTGACCATAATGAAATAATCCGCCAATTTGCAAGGCTTCATTCGTGCGATGGGAATGGAACAGGAACAGGCCAATATCTTATCTGTATGCCTCAGAAACCCAGGAAAGGCGACTAAAGGGAGTTAAAATCCAAAAACTTTCAAGGGGGAAGCATGCCCTCGGACCCCCTAGAAACTTGCGCCTTTGGCGCTGGTTTAGGAAATCGGTCAGTAGACCCTAGATCAGCGCCTGTAGGCAATTCGATTGTCGAAGTTTCGTTGTTGCTTTGTAACGACTGGGGGTACTCAACGCTGGGCTTTTCGCGCATACTGGTGAAAATGCGGCGCTGAGGACGACCATTGTCTGAAATATGCATGGCACCCTTCGACGTCCATCTGGGTGTCTAGATCCATTATCTCGGTTTATTATCTCGATAGGGAAGGATCACCTATAAGACGACCTCAACCTGATCTGAACTCTGATATGTTTGTTCCAAACCTTTTTTTTTTTAGTAAGATATTTCAATGAGTTGATCTGAAATCATATCTTCATAAGACTCCGCATCTTCATGAAGCGATTTTTTTCTCTGCTTCAATCATCTCCTTCTCCTTCTTTTATTTTTGCTTTTTATACTGCATTTGGTAATAATTAACACCAATTACATTTACAGTGTGTTGTGACTGCCGACAGCGGTGCTGTCAACATCCCGACACCTCGATCTTCCAGAGGCACGCTTGTAACTTTTTTTTTTTTTTTTTTAAGGCAGGCCAATGGCCCACTGGCCTTCAGAAAGACGCTAAAGGTTAATCCTGACAACTGTCCTCCGGCGACAGTAATTTACAAACCAATATTGCTATCACGATGGAATTCACCAAACGTATCTTTACCTTCATTTTCCTATGGCTGATTTTTAGCTATGTTCTGCTTGAACACACACAAGGATTTGAAGTTCGGCCCAGCAGAAGAGCTCGCCGTTCGAAGCATAAACCAAGAGAAACAAAAGGAAATCACCATCAGTATGTTAAACAAATGGCTGATTTGTTCTCTCGCTTAGTGGTATGTATGAAAGGCAAACAATGCTTTGTTTCTTGCTGGTTTTTTGTTTTGTTAGTATTTTTTTTCTACAGTTCAGTTAGTCAGTTATACTACAGTTGACACCCTTAAAAAGCGAAAAAGGTGTCTGTAGCTGGGGCTGGCTGCTTACAGGAATGTAAAAGTACAGAGGTTTTATGAGAGTTGAGAAAAAAACAGGCTTTGTGAAAGCAGCTTCCACTGTAATAGACTGAGTTCATTTTTACCTACGACAAACCAGACCTACCAGGATTGATAAAAGGGAAATTTGTTCTCCCAAACAAAAAAACGTGAAAAAAACGTAATGAATTATTGTCTGGGTGAGCGATAAGAAACAAGTTATTTTTTGTGATTTAACATGGATTTAACAAACACGTGCCAAACAGGGTATAACATGGTAATAAAACAGAGTGCAGCGCAATTGGTAGCTCGGTGCGCAATCACGAGTATGATTTTTTAATTTCGGACCAATTCAAATTACGGAACGGCACGAAGTTCAATGAACACCTTAAAAATCCAATTTGAAATCACACAATTAACTATCCAAATATAGGATTTTTTCAGCTGTACCAACATTTTATTGATATATGTACAGTTAGCGATTTGTAAAGCAGCGTAACTTGAAATGGCACACCTTATTTTATTTGCAAAAAGGGCCAAAGTAATTTGGAACAGAACTGATGCGGCGATTAAGACCATATGCGATTGAGAGCCAAAAAATTATGCGATTCATGAAAATAAATCTTAAACTGCTGAGAGCCAATCGAATTAGAGGGAGCAAAAATGATTTAATAAGCAGATGTTATATTAAATAGTAATAGTAATGATAACTTGCTAACTTGGGAAAGTTGGAAAGAATCATTAGTCTATTTCAAGATTAGGCATTGTAAAGTGACCTGAATTTAGTCAAGAAAGGAATGAACCGAAAACGAATCCGAGAAGTCATACTCCAATCTCCTCATCTCACAACTGTTCGTAGGTTCTTGCAAAGTTGATCGACTATTTCATTGGCTGTGCGTTCAATGTGGCGGCGGGCGTCAAAGTGCTGTAATGAAATACTTACATTCATCTAACTTTGGCCGAACAAATTAAATTAGGATCAACACTTTTGCCTTATCAATTACAGTTGTGCAAATACCAGCTTTTTTTCGAACAGGAATACAGTAATTATTGAATCACTATGTTGCCTTGTATCAAGTCATTTAAACTTATTTATGAGAGTGGGACTTAAACTGTTTCTTTTAGAGAGGTCTCAGTTAAAGAAGAAACTGAGAACTTTCATTGGAACTCTTATTATTCAAATGCCGCAAAAATGGTTAATTCGTGTTTTTTTTTTTTTAATATCTTGTTTTGATCTGTTAGAACGTCACTATGGAAAATGCAGCCGAACAAGCACAGCAAGTCCAAGGTTGAACTCTCTCAGAAGGCCGTCCATTTGGTGCGAGCACGTTACTGAACAATCAACATGCCAATCTTCGAAGCAGACGCTGCAGTGCTTGGACAAAACGTGGGCAAGAAAGATAAAAGGCAGTCTGTGACTGCATGTAGCTACTGTTTTAGTTTTGTAGAATATATTGTAGTAAAAAAGGAATGTATATAATGAACAACTGTAGTCAACGCCAAAATTGAGATAAACGGATGACCTGGTTTGAACAGAGTTTGTTAGTATTGCACTTTATTTAATAACAGTTATTGCGGTAGGTATTTGAAAAAACAACAACAAAACAATGCAAAAACTTAAGAAGAAGAAACAAAGACAGAGAGAAAAAAGAAGGGGTACTGAGCAGGATTTGAACCCGGCACCATCGGCTCCGCGCGACTTCACTTTACCACTTCCTATACACCACAAAGGATGAAAAAGAGTATTCTTACCCAGGGCCAACAGGAGGGCATTTTGCATGCGCATGCGTGAATCCGCTGAACGATAATAGCGTGGGCGCATCAAATCTAATGGCGGGAAATCGAAAACTCGCGCGTAAAGTTACAATCCTTTTAAAAGCCATTTCGTTGGTGCTTTGAATACCGTACTTTCCAACAAAAAATATTCTCCATGACAAAAATCGGACGTTTTCTACGCGGGTTTTCACTTGTAGATTTTTCATCAGTAGGTTTTCTTGGCCTTTTAAAGACTTTCAAGACCAGGGGCCCGTTTCTCGAAAGTCCCGATAATTAACGGGCCCGGTAAGCTGTCTCCTTTTACATTAAAGACCGAGGTTTCAATAGTTTTGCATCTAACACGATAAAACTGTCAGTTAATGAAACAAAATGGAGTAGTTTGTTAGCCAGGACCCGTGCTCTTCTTCTTTATATTTCGATTTGAATATTTGATTTCGGGCCCGTAAAGTTACCGGGACTTTCGAGAAACGGGCCCCAGGATTCAACGCCAAAAAGTCATGTTCCTGTATAAGTCTGATTTTCACTGGCAAAGCAATGCATTTCTATAGTTTGATTTTCGAACTCGTGGTTTTACACATCAGCGAGGAAATGCATCGTAGCAATGTTCAGCTGCTTTAAGACAAAAAGCGAAAAAAATTTACCACCTAGGTTTATTTATTAGCGCGATGTCTCATGTTAAACTGATCGCGGAAACACGCGCTTATATTATTATGCCACAAAAACATGAAATCTATGGGGTTTTTACACTTTTTCGAAAGTTTTCGCGGAAAAATTTACAAAAAATATTCTATAGGAAATGAAGAATGGATTGAGTTTGAAACAGCAACAATTACAAGTGATTATGTAGTACATAATCACTTGCAGACAAAACGAATGCACATACTTCGAAAAAACAAACAGTACTTTTATCTTTCTTTAACTCTAAAAGATACAGAGATTTTCCTAAGCTTCTATTTTGAAGCGACTCTTGAGTAACAGCTCCTGTGTGTTCCACAATCGATTTCTTGTTATTAATTTATATTTGATGACAGTAGTGATCCATTCAAAACAGACAATGGCCATCACGCCATAAATCTAACTGACGATGTTGTTCACCTTCAAAACCTGTTTAAAGGTAAGAAAGGAAGTTTGTTAAAGGGTGCATATAAAGCTGTTTCCTCAAAAAATAAATACTTCTGCTAAAGGACCCAAATGAGCTGGGATGCGACAACAAACATGACTTGAATGGATGGATGAATTTGTCTGTTATTAATGTTTCTGTTGAGAGCTTTTTACTGTATCCAGATGAACCCCTTATGTAAGTTGTTCATCATGGAAGAATTATCAAACAGAAACTGATGCATTAAACAAGAATGTGGGTCATTACAGAGGAGAAGCTGGTCTCAGTCAACATCCTTCGTGAATGAAATGTCTCACAAATTAGCATATCAACAAATGTAGTATCCACAAAATGGTATCATTTAGGAATAAATGCGATTTTTTGGCAACAGAGGCCAGGATTTATTCAAAAGGTGTATTAATAACGTTTCATTTCGTGCTATTTTGGGGTTGGGGAGTTAGGCTAGATTTTCTTTAAAACGCCAAAATGTTATATTTATTTGCATAATGAAATGTAAACAAACAGTGTACCATCAAAATAAGGTGGAAAAAATCAGAATTCAAAGCGATTGCTGTAATTTTTTTCCTTTGTATAACTAAATGATAGAATATTCTTATTTTCAAAACACAATCTTACTGGCATCAATATATTAATTTAAATTTATAGTTGAAGTGCGTGTATTTTATTTTTTAACGAAGACGTACCGGAGAAGAAAGCTAAAATTACTGCAGAAGGCGATTTTTCACAGCCTTCATGAAAGCGCCATTCCTTCGAGGACGTATTCTTAGTTTCATTAATCATTAACTTAATTTGGGGAGAAAGGCAAGATTTCGAGATAAACAAGCCAGAGAAAGGGTGAAAAACAATTTCACGGCAGAATGGACACTTAATTAACCGCTGTATTCCTGAAACGATTAAGTTCGATTTTAGAGTTATACGATTAAGAAGAATTAAGTATCTATAGGGTAATTGTTTAACGAAAAACTATCATACTGACCTTTTCCTCCTGCTCAGAAAATGTGCGCGAAATGTTAGCTGGTAAGAACATTCAGTCGCCATCTTGTCTTCGATGTACTGTTTTACGAAAGGGAAGACTGTCCTCCCAAGGGCGACAGCGAGGCTACAATAAACTCCTTTCATCGTAGAAATACCTCGATACCTTAAAGAACATGTTTGTGGAACGTACCACCCAACACACGTCATTCAGCTCCAGAAAACAGCCCGCAAATGCTGGTACTGAACGTAAACAATTCACAGAAAATGCCTCTGTGGCACTTCAACAGCCCATATTGACGCATGCGCAAACAAAATGCCCTCCTGTTCCCAGGGCCTGACCTTTTCCACAGGAGTTCAACTTCGTTTCCAAATGGATCTGGCAAGTCAGTGCTATTTCATGGCTGTAACTAACGGAACAAAGCCATTCCGGCAACTAATGAAGTTGACGTGGAGAACCGAAACTATGGTCTTGCCTGATCACAAAGTGGCAATAACAAAACAGTCCAAACACTGTTAAGCTTATTCAAAAGCTATTACCAAGGAAGGAAATACGCACTCCAGTCAAAAGACTAAAGTTATCTTTAGAAAAACACTAAGCTGGAGTCTACTAAGTCACAATGCAATTCTTTATAGCTGATGAATCTTCAGTTTAAGCTGCACTTTATTCTTAAAAAAATTAGGATCTGTATATCACTATCCGTGATAATTTAACATCCCGCAAAGAAAACTTAAAAGCTGGCACCAGTGTGATACAACATTGCAGAAAAACATTACATTCACGGACTAAAGAAAATGGCTTAGTTATTCAGATCTAAAAGGCACTTTGGGGAAATTAGAACTCTTATTCAACCGTAATTAAAAAGCTTTACCCTTCAAAAGAGGTCTAAGAAAACGCTCTTGCATCAGAGGGCAAACCAGAAACAAAAACCACAGTTAATCGATATGTGTGTCATCAGACCTCTCAGTGTAAAACAAGCGGCTAAAATCACATTATTATTATTATTATTATTATTCATATTAGTAACGAGCCCTTGGTCCTTAGGGACTGATAAAAAAGTATAGGGGTGTCAGCCAAAGGAGACTTGGGTTGGGCACAGTGTCTGTCTTCAGTCCCCACATTCACTCAATCTCAAGGTCTTGTATTTCGTTTGTCGAGGTTTTTCGGTCAGATGGTACTGATACATGGATGACCTTGAAACATCATTTGGCATGGTCCTTGATCACTATATCAGGCCTGTTCACTGACAACTCTCTATCCGTATGTATCTGCATATCGGCAAGCAAAGGATGAAAACTTCCTTATTTTCAGTGACCGTCTCAACCTTGTGTTCATACCCCTTCTACGGTACTTCGATTCTGTAATGCAGAATGGATATATGCAGCTGCACGTTTGGGACATCAAGATATAATATGATCTACTCTTTCTTCATTTCTTCATACTTGTTACTTATCCTGCGTAGTGGACTGGTGACCGTTACCGTTGGTTTTGGTTCGGAGATGTCGTTTGCTGTAAACCAAGCCGATAATAACCCATTTCCAGCCAGTCAGAGTGAAAAAAAAAAAAAGAAAAAACCATGCAACAATCAAAACCACAAGATTTCCTTACTCATACGTATTAGCCGTTTGTCGCCCGGATGCATGAGTTTCAACTGAATTCAACCTAGATAGCATCGCTGACTTGATCAGTTTCCTAAAATATTTTTAAAAGGCTTATAACCTAAAGAGTGCACTAATTTTCGGGAGAACGCGGCAAACCAAAACTACAGATGGTAATTGTTGAACGAAGGATGGCTACAAGTAGAAAATCGATTACGCAAATACCCAAAGTTCCCGGCAGATTGTCTACGTTGCAACATTGGACCTGTATGTTATTCATGAGGCGTAAGTTTAGTTCGAGGAACTCGCTCCTGTGTTTTGTATTGATCAGTTTATCTTTTATAAAACTAAAGAAAAGTAAGTCTTGCTTAATTCTTGCAAATCAGCCCTGAACACCGGATATTAAGTGTACATAGGAGGAAAGCAAGTGTGGCGGTGCATTCAAAAGAGAGAAATTAGCTTTCTTGTCTTTTCAAGGTCCAATTGGCCAGGGGAGGGGGGGGGGGGGGGGCGTCTATTCTGTGGCGAATTATAGACCCCACTTTTGGGCGAATATGTCATTTTCGCGATCCCAACTTGGTCACTTTCTATTTACGTATCTACCTTATTTTGAATGAAGAACACCTTACTTTTCAACTACGGTACAAAAATTCTGGTACGTTTGCTAACCCTAAATATGAAGAACTGTCTTACCCCAAAAATCCGAAAATGTGCGACCCCATTCTAGTAACTCTATTGAAAATGTGATCCCCTTATTAAGTCAATCCAGACGTGAAAATGCGACCCCATCCAGCGGCACATCCCCATTAGCCTCTTATAAGGAAGTACCTCCCTCCCCGGGCCTATTTGTTAGCTAATTTATGCTCTTAGTGGAATTTATCACCACAGGGCACCCAATTTGTTGTTCTTTGTCACCAATCCGAAGATCATTTCTATAGTGCGAATCAACAAGACTTACTGAGAACATGATCTGTAAATGAATTCACTTAAACAAATACGGAAGGCACCAATTAAAAATGTGTGCACATTACAGCAATTAAAAAGTTAAATTTGGAAGCCACCTGTCAAGTCTGTTAACATATGAGAAAATCATTTTATGAGATTTATGTGAATTATTTTCTAATTCCTAAGAAGCCCACCTTGCTTCATATCCACTATAATACTAGCAATTCTTTTTTTCTCGCTTTTTCTCGCTTCCCCGCAAAAAAAAAAATCTTCTGCTACCCAGGGTAGCGCTGATGACGACCATTGTCTGAAATATGGCACGTTTCGACGTCTATCTCGGTGTCTAGATCCATTATCTCGGTTCATTTCCTAGATAGGAATGCATCACCTATAAGACGACCTCAACCTGATCTGAACTCTGGTATGTTTTTTCGAAACCTTTCTTTTTTTTCAGTAAGATATTTCAATGATTTTACCTCTAAACTGAAATCAGATCTTTATAAGATTCCCGCACCTTCATTAAGCGATTTTTTTCCTCTGCTTCAATCTTCTCCTTCTCCTTCTTTTATTTTTGCTTTTTATACTGCATTTGGTAATAATTAACACCAATTACATTTACAGTGCATGAGTTGTGACTGCGGACAGCGGTGCTGTCAACATCCCGACACCAACGATCTTCCAGAGGCACGCTTATAACTTTTTTTTTTTAAGGCAGGCCAATGGCCCACTGGCCCTTAGAAAGACGCTAAAGGTTAATCCTGACAACTGTCCTTTCTCCGGCGACAGTAATTTGCAAACCAAGATTGCTATCACGATGGAATTCACCAAACGTATCTTTACCTTCATTTTCCTATGGTTGATTTTAAGCTGTGTTCTGCTTGAACACACACAAGGATTTGAAGTTCGGCCCAGCAGAAGAGCTCGCCGTTCGAAGCATAAACCAAGAGAAACAAAAGGAAATCACCATCAGTATGTTAAACAAATGGCTGATTTGTTCTCTCGCTTAGTAGTACAGTATGTATGAAAGGCAAAAAATGATTTGTTTCTTGCTTGTTTTTTGTTTTGTTATATTTTTTCTGCAGTTCAGTTAGTCAGTTCTACTACAGTTGACACTCTCGGGAAGCGAAAAAGGTGTCTGTAGCTTGGGCTGGCTGCTGACAGGAATGTAAAAGTACAGAGTTTTTATGAGAGTTGAGAAAAAACAGGTTTTGTGAAAGCAGCTTCCACTGCTGAATAGACTGAGTTCATTTTTACGTACGACAAACCAGACCTACCAGGATTGATAAAAGGGAAATTTGTTCTCCCAAACAAAAAAACGTGAAAAAAACGTAATGAAACATTGTCTGGGTGACCGATAAGAAACATATTATTTTTGTGATTTAACATGAATTTAACAAACACGTGCATTTAGAGGTATAACATGATAATAAAACAGAGTGCAGCGCAATTGGTAGCTCGGTGCGCAATCACAAGTATGATTTTTCAGTCTCAGACCAATTGAAATTACGGAACGGCACGAAGTTTAAAATGAACACCTTAAATATCCAATTTGAAATCACATAGTTAACTATGAAATTGTCCAAATACAGGATTTTTATCAGTACAGCTGTACCAACATTGTATTGATATACATACAGTTGGCGATTTGTAAAGCAGTGTAACTTGAAATGGCACACCTTATTTTATTTGCAAAAAGGGCCGAAGTAATTTGGAACAGAAATGATGCGGCGATTAAGACCATATGCGGTTAAAAGCCTAAAAATTATGCGATTCATAAAAATAAATCTTAAACTGCTGAGAGCCAATCGAATTAGAGGGAGCAAAAATGATTTGAAAAGCAGATCTTATATTAATTAGTAATAATACTTATAATAACTTGCTAACTTGGGAAAGCTGGAAAGAACCACTAGCCTATTTCAAGATGAGGCATTTGAATCCAATGCTCTACTGGATTCTTTCCTTTGTAACTGAGTGACCTAAATTTAGTTAAGAAAGGAATGAACCGAAACGAACCTGAGAAGTCATACTCCAATCTCCTCATCACGCAACTGTTAGTTTGTTTTTGCAGAGTTGATTGACTATTTAATCAAGTGGCTGTGCGTTCAATGTGGCGGAGGGCGTCAAAGTGCTTTTAGTAATGAAATACTTACATTCATCTAACTTTGGCCGAACAATTAAATTAGGATCAACACTTTTGCCTTATCAGTTACAGTTGTGCAAATACCAGCTGTTTCCGAACAGGAATACAGTATCAAGTCATTTAAACGTATTTATGAGAGTGGGACTTAAAACGGTCACATACGGTTTCTTTTAGAGAGGTCTCAGTTAAAGAAGAAACTGAGAACTTTCATTGGAACTCTTATTATTGAAATGCCGCAAAAATGGTTAATTCGTGTTTTTTTTTTTTAAATATGTTGTTTTGATCTGTTAGAACGTCACTATGGAAAATGCAGCCGAACAAGCACAGCAAGCCCAAGGTTGAAATCTCTCAGAAGGTCGTCCATTTAGTGCGATAAACATAAACTTCGAAGCACGCTCTGCAGTGCTTGGACAAAACGAGGGCAAGAAAGATAAAAGGCACTCTGTGACTGCATGTAGCTACTATAGAATATATTGCAGTAAAAAAGGAATCTATAAAATCAGCAACTGTAGTTAACGGCAAAATTGAGATAAACGGGTGACCTGGTTTGAACAGAGTTTGTTAGTATTGCACGTTATTAAATAACGGTTATTTAGTTATGTATTTGAAAAAACAACAACAAAACAAAGCAAAAACGAAAAAAAAAAAAAAAAAAAAAGAAAGGAAGAAAGACAGAGAGAAAAAAGAAGGGGTACTTAGCAGGATTCGAACCCTGCACCATCGGCTCCACGCGACTTCACTTTACCACTACCTGAGCACCACAAAGGATGAAAAAGAGCGTTCTTTCCAAGGGCCTGGCATTTTCCATAGAACTTTAACTTCGTCTCCAGTTGGATGGCAAGTCACTGCTATTTCACGGCTGTACCGTTCTCGCCACGATAAAGAACAACTAAAGTTGCTCTTGTGAAAGCAACTAAGCACAAAGCCAACCCGGCAACTAATGAAGTTCGCGTGGAGCCCGAAACCTGGAGTCTACTAAGTCACAATACAATTCTTTATAGTTGATGAAGCTTCAGTTTAAGCTGCACTTCATTCTTAAAATTTTGGATCTGTAAATCACTATCCGTGATAATTTAACATCCTGCCAAGAAAACTTACAAGCTAGGCCCAGTGTGATACACTGACCGTATTTGCAGAAAACCATTACATTCACGGACTAAAGAAAACCGCTTAGTTATTCAGATCTAAAAGGTACTTTCGAGAAAATTAGAACCCATATTCAACCGTAATAAAAAGCTTTACGCTTCAAAAGAGGTCTAAGAAAACGGTCTTGCATCAGAGGGCAAATCCTGCCGACCAAAACCAAACCCACAGTAAATCGATATGTGCGTCATCAGACCTCTCAGAGAGTCTCAATGGGGTTAACCAATAGGCGTTAAAAGGCCAAAAATTTAGTCGATAGCCGTAAAAATTGAAAAATTTTAACCGTTAGCCGTAAATAGGGTAAAAAAGAGTTAACCGTAAAAGAAAATGTTCCCTAGATTTGCTACTTTTAAGGGAGGACGGTACTAAACTCACTTATGGTTGCGTTTTTTATTTCCCGGCTAGTGTGACGGCGTACGCACGTTAGGGGAAGCGCCTTTTAGGTGTTGACCAAGACCTAGGCTCCATTTCCGCCATTATTAATAATTAATTTAATGTCATGTTGCGCTTTAGAAAAGTCATAAGCGAGGAAAACTTATTCAAACTTTACAAAGCGTATATTTTACCTCACCTTTATTATTGCTCCTCTGTCTGGCACTTTTGTGGAGCGCGCGATACGGATAAGCTCGAAGCTTTAAATAAAAGAATACTTAGATTTATACTTGGAGATTACTAGTCTCCATACAACACTCTTCTCTCAAAAGTCAGCTCTACTTCTTTGTTTAAAAAACGCATTCAAAATTTCCTCATTCTGTTATATAAGAGTTTGTTTTTCACTCACTTTTCTACTTATATGAAGAATATGTTTTCACTCCGGTCCTCTTCCTATGATCTTCGTGGCAACTACATTCTTTCACTAAGTAAACCTAAAACAACTACCTATGGTCTTAACTCCTTTTCTTACTTTTCAGCTAAGCAGTGGAATGCACTGCCGAACTTTTTTCGTACCAGTTTTTTTGCAGACTTTAAGACTAAAATACAGGATGTTACCTTCATGTAGATTCTTTTTGCCTGACATACTTAAACTTAAAATTGTGAATTGAAAATGATATTTTCTTTCCTTGCATTTAATGTATATATATATTTTCTATATAGTTTTTATGTAGTGTCAGCTCGAAGATATTAGCTTGTTAGCTACTCTAAAATTCGAGTATAAATAAAGTTTTATGTTATGTTATGTATGCCACTCTCTCGGGGAACTAATTTTTTCCATAGCGAAAGTGAGGCTTCTTGCAGGAGGGGGGTGAATAGGTCCGCGGATCGGCGGATTTGGCCTTAAAAAGCTCTCGGATTGTGGATTTCGGCGATAAATCGAGCGGATTCGCGGATTTGAAAAATACCGTGGATCGCGGGTCAGCTGAAAGTTTTGGCCCGGTTTCCGGATTCTGTCAGTCTAGAAGTTCGGATTGTGGATCGGATCATCAATTTTCGGTCGGCCTTGGTCAATGTGCCGGTGTTTTGTCGGCTAACGTTCCACTTCCGAGATTTCCGGAAGAGACTTTCTCGTGACCCGACGCATATACATGTATTCTAGTATAGACAGCGTGCCGGAAATGACGTCAGGCAACCTTGTGCATGGTTCCTGCATGGTGACACATGGTTCGGGTAATGGCGGTAATGCTAAGTGACCTGACAAGATCTGTGAATGCGTTCTATCGAGTGTGTAGCCTTTTTCTACCACGAAGGTGCCAAAGGCGATGACTTTATTCAAAAAATAAGTTTCGATGCTGCGTCAATTTACAATAAATGTATCGTAAAAGTCGGGAGTTTGATGCTCTATAATTTGAGGAAAGTTGAAATTCTGAAATTTCTATGATTTACAAACTAAAAACAGTTAACCAATTAAGTTTGAAGGGCATCGGTTCGCTGAGAAGCGAGAAGTCTTACTTTTAGTTTTCATACAAATGCTTCTACGTTTTCCCGCTAACGGAGGCTCTATTTTACAAACAAATATCTTCTTGAAAATCGTCAAATTAGTTGTTTTACCAATTAAATGTTGCAGTATGTTTGCTGGGCTGCACGTAACTGCAAAAGAGCTGGGGCTAGGAGAAAGCATTGCTGATAAAGTTGAACAGCGCCTCCCACATTCATTTCGTAAGATGAGAGTTATTTTCCGTAATCACATCCGCTGGACTGTTATACTGGATTTTTGGGCCCTCACATTTAATGCTAGGATTGACAGCGACTCATGAACTATAAAAAAATCAAATTTACAAATTGATCGGTGAAATGATAAACTGGAGTTTGCTCCTTATATTTAATGCTAGGATTGACGATCATTGAGTACAAAACAAACTACGAGTAAATGAAAGTCTGTATCTGCACCGGAAAACAAATGCAGTTTGCCGTGGCTAACCCTTTTACCCGTCTGTTGCCAAGTGGAAACATGTTTATGTGAAAAAGATTATGGTCTCAAGACTTCCAAGATGAACCATGGAAAATACTTAGTGGTAAGCAAATTACCATAAAGTTGAGTTCTGCCTCTTCCGAATTTTGCGGCTCGACTAGAAGAATGTCCAAAGTGATGTCAGTAAGTAAATTGATTGAAAAATCTTTTACGCACTATTTGATTAGTCAAATCTGTAGTTTTGGAAGAAACATTATAAGCTCAGTCCCTAATGCTTAATGTTTTGAAGCTGTAACGAAAACTTCTTAAACATAAAGTCCAGCATCTGTTGCGATTACGTACAGAACAACTATATTAAGTAATTCATCTTTTCATGCTACAACGCGACTTTCTATATACCACGAAAAATTTTTAAAGTAACACGGATTCGGATTTGAACAAAAATTAAGTCGGATCGACGGATCGGGCCTAAAAATACCACGGATCGGCGGATTTGCATACCCCCATTCACCCCCCTCTTGCAGGAGATCAATATTTGAGATTTTCAGGAGGTCGTGCCCTCGAAACACTAGCTAGACTATAAAGTGAAACAACACGCAGAGACATCAATGTTTGTAAAACACGGTGCCGATAAACAGCATTTACATGTTTTTCTCTGACGGTACGCGCACGGTAGACATTGCCATGCCTAGTCCCTGTACAGCGTTTTCCCACGCAGTCTCGGTCAAGGCATCTGCATTTCGGTGGCGAACTCGCAAGGACCACGTGACCCGAAACGCATTAGCCGCGCGGAATAATGAGGCCTACGGACAAGGCAACGGCAGAGAGTCGTTCCGTACAGTCGTTCGCTATCATTAAAAACACTGGACACGGAAATTTTGTTATTGGCCGTTTTCACGCTAGAGCTACAATACAAATGGATTATCCGCCTGAGACCAGCCTTTGTAAAGTCGCGCCCTCCCCGCGCACACCCATTCTCCGATTTTTTCTGAGGGGAGGGGGCGGCTGTACACAGACTATCTGGAACGAATAGTTCCGTCTTCAAATTGTCCGTCGAAATTGACTGATAAAGTCAGGCGGATTGTTCATTCAAAATTAAAACTATTCCATTTTCAAATTAAGAAGTATTACCTACCTGACGCGAATCAGCAAACGGATAAACCGTTTCTAGTGTGAAAACGGCCATTTCTGTTATAATGAATGTCGCGCCCCGGCCTTGAGTTGGGCGTTTGCGTTTCGCTTTTGCCTTTTCACAAATATTATTTTTAAATTGACTATTGACATTTCTATGTGTAAAATAATATTAGAAGTGAAATACTTTATAAAAAGTATGATCTATCAAATGTTAAATTTTTTCAAAAGAAAAGCTTGTTTCATCCTGAGATGATCGAAAGACCTTTATTTTGATTTAAAGATACAAAAAAATACAGGTTAATTAATATTTAACTTTTTGAAACAAAAGAAGTTAATTTTTAACTTTTTTGTTAACTGTAACTGAAAAAAATTAACCGATAGCCGTAAAAGAGCCAAAATTTTAGTCGATAACCGTAAAAGCCACCACCCCATTGAGACCCTCATTTAGGAACTTGTTGTTGCCTGCTCCCAAGGGTAAGAGTCACCAGTCCTCTATGTAGGATATGTAGCAAGCATGACTGAAAATTAAAGGCAGATCATAATTATATCTTGATGTGCCGATTTGCAGCTGCATATATCCATTAGAAGAAGTGTCAGCATTAAAAAATAGACGTACCGGAGAAGTAGTATAAACACAAGCTTGAGACGGTCACTGAAAATGAAGAAGTTTGTATCCTTTGCTTGGGATATGCAGATACATACGGATAGAGAGTTGTCAGTGAACGGGCCTGATATAGTGATCAAGGACCATGCCAAATAATGTTGCAAGGTTTTCGATATGTCAGTACTATCAGACCGAAACACCTCGACAAAGGTCATTGAAAAGATCTCGACATACGAAACCCCTTCTGTCCGTGCCCAGGATTGAACACAGTCTCAAAAATTTGCCAGCCAGTTTCTTTCGCAATTTTAGCAAAAAAATGAATCACAAGAAAATTTGTGAGACACTTGCAAATATGGCAAATTATAATTGTTTTTAAAATAAGACGGTTTATGTTTTGTAAAGTGTTCATTTTTCCTACTGCATAACAGCTTGTTTAAAAATGTACCCTGAAATAAAATTAATCTGATTTTTTTTTATTTGGAAAGCCCTACAATCTTAGGCCTCTTATCTTGGGTATTCATCAAGGGACCGCAAAAAAAAAACCTTCATTCCGGAATACTGCAGCTGAAACTGTTTAACCTGTTCCAGGCGTTCAACTCGTGGGGCAGCTCAAAGAGATGTGAGCAGAAAAAAAACAGGAGAGGGTTGCTCCTTATTTCTACAATCTTAGGCCTCTTATCTTGGGTATTCATCAAGGGACCGCAAAAAAAAAACCTTCATTCCGGAATACTGCAGCTGAAACTGTTTAACCTGTTCCAGGCGTTCAACTCGTGGGGCAGCTCAAAGAGATGTGAGCAGAAAAAAAACAGGAGAGGGTTGCTCCTTATTTTCTTTCTCGTTCTCTGCCTTCGCGCCACACTCCACTATCAGAACGCCTGGAAAAGGCTAGAAACTATTTCATGACGTATCAGTTTGTCAGATTTTGGCATGGTGTCCTGATTATATTTTGCAGAGTGTTTGGGGTAGCCTGCTGTCTTTCCTTCATTAGAAACTCTTACTGTACAGTGACGTTGGCAAAGCAACATCAGCTTCAAAGGTACGTGTGGAACACTGTTATACACTTGTATTTCAACCCTTTAAGCCTTATATCCACATGCAAATTCTCCAAACTGATCTCTTCATGTAGCGCCCGAGAATTTACCGCGCTTGGTTGCCCTCAGTAATCTCTCCGAAATATGGTAATGTTGCAGAAAGGGAGGAAACAATAGTGAATAGATTACGGAGGCCAACCAAGCCCAGTAAATTTTAGGGTACTGCATGGGACACGCCGGGCTGGAAGGAGGTCATGCAAATCCCGCCCAAAGTCTCAGGCATAGCAAATTGTTAATTGTCAATTGCCTTGCGCGTAATCTTGTCTTCAAAAGTGACCTGCTTCATTCTTTCTGCTTCCATTATATTGGGAGGGGAGGTGGGGCGAGGGCAACTCTCTATGATTAAACTTACGGGAAAGCTCTTTCTGAAGGGGGTACCCTTAGGCTTCAGGTATATAGAGGAATAGAGATTTTACGAGTCCAAGTATGTGAAAGGGTAAGAAAATCTTTCCCTCCGATATTTAAAACTGAGGCCTTGAATTTAGACATTTCGATAAGGCGCCCCTTGCGGTTGTATCTTTTAAAATTTATTAAATCCTGTATATAATTAAGCTAAGACTTTTTTTAACTGAGTATTTAGACAGCGCTTTTACATAGGTATATGCAGGAGGGAGGGGGCGTCTCCAAGGAAATCGGTGGTTCAGTCCTCATGCCAGTATGACGTCATGTCTCGCTTCGGTGACTTTTCAAAATGGCGGGCAAAGTCGTTGTTGATGAGGAGGATAAAATAATAGAATTTCTTACGCTTATCTTGTTTCATTTTCTTAGATTTGGCGATGTTAAGATTCCTATTGAAACAGAAAACCAGTATAATGTACTTATTTTGAATGAAACCTTCAGAGGTGTAATGATTTTTTAAGATTCCTTTCGATCATCGAGTATGATTGTCGAGCAGTCATATCTACCGGTCACACTTTCGAGGGCCAGTGCACAGCGATGTTATGGTGTCTCGACTCAGCAATAGGAGGTTCATCTAAGGACATAACAGGCTTTGAGTACGTGTAATCTCAGGTCTTCATTGTTAATGGTTCATCATATCAATCCCTTCAAAGTTCGTTTAGCGGCAGGGCGGAAAAGAGGTGAGTGTTAATATCTTTTGTTTCAATGCATTTCCCTGTGTAGGGAATACTCTGGTAATTTTCTAACTCATTCCCGAAGGAAAACAGTTTTGTTCAATTATTATTTTTGTGTAAAGCACATCTGGCTCTATGCAGCTTTGTGCATGTTATTGTTAACAAAATTAATTAAGTGGTCTATTCAAAATGCCTTTCCACGAGCAACCAGTATTGTCTTGTGTCTTGGAGCCAATGAAATTCATTATTAACAGAGGCATTTAAGGACACCCTGTTCAAGACGCTTAGTAGTGAAATTGTTAACAGTGTTTTAAACTCATGACCTAGGACATCAAACCCCATTCAGGACAATTCAGTGGCAAATTACCATTTAAAGCAGAATGAGGGTTTTGCTTCAGATTGTCAAATTATAAGCTTACCCCAGGATTTTTCTTTGGGAGTGATTGATTTATGATTGAACTTGCTTGGCGTTGAGAACTGTTAGTGCTAAATGCTCTGGAAGTATGACTTCCTTACACTGTAATATTGTAAGATCTGCATTGACATTTTTAAATGATCCATTGGGTGGAAACCATTGAGGAGGAATCACATGGCAGGCTACAAAAGGGATTTTTTCTCTCAGTGCCACCCAGAGGCGATGGTCCCCCTCAGTCAAATAAGCACAGCCAGTGTGCAGGTCACAGGAAATAATCAGGGGGTCTTGAAATCCCTTCTTCAAAATGAAACGCCTGACTTGCTCCAAGCGATTAAAATCATTTCCCAGCTTTGGTGTCAGTGATCTGTCACATTCTCCATACTCCCATAATTCTGTTATTTTTACCATTTGATAATCATATGTTTGGTCAAACAAATCAGACATGTAATATTTGGCACACATCCTTTGCTTTTCATTTTCAGTGGGCTCATCAAGTCTTTGGAAAATTAAATCTTCTGAACTGTCTAACAGTCTAAAATCACTTTCAAATTCTTCTTCACTATCACTAGAGGGCAATGTGTCCTTTTGTAGGGCAGCAATCATTTCCTTAAATGATTTATTCTCTGGTGATTGCTCAAAGGATAGCTCTTCAGCTCTTCGTCTCTCACACTAATTTTCAGTTCTCTTGGTGGGTCGTGTGTTGGCTTACTCCTTTTTTTTAAATTTTTTTGTGATTTTTTTTTTTTTTTTTTTGTCATTTTTTATTTTTTTTTAATTTTCTTATTTTTTAAATTTTTTAACTTTTTAACGTTGTATTATTTTTTAAATTTTTTAAATATTTTTAATCTTTTAATTTTTTAAATGAACACTAGTGAACAACACAAAGCAACGCGTGGATCTTGCTTACTTGATTTTATTCCTCTGACTGGTTTCGTCTGATCACACAGACTTCATCAGGGAGTATAACAAGATAGAGCTAAGGAACTAACTTTATACCTAATGATTAAGACCAAATCACGTGCCTGTAAGGGTGTGAACAGCAAAAAACACCCACAAAATATGCGTGCAGGATATTACTATAATCCTGCATTACAAAATTTGCAATGTTTAATTTTGGGGCTCACGGATTTAATGTTAAATCTGTGAGCCCCAAAGTTAAACATTGCACACTTACAGGAACGTGATTTTGTCTTAATCATTAGGTATAAAGTTATTTCCTTAGCTCTATCTTGTTATACTCCCTGATGAAGTCTGTGTGATCAGACGAAACCGCTCAGAGAAATGAAATCAAGTAAACAAGATCCTCGCGTTGCTTTGTGCTGCTCACTATTGTTCATTTACAAAATTGAAAAAATTAAAAAAAATTGAAAAAATTAATAGCGGGGTCAGGCCAAGATGATGTATTGGAACAGAGCTTGAGCCTTCTCGTACTCATTCTGGGCTCGGTTCCTAGAATGATGGTTAAGTTTAACCCAGGATTAAGCGAAATATTAAGCATGGTTTTCTTGCTAAGAGCATGTAACTCAAGCTCACAAAGTACTGTTGAGCCCTTACTCTGAGACACGGTAACGATTTACACAAAATGTTACTATAAGCAAGGTAAATACAAAAAGTGGAACAAAATCTTAATCCTGGGTTAGCGCTAATCGGCCTCTCAGGAACCGGGCCCTGTATTTTTACAGATCTCAGAAAGAAGGGCTGACACGATATACATATGTTGCTTGTTTTAGATTCATCAATTGAATCTTTAGCATGATAAAGGTCATTGTGAAAATCAGTTTTATTTCCACTTTGCTCATCTAGAAGGTTGCATGGTACTGCAAACAAGTTGTTGAATACATTTATGTTGTGTTTATTGCAGGGAGCATCACTGGAAAGACAGACTAGCTTCATTTCTGCACTGCGAACATTGCACAGTGCATGGACTGACCTTTAGAATGCCACGCTGGGCGTCACTTCAAGATTTTGATGAACTTTTACCTTTTGCAGGCTTATGACCCCTGGATGCCAAACTGGCATAGTGTTTATCTCACACCCTTAGATTTTTTTCATTTTCCATGTCCCCAATAAGGTATTGAGGGCTACACTTAATTTCATATTTTCCAATAAGGCTGTCAAATTTGCATGCACCTGCATCATTTTCACACCCCTTAAAGCAACATTTAGCACCTCCAGTTAAATGCCCATTCATAATTACAGCCCCTGATATCTCTTTTAATGACACAAAGTCATGCAAAGGTTTACCTCAGTTTGATAGCCAGTATAAATCACTAGTTATGTTAAATTTGGAATTCATCTGTGATCTCAAGTCAAAGACAGTTGCATATGGTGCAAAGGAAAAAGAGTGTGATTTTCGTGTTACATCTGTAACTAGAATAGATGTAACAAACCTTTTTGACTTGAACACCATGCTGAAGAAAAAGCCAGGGTGGTGAAATGTTACCATTTTTAGACAAGAATAGCTTAATAACATACCAAGGAAAAGATACAAAGCAGGGAACAGTAGGGGAAGGTCTGTAGAATGAATGGAACCAGCATCAAAGCTCTCACCAACTGTTATTGCAGTTACCAAATAAAAACCTGCCAGAAATTGATAGGGTAGAGCAGATATGGTCAGAAGGAGAACAGTGGCTGCTAAGTAAAAGGGAACTGAATTTCCCACTGCCAGAGATTGAATTGTTGTAATGTTAAACAAGATGCTGTAATACGGTAAAAGGCATGTAACCATAACAGTGGAAAGAAAACTTTTGATGCTAGACTCCAAAAATATTGCACAAGGGAGTATTTGGATGTTGACTTGAACTGTAAGCAGGTCTTGTAAAGAGGTTCAAGCAGATGTAAAAATAATTTTGTAATAAAAACAGAAGGAAAGAAATTAATCTCCAGCAAATAATTTAGTGTTTGGCTGTACTTTGCAATTTGCCTTGAAAAAGTGTTGCAAATGACTTTCCAGTTCATTAGGACGATGACTGTAACTACAACACAAACCAGAGTTAAAGTCGAATAGAGTAAATTGGATAGGAGGATGAGATGGAAATGCCTTGTTTTAAACTGTTGCAAACACAAACATAATAACAGTAACATTGCCCACTGAAGCACACCCAAATTTGAATCAATTTTAGTGACAAGAACTTGCCCCACTCCATTAGCATGCCATTTTTTAATTGGAGTTTGGCAGAAACTTGAAGGGATATAAAGTCTGTAAGGAAGCCTTGCAAAGTTTGGAAATGCTTCTGAAATAGAGGCCATTATGACATGACTATATAAAACAGATGCCACAAGATGCAGAAAGAAAAAGCATTTTTCAGGGAAAAAATAACTAATGTTGAAGACTAAATCATACAGAAAAATTGTTGTTACCAATAATACAAAAAGTACCATATGTCACTTTTCTTTTGATTATTCCATTTACTAAAGACGTTTTTATTGTATTTTTGTCTTTATTTAATTGAAATAATTATCAAATATTTGGTGAATTAATTTAAGTTGTGATTTAAGGTCAATTATGTGTCACACTTGTGTGTTCAACACCAGACTTTATTTACATACACCAAATATGAAAACCAAATACAGCTTATTCCCGAGGGCACGCTGTTTTTGAAAGGAACAATGAAATGATTTTCAAGGCCACGCAAGCACAGCAAAACACGATATAAACAACAACACCCCTGATCTGCAACAATATTTACCTCCCTGGAAGCAGCGATTAAAATTCAACACTGATTAAAACTACCACACAATCAGGAAGCTTATTTTTAAAAGCGATTAGATGCGTTAAAAGACAACAAATTCAAAAACAAGCAACCAATATAACTACCTTCAACAAAAGTAAGTATTTAGAAAGACAAATCAATCTCACCGCTGTGTCAGGGCTGTGAAATTTGGAGGGAAATATCAAGAAACAGAAAGAAATCAACAAAAGCCCACACTCGAACGGATTGATATGAGGAACGGCTTATCCAATCCACAAAAGAATAGGCGCACCTTAAAGGAGTGTAATCAATGAATAAAACCTCCTATCCTGAAGGCTATCCGTTGCGTAATTTGGATAGAAAAGGTGACTGATCGATGATGATCTGATTGGTCCTACAGAAAAAATGGCGGTCCCGCCAAACAACCCTCGGTACAAAGCGGCAAAATTACACAGTTACGCACACAAAACGCTCTAGAGGTTTACACAAACAGATAAAAGCAACAATAAAGCACACACACTTACGATCAAATTAGCGAACAATAGCGATATTAGCCTAGCGTTTTGTCTTTCTTGGCCTCTGTTGTTCTCTCCTCGATGGCGTCCCATGCCAATCTGCAGAAGCAACGCGAAGCACTCACCCGTTGCTATGTGACGTCACACTGGCACGAGGAGTGTGTCAATAAACGTAATTCGAAAACAATAGAGTCGCCCCCTCCCTCCTGGGTATATGTAAGGAATGCCCTTTTTTGTCATAAAAGGGTAAGTTTAAAATCGACTTGGAGCGGGACCTCCTCGTATAATATAATGCTGAGTTGCTCCTCATCCCCCGGGTATTACTTATTGTACGAGCACATGAGATCAAGATCTCTCTTGATGAGATCCAAATACAGTGCAACCGCGTTAATTCGGTCACCAATGGGTTAAAAAAAAAAATTGGGTCGTATTACTAAGGCAGGCTTAAATTTTATGACTTAAGGGCCGTAATGACAAATACACCTTACATAGCCGGTATTCGCATTTCTTTAACAACTTAAAAAACCGTAATGTAGCTATCGCGTACAGTAATTGAAACAACTACTTAAGAGCAGTTGTCTGTAAGATTCGAGCTATATTAAAAAGGCGCTGCCACACTATCCCACCGAATTGGCTAAAAATTGGCATGTAGACTTGATTTGAGGTCTTTAATAAGGAATAGGTAACTTTAGGTTCTAATTCCTCCTACTTCGGAAATTATCGACATGGCCGGTTTTTGGGTGCCTCGGACCGGCGCCATATTGGTTAATAGAAGCTGCTTTTGAGCCTTCGACTACAACCCTGTCTTCAAAGCTAATCTTCCTTTGCCAATACAGATTGAAAGAACAATCCCTCTTTATTGTATTTTTAGAAACTACTTCGAAATTGATAACGTTTTCGCAACGATCGATTAAACTTTTGGTGGGTATACTTTTTGAATTTTTTACACCTGCAAAATTAACAGAATTTTAAAGGCGTATATCTCTTTTGCCACATCGCATTGAAGCTTGCCAATCTGCCTGAATACTCACTGTTTGTAGTTATATCGAGTTCATTAATAAAAAAATTGGGCAAATTTAACGGAGCAGAAACAAAAGTAATGAATGGAAGACTGTTCTAGCGACTTTGTCAATAATCTGTACACCGAATACTCGCCAGGTGTTGCCAAAATTACAATCGATAATAGAGTTTCTGTCATTAAATCTGAGTGATCTGTGTAATAAAATTAGCCTCTGTAATATAATCGATAACTCTGCTGCGAAAAACAGTATTAAAAAAGGCAGATTGTATAAGGAAAAGGAAAATGAATTTGTTATGTTTATGCTATGACGCGTAAACAAAATTCAACCATCACAGTCGAACTGGAATTTTCCTGATTTTCCTCCAGTTCCTTTACCGAAACCAGAGCTTTTAAAATTAACCATAGTAATGAAAATTGAGATGTATTACCTTACTCGACGACAAAGTTGCCAGTTTCCACCTTGATCGAAAAAAAGTAATATTTTCCCACGCATATCGCGGGTCGTCACGTTCCTTGCCTGGCGTTACAACTCACGTGAAACCGTCTGGTTTCAAACAACTGAACTGAAGAATCCGTGAAAATCTTAGCCAGGCAATAAATAATGGAAGTTGATATAAGTTATCATTATTAGTGAGCAAGGATCGATGCGATGATAGTTCCAGCTACATGTGTTTACAGCGTTTGAAGATTTACTCAAAACTCATGAGACATGAGCCCTTGAAATAAACATCATTACTTCCGGTTTTAAAAATTGGGCGTTGGCAAAGTAATGAATAGACTCATTCTACCTTGTACACCGTTAACAACGGTTCCGTGTACAATTTTCAGGTATTTTGTCTCAGTCACGAAGCCCGTTTTGAGGAGATTCTTGATAAACAGAAAAATTGGTTTGGAAGGGGTTAAGAAGAATGAGGGATGAGCCCGGGACAGCAAAAACCACAGTCACCCCACCGAAGGGCTTTAAAACTGTGCGCAAATGCCTCACCCTAGGGACAATTCCAGATTTTTGTTTCCTTGGAAAAGCTTAAAATCGCTAGACAATGCATGGACAACTCCTGACAGTCCTAATTCAAAATAAAGTAAACAGCAAAGAAAATTCAGTTAGAGACCAGAGTGTTTATCCGATATCGCGAACAATAAATAGTGATTGAAGATGTGTCTGCAGTTTAAGGTAAAATCATTTACCATGCTCACGGACCTTTCGACAACATAAGTGTACCGATTGACGTAATATCAGTGGTAAAAAACGAACGCTTTTTACTGTAGGAGGATGACGTCATCATACAAAAGGCGTTTTCACTCTGGCATCCAGAATTTCAAACAGTCAAAACCTAATTTTCTCTGCTCGTCAAATGAAAAACGCCTCTGAGGGCAAGTAGTGGTAATGTGCTTGTTAGTAAGACGTCCAACATAAGGAGACATTCATAATCAACTCGGTTAATGCATTGATAAAGGGAAACTTTCTCCTTCACCCTTAGGGACAGAGTTCAAAGGCGCAAAAGATTTTTAGTTCAGCTCTAGCATGTGTTGTCTAGCGATTTGCCTTGAGCTTCTCTAAATTTTCCAGATCAAACAAGCTGTGCCCTTGAAAAATTGCAATTCATCAGATGCCTTCAAGTTCATCCTCCGCCGCGACAACTTCGTGATCTATTTTAATGGGTGGTTTTCTGGAACTATCCTATGGCTTGTCCTTTCTGGTCGTCACTATATTAGCGAACATGTGTCAATTTCTCTCCAGCAAAAGTCTCTATCAGGAGCGTAGCCAGGACTTTCCAGGTGTGCGGAAAATTTCCAAAACTTACCCTAACATCTTACTCAGTTCTCTCGCAACGTTTTCCCACTACATTTGCTACATTAGCTTAGACACTTTACCCTCAAGGGCGACTCTCACGTTTTTCTGACACTTTCTACCTTAGAAGAGATAAGTGAAGCTTTGCCTTCCCCACTCCGTGTAAAAAAATGTCGTTCGGCGTTCAAACTACTTTTAGAAAACAACAAACTTCCCAACTTTAATTTTTAATAAAGGTATAAGGGTAGGAATCCAAATTGTTTTGGAGTATTTCACTGATTTTAACACGATGATTGTAAAGTAGTGTCTAGTGAGTACGGGGCTAATGCCCCATCGTAAAAATCTGAAATTGAAAACAAAAATCTTGTATAACCGAGTAGTACACAATTTTAGTTATTTTATTGAGTTGTGAAAATCACAAATTTGTTTCTTCTTGAATGTGTTATACTCTCATCCATTCAGTCTTTCCGATATGCCCGTCGGATAGCGGAAGTTAACGTAAATGATCGATTACCTGAAAAGAAGCTACCATCCTAACTTTCCACCTTCGGGTCTTTTCCCTAGCCATAATTTTTTTCCCTCAAGGAATTTTTCTCTGTTTTACATAATAATTGGTCTTGCATTCAGCTTATCGATTTTGAGAGCCTAGTCCTATGCCGTATTCTGATGCGATCTACGTTACGTAGCTTTCCCCCCATCTAACAGCTCCTTACTGAACAAAAACGGCTTTAATTGAGTCTATTCAAAGAACTAGCCAATATTTTTCCAGCGGTAAGCACAATGTTCCTAATTCCCCCTAGTCCCCTCCTTAGACGCTTTCATGTGCATCAGGTGTTAAATCTTCTTTTCATAAGCTACAATTCTCATAATCGCGCATTCTGATGTCATTTATGCTTAAAAAATTAAAAATTAGGTTATCAAAGAAAGAGTGAATTAAAGGTGTCATGAGGCGTTTGTGATTTCATGAACTATTTGACGCGGTCCTTTTTTTACGGCTTATGTCCGTTGGTGAAACTGCTACTTGGGTTTTCTTGGATTGAAAAGGGCGGGCTCTTTCTAAACGTGGCGTTGTTTATGGGACCTTAGTATTCAGAACAGAATCAGTCGATGGCAAACAACGAAAAGGCTTTTATGTGGTAAGTTACAGTGATGAACCTTGCCTCGAGATGGTCATATTTTTGTACATACCTTCATGCAATTCAGTGTTGGTCTGAAAATTTTTTGTTATGGATGGGGGAAGGGTGGGGGGGGGGGGGGGGAGAGATCATAACATGTACCTCGTGTTGTTTACGAGACATTAAAGTAATGAAAACTGTTAAACAGTCTTCTACAAATCAAAATAGTTGCAAATGCTTACGGGAGGCCCTAACTATATGATGATAAGAAGGGCTATATTTGGAAAGGTGCATGGTCGTGGAGTTAAGGAGGTTTGACTAATCAACCAATTTCCCGCTAAACATAAGGGCGTGGCCAGTGGCCCCAAAATTGTGTTTGCTCGCCCCGGGCTGGCTCGACTTTTGGGATACGGTAATGGGGTTATAAACAATGAATTCATCATCTATATAGCCTACTCGCCCCAAGTGACTGCATTTCGCTTTTCAGAGACCCATCAGTTACTGTATGACCCTCTCCGATCAGATTTTATGTCCGTGGTACTGGTGGTGAGGTCAGTCTACAAGCAGAGTCGTCAAAAACACCGCCACTTGAGCCTTTACGTTCAAAACATTCCTGGCTATCGGGAAAAAAAGAAGGAGCTTTTAAAAATACTAAATAAAATGTCATTTCAAATATCACTTTGTCACCGTTCGAAAATTATTGTGAATCAGACCGAATGAAAGTTCACTCAAAGAGGGGGAGGGGGGAGGGGGAGGGGGGTTGGTAGTTCTTAACACTTCCAGTTAGCTAGAAAATTAAAAGTTACGAAAAAATAGTGGGCGAACTTCAGAATACATGCAAGAATGAGAAAGAAAATAGAAAACAACTTCCTGTTCAAATTCGGGTGAAACGTTTAATAGCGTCAAGAAGACTAAACTTGATTGAGGTTGTTCATTTCAGTTCCGTTCCAGCGTGCAGTTCCTTGTCCTCCTAAAAATAGCTTCGTCTCCCACCGATCATTCCATGTCATATTTTGCGGACTTATTATTCAGTAATGACGGTACGATCAGGTAATTTGACTTGATGAGTTCTTTAATTTCATTTCATGTACTAGTTTTATATCTTACGCTGGAAAGATCTGCCAAACAGTGTACATTAGCAAAGGTAGGTTCCTGTTTACACGTGTAATTATCGAATACCATACAATTTGCATAAAGCTACAGTGCACGGTTGGTTTTTACTAGCCTTTTGATTAAAATTGACAACGTTTGCGTTATCTTTGCCTAAGAAAATATGTAATTTGTAGCTGTATACAGCAAAATACTACAGAGAAAATTGTAACTGTGCAGTACACGAGCGGCTCCCGATTGGTCTGGGAAATCGAACAGCGAACTTGAGCTAGTACCGTGTGTAACAAAATTTATAATTTTCATTTTAGCGCATATTTCAAGCTCTTCGCAAGATCAGAATCAAAAGATCATCTGTTTACATTACAAGGGAGGGTTTTTTAAGCGATAGATAGGGTTTAAGAGGCACGATCAATTTTTAAGGAATTTTCTTTTCAAATATTCACCGAATTTTGTTTTGAAGTTTTAGCGGCCAAGTGGCTGAACCACTGCGCATTCATGCAATCATATTTCTGTTCCGTTGCATTTGCCCAATTATTTTATTCAACAATCTAACTTAGCTATAAACAAACTATGTTTAGTTAAAATGGCTTAGTCTAAATCGGTGTGGCATGGGTGATATTGGCCTTCCAATTTCTACCAAATTTGTGTACCGTTTAAGTACCGAAAAAGTGCTGTGAGAAGTTATAGCCGTTCGTAGCTCAGGCTTAACCATTTTCAGATAAGAGTAGGTAAATGAAAGGAGGAAGGATAGTTCTTTGCAATTGTATGAGTCACGATTAAGTTATTTTAATGATAAGGCTAGAATTAATTACTGTAAATCTCCTTCCGTTCACCAACATGGCGGTCGCTCGAGGCCTCGTCAAAACTGTCATTCCTGTATCTTTGAAACCAACGAGAATTCGAACCTTAGAATATGCATTCAGTATTTAGGACACCATTCTAAGACTACATGCCAAAAATCAGCCAAATCGATGAGGTACCGTGTCAGGCCGAAGTTCGAATTTTACAGAAAATCACTCTTAAAAGTTGGATTCAGTACCTCAAACACATTACAAGAACAGGCTTAGATGTCACAGACATTTCAATTTTCTAAATTTCGAACGAATGGCCGTATTAACGGGGTAAAATTGTCATTAGATTCTACTGTTCGGGATTTTAACATGGGGCCGTTGGCCGTATTAACGGATGACCGCATTGACGGGCGACGCTTTTTGTAAGGAAATGCATGACCGTTTCGTTGGGCCGAAAAAAAGTGGCCGTAATAACTAGGTGACCGTATTACTGAGGTGGTTGTAAGGCGGGCTTCCACTGTAGTGAGTAAAATAGGTTGAAGGGACGGAAAGTAATGGGCTATGTTGACACTATACAGGTTGGTTTTTCTTGACAGCACGAAAAGCTATCCGCGATACAGTGTGAGCACCTATCCGCAAACTCAGTCTTCACTTAAGAGATCGGCACGGTGCGGTTTCGCCCCGTTACAGAAATCGCGCCGAAATCACCGTTCTTACGGTAGGCCATGATGATTATTTTTAGGACGAAGCGGGAAGCACGTGCCCGATCTGTATAAAGAATTAAACAGTTTTCTTTCTTGCCCTTGTTTTGTCCTGGCACTCTAGCGGCAGAGCCTGCTTTGAAGATTGGCATGTTTATCATTCAGTAATAACGTGCTTGGCACTAAATGGACGGCCTTCAGAGAGTAAACTTTATTATATAGTTCAACCTTGGGCTTTCTGTGCTTGTTTGGCTGCATTTTCCCTTGTGGCGTTCTAACAAATCAAAACAAGATATTAAAAAATAGAGCGCGGATTTTCGTATGACCTTGAAAAATGGTTTCGGTAAGTGTTCTTTATTTGTTTCATCAGCCTGAATGAATGAAAAGATCAAAATATGGCCTGTTCGTTTTCCCACCAAAGAAAAACCTAATATGGAGGAGGGATTGTTCGATTGGCCAATCGTGTTGCAGTATGACGTCAAAGCGAAGTATCGTTTGATTCTAGAACGTTTTCAGGCGTGACGTTTTTCACTAGCCTGCGTAGCAAGTATACCTGCCAACATTTTTTAAGGTATAGGCGTGACATTTTTATCCTGAGAGTGACAAGATTTTTCGAAGGGGTCCGATAGTATCCAAAGATGTCCGAAGACGTCCCAAAGGCTTTCAAAGAGTTCCGTCTAACGTGAGCACGGGAACAAAAGGAACACGGTCTCGTCTCCAGTGATTTTCCTAATAAACAAAGAGAATTCGGAGAAAGTCGATCATTCACATGGCCTTTTATTGCTCTCAGTGGTTCATGTTTCTTTAAATAGTTGATATATTTTTCATAATGAGTCAGGTAATGCTGTAATCATAAATGGTACAAACTTTTCTACCAAGCGTGACAAACTGGAAGACAGGCGTGAGACCGAAGTTTTCGATCCGCGGGTGTGACAATCACGCCTTAGGCGTGCCACTTGGTAGGTGTAACCAAGCGTTTCCAATCGAGTCATTGCGCTAAAGTTAGAGCAGGAGCATTCCTTTTTTTTTGCTCTCGCCCCGACGTTCTCGACGAACTCACGAGGAAACGCTTGCTACGCAGGCTAGTTTTTCACCCAAGCGTTCGCTTAGCGGTCGTTTGTTGTTTCTGTTTTGTTCACGCGTTTTTATTTCAAGGTCATGCGAAAATCGCTTTACTAATAAACTATTTTTCCAGCATTTCAATAATAAGAGCTCCAATGCAAGTTCTCAGTTTCTTCTTCTTTACGTCACGTTCTTATAAATAATTGTAAATGACTTGATGCAAGGCCACATAGTTATTCAATAATTACAGCATTTTCTAAAGTGAATAATCCCTTTTCGAAAACAGCCGCCGCAATTTTTGTCTGAAATTCATACTTTGTGATTGCGCACTGACCGACCAATTGCGCTCCATTTACTCAGTTAAATTACCTTCCATGTTATAACTCTTTCAACACTAAATGCACGTGTTTGTTAAATCCAGTGTTAAATCACAAAAAATAACATGTTTCTTATCAGTCGCCTACACAATGTTTCATAACGTTATTTCACGTTTTTTGTTTGGGAGAACAAATTTCCCTTTTATCAATCATGGTAGGTTTGGTTTGTCGTACGTAAAAATGAACTCCGTCTATTACAGTGGAAGCTTTTCTAACGGACACTCTCGTAAGCGGACAGTTCTACTATCAAACTAACCTGCGATCAGGCGATTTTTTTTTCCCCACCACAAAAAAAAAAAAAAAATCGCCTGATCGCAGGTTACTATCAAACAGACGCTGTCACCAAACCTCGTTTTTCTTAAGTCCCGTTAAAACTCTGTACTCTTACATTCCCGTAGGCGGCCAGCTCCATCCGTAAGGACACCTTTTACGCTTCCCGAGGGTGTCCGCTTTGGATAACTTCAACTGTAGTAAAACTCACTGACTGAACTGTACAAAAAATGATACAAAACAAGGAACAAAGCACTTTTTGCCTTTCATACATACCACTAAGCGAGAGAACAAATCAGCCATTTGTTTAACGTACTGATGGTGATTTCCGTTGGTTTTCTTTGGTTTATGTTTCGAACGTCGAGCTCTTCTGCTGAGCCGAACTTCAAATCCTTGTATGTGGTCAAGCAGAACACAGCTTAAAATCAGCCATAAGCAAATGAAGGTAAAGATACGTTTGGTGGAATCCATCGTTAATAGGAATCTTGTCAATTACTGTAGCCGGAGAGAAGACAAGTGTTGGGATTAACCTTTAGCGACTTTCTGAAGGCCAGTGGGCTGCTTTTTAAAGTTTTAAGTGTGCCTCTGGAAGATCTCTGGTGTCACGATGTTGACAACACTTTGTTTGTAGTCACAATACACTGTGAATGTAATCGTTGTTAGGGACGGACCATTAGAAAAGTTATGGTGGGGGGAGGGGAATTTTCGAGCTGCAGGAATTTTTTTTCGTTATCAAATTCCTTGCATGAATTTTTCTTCGGCCGTAGCATGAATATTTCTTAGGATTAATTGGCGTGCACGAATTTTTTTTCATTTAATTTTCCCTTGCGCGAATATTTTTTTTGTACTTCGCCCGCCCCCCCGATAAGTTTTCTAATGGTCCGTCCCTTAATTGTTGGTAAAATAATTAATGTAGTATAAAAAGCAAAAATTAAAGAAGGAGAAGAAGCGAGAGAAAAATCGCTTATGAAGATGCGGGATCTCATAAAGGTCTTATTTCGGTTTAGAGGTTACATCCCGGAAACATCTTACTGAAAAACAAACATATCAGAGTTCAGATCAGGTTGAGGTCGTCGGGTGATGCATTCCGACCTAGATCTAGATACCGAGATAGACGTCGAAACGTGCCATATTTTAGACAATGTTCATCCTCAGCGCCCCCTTTTTACCAGTATGCGTGACAAGTTAAGCGGTGAGCATCCCCAGTCATTACAAAGAAACACCTAAACTTCGACAATCGAACTACTTACAGGCGCTGATCTAGGATAAATACTGACCGATTTGCTAAACTAGTGCCGAAGGCGCAAATTTCTAGGGGGCCCGGGGGCATGCTTCCCCCTTCAAAGTTTTTGGATTTTAACTCTCTAAACTCCCCTTTCCCGGGTTTCTGAATCATGCAGACAGGATATTGGCCAGTTCCATTCTCCTCGGATGAAGCCTTGCAAATCGGCTGATAATTTCATTATGGCCAATTACCATATTATAGTGGATATAAAGCAAGGCGGGGTTCCCAGGAATTAGAAAATAATTCACATATTCACATGAAATGGTTTTCTCATATGTTAACAGACTTGACAGGTGGCTTCTCAAATTTGCACTTTTATGCACTTTTAATTGCTGTATTATGCACACATTTTTAATTGGTACCTTCTGTATTTGTTTAAGTGAACACATTTTCAGATCATGTTGTAGGCATGTCTTTTTGTTTCGCATTATAGAAAAGGTTGTATGAAAATAGAGAACAACAGATTGGGTACCCTGTGGTGACAAAAACTCCAAGAAGAGCATAAATTAGCTACCCAATAGGACCAAGAAGGCTAATTTTCTCTCTTTTCAATGCAGCGCCACACTCTCTTTCCTCCTATGTATACTTGGGTGTTTCGAGGGCTCATTTGCAAAAATTAGGTAAAACTTACTTCTGTTAATGTCGAAGAGCAAGGGATGGCGCAGTGGTGAGAGCACTCGCCTCCCACCAATGTGGCCTGGGTTCGAATCCTGGCGTCGACGCCATATGTGGGTTAAGTTTGTTGTTGGTCCTTTCCCTTGCTCCGAGAGGTTTTTCTCCGGTTTTCCCCTCTTCTTAAAAACCAACACTTTCAAATTCCAATTCGATCGGGAACGCACGGACACATTTCAACGAGTTCTTATGAACTCCTTAGTGCTTTGTGGGAAAAATTACAATTTATCTAAAAGATGAACTGGTGAACGCAAACCCCAGGAAACTGGCCCAAGAGAAAGAGTCTCGAACTTAGCTTACGCCTCGTAAATAACATACAGGTCGGCAATATTGCAACTTAGAGAATATGCCAGGAGCTGTGGGCATACTTGCGATCATCCTTGGGTCAATTCCATTGTTATATCAACTAAGTTGATAAAGTAGATTGGCCATAGCAAAAAGGGAAATACACGGGAAACTTTAACATTACCATCAGACTTGAAGTGATCCAGAAAAGGGCTCTGTCAGGAACAGCCGGACTATTACGGAAAGTTTTATCCGGGACTCAAATGTGGACTCCATCGGGACTTTTAGGAACTTGTTGTCACTTGCTCCCAAGAGTAAGGGTCACCAGTCCACTATGCTGGATGTACAACAAACATGAAGAAAAGGCAGAACATATTATATCTGAATGTCCCGAACTTGCAGCTGCATATATCCATTAGAAGAAGTGTCAGCATTAAAAAATAGAAGTACCGGAGAAGCAGTATAAACACAAGCTTGAGACGGTCACTGAAAATGAAGAAGTTTGCTCCTTTGCATGGGATATGCAGATACATACGCATAGAGAGTTGTCAGTGAACAGATCTGATATAGGGATCAAGGATTATGCCAAATGATGTTGCAAGGTTATGGATGTGTCAGTACCATCCGACCGAAACACCTCGACAAAGGTCATTGAAAAGATCTCGAAAAACGAAGACCTTGAGATTGAAATCACGAAAACGTGGGTACTGAAGGTAGAGACTGTGCCCACCCCGTCTCACCTCCGGCCAACACCCTTACACGTTTTTTATCAGTCCCCAAGGACCAAGGAATGGGCCCGGTTCTGATAATATTAATATTATTTAATAATAATAATAATTAATAATAATAATAATAATAATAATAATTAATAATAATAATAATAATAATAATAAAATAAATAATAATAATAATAATAATAATAATATACAGGCATAATGCAACTTTGATGATTCTGTTTTTTGAGCTCCTGCAAGAGCATCGGTTAATAGAAGAGGTTCCACCATGGTACTCACCTGTCATGCCAAAACCAGCCTACCAGAACACCACGAGTGAGGCGTTTTGGGATATTCCCATCTATGCAGAGCACAACGAAGTTAGAGCAAATCGGATCGACGCGCGACTTATCAGCCACGAGAGGAAAGAAGTCTGCACAATTGAAATGAGCTGCCCATGGATTGAGAGTAGAGCTAAGAAAGATGAGGAAAAGACACTCAAGTATGGGCCCATGATGTGGGAGCTGAAGCAGAGATACAATGGTTACAGGGTTGAACAGTACAACGTAGTAATTGACGTACAGGGTGGTTACTCTAAACACTTAGAGAGGTCGGTGAGGAAGCTACTAGGAGCGAGAGTACGGGGCGTACTTGGGCGGATGCAGAAGTCGGTCATCTCAAACACTTGCCAGAACATTTAAGATAAATACTTAGTTAGGGCGCTAAGGACTCCAGTTTTTAGGGGTTTTTTTCTCTAGAAATCCAGAAACACAAGTTTGCTGATGTCTTTACTTAGATTTTTTAGAGTATTAGAGTTTGATATTATTCTAAATAGGCTTTTAGTAGAGATAACCACATTATGATGGCCTCGTTTAGGTATATATTAAAGAGATAATGAGAGTATAAAAACTGAATAATTTTCCAAATAGGCTTCTGGTAGAGATAAGTTTATCATCATGTAATGAGTATAAGAATTTAATCATATTCTAAATTGGCTTTTTAAGTAGAAAGATTCATATCATTATGTATATTAGGATCGTATAGGTTTCATACCGACCTTTTCTTACTTCTAAGTATAGCTTCTCAAGTGGTGTAGGTTACGTTACGCGCCCTATAGTACTCATAATGTGGACAACATTCCAAAGTTTTACACTGCGAGATAATAATAAACATAAAGCCACTTTGTGAGACACCAAATACCTTAGTGTAAAATTTCGTCCAAATGTGGAATGCGACCAAGTTGTTACTGGAAGAACTTGCATTGCTGTTGTCATTGCCTTCGCGGCCGTTTCGTTAGCGGACTACTGTTTGCCCATAATATGACACAACCGCCACTTCAATAAGAATGTTTATTTGATGATGCCAAGCACGAGTGAGACTGAAATTGTGCGAGTACAAAAATACTTAATCTCAAAATATACTTGACAGACTTCTGTTCACACGACCTCCATTTAAAGAAAGATCACTACCACCTTAATAGGCTTCTTCTTAATTTACTTGAAAGCGTGAAAAGTCATCGCATGTCAAGCAAAGAAATTTTAACGCACTTCCTGATTTTTATTTGTGGATTGAATATGAGCGGTTGGTAGTCCAACGATCCAGCTGAATTTTCAGCCGACAGGAAACGGGTGGAAAATGTTCCATGAACTAAAAACTGTGATACGCAATGGCCTCTTTAAAGCAAACACTTCTAACTTAATCTGTTATTACTTTTCTGTCTACATTTCACATGTATTTCCGACAACAAACATAGTTAAGAAAGGGTCATTAATTAGAGTAACCTCCTACTGGGGATCCAGCTTAATTTGTCATTAAATTACCGATTGAGCTGACCAATTATGTTGTTTACGCAACATAAGTTGTTTAGAATCAAACTGCATCGAAAGAAAGGAATATTGACTGAACTGATATTAAAGATGGCGCCAGAAGATACCCTGTCATAAGATGAAAACAAACAAACAAACAAACAAGTAAAGAATGGGGCGCAAACTGTACTAAACGTCGTTTGCTTGTAGTCGCCTCGGACCAGTTCTGTACAGACATTAAGGAGCTATGTCACGAGAACATTGCTGTTTTAGGTCAATTCTGTGCTTTAGTCATTACTTAGTACTTCACTCATGCAAAAAATGTTCCTCTGGAGTTATGAAGAAGATATCAAACATCAGATATCTTATCATTCCATCAGAGAGCACCAATCATGATCCTTTTTTGCTGATTTTTGCTGGTGTTGGCCCAATTTTTTCAAGATTTAGTCCATATCCATCTTTTGCAACAAACGACAGGAAACAGTTTAAATGCCTAAACAAAGCCTTGAACAACAAAGACTGGACAATTATTTTTGGAATTTAATTGATGTGAAGACACGTTCTAGCTTTTCAAGAAGATAGCAATTAGATTCACATAGCCCCTTTTTAAAATAGACAACTTCCACTGCTATAGCAAATTATTGACCCGTTAGGAAACGAATCTAAAGCATATAAATGAGAAGTGGAAACAAAATGCCGCTTTCTTGAAGATTATCAAGTCAAATGGTTGCTGTTAGCAAATCAAAATGGCGGCGCTTGGAAACTTTAATTTCAATTCCGAAATAGACTTTGCACTTGTTAGAAGTATCAAATGCTCAAATTACTCTCAAAAAACCATTTTTAGCTCCATTTGGTTTGGGAGTGGAGGTTCCCACACACCGCGACGTTTTTTTTTTTAACATTAATTTAAGTAATTCGATAGCCCCAGCTTCTACTCTGACCAGAGTGATCTCAAAACATTACGTCTTGGGGTGTTACGACCTACTATCAATTTTCAAACGCTTTTGTCCTCAAAGGCTCGAGACATTGGTAAGGAGCCTGCATTTTTCTACTCTATTTCAAGTTAACAGGTCTGGGATCAAAGATGAAAAGACGAAAGTGAGTGGAATTTTCAATTTCCCAGCGATGGCTGTAAAGTGAGAACACAGATTTCGCGCAAACCTCGGGGCGCAAACATCGATCAATACAGCAATATAAAATATTATAAACATCAATAATAACTTACTAAAATATTTACAACGAGTCTATTTCATTGCAATGAATATCTTCTTGGAAGCTCAAATATCTTCAAGATTCCCAACTTGAAATAACCATATCAAAATATAAGGAGACAAATCCTTGACAACACTTTTATACACTAATCGCATATTGACAGTTTGGTCTCCCAGATAGAATATTTTCTCCAATTAATTTTCATCTTCATTCACATATATACAATCGAACCACCTATAACTGACATCTCGTATTAACGACGTCACGTTAACATATTTAATGCGAACCAATATCAGTTTTTAAGCTGTGGAACTTCTTGATAAACTCAAGCACCGTTTCCCCGCCATTTTCAGCAACCGGCATTATGACGTAAGCACGCTGAGTCAGGACCATGCAACACAGCTCATGCATTGTTTTCCCGCCATTCCTACCAATGACCTTAACACGTTGAATCCGGACCGATATCAGGTTCTAAAGCAGTAGAACTCCTGGAAAGACTCATGCATCGTTTTCCCGCCATTCGACCAACGGTACTTGACTTAAACTGGGGGACGGGACGCAACGCAGTCGACTTGTCCGCCTCCGAGTGTCGTCGCGGGAGGCCTGGTTCGAATTGGCAAGAGATATCATACAATTCTTTTTCAGTGTGAATCTTCTCATTAGCGAGGTAGTCACGGACCTCAGATACCTGAAACAATATGAAATTCATATATTGATCACTTCATCTTCATCTTTCCCGTGTATAATAACCAATTTTATTTTAATAACCAGCTCCAAGAGCCAGCTCCCAGTTGGCTTGCTAGCTCAATAGGCCACTTCCGAGTTCCAAAAACCCTCACTTTCAAAATGAAGCTAGGTGCACAACCTTTCTTGTGAAAATGAGTTTTACTTGCATGAGAACGAAAAATGATTTCCATATCAAAGGCTGAGCACCTTTCCCTCGGTTTGAAACAGAGGCCCGGGAGAACTTGGAAATGGCCTATTGTTAAGAGCGCCGCACCGGTACTTAAATCCCGGCAAGCCTGAATGTTTTTTTCAGGCTTCCTTTTCGTAACTACGATGATTTTCTCTGAAACTACTACAATTTTGTACGTTGTATAACACATGAATAAGCAAGTGGTATGGTTGTTAAGTTGGTCAATAAATTCCCTCACAGCCTTCCCAATGTCCTTTCCCTCGGGATAGAGTGTCAATAAACGGCTAAAAGCACCAGTTGCCAAGGTCCAATCCTTTCAATTTGGTATTTTATTTGCATTAACTAACACATGGATAGAAACATGATTTAGAATTTAGACCCGCATGATTTTCACTACCTATGTCTTAATAGACCTTTTTACCGATACGGCGGCCATATTGAATAAATTAGATTTAAGGAATATTATGGGATGCCCAGGGGGGCATGAGCACGTCCCGTTTTGTATTTACGAGCGCCTTTCGGGGCATTTTTTCTTAGAATTTGATCGTAATGGGAAAAAGACGGTTGTGCCGTGTAACGATGTAATAATGATCCTGAGAAATATACATTGAAAGACCATATTTCCAATACTAAGCGAATACAACGGATTGTGCTAATGCCCCTGGGCATCCCATAATACTCCTTAAATCGAATTAATTCAATATGGCCGCCGTATCGGTAAAAAGGTCTACTGTAAGTTATTGATACTATTGTAAGTTATTTTTTTTAGTTTTAAGTCACGACTCTGATTCCAGTTATTACCCAACTACCTATAAACGGTTTGATCAATGAACTGATGAATTCTTCTTATTACTTTATCAATATACAATTCATAAAATGTATTTCAGCTTGTTTTGATGTTATCAAAGTAAGGTAATTGCCCTGTGTTGTAATTTTGATTCCTAAGCATAGCTTTTGCAATACTGTATGTGTTTGTATGGCATGCAAATAAAGCTCGTTGTTGTTGTTGGTGATGACGAAGATGATGATGGCGATGTATAAAAGGGAAGGGTAACAGCATAGGCAGAGATTATTCTGATTATTTACTGATAGCACTAGTCATAGACATAAGTGTAAATGGCAAAAACAGTGCTTACGTAGACTGAAATTGGTTTACGTTCATGGATTCTATTCAGTGTATTGCCGGCTCACCTCTTGAAAATTATAGACATCCTTTTGAAAACGTCTTATTTCGTCAATTACAAGGTAAATCTGAAAAAAATGGTCATGTAAAAAAAAGAAGAGAGATTTACTATAAGGTAAGAGACAATTACATGCAAGTAGTAACTGAGGTGTGAATATACACATAAACGGATAGACCGTCTGAATGACCAACTATCAGTCTGAATGATCAACTGTCTGACTGACTGACCGCTTAAGGCTGGTTTTCACTAGCGACGGAGTCTGAGTCGGAGTCGGAGTCGTAAGCGGAGTTGTAAGAGCGCTTATGACCAAGTGAAAATCAAAAATCGGAGTCGTAAGCGGAGTCATACGCACGACGTAATCGGAGTCAGAAGAATCAGAACGTTTCCATTTTCTTCCGACTCCGCTTCCGACTCCGTCGCTTACGTTTCGCTTATGATCTAGTGAAAACCAGATTGTCGGAGTCGGAAGCAGAAGCGGAAGGATAAGCCAATCAGAATGCACGTTCCCACGCTTTGTGATTGGTTTGGTTCTTCTGCTTCTGCTTCCGACTCCGACAACCTGGTTTTCACTAGATCATAAGCGGAACGTAAGCGACGGAGTCGTAAGCGGAATCGGAACGCTGTTTTCACTAGATCATAAGCTCTACGCTTCTGATTACGGCTCCGACTCCGACTCCGACGCTAGTGAAAACCAGCCTTTAGCAGACAGACCGTATGAATGAACATCTGTCTGAATGGCTGAGTGAAATTCAGGAAACCGGCCGTGTTAACACTGTAGCGTGAGTTCTCAAGCTACTTCGGAGGAGGGAAATGCTACAGTTACGCCACAAGAGTTAGCGTTATCTTGCGAGAAAGCTCTCCCCAACCCTCAATCCTTTGGCCGAAAGCTTGCTCGGTGGCCAAGTAGGAGTTGGCCTGATAACCAACGTGAAAGATTTTAACGTAACTTGCCTGTCTTCGCTTGGTCAGATTGATCAGTCCCCCTTTAAAAAAGTCGGGGTTTCCCTCCGCAATGAAGGTGAGATCTTTCATGTAAATACCTTGAGGAAAAAAAGAAACTGGGTAAGTGAGTCATCATATTCCAGAGGCATAACCTGGGATTCAAGTGGTCAAGCAAGAACTTACCAAAGTAGGGAACTGACGGAGTTGGAGAGGAGGCAAGAGCTTGGCGATATCTCTTGTAGTTATCCTAAAAAAAGGTTCGAAAGAGAACCAAACAATTTGTATTCTCATTACTGACGCAATGATAAATGTATGAGGGCAGGGAAAGAAAATTTGCCATTAGAATTGAAGCGTTAAGTGGAAGATCGGGATCACGGTGAGGACGCTTGTCGAATGATAGTACCAAGTAAGTACAGTGCAGCTCGGTTTGAATTATTGTCAAAAACTGAAAACACGCAACAAAAATAAATGTTTGTGACACAGAAATGGCCGGAAAGCCGGAGGGTTATATACAAAAAGAACAGTCTCAGAGGAACGTTTGCAAAGCATCGCTTGCCGTGTTTTATAAGTTTTATAAATTAAAGACTGGACTTCGTGTTTTAAACTTCTGTTCTTCTATTGAACAGAAAAAAAAAACATCACTTTAAAGCTTACGAGGACAAATGAAAGAAAGTTAAACACCGCTAAGAAATCCAAAAAGGAAAATGAATAGGTCATAAAAGAAGAAAAGGAAGAGGAACAAGCAAAACACAAGAATAAATATAAGATTTCAAATCGGACATCGCTAGTGACCCTTGTTACATTAAGAGATGAAGCTATAAAGAAATAAAAAACTGCAAACCCCATCCACCTACCTTAGTATCCATAAGAATTTCCATTTTGGCGTACTGCTCAAGATATTCTTTAGGCACGAGCTGTGAATTAATGATAATTAGCCATATTACTAAGTCGCTGTGCCTACGTCAAACAAGACCATTAATTCACCTTAATGATTAAAGGGAATTAGTAATCGTCCGGATCATTTCAATCGCCCAAGTCGCCTCAAAAAGTGTCCAGATCTTCGTGACGACAGTGAAGGACCACTGACTGATGAAATGTAAGATCCGGACGATTGGGGCATTACCATGTCCATCAGAATGTCCAACACATTCCAAGAGAGTGTACAGAAGTGTACAGTGTTTTCTTACCTCTTTTGTTTTGTGCAGTCGTCTGACGGGCGCACTGCCGAGAGCCGCCACAACAATGGCCATCACGGCATTGAAATTCCTCAGCTCTAAACAAAGCTGAAACCAAGGCAAACAATAGACTCAAAATGCAATCACCTTGACCTTGCCGTGTCTAAAATCTTACACTTCACTTTTTGAGGGCCGAAAAAGGTTGCTACTCATTAGAGTAAAAAACATTCTACGACTTCTCTGTAATCATAAATCGTCTTCAGGCGATCAAGAATATTAAAAGGAAATGCAGGTTCTATTGATCTGTCTAACATTTCACATTCTCTTCAGCTTCTTTAGTGGTTAACGATTATTGTTCCGTTTATTTAGTTCTATGACAACAGTTGTCGTGGTTAAATACCTTGGCTGTTTCTATGAAATTGATGAACATATTGGCTCGTTTTTCCATTGATTTCTCCGTGACAATTGTGGCTGCTACCCAAGTGCTTAGCTAAAAGTAGAACACCAATGGAAACAAAAATAAGACGAGGATAATGCCCGGGACTGGCTAATGTTACTAGCAGAGGTTCCTATTGGTAAAACATTACGTACTGCGACAAATAAATTGATCTGTTAAAAAAAGAACAAACTCTTCACAAAGAAAGGCAACATCTCGTAAAAATCGGGGGGATATTAAGTTCCAATTGCCACTGTCAAGTTGGCATTTCGCTAATTTCTCCTTGCAGAACCCCAGCCCAAAATCCTCCTCCTCCTCCAACATGTTTATCTAACATTAATCAGGAACAAACACGGGCTTTTGAACTACACAGTGAATGGGACTTCAGGCGAGTTATCCATTATTCAATTCAATCCTTTCAGATTGAAATAAAAAAAGGAACACTTTGTATTGCTTGATTACTTTTTGGACGAGGAAATCTTACAGAATTCTTCAAGAGGGCGTTTTAGGGCTTTGCCTTTGTTTTATAACAAAAACTTGAGGGCATAAGTAGAAAAAAACAAAAAAAACAAAGAGTTTGTGTTACCTGATTAAATCTGTCCGCTACTTTCTCCACAGACAGTCTCTCCTCAGGAGGTACTTTTCTTTTCTTACCCGTTCCCATGGCAATTTTCTTTTGAACATCGGCTGCGGTTACCGCACAAAAGCACTCTAAAAATGGAAGATGGAAACCTGGTTAATTCGGACACTAAGGAAACATGCGATAGTGTCCGTACTAAGAGGGCTCTCAGCGAAAACGTCACTGACGCAGATTTTATCGATATAAAGACTAAAGCAAAAATGGTTTAGGTTGTCCACCGGTAAGATATTCAGTCATAGACAGTGCGCAGATAAACTGTCCATAACGCGGGATTAACGATATATGGGAGTTTGCGACTCGCTGAGACAACAAAACTGTCCGTTATATACTGATGTCCGTAGAGCGGGTTCCAATGTAAAAACAAACAAAAAATATCAATTAACCAAATCTTCTCTGGACAAAGGTGTGACACTCAAGTGTGGCCACTTTCGAAGACCGGCTGCAAGAAACAACAGGGGAGCAAGTTGAAACAGCTTCCTAATTTATGATTAGAGCCTTCAGCGAATAATTTGAAAGAAGGAATTCTACACAATCTTCTGATACCTACCATGGTCAATAAGAGTGATCTGTCGTGCTAGTTCTTTAGGATGCTGCAGCAAGTCATAAGGTCTATGGCAACCAAAAGAAGGATAAAGTATTAGGTCATAACAGCGCCTTCAATCTTCGGCAATCATTTTTAAACTCATCACGAATTTTGTGATAAGCCAACTAAGAAAAACTGTTTCCCGCCAAAATGGGATTGGCATTTGAAGCATCTAGGGTGCCGCATTGACCGAAAGCGCAACGAAAACTGTCCGTTTTCCAAAATGAGCTCATTACAATAAACTTAGCAGCGCTGATTATCGCAAAGCTGACATTTCGATTGCTCAACCTAACTATGCGCGCCTATTCGTGTCCGTGCATTTTCTACCTTTTTCAGCCGCAAGTTTTTCACGAAAACAGCATGGCCCTTTGTTGCTTCTTCGAGCTATATTGCATCATTCAATTAAAAAAAACAGACTTCAAGCATCGTTTCATCACTACCAACACCCTGTTGTCTTTTCAATGACATCTCATAACCAAACAAAGAACTCACGAGAAGTCTCGGCGATCAAATCCAGGCAGTTCTGCATCTGGTGGACACTGACAGATCAGTAGCTGCCCGTTAGTGCTTTGCCCAAACGAACGGTTCAAGCCCTCGAAATCATCATCATCTCTAAGCGATAAGCTAAACGGACCCCGCTGGGGTGGTGTGGGAGTAAGTTGTCCTGAACTACAGGGTGAATCACTTCCCAGGGAGGAGGGGTTGCTTTCAGAGGTGTACTTTGGGCGGCGGCAAGAGGATATGCCATGCAGGTGTTCTTGCCCTGCCGTGAGCGAACCAGCAGGATGAAGGAGATGCCGCTCAGCTGGGGAGCCTGACTCTACACTTGCCGCACTTCCTTCTAAAATCAGATATCAGATAAACATTTAGGTTCAAACACACTGACCTACGACAGTCACTAACGTACCCAACATTGAGTGGCCACCAATGAACCTGAGTCGCTTTAAAGTCACATACAATAAACGGATCTAATCAGGATGTATTTTAGGCGCTATGGTTCATGTGATGTTGGCTTATATGTTGGCCTAATATAGTATTGTCTGGATAAAGTAAAGCCTAAAGGACAAAAGACAGTTATAAAGGCAATCAAAGAGGATGCTTCATCACGGGCGGGAAGATACAACTTTTGATTTCAAGTAGCTTAAACAGAATTTTCAGCATGCGGAAATAAGATTCACATCCCAACACAGCCGTGTAATTCTATTTTCCTTATATAGACCACAAAAAACGAAAATTATTCAAATTTGATTATTCATTCGCCAAATTCACGCGAACAGAGGACTGTAAAATGTAACTTTCCAAAAGAATAAAAAGACGAACAAGCAGAAACAGTTCATTGGCTTTCGACTCAGACCGATGCGTCTGCACGTGGCAACAACTGTCCCCGATTAGTAGGCCTCCTTCGGCATGATAGAAGATTTGGACAATTAAGTTTGTCT
>OZ037776.1:24825200-24867700 GCA_964035525.1 Porites cylindrica | reverse complement strand
TCGTTCTGACATTGCGAATAGAGAATGTACAGAAACAAGAGTATCATCACTGATTTTACCTACCGTTAAACTCCATCCCACAGCTGTGGCAGAACTTTCCATTTTGAATCACTTTTGTTCCACAACCTTGGCAAAAAACCATGCTACCGATAACAACGAGAGCCACAACGAGAAGAAAGGAAGACATTGGAGAGAAAATGGCGGGAACGGCGGGAACAGCCAGGCGCTAACGCCCAGTGCCCACCCAGGCTAATGCGCGCGCACACGTTTGAACTTTCTACGGAAGTGTTCCATTTCTACGGAAGCATTGAAGTTCTACGGAAGAGCTACATTTCTACGGAACAGCGACGGCTTATACCACGGAAGAGCTAGATTTCTACGGAACAAGCTCGCGACTGTTTCCACAGAACAGCTATTTTTCTAAGGAACGATCGCAGATTTACAAGGAACGATTGCAGAATTCTAAGGAAAGATGTTCAATTCTAAAAATAACAGTTGTATTTTTACAGAACGACACTACATTTTCAAGTAGAAGCGTTGTCCCTTGTGGGCCACCGTACACTCTCGCTTGTATTGAAATGAATTCGATTTTTGACGATGTTTTCAAACTTAAAAGCAAGAAAATTCAAAAACACATTTTGATTAGCGTTGCTATGTAGCTTGTCATGAAACGTTTTTTTAGCCCAGCTATAAGCCTCCCCGGATATGAGCCCCCTACCCTGGGGGCCCGGGGGCTTCTACACGGATTCATCGTGACGTCATTGTTTACATTATTGCTCATTAGTATACAAGTTAACCTATAGAAGCATAGAAGATCCAGCCGTATATACCAATTAGGTTCAAAAATTAAAAGAGCTGGTGAGTTAATGCAGTTAGTTTCAACTCTTTGCAATCAGTAACAAAGAAAACAGCAGCAATTAAAAACTGCAAATGACTGGGTGGCAAAGCGTTAATAAGCTCATACATTCTTTGTAATTTTCTCCGAAACTATTTGGTATATCGGGCTCAAATTCTTAAAGATAACTGAAATTGTTATGCTCTTTTAATATTCAGAAATTTCATTTTATTAGCTTCATCAGATAACGATCAGCCTATGATAATGAGGCAAAAAAGTAAACAAGGATTCGCCTATAAGCGGAAGTTTACGGTATCGAAAACACACCTGCAGTTTGCCCTTGCGTTCCAGTCTGCTGAGCTAAGACATTGCCTCGCTCTGTCTTCTGTTGTAGAGCCCCTTGCTGATAAGGCACTGATGAAGACAGCTTGAAGGACGATTTTCTCTTTCCTTTTCCCAAATGTTGATCAGGCAGTGAGGAGCCTAGCGAGATAGCTCTCAGTCTAGATACTACCCCGGTATCACTGTCGTATTTGTCAGAATACAACGCAGGTTTGGAAGCTACAGCTTCCAGGGCCTGGGCTCCCCACACTTCATTTTCTTCCGCGTATTTGCTCCATGGTGAGAAATCCTGTCCAGCTAAAATCTGGGTGAAAGGACAAGGATAGTTTCAAAAGTGGCAGTCTTTATACTAGAGCCTAAATAAGGTAAGAAATATTTCAAGACAGTAAATTTTAAATTCTTCAAGTAAAAGGAAGCTTCACACACAACCTATCTTTTTTACTTCAGGTTAACTTAAGGTTATTTTCCCACGCAACATAATTAACATTGAATGACATGCTTCGCCTTTCTCAAAGCTCAAGAAACCGCAAGTTCGCAAAGTTGGTTTTAAGGATGGTTTTCAAGTCACTTGAAACTTTTCTTGAATCTTTTCAACTTTCCGACTTTAATGAGATGCAGAGTAAAATAACTTGAGATTTTACTTTGGCCTTCACAAACTTATCTTTGGTTTAGTCACAGGGTCCAGAGGAATTTCGTGTGAATAAATGAATTACCTATTTTTAAAAAGTCTCACCTTGAAAAATGTCTATACCTGTCGCTTGGCACGATTAATTAGCCCAATGGGATCTTAATGAATCTACTGTACACGATTTCTGAAGAATTTCTTGAGAATTCTAGATCAGGTTAGTAAAATCAGGCGACTTCATTCAATTCCATTTGAGTTTGAGGCATTCGAAAATCGGCCCCAAATTTGCTTCCTCCCTTTCCATATTTTATACAGTAAGCCGATCTTGCGATTCCTCAGTCTCTTGGTTTGCGGTCTATAGAATGTGTAACGAAACTGTAACGCGATCAAAACAACCCATTTTTTCAGAGGTTTTCGACAGGTTTTGATGATGTTCTAATGACAAACACATCTCCTCTGGACCCTGTGGTTTAGTAAAACTTAGTAGCTCCTCTTAAGTCTTACTTAACGGCCAAGTGTAAAGACTACCATTTTCATTAATTTACCAAGTAGTGATTCAAAAACTATCTGTCGCCAGTAACAGGTCGATGGTAATGTATTAAATGATTCTAGGCACAAACAGAGGACTGGTTTCAAAAGTATCATCGCAACTGGTTACAAGGTTCGCTTGAGAACCCAACATCTCCTTTCTCGAAATTCAAAATTGTGAGCTTTAATCGGTATCATTTTGATTCTGTATGTCAGAGGTTATTTCTCCGCGTGAGATGAGATAAAGAAAACTCACCTGCCATTCAATTTTGGTGCACATTAGAAGGACGTCATTGATCTCCTTAAACAAACTGCAAAGAAAGTTTCAGATATAAGCCTCCTGGCCCCAGTTGTTCAAAAGGTGGATAGCGCTATCCAGTGGATAAATCTCTGTCCACTGGAAAGTGCAATTGGTTTTCCTAATACTTATCCACTGGACAGTGATTTCTCCGGTGGATAGCGCTATCCATCTTTTGAACCGGGGCGTGATATATGGGCAGAGCGGGCAGGACTCGCAATCCGAAGGTCCCGGGTTCGAGTTCCCGCGCTCTGACCACAACCTGGATTCGTTCTCGGTCGTCCCGATTTCAAATCCTCGGCCATGCTTGTAAATAGCTAGTCTGCTACACAGCCGTTTTTAGTGTCGTCACGCAACGCTTCTCCCCACAGGGACCCTAAAAACGGCTGTGTAGCAGACTAGTAAATAGCCTACTGGTAGCCTATTAAAATAAACTTCCGTTATTTACCCCCCGGGGCCTGGTTCCTGCGAGGCTGATTAGCACTAATCCAGAATTAAAATTTTGATCAGCTTTTGTATTTTATCTTCCTATGTATTGCTTAAAGTAACATTTCGTGTTACCATTAGTGTAAAGGCTCAACAGCATTTTACAAGCTCGAATTGCATGTTCTTAGGCATGAAAACCTTGCTTAAAATTTGGCTTAATCCTGGGCCAAACTTGACAATCTTTCGAGGAACCGAGCCCAGCAGTATATATAGCACTTTTGCTAGTGGGCCGAGCAATAAATATAACAGGGTTAAGAATCCCAACTGGCTTTAGGCAAACCCGCTAGCTATTTACATGCATGGTCGAGAATTTGAACTTGGGACTACAGAACTTGAACCGGCGCCTCCACATTGCAAGTACCGACACGGGCCGCGCTGCCCCCCACAATTTCCCACCATTCAAGACACTACCAGGGCTGTCATTAAGACGCACGAGTAGGGGATGTCCTCCGGCTACTATGAACGTGGTGCCCGGCAACTTTCAAATGGAAATAGAAGAAAAATAGAACCAAAAGAAATCCCTAGCTTTGATTTCCCGCCTACTTGGTGTATTTACCCAGCAACTTGAAATCTTAGTGAAAACCCTGCACTATGATTGACGGGTTTACGTTCGTTTAACAATGGTATTTATGTTTCAGATATACAGAATTCTACGAACAAAATCAAAAATGGATTTTCAAATCTAGAGAAGCCACATTCCACATATTAAAGACTTAAAACTTTTACGTTATGTAATGGATTTTCACGTGACTGACTCACCCTTTGTTTTCGAGCATGAATTCGAAAGTCGCATTGTTAAATTCCGCCCGGAGTCTGGTTTCATCCGCCGATAGCCTCCATCTCTTTAACTCCTTCAGCTGCCAAGTACCAATAACCGCCTAATAACATTTCCAATAATGATGTTAATATTCAGTCAATATCTGCACTACTCCTCATCCACACTGATAACTAGATTTCACCAACACGTGAGAGGGTGTTTAATAACATTAACAAGACTACAGATCCCACTTTTGAATCACTTTTCATGCTGTAAATTAGCGTCCAACGCGCTCGTTACAAATTTTGCGCTTAGTTTATTGAGTTTCACAATCTACCTGGTTCTAATTAACATATCATTAAGCATCACCACAAAGAAAAAACTGAGCTCCTTCATTGAAACAAAACTAAGGCAACAGACCCGGTTAAATAAAGCCACTGACCTTCCGACCAAACCACTACGTCATCTCTATAAACATATAACTCTTCATTTGACTTTTTGCATGGTTTCACAGAACCTTTTCATGTGACCCTTACCACTATTTAACACCGACTCTTACTTTTGTTTTATCGTCCAAGACGGTAAGCTTCTTTGGACTAACGGCAAAATAACACCTCGTCGCACCACCCTTAGGGTCAATGGCGCCTGAGCACTCCTGGAACATGACAATAATTTCAAACATTGAAAAGGTTTGGACATTGGATCCTAAGTAACACAAAAACTTTTCATCTAACACTCAGAGAACTCGACATGGGTTGCTTGTTTTCTTTTTAACTTAAACAATTCTCTGTTTTTTGGACAATAAAAAGAAACACTACTTCTCGTGTTTCACAAATTGCGTCAACAGATATAACACTAACAACTGCTAATTTCAGACATGATAGACTCTTTCCCAGTTACCCAAGCCTCTGCTTTAACCCTTTATACCCCAAGATCAAAATTTGAATTCTCATTTGTTGCCTTTTCTCATTTCCCACAAAAGTTGTGGGAAGAAGCTGATAAAATATCAATCATATTCATCTTGTGTGATATGTCCGTGATTCTCACGACCACTTTGTTTTACAAAGCATTGATATTACAATTTTTAGGGAGTTATTATAGCTCCAAAAATGGAGTAAAAATTTTAGGTACAGGATAACCCCTCTTTGGGGGGTTATTTTAACTCCTAATTCAACTCCGCATTTGGGGTCATTTTTACTCCTGAAAAAGAGTTCTTTTTACTCCCAGTCTGGAGTTAAAATAACTCCGAAATGGCGTTACTTTTACTCCTTACATGGGTTGATTTGACTCTTTTTGGAGTTAATTTAACTCTGAAAGTGGAGTAAAAATTTTAGGTACAGGATAACTCCTTTTTGGGGGCTATTTTAACTCTTCAATATCTGGGGTCACTTTTACTTCTGAAAAAGAGTTCTTTAAACTCCTTTTTGGAGTTAAAATAACTCCCCCAAAAATAACTCCACTGTAAGGAGCTAAATTAGCCTCGCTAGAGGAGTTATTGAAACTCCTTGAAAATAACTGTGTAGCACATTTTCTTTTTTAATACCTTGAGCTTGTAGAACTGACACCCATAGCCAGCCATCGCCTGACAGTAGTCAATAAAGTTGTGCTTGGCGTTCCGCTCTGTCATACCACTGTTGGCAAACTGTTCGTACTGGACCTTGATCCTACGCGACGCATATCACAAAGATTACAAATCACCAACAAAATCACGTAATGCTTTAGAAAGGGAATACGTTGTGCTTTGGGCATCCCTTGTTAAACCAGCGTATGTTATGCTCACACTTCTGCATAGCATACTGAGATAGGATTTGTTTAATAGACCTTATTCAAGGTACCCGCCATCTTTACACGCACTTAAGGACTGATGAGAGAAAAACAAAGTCACGTGGCTTGTAAGGGGGCAAACAAGTGAAAAAAATTGCCAAAGCAAGAAATCGCGGTCGAGTTTGTTTATTCTAGACAACATAAAGTGAAGAACTTTTCATCTTAAAGACAACAATGGCAAATTATGGGTGGAAGTGATCATTGTCACGTTTCTAGATGTAGCAGCGACCGTAGATGTCCTCACAGCAAATAATAATAACGTAGTCTTGTCAAAACTCGAACAATTTGCATGACTATTAAATCGTCGTCTTCTCGTTTTGTCTGAATAAGCAAACTCGACCGCGATTACACGTACTGATACATTTTATCTCTTGTTCGCCCCCTGAAATACCACGAGACATTGCTTTTATTCCGTCGCTCCTAAAGCGCGTGCAAAGATGGCGGGTATCATGATTAAGGTCTATTAACGGGCCCTACAAATCTCATCCGCCGTTCTCAACTGGGATTCCCTAAAACATTCACTTCAAGTACATTGATAGTCAACAAACCAGGAAAACTAGCTCCATGACAACCAATAGACTCACCTTTTTGCGATGTTCTTTACTTTGTACATTGATGAATGCAAGCTCGTCTTTATCCTAGATACAGACAATCTAACAACGAATAGGAATTGCGAACTCAATGAGCATGTTGCCAACTTATACCACAAATTCTCATTAAAAAATTATCTTACTTCTCTCTACTGGACGATGAAAATAACCGTGGCTTTCCTCTGACTTCTGCTGGTAATAAATCCTACAAAGTTTTAACAATAAAAGACGAGAAATTAATTTGAAGTAATAAGCCCACGAGAAGTGGGTTAAAAGAAAGACGTCTTTTGCGCACTGATATCGGGCTCACTGGTCATCGGATGAAATACTATCGATTGTTTGATATGGCTTTTAAAATGATTAATAATTTTAAAGCAATTCAACAACAACAACAACAACACTTTATTTATTTACCCAATAGATAAATGACCCGTTACTAACCTCTATGTAAAGTTGAAGGCCACTGAGGTAAACAGCATCCTCGATAGTACAGGGAAGACTTCCATTGACAATTGCTTTCTGACACTAAACAGTAAAGGAGTGATCAGTGAGCAACTATTGAATGGGGCTGAGTCGGATGTGAAGAATTATGCAGATCGAGGAGGATCTTATCTATCGAGGCTGAGGGCCGAGGTGGATAAAATCCCACGAGATCTGCATAGTTCTTCACATCATACGAAAGCCAAATTTAATAATTGTTTTATGATTAGTCAAAATATTTCTACTTTCTTAACAAGCTTACCTCCTCGTAGACTTTCTCTAAAACTTTGGCCTATTTATCGGCACAGACATTTTCCCTTGCAGATACTTGTCAAGATCCAACGAGCGATATATTAACGTACATTCTTGCATTTCTTCCGTTCAGCAGTTTCTGTTAGAAATTCCGGTGTTTTGTCTTCGGATAGCCGTGAACGCCATTTTCCTTTTTAACTCACTCGTGAACAAACAGCTAGCCAGCCGCGCTTGGAAACGAGGCTGATCGATGGTCTATTGCCCAAGTAGGCTCGTTTCCAATGAAATATTTTATCGATGAACCTTGTTTTTAATCAAATATACCATCGAATTGTTGGTATACTAGTCACACCTTCCAAATTTGGTCAGCGCTGGCTGGATACGAAGAATTAGCCGTCGCGCTTTAAGCCAATCAGAAACGGCGAAATATTTTGAACGAACAATAATAGAGATCAGTTGATAAGACATATTCTGATAGCATAACAAAGGTAGAGTACGCCCTCTGAGAGCATCCTGTAAGTCCCAGGTCAGGAGAGACCAACTTCAGTTTTCTACCAACAATATCCGGTGATTTTGTTACCTATGCGCCCTGCGCCCCTGACGAAAAAAAATCCTCAGACGCAAAATAATTCATGAAATGCGTCCCGTATGATGCAAAGAACGATCGATCGATCTGAACACGTGTATTTCTAGCATTATACTACTACATGTTAAATTTCTGCAATTTGATTGGCTTAGAGCAGTGGTATTTCAGCTTAATTTGAAATACCTACATGTGAAAATTACAAAACCTTTGCGGGTAGTAGTATAAACAAATAATAGCATGATTTGTACGTAATATTTGGCATAAATACCACCCGTAATATTTCAAAACTGTCTCAAATTTCACTCGCCTAACGGCTCGTGAAATTATGTACAACAATTTCGAAATATCACTCGTGGTATTTAAGCCAAATATCACTACAAATCATGCTATTACCCATACATATCCCGTTCGTGTAATTTCTGTGGCAGCAGTTATCATGGCTGTTGTTTAAAGATGCACGTTTCTTCTAGCCTCTGTTGTAAAATAGAAGGACTTTATTTTAATTTCAGTACACTGTAATACAGAGTTTTGGAGTCTGTCTTCAGATTAACTGTCTGGTTACATAAAGGCCCAAGCATTTTCAAATTCGGACTGGGACTCATCCGTTCTGGACTGGGTTTTGGTAACAAAATCACTGAATATCAATACATAATCACGAGAAAACGTTGTGACAATAGAGAGCTTTAGATTTGAGGACAAGAACGAACACGAGTAGGAGATTTAACTTGAAAGTTTTTGCGTGTGTTCTTAAATAAAAGAGACCCCGGAAAGCTTCATTTTACTTTTTTTACCAAAAACGTTAGCACGGTTATTTACGGTTAAGCCCTTTCCCGATTGCAAAATGATAAAACTTCTTACATTTGATAACTTGTTTCCGCTACTACGACATTCTCGCTAAATCCCGTTGTAGAATGACGATGGCTCTCACGTTTTCCGTCAAAATGACGCTGGCTCATGCGCGCGCACTACTTAGCATTGAGAAAATCTCGTACTCCTCGTCGTATTTAGCCTGAAATTCATCCTATTGCTTCGAGTCGTTTTCTCCCCTCAACAACGTCTGAATCGACCGGCCGTTAATGCCGTCCAGTGACGTCACTCACTACCCAAAAACCGGGTAGTGATTTTGATTGGTTGATTGTCTAAACATTCGCATAATTATGTATAATTATGAAAAATTTTAGCGGGATTGTCGCTTGATATTCAGCGGATCGCATCCCTAAAAGCATTCTTTCGTTTAGTTCAAACATTTCGATAAGCTTAATGTTTATCTTAAACAGCAAAATTGCCCTTGTCTTCAAAACGGAAATGCTAAATTGAAGTGCGAATGAAGAATAAGTGCGGAGAGTCGGTAGTTTTTTCACTAGGAGCCGCTTTGTGGTTTCGGCGGCCGGTGATTTTGTTTACGCGAAGTTTTCTGAGATCAATGTTATAATTCGACCTTCTTGCTATTTTTACCGTCAAGTGTAATGATTCTGTTAGCTTTTTTTCCTTGTCTCCCTGTTTCTTTTCTTCGTTAAGGACCAAATAGCTTCGTTTCAATTAAAGCAAATCATTGTCTTTTTGAACTAAGTGTTCCGTGTATGTGTTTATTTCATTGCGTGATTGCGACCGAGTTTGATTATAGAATTTAGTACAACCGGTTCAGAGTTGTACTGCATGCAGTTGATAGTTTGAACGTTAAACATGAATTACTATCGAAAAAAATAAAGCAGTTCTGTATCATGCAGACATTTCCAAACGATATTTGTCGGTTTGCCACGCGAAAATCGTGTTTTACTTTTTGCATGAATTAAGACAAAGGTCGAAGAGTAGTGACGTCACTGGACGGCATTAACGGCCGGTCGATTCAGACGTTACTGAGGGAGTAATAACGACTCGAAGTAATCGGATGAAATTCAGGCTAGTCGGATTGGTGATTATTATGTACTCACTTGTTCATAGAGAATAGCATGGTGACAGTGATTTGCCAGGAATCTATCTAAATGGCCTTTCTTGGAAGCTCGTTCCTGTGAATAACAACTTTGACTAAGTAAAGAGAACGAGGGCGGACCTATAACTTGGCGGAACAAATTGACCAAATATTTAGAGAAGGGTAGTCTCCTTCGCAGCCGCTCGGGCCGGAGTCTCGCAATAAAAGAGTGGGGCATTTGTTAGATTTCTACAATTTTTTTATCAAACTGTATCAAGTTCAGTTTTTGAAAACTGCTGCGTCCGAAATCTGAACCTCAATTTTTGTTTTACTTATCCTGTAATTACCTCGAGTTTGCTGCTGAACACGAAGATCAAAGTGGTATTAATTGTTTAATTACCTCAAGGCTTTGAATAAGATCCTCTAACATTTCAGCACATGGAAGGTACGGTCCACCAGCTTGCCTCAAGGGAAGAATAACCTCACTCAACTCAGACTAAAAAAGGAAAAAAACAGATCTAATATGAGTGGACAGTCAAAACACCACTAGGTGCGCGTGCCGTCACACTAGCCGTTTTGCTCATAAGCAAATAGAGAGTTTTAGATCCGAGTTTACCGCTAACCTCTAGCCGCTGGAGGTCACATGACAAGTCTTTCGCGTCACGATTGAGGTTTACGACGTGCGTTTTCAACGTGGGGAGGTAGGTTTTCACATATGTCATTTACCTGAAAGCTTCTAGCGTATAATTCTTGTTTTATCCCACGTAATAATACAAAAATGTTGTGGAGCAAGTCTTTATCCATTACCAGAGGCGCACATTCGGGCGGAATGGCTAAATTTGTTTAATTCTATTGGATCTTGAAAACAAGTGCCATTCATGGCTGCGGATTCAAAATGGCGGCCGCAAATTTGTAAGAAGAACTAACGTAAGAATTTACAGCTCTTTGCTGCTAGATAACCCAGTGTTACCGTAAATTTCTTTTATTTTCACTGATTGATATTTCTTCTATTTCTAAATAAAAAAATAAACCTAGAATGGCTTTAATCCACCACCAATCTATTAATCGAATAATGTTTGAACGTCGAACCGCAAACGGCTAACCGCAAACCGCGGTTAGAGGTTCGCGGTAAACTCGGATCTAAAACTCTCTTATGACTCTTGCTTTCGGGGAAGTGATTTTTTGTGAGTGACTGATTTTCCCAACTTAAAATTGTCTCGGGGAACATTTTATCGCATGTCTCCTGCAATAACAGGATTATCAATAAAATCTTCGAGGTAGTTATCAAGACCTGAGGCAGTTGCATATAACATGCGTACCGCAATAACAGGATTATTAACAAAGTCCTCAGGGAAGTTATCAAGCCAAGCCGTCCACAGCCTCATCAGGTGGATGTGAAGTACGGGTAATGGGCTGTAGTCTTGCATCTGTCCAGTGGATGGATCACCATCAAAGTATTTTCCAAACCACGGATCATGAAATCTGCAAGGGATAATTATAAAGAGTTTGAAAACAGAGATATTTGCACAAAAGAGGCGGTATTACAGTCCTTTGAATTTGAAAATTGCAGTTCTAAGGAAAGGGAAAGGAGCTGCCTATGTACGGTAGCAGTATTTCAAGAAAAGTACTTTCTTTTTTATAAAGTGAGCGCTCCTAACTCCAATGAAGCAGTCCAAGCTTAAGTCATCTCATCACAAAATCACGGCCACATTACAATCAAAGATGATTCAAGTTCATCCGAAATGTAATCAGTCAAAACATTCGTTAGTTTTTTCTATCCGTGTATAAATTTAGATTGCTGCCTTTATTTGGTTTTTCCCTTTTATTCTTCTACGGTCGAGAATATTTAAACGGTGAATGGTCGATTACGGAACAAGGACGATTGTCAGATGGAATTCCAATTGGGCATTGCTTTCCGGACCTTGGCAATCAATTTAAGCAGTGAATTTTCTGCAACCAGTCACTAGGCCTGGGAATGCAACCGCGCGAAACGTCCCTAGCGTTGAGGTGCGAGGAAGGATGGCTGAATTCGCAGGCTACCAGTCTCTTTGTTCCGGAGCATTTTCTTTCGCTGAATCTCACGTAAGACGGACTAAAGCGCATGGCGAGCATAAACAAAACAAGTCAAATCCTTGAAAAAACAGGAAACGGTTAACAACAAATCCCACGTAATCATTACTTGCTGAATGATGCATCCGGGCTCTTGAATCTACTTACAGACAATCACTGCAAGATGAACCCGCGTGGTAGATGTTTGAATGGGATGGGAAATGGGGAATATGCGCGCGAGAATCCCTTCTTCCTCGCGAGCCCAACGCCTTCTCACATGTCTTAAATTTCTCCCCATCAAACAGGCCAGTGCAAAATTTTCCTACCTGTGCAGCAACAATCTCATCAAAATAGTTGCATGTACAAAACTTCTGTAAGTTGTCAGCAGAAAGTCCACGATCTGATCTTCAGTGGCCATGCGCTTGTCATTTGGACTAGTGGTCTTGTACCATGAAAGTTTCTTGCTGCGCCCAGACCAGGGTGGCAGGCTCAAGCCTCCCCACAGTAAAGTCGGATTGTTTGTGATGATCTCCACTATTTTCTCGATGCTTGCGCCTCTGTAAATCAGCAAATAAACACGGCATGAAAACTTTTTGTAAGGAGACTGGATTTTCGAGGACAAATTCGAATTTCTTTGGTTTTTTTGTTTGTTTTTGTTTTTGTTTTTTTTTCCTTAGGGTTTGGAATCTACAGAGTTTAACAGATCATTTAGGGACAAAAGACGAGCAAACAATCATTTTCCTCATTGTTCCTTCTGTTTTTGACGTCACACTATCAGGCTTTCGAAGTTTGCTGCTCGAACAAAGACTGTTCTTATGGGCGCTTAATTCATTGAAAAATCTTTCAGAATCAAGGACTCTACCCTGGGTACCACAGGTTTTTCTCGCGTGCGGCGTGAATTTTCGGTATTTGCCGATGGCCGACACATCTTCGGCCCTAGGCCGAAGCAAAGACTTGACAGAAACCGGAAATCGCGCTAGAAAAGTCTCTGGCACCCAGGGTACAAGGACTCCTGAGACATTAAAGAACATTTCTTGGACATTGTCTAATTTTTTTCACCAGGAAACATAATTTCACATCCAGGTACCTTGTAGTTGAATAACTATTGGTACAGTCTTATAATTATTTAAAATAATCTTATAATTATTAAACAAAATCCGTGGCCGGGCTGAAATACTTACTTCACAAACAGACGCTCCTCCCCAGTTGAATCTCCAAATAAAACATCAAGCTTTTCATCTCCTAAAAAGGCGATGAAAGTGCCGGTATAATTCAGCCGTTATTGAAATACAAGGATATCTCAGCCATCGTATGACAAGAACTGACACGCTTGGAGCTAAACAGAATCTCCAACTTATTTTTCCAAAGATAAAAAAATCTTCGTTTGTAAACTAAAAATCTGAGTTTTCCCTCTTAGTATTATTGTCAACTTATCTGCACAGGGATTTTTGGTGTCGTTATAATGAGACGAGGTGATAAAAACTGGTCATCTTAACTCCACATACGTACGGGCTATTGACAGTTCCCTACACCGAAGTGCCTGACGTACGTCCTATATAAGAGCCTCGGAAACAGTAAAATTTTCAACTCAATCTCTCATCGAAAATTATAGAAATCGTTGACAGTGGCTGGACAAAGGAGTAAAATGCAGACTAAGTAACCTTACCTGGGACACGTTTAAAGAGATAAACGCCACCAACGTCCATACAACCCAAATAAATAAGGCCACGGGCGGCATGGTATCGCACCCTGAAAACAAGGAAAGCATTAGCGAACAACACCAAATTACAGATCAGTCTGCGCCACGCACTCAAGACTTGATAGATGTCTGATATTTAATAATGACATTTACCTTGCATCAAGCAAAATAGTACACAGTCAGCTGTAACCTACTCAAACATTTGTGAATAGGCTCCCATGGGAGCGGGAAAAGGGTCACGGGAACTTCTCCCCCTTCCCTCCCAACCCTACCGTCCACTTGCGCTTTCTGGCTTTCTCTCAGTCCTAAACCCCGTAAGAGAACCTGTTCACAAGCTACGCAAACATAGGGCGTCTTAACGACCTGATCCGGCGATTGGGAAAAAAGAAAATAATACAGACAAATAGCGAGTACTGCTCATGGAAGTTGTGATACCCCAGATTTGTCAAAAAACGCTGACAAAGCAAAACAAAAACGACAACTATACAGTACCTTGCATCTCCATAGCTTAACATCTGTTTGAGGCCATCCACACCCCCAACCAATTCAATCTATGGAGGAAAGGGCAAAGACAACCACAACGTCACCAGGCTAATTAAAGAAAACACTTCACTTGATTACATTTCCCAAGTGTCATCTCACAATGGTGACTTTCACGAACTTAGTTATAGTATCGAGCCAGTCTCGTGAGTTCTTATTCGATCTGCCCACCTGCCCACCGAAGTCAAACGTCGCTCGAATTGTTCTTTTTAAGAGCAGTTTCATTTACCAAGAAGTAGAAAAAGTAGCCTGAATTTCATCCGATTACTTCGAGTCGTTATTACTCCCTCAGTAACGTCTGAATCGACCGGCCGTTAATGACGTCCAGTGACGTCACTACTCCTTGGCCTTTGCTTTAATTCATGCAAAAAGTAAAACACGATTTTCAAGTGGCAAACAGAGAAATATTGTTTGGAAATGTCTGCATGATACAGAACTGCTTTATTTTTTTCGATCATAATTCATGTTTAACGTTCAAACTATCAACTGCATGCAGTACAACTCTGAACCGGTTGTGCTGAATTCTATAATCAAACTCGGTCGCAATCACGCAATGAGATAAACGCACACACGGAACACTTAGTTGAAAAACAATGATTTGCTTTAATTGAAAAGAAGCTATTTGGTCTTTAACGAAGAAAAAAAACAAGGAGACAAGAAAGAAAAGCTAACAGAATCATTACACTTGACGGTAAAAATAGCAAGAAGGTCTATAACATTGATCTCAGAAAACTTCGCGTAAACAAAATCACCGGCCGCCGAAACCACAAAGCGGCTCTAAATGAAAAACCTACCGACTCTCCGCAATGATTCTTCATTCGCAGTTCAATTTAGCATTTCAGTTTCGAAGACAAGGGCAAATTTGCTGTTTAAGATATTAACATTCAGTGTTCTCCCTAAATTTTAGCTCAGCAGGTAAGGGACCATTCATGGACGGTAAGGCAAAAAATATATACTTTTCTAAGAGGGGGGGGGGGGGGGGGGGGGAGGGGGGACGGTGGAGTGAGGGACATGGACCCGTCTTCACTGGGAAATTTTTTATTCCCATATTTTAAGACCTATTTTACGCAAATCTGCTGTCGTTATCTTTAGAAAACAAATTAAAACGTTTGATTCCAATAATTTTACTATGTCTCCAAAATGCATGTCCCTAAAAAGGAAAGCTGCATATACACTACTAGTACAGAACCAAAATAATGCACGCGCAAAAAGTGGCGTAAGAAGTTGCTGCGCGGCAAGAACATGCAAACCACCGAAAGAAGTGAAAGTGCCGTATTTTTGCGGACCCTTTGTGGTTTACCCGCAAGAACTTTGAAACGAAAGAAGTCAAAAATCTTCACCGCAAGAAGCTAGAAAATTACCGCAAGCCTCAAGAAGGCGCATGAAGTTCTTTATAAGTGTTAACCTGAAAGAAGTTTGTAGTGTTTGTTGCCTTTTTGTGACAACACCGTTTGTAGCGTTGATACTAATTCACTCTGTGGCAGCAAAAGGTAATCATGAAAGTACACACGTAAAAAGTTGCCTGGGAAAGCGAACAGCTTTCTCTGCTTTTTGTGCAAAGTGAACACTTCAATCGTTTAGCTTTTCCAAAGTTAGATAAAGCGTGTGAGGCGCTTGTTTAACAAAACGATCCGTAGTTTCGAACATTTCGATTATTTGGATCATTTCATAGTACAATACCATAGTCTCGGCAGAACAAACCAAAGGCGTTGAATTTCTGCCCACAAGAAAGCCTGAAAATTATTATTACTTTACTGCGCTAATTTGAAAGAGCCTTTAGTGAAAATATTCCTTACTTTACTTTAGCATGTTGTTTTTTCCGAGAGCGCTTTAAGTTGACACAGTTGCACGTGCGGTCTCAAATTACACGGCTCTTTTGCGGAACATACTACGATCGTTCCTTATTTTTTGAAGCGCCGCTTTTTTTTTTAATCAAAATTGTACACATTTCCTCGCTTAAAAGGTTACCTTTGCACAAGATAATTTTAAGAAATTCTTGTGGATAAATTTATAACCGCAAAAGAAGTTCTTGCGTCTTGCTGGATTCAAGCGCAAGCGCCCTGCAAAAAGCCGCACGAAGTTGCCAGCTTGCAGACGCAAAAAGAAGTTCCTGAACATGCATTATTTTTGGGCTGTACGTTTTGTACTTAGGTAGCTATACTTTTCCACATATTCATTCATTTTCTTGATCGGATCGGATCGGATCGGATCACAGCTCGCATATTTTTTTTTCTTTTAATTATTTAATTTTGGTAAACCTTTAAGCAGTTACAGGCGGTAAGAAGTGTTGCTTCAGGCGGTAAATTTTACCGGTTACCGCCTGATAAGGAGAACACTAAGATAAAGATTAAGCTTATCGAAATGTTTGAACTAAACGAAAGAATGCCAGGGATGCGATCCGCTGAATATCAAGCGACAATCCCGCTAAAATTTTCATAATTATACATAATTATGCGAATGTTTAGACGATCAACCAATCAAAATCACTACCCGGTTTTCGGGTACTGAGTGACGTCACTGGACGGCATTAACGGCCGGTCGATTCAGACGTTGTTGAGAGGACAAAACGACTCGAAGCAATCGGATGAATTTCAGGCTATAGAAAAAGTATCATGATGTTTAAAATAGCTCGTTAACGAAAATATATTCTTATCTTTCTTTTCTTTTTTTCGCTGAAGACAAAATTGTTTTATTTAGACGCCAACAGGTGCGCAAATTCAATTATAAAACATGTAAAAACTTTTGAAGCAGACTTTTAAGACGTTTAGTGAATCAAAAGCACATTGCTTAGGCACCAATCTCTGAATAGTAATATTATGACAGCCATGGCTCTGAAGTACTTTGCTTAGTTTTTGTAAATTTCTGACGTTTAATCGTGGTGAAGCTCACCACTACCCAAAATGTTACACAGCTGTTGAATTTGCCAGAAGGGAGTTTAAGCAACGACGTCGACGACGATGGCCAAAACGAGAACGGAATAAAGTAACAGGTTTAGACTGGGAAAACAAGAACTCTGCACGTGCATCACCCTTTTTGCACATTTCTTTTCCGTCTTGGCGCGACCACAACATGAAAGTGCCTAATTTCACATTTTGTGGAGGACACGAACACAAGACGATTTTCGTCGTCGTATTTTTTTAAAACTTAGATACAGTCTTTTAGAATTCAACTCCAGAAAATTTCACCAACTTTACCAAATTGAACGACACAGAATAGGAGTGATGAATTTTGAAAAAACGTGAATTTACTTTTTCAGGGACGTTTTCGCCACCGTCGTTGTTGCTTAAGCTCCTTGTAATAGAGTTCTGAGGTGTTTTTGTTCCAGTTTAAAGGACAACGTATCATAATCTAAAAAATCAGACATACCTGCATATGATTGTCCACAGTCATTGCAATATTCGCTAGGGTAGCAGTACAATACATCACAATTTCCGGGTTTCCATCAGACAAAGTCTCCAGCAATAAAGAAAGAGGCCTAAGAATGTTCAGTGTTAAAAGTTCTAGCTTAAAAACGATATCAAACCTTTAATTGAAAAAAAACAAAACAAAACAAAACAAACCAAAACGTCTACCTTTTGTTCCTATTTTAGAACTTCCTGGTCAACCACGTCTCTAAGCGTTGATTTCCAGCATAATTTTTCAGTGCGAACGCACGTAAAATTTAGGCACGTAATTAATGAAATAGAGGTAATGTGTGAAAGGCCACGCGTAAACGTGAAAGCTGAGCGAGGTTCAACTTTTACGTTTACGCGTGACCTTCCTTACATTAGGGACCTTAAGCGTCGAAAACGTCCCGGATGTCAAAATGGCAACCGGAAGTCGATATTTTCTCTCTTTAAGCGGTCTGACCCGACAAATTCATACAACGGGGGCTCATCATTGCCTCTATTTTATTTTACGCGCGTAAAATATACGTGCGTACGCACGTAAAAATTACACGACTGTGGAAATCCACCTTAACTCTTACTAACGGGTGGACTTCCAATGTTGCGTAACCTTTACGTTTACGCACTACCTTTTCAAACATTACCTCCCTTTCACTACCGCACGTAAAAGTTGAAAATTTGTGCGTTTTGGTGTTTCGTTCACACGGAACCACCTTAACCGTGGAATATTTCAACGCCAAAATTGAGGTCAATTTGTTTGGAAAGTCATTTTATTCAATCTCAGGGTTGATTCCACTGCCGCGTAATTTTTCTCTGCGAACGCACGTAAAATTTACACGCGTAAATGAAATAGAGGCAATGTATGAAAGACCACGCGTAAACGTGAAAGGTGAGGGAGGTTCAACTTTCACGTTTACGCGTGACCTTTCATAAGATGAATTTCCACTGTCGCGTAATTTTTACGTGCGTACGTACGTACGTAAATTTTACGCGCGTAAACAAAATAGAGACAATGTATGACCTCGCTCATCTTTCACGTTTACACGTGGCCTTTCATACATTGCCTCTATTTCATTTACGCGCGTAAATTTTACGTGTGTTCGCACGGAAAAATTACGCGAAAGTGGAAATCAACTCATACATTGTCTGTATTTTATTTACGCACGTATAATTTACGTGCGTGCGCATGGGAAAATTACGCGACAGTGGAAATCCACCTTCAGTTCTGTTTACTGATAAGGCGCAGCGTAAAAACTGTTTAGTAAAGAACAAACAAAGCACTACTTTGGGCACTAAAAATTAAGGGTCATGCAGCAGCTGCTCAGAAGCGAAGTCACCAATGGTGCGTTTCCCTGACCCCAAACAATACTAAAACAATTAGAATGACAAGTCATTCTTTCCAGCGACCAATGAGAAGATACTTAAAAAATTAAGCGAGATTATTTTTTTGAAAGATCGATCATTATTTTACACTACTTATTACCTTGTCTTTCCCAGTTCCAGCTGCATTTTTGGATGAATACTGCTTGCAGTCAGCATTTTAGTGGCTACTACCTTAGGCATTGTCCTGGAATGTAGATCCATCAATGGTAGATAATTATGACCAAATCCAAGGCTGTGAAAACGAAATAATCATATTTAGTATATAGACACCTCCAGTGAAATACCAGCTGAGCTTTCGCAAGAAAACATGATATCTTCACATGTGAAAAGATCACTGTTGCTATGGCTACATAATAAATCGCGCCTTTCACAGCCAAAAAGAAAGTAAAATAAATAAAAAGGGTTGGTGTTTCATTAATGTTTATATAATAAATAAAACATTACATGGTAGATTGAAGATACCAAATTTCTCTTCTCGTTTTGAAATCACTCGTTCGGAAGAGAACTATCGTATCTCCTCGCCGGTAGCCACGTAATATCCTCTCTGCATTTTAACTTTTAGGTCTGCAGTCCAAGAACGCACGCGAACAGTCGTCTTTCTTTTCTCAGGGCTGCGCGCGGCGAGCGAAGAAAGAAAACTTTATGCGAATCAACTTGCGTCCTCGAGAGTCGTCACTTGCGGGAAAGCGGGAGGAAAGGATTGAACGCGACTTTCGGTTGCTAATTTGATGCTCTGCCATTGGTCAAGCCGGTTCCAAAAAATGACAACTTAATCTTGCATTTTGGATGGTCGCTTACAGCAGGTTCGAATGCAGTAGCTATGACCTCTGTGTGACCACGGAAATAAAACCTTACGAATAACCAATGCAAAGAACGATGCTACCTAGACTGATAACTGACCTGTAAAAAGAATGCTCCCCATCCGCAGAACTTCCCATACTACAGATGCTGTTCTTCTTCTGCATCACATACCCACCATGTACGTGTGGCGGCCACACATCAGAACGTACATCAGAAGCACCAGAATTATTCCTCTGCACAGAAACTTTGGAAGCAACCGCAACGGACATTTCTCGGAGACGCTCATCATATGAACTTTGACTACATGTACTTCTCTTGCGACTTCTCGGCCTATCATGACTACCTGGCTGGCCCGGCGGTGGAGAGTCAGTGTGGCGCAGATCAAATGCGCCGCTATCCACGTCGCTTGTTTGTAATAAGTTCAGGAGTGGTTCTAGTGGAATAGTCTTTAAGGCTGTGGAGAACTCTTGCTCATTGTTGAAGTCTAAAATACTTTGTAGGATTGATAAACAGGTGCTCTGAAAAGATAGCCATAAACAGAACATTAGAGAGTTTTAGATTGTAAGACGAGTACGACTATGCGTACGAGATTTTCTCAATAGTAAGTAGTGCTCGCGAGTGAGGCAGCGTCATTTTGGAGGGAAAACGTGGAGTTTAGCGAGAGTGTCGCAGTGGCGACAGCAAGTTATCAAATGTTAGAGTTTTAGCATTTTGCAATCGGGAAAGGTCTCAACCTCCTTCAATAACGATAACAGTGCTAAATGTTCTGGTGAAAAAAGGACAATGAAGAATTCCTGGGTCTCTATTTTTTGACAATACGCGAAAAAACTATTTAGGGAAATGGGCCATCAATGAGGTCAAGATGAACAAATAACAAATCCACCAATGAATTTTACTACGAGGCAAGCAAAAACAGTTAACCTGTATGGGCTCTGGACCATCCACCAGTTTCAAGACTGTTTCTATTAGTCCGGCTGCTACTGATCTCTTTCGACTGTCTGCTCCCTCAAGCTGATTAGGAAAAAATGACAATGATCATCAATACTGGTAACAATATTAAATCTATGTGGTAGTGACTGATGGCAAAAGCATAAGACCCGTTTAACAAAAAATTAACCAAGGATTGAAAAGCTTTTTAATAATCTCTTTTAGAAAAGAACACATAGCCTGTGTACTGCAACCCTCTCCCATGAAACAAAATTTGTGGGGAAGGGGCGTCTGTACACAGGCTAGGCAGGGAGCGCCAAAACCTATGTCCGATTGTCCGGGACATGTAGAAATTTAGTTCAGACATGTAGACCTTTTACGTGACTCCGTGGGACAAGTCCATTTTTAATTTTAAAAAATTCAGTAAAGAAACAGTTGAAAATTGTCTTCAAATTACAGTAGCATAAAAATTTATCTTAAACTCATAAAAGCAAACCTTATACTTGACAAAATAAGGTTAAATATTCCTTTTAACTTTGCCATACCGCGGCCATTTCATTTGTTTTTCGGCTCGTGATTTACAAGCTTTTCTCGTGTTCTTCCAACATCCCGCGTGGGTTATCACGCCGGTGAACCCATAGAAAGTGTGGTCTATTGCTTAAGTATACTCACATTAAACAGATTGCCAATGAGCACCGCAATATGATTGTTGATGACAGCTGAAACAGAATCCATGTGAGCCAAACTGGTGAGCTGACTGGCTGCTCTTGGAAGGCACAAATAAGCCAGCAGACTGGAATGACACTCAGGGTTACCAGAAAGAAGGACCACTGGCTCCAGGGCCTCAATCACGGGGTCCTCTTCTCTAGTGTAGTGGGAACCCGTGCTTAGTATGGAACTTTCCTCGCATTCTGATGGACTCCTTTGACAACTCTGAAAGGAGATTGTAACAAAAACATCGAACATCATGCTTGTTTTCTCCTTTTCAGCTGTTAGTGTAACCTGTGCCACAGACGGCCGAGCTAAACGTCTGGCCCTCGTTGTTCAAATGCAAGATAGCGCAATCACTATCCAGCAGATACGTTCAGCTGTATTAGCAAAACCAATCACGTTATCCATTGGAAAGAGATTTATCTGATGGACAGCGTTATCCAGCTTTTGAATAACTGGGGCCTGATTAAGTCCGTCTACGATACAGCACCGAAAACCTTCATCTCAGCCACCACCTGTGTACCAGGATTAGAGTACATGCCATGATAGGCCTGATGAAAAAGCCACTGGCAATATATCAGGTTGAAGGTAAATTCCTTGGGTCCGATGGGACTCCAAAACAAGGATATGGGCACTGATTTACAGACATTACTAACAGAGCTTAGAATTGCATCTGTGAAGCATAGACTGTTCACAGTCCCCTATGTTTCCGTAAGACCGTCGAGATCGAAGACTTTGTGTTAAGGTGGGTCATCTTAGATGAGTGTCAAATCTACTTAGGGGGCGGGTAACGGTTTGGGAGGAGGCCAGAAAAATAGAGTTTTGTGATCAGAAACATTACATGCAGATTATTTTTGAGTATCGAGTTTCGAGCTAAACTCTTTGGACAAGAACTCATGGGTTTCAGGCTACCAAATTTGATATACACTGTAGTGCTTGTGGACAAGTGGATACCAAAATTTTTGTCTTACTCTGTGCCTGCAAGACACATATTAGTGTACATACCACTGCAGATTGATCTGACTCCAGACTGGGCTGCCTTACATTGGACAACTTCATTTCCACTGCTAAACTAGTGCCCTCTGTCACTTGAATATCAGGTGAGGGCGTGGCGTGATCCCCAATCTTGGTTGGCACTACATCTGTCCCCACTTCTTTATCATTAGCCTCCAGATCATCAACGAACTGAATCAGATTGGACACTACTTTTTCCTCTTCCGATGATGACTTCGTAGGAATAAATGGAGTCAGGAGATTAGATTGCAAAGAAGGTATTGATGACACAACAGATAATGGTGCGACAAAGTTTTCTTGAGTATCCGCTGCTGAGGGTATCTCTTGTTTAGTAGAGGTGGTCACAGGAACTGCTATTTGATTTTCTCGACTGGTATCTTGTGCTTCAGCCTTCCTACATTGGGACAATGCTAAATCCTGCTCCACAGCAGACTTGTCTTGAGAAGAGTAGCTCATATCAGCATCTGCTTTGTTATTTATGAAAGCATTGACATCAGATTTTTCCGACAAAGAATTACTTGGGTTAAGTGCTAACTGTGTCTGTCCTGATGAACTCTTTGGCTCACTCTGATCTGAGTCTTGCACCTGAATTGTTCTATGAAAAGCATGCATATGCAGAAGGGCTCCTCGTCTGGAATTGGCTGAAAAAAGGGTACAACATTCCTACGTTATCATCAATGAAATTTGCGTGGAACAGACAGTCAACTCAACAAATGCAACGTAATTAAGTAATATGTAATGTGTTGTGATACTGTGTTGAGTCTAACAATAAGTGTCCCTCTTATCCCTCTCGTCTGGCAGCATAAGGCAGCCCCTGGTGACATCCTTTTGCCTTGGGTGACAAGGAATCATAGCTTTTGCACAAAACGTTGAACTAATAATCAATAGTTACTCACCATTGTAAAGTGCAGCCTTGCAGATCTTAGAGATAAAATACAGACAGGCAATACTCACCAAGCAGAGGGCTTTGAGCTTTTGAAAGATGGATGCTCTCTGATCTCTTAATTGGCCTCTTCCCTCTCACTGCTTCTGGACTTCCATGCCCTCCCGACATGGAGCACAAACTTGAAGACCTTCTGGGCTGTAACAACTCTCGGCGCAAATTAGATGCCTTCTCTACCTTGGGAGATTGGGCACTAGACTTGGTTCTGGCACTCACTGTGTGGTTCATTAGCGAGGCTCCTGAGTTTGAACGTGATTTGGTTATATCCGTAGCAGCAAAAGCCTCACATGCTGACTGCACAAGGAGTCTCTGCATCTCTTTGAGTTCCTACGCAGAATATCAATTTTGGAAACTGCTGTTACAGTGTGAAAGATATTTCACATGGTGTATTTCAGTATTTATCTCACTATGTTTGAAGTTGTTGTACATGTAGATTTGTACAACTGGTAAACCTCGCTTGCTTGTACAGTAGAATCCTGGTTTCTTGTTCAAGTCTTCACTTTTTAGAAATTCCCGATAATTTGCCTTTGCCGGTCAAACACTAATTTTGCCCCCAGTTTTCAAACCTCTCGATAATTCCAACCAATTCAGTTTTCTCAAGCTAGTTTGAGAAACTGGGATTCCTCTGTATTACACTTTAACAGTACAATGTGAATTATTTAGGAGAATAAAACCCATGTCTCTTTGGATATAGAGCATGCTGTAGGTAAAAATGCATTCTCAAGTTAAACCAGAATATCCTTTGTAGAGTGTGAATAACTTACTGGATCTAAGTCGACTGGTCGTACTCCATGAATATTGTTTTCATATATCCTTGCACCATGTTCGACTAAAAGGAATGAAACTTCCAGTTTGCTTCTATGCCCAGCAGACATGTGCAGCGGTGTACAGCTACAAATTGGATCAATAAAATTATTACAATTAGCATTTGCAGGCATTTGCAAACATACTCTTTGATTTAAGTTGGTGATCGTTTCATCAACAGGAACATCAATCTGAGTTCCGCTCAGTGTATTGGTGACACTGTACTTTTTTTGGTGTTTTTGGTTAGTATTAACTTTTTTATTACTTTTTTAAAAATTTACTTTAAGAGTCTTATTCACTTCACAGATCTCCCGCTTCAAAATAACTTATTACAGTCTACCTACAGAACAATGCAGCCTTTATTTCCAACTTTCCTATAATACAGTACAATCCAAGTCACAAAATGTGCAGAATTACAAGGAATGAATTGTCATGGAAACGAGGTAAACACATGATTGATACCATATGACAAGAGTCAGTCAATAAAGAAAAGATGTTTAAGGGGGCTCACTCTCTCTTCGCCTTTGATTTTTTTCTCCAAAAAAAAAAAAGTGTTACAAGTACATGTAATTTCACCGTCAGGTATTTCCCCCATTTGTATTTCAAACCTGGTGAGAAGTGCTTCCTTCTTTAATTGGTAAATTGAATCAGCATGTGACAGGACTCATGCGACGGTGAATGTTAAATAATTTCTGATGTGGTTTGCTGTACTGGTTTCCTTTGCCGATTGGTACAGCTACCAGCAAATGAAGCTGATAGTTGGTGGAATGGGCACTAGTTTTAACCTTGCCTTCAGAGTTAATTGAATGATTTTTTTTTCTTAATTCTTCTTCTCTTCTCTTCTTTTCTTTTTTTTTTTCTTTTTATCTGACTTGATTATGATTATTTTTTCCAGGCCTTTTAACTGTCAAACATGTAAAACAATGGAGCACTTACCGTATCATTAATTGGGAGGTGCAAAGTAGCATGAAAAGGACAAAAAAATATATTGTCTGGCTTTACTCAATTTGTGGATGACAGGCTAATGCTTGACATACATGTAGAACATTCATTATACAAATAAATATGATCTGTTTTTTCACTTAAAATCCCTAGAATTGTAGCCAACCTGACTCAACACTCTGTGAGCATTCTTGTCTAGTTAATTATCAGAAACAAATTACATGTACCAGTCACATTGCTGTTTGCACTTACAAGTTGCTGTCTTTAGCTCTGACATTTGCACCATACCAAAGAAGTAATTGAGTGATAGCTCTGTTGCCAGCAGATGCTGCGACATGCAGTGGTGACTTGTCATCAGGCCCTTCCCAGTTGATATCTGCACCCCTAAACACAAAAAATTGACAAAGATGACATTAATTTTATTTCCTTTGTTTATCATTAAATTTTATTAATTTCATGAGGGTAGGAAATGATTTGCATCTCACAACTCTTTATCTTTACTATTAGGAAAAGTAGAACTCTGAAGTGTTTTCTACAGTACCAAAAAAATTCCACGATCCAGAAGTCAAACATCACATTGTTGTACGTTGTAGGTAGAATCTATTCAGGTTAAATCATCATTCACCCTCATTTGATTAAGAATTTCCTTTGTTTCCTGGCAGTAATTATTCATTGGAGACAAAAGAAATTCTGGTTTAACCTGACAACAGATTTTACCTACAACGGTAGCACTGTAAAAAAGACCAATGGGCATTCATTCGGTATAATTATGACATTTCAAGAGTTTTCCACGTCAAGAAGGAAAGAGGAAGTCTTTTTGTAAAGATCACTCATAAAGGAGGACACTTGAAATACCAGGAATAAAAAACAAGCCCAGTTAGAAGCCTGTGCTCTCCTTCCAACTTCTTTCGCTTTTCTTCTGTAATTTTTGTAGTTACAGTTTCCGCTGTAACACTAGGCAAGTGTCGTGTCTGTAACGTCCATGAGAATTAAACATGTAAGATAAGCAACACATCTGAAGGCCAGATACAAAATACCTTATGATTCAGTTTGCAAACAACTTCGAGAGTCTATTGCGCTCTAGTCTTTGCTTTTCAATTTATCAAGAATTTATTTTTTTCTAACATCGGTGACAAATTTGTTGAGACATTTATTATTTATTTATTTATTTATTCCTCCAATTCCTAGCTGATACATAGTTATGTAAATATAACTGAGAAAAATAATATAGTAACAGATAAAGATTTACAAAGGAAAAAAAATGCGTAAAATAGAAATTACAACACTTAAATTGAATTACATTGTATATTGGAAGGAGAGAAGAGGGGAACATCTAGATAAACTAATATTGAGACATTGTACTCAGAGAGGGTAACTTCAGAGAATAAAAGAATCCACACCCCTCCCCTGTCCCTTCCCTTCACAGTTGGGGTGTTTGTTGTTTTCTATAGATAGCTCGAACAGCGACACAACATTATATGGAAGCGATAGGGGAGGAAAAGCTAAATTTCCCTTTTGAAGTCAGTAAAAAGTAAAAAAGCCCAGTTTAGGGCGAAATGTCTCAACTCATTTTGTCGCCAATTGTAGGCAAAACAAATTTAGGAGACAATTATTGTATTGTTGCCCACCTGGAATAGCTCTGCTAATAATTGTGGGTAACATGGTCTTAAATTATTTGATCATTGAATAAACTGTTGTTGTTGTTGTTGCAAAAACGCAGTAATTTTGGAAAATGGCGTGCTACATTACGTGAAGTTATGGTGAGACCTGTTGCATCACAAAAAATAAGTGACATCTGTTGTGTTGAAAAAATTATTTTTCTTGATGCAAGAAGTCACGCTTCATTTTCTCTTCAATGCTAGTAAATGGCATGCTATATGACAAAAAAGGTGAAGCATAACTTTTATGCATCACATAAATAAACGTCACCTTATGGCGTTATGCGTTGAAAAATTTTTCTATTGTGAAAGATATCACACTTTATTTTCTCTGACAAACAGGTTACATTTCATGCGTACAGTATAAAAAACATAGCAAGTCCATAAAACAGACAAAAACTATAAACACATTCTTCCTCTAGAGAGCTACAATGTATATTCAAAGGTCTGGATTAACTTTAAGCTCACCTTTTCAAAAGAAATTGAGTCATTTCAACATCACCAAGAGAGACAGCATAATACAACAAACTTCTCCTTGAAGCATCATGCAAATTCACAGACAGTCCATTCTGCAGATACTGTTCAACAAGTCCAGTGTTTCCTTTCTCTACAGCCGTTATCAAACTGTGAAGAGTTTCTGGATTCTTCTCTTCTTCATTTTCAGATAATGGCAAAGTCATGTCTTGGGGCTCAAGTCCTTTGTATTTCCCAAGACTCAATGAGACACAATCAGAGGAAGGTATACTTTCTTTGTGAAAACTTTCAGTAGGAAAAAGAGTTGTTGCTAAAAAATTCTCTGTAACATGATCCTTACCAATCCTTCCATAATCCTGTTCCCTTGAAAATTTGCCTTTTTCTAACAACTCATTTGGTTCCTTGCTCGCCATCTCGGCACTTTCTGGTGAGGTTTTTATCACATGCTTAGGAGAGTTCACATGGGGCTTGTCTTTTGTATTTGGTGCTACAGCCGGCTGGGAGTGTATTTCTTCCACAGAACGACACCTATAAGATTGTCCTTTTCTTGTTCCATCAGAAGGTACGACAGATCTTTTATGTTCCATGATGGGTAGGCTTGACCTTCTAGTCACGTCGTTCCCTACTCTCTTCACCCAAACAGGAAGTTCTGGTTGCATAGATGGTGGTAATGCATGCACATCTGCTTGAATTTCACACTGTCCATCAATAACAGCTTTCTTGCTCTGATTTGGTTCTTTACCATCACTATCACTGCCATCTGATGGAACAGGAGATAGTGCAGAAAACTCAACATGCCGCCCTGACGAAAAAGAGCTTGTTGGATGTCGAAGAATTGAAGGACTTGTGGTACTTTTGTTCAACTTTTTTCCATGAGGAGACCTTCGTCCAGATGTTTCCCCATGTTTCCACTGCACATGTGGATGGCGTCTATCTACCGATGAACTACCAACAGTTGAAGTAGTAGAAACTTCTGAATTTGTGCGGGTTCGCTCTGAACTACTAATTGAATGAGTTCTCTTTGCCCGTCGAGATTCCCTTTCAATTTTCTCGCGTCTTAATTTCCCAATAGCTTTAAATGCCAGAGCTACTGTTCGCACAATACTAGCAGCCTGAAATATAAGACAAAAGAGAAACAATGATATTAACACGACAATGAACTCACAAAATTCTCTCAAGTCATTTAAATAGGCCTTATTCAAAATACCCACCATCGTTGCATGTGCTTTAGGATTAGGTATTTCAGGGGCAAACAAGTGATAAATTTGTTGATATGAACATTAACCAATATGATAGATCAATACTGTAACCACACCACTGTACAATCAAGATTTCAAAAAAAGTTTTCCTTCAAGAGAAAATCATTTCAAAGATGCAACACGTCCCTTTAAGGTGGGCATGGGGTGTATGTAAAACTGAAAAAATGCTTAAAATATCACCTTCAACCAAAAAACTGCAACAGGTTTTCGATCAAAACCAAAGCTATAAAACAACCTGTTCGAAGGAGCAAACATTGCCTGAAAATTTCTCAGGCTCAACAACAGATAAAAATTTCTTGATAACTGTTCTATGTGTCTAAGATATTCAGAGGTATTCTACCAACTTACTGTACCGATGATTTGCAAATGTTGTGTTTTTCACATTTTATTAGCAAGATATTGCGATATTGTTCAAACACATCTCCTGAAAATTTCAGTGTAAAGACAAAATGTCCCCTAGAATTTTCTAATAAAAGTACAGCTACTCCATTCCCTCAAAGTTTCAACCAACCGACACATCAGGCTAGCTAACAATTTTGGATGAGACAAAAAAGCCACCAAAAACTAAACTTTTCCTACAACATGCAAATTAATAGATAAATAGTCTGTTTTAAGGGCAGCCCCAAATCAACCAAACAGACTTCTAAAGCCTAGAGAAAACTATTTGAGACACTTTTGACGAATCTGGAAACATTCAGTCGTTGGGTATCCCAGTGTTCTTTGCCTTACTGCGGCACCATATGCTGAGACCCAGTTAATGAAATACAGTGGTACCTCTCCTTCAGGACTCCTCTATTCAAGAGACACCTCCACTCAGGGGACACTAGATTTGGCCGTGAAAAAATGTTCACATAATTTTTGTATCTGTTACCTCTATTGAAGGGACACCTCTATTCAGGGGAAAGGGACGCTTTTTCTGGGTCCCCAAACCCGGGGTTTAATCTTCATTCAGGGAACACCTTAGCGATCAAAAGTATGTCACAAGTGACTGACCACAAAAATTGTTGATAAGTTTAAGTGTTCACTAGTCACAATGGCGACAGCTTTGAACACTTGGATTAACTCACTTCAATCGATTTACAGAAAACTGCGTTTGTGGGGATTCAACACACAACATCGCTGAGATAAGTTAATCACTATTTTTGTTATAAATTATCTAGCTGCTTCAAATAATGATTGCAGCAGATACCGTAGTCCGGAGAACAGAGGCCTTTTTCGGCTCTTATAATAATGTTGTTTGATGGTAAATTATTAACAAACCCCAGCCGAACCTTCTTTTACGGGACAGAGGGCGTCCCCTGAAGAGAGGTTCCACTGTAATTCGCAAACATTTTACACAAAGGCTGACCACAGGAAGAATTGCTATCATTGGTACTTTTTCAAGGAACATACAGCATTAGGCTTTAGGTACCTGGACTTTTGACTGGGGTGATAATATGCCCTCCCACAGTGTGAGGCAAGTTTTTAACGTAGTCTCTTTCATAGTTGCACCAATTTAAGAGACCTGACATTCCCTTTTTTTGGAGTGGACTAAGAAACTGGAAACCACATTGGAAAAACCGAAAATTTCAGACACCAAATTCAAAAACCACTTGTATTTTTGTCAAAACCCGAAATCTAGATACTAAAAATGCAAAAACTGCAAACCCCAGTGGCTATGAAAACCAAAAAAAGAAATTTATTTGTGCAAAACCAAAACACAAACAACCGAAAAAATGGCCAAAACCGTGAAACTGAAAATCCCAACACCCCCCTCATTTTAATCACCCAGTTTCTGTGCAAGCCACCCACAGTTCTTGACACTTTGCTTATGTATTTTGTTGATGTTTAGATATCTTAATTAAAGGAATATATTTATTGTGTTGAACTCGAAACGCGATTGTTAATTTTATCAGAATTCAGTTTTACACAATAAAGTTGGTCTACACCTGAAAGTTGGAACCTTAACCTGTAGTTTGTAACCAAGCTAAGAATGATCGAATTTTTGCGTGAGAGAACTTCCACGTCTATCACTAAAAATGACAGACTGGACCACAGAACTTCGTGAAGAAGTTTCCGGGATACAGATTTTAATCACTGAATGTATTTATGCAAAATAAATATTACTATTTAATAAAATTTTACGATCGACGAGTAATCTATCTTTTGAGAATGAGGAGACATATTTCGTCTTTATTAAGCTAACAATGGAAAAACCACTGCGCAAGCCCTTTGTACTGCTGGGCCAAGTGTTTACGAGAAGATAGGAAATGTGCAAAACAACGTGAAATTGGTGGCGTGACAAAGGTCGATCTATGACAAAAACAACGCTTGTTTTCGTCCCGCTCAATTCATTTCAAGCCTTCAGGCCATATTATAATCTAATATCAAAACCAGAATCACTGGAGATTTCGGTGATGTACTTAACAGAGTAAAAATTCGTTTGGTTTTTAGCCAAAGAACACGCGCGACTGCGTCAAACACACTAAAATGTTTTGAGAATTCAGCTTCTTGAAACGAAGTACATGGCACAGCTGTTATCACCTTTAAAGCGGTTTCTCTCGTAACAAAGGCTTAAAAACGTATCAAAATATCAAAACATCGCAAACGAATACCTGCCCCAGAGGGAAATCAAAACAGAGCACTCTTAGCCTGTGATGTAAACAACTTGAATATTGACGGCGTTTCCTTACCTCGAGTTTAGACCCAGCTTCGAATACATGACACATGTGGGTCTTCTTTCGGGTGATATTTAGCCCAAAACAGCTATCGAAGCCTCGAAGTTGTTCCTGTGCACACAAGGCAATAGCATAAAGCGGCGCTGTAAGGATTAACGAGTTCGACTCGCAGCTAGAAACTAGAAGAATGCCATCGCGAATTGTGAAATTGACTCGTATGCTCCGAACTTGCAGCTTTTTAATCCGCTTCAAAGTCTCCATCATTCTTGTTATCGACTTTGCTTCTGATATTTGTGCTGAGCCAACATAATCTACAATAAAATGTAGTTCTTCCGAACCATACTCTTCCACTCTTCGACTTTCTGCTTGTGGTATCAAAAGTGCAGTAGCTTGATTAGCTAGCGAACTTTCTTCATCATAACCTGTTGTTATAGAGGAATCGGCGACACGAACTTCGTTCTCCGTTCTTTGCCATCTCTGGCTTAAACGTCGCCTCAGAGATTGCATTTTTCCTTCAGTTCTTTGTTGAAGTATACTCCGTAGCGGGAGTCAACTTTTAAAAGGTATCTTCTCATCGTACTTGGCCAAATTATCCCAGAAACACAACGAACCCTACACGTACCACTTTATAAAAACCAAATCTTCGCGGTGTCAAGAACCAGTCGGGAAGTAACTTCGTAAATCAGTTACATCCTCGAAAATATTGGATCCGCTGCATACCGTATTTTTTCACATCTTTAGTAAACTTCTTGACATTCTGTGAAAGAAGGCGAGTTTTGCCAAGGTTTCAAAGCCAAGGAACTTCAACGAAGACTGTACTTGCCATTCACCATGCTGTTTGCAGGCGAGTTGTTTGTGAACAGGCCGGAAGCTCGTAATTGGTTGATTTTTGATCACATGGCAGTGACTGCCGGGTTCGAAAATAAAATGCGCGAAAAATGGTCAATTTCGTGTGCTCTCAGAACACTCAATCAACATCACTACGAAAAATGCAGATGCAATAACGGCAAATTTATCAATCTTGTCTCAACTGCACGTCTCAGTTATCACAGATGATTACATCCATATAGCCATTTGTCCCTCACCCAGCTGGAAATCTCAAGATCTATCTTTACATAGTAAACAATTTTTGTACAAGGCCGCTCAAAAAGGTTTAAAACTGATATCTCGATAATTTTTAAGTGAAATGTCCGCCCTTATAACGGCACTGGTCCCTAGTTTCTATCTATTTTTTTTATGCTCCATAAATAAGTTCAATATCTTTCTTTGGCAAACTTAAAATTTTAAAAGTTGTTTTTTTTAGTCTGTTAAGGCTTCCATCTTAGTAAAGGATTGGAAATCCTTGTTCCATAAACAGTTCAGACTAAAGACTAGATTTTCCTGACGTCTTATATTCCCGTGATCTGGCAAAAAGCTTTAGATTATTTACAAAATTACAATATTGGAGCCGCAATAATATATGCCCAGCGTTGTTTACGCTATAACTTGACTCTAAATTCCATTTAAAACTACCCTTTACTTTCTCTCTACGTGCATCAGTGCATAAGAACTCGCTTATGTTCAACATTTGAATGGAAGATACACATCTTAAGGCGTTTTGTGGTTACCGGATTTTAGTGGCTTGTTACGTAATGAAACGCAAAAAAATATTTCTGCTTCCGTTTTTACTTTACGCGCCAACGATGCTCTACTATGCGACCAAATACGCAATAGTCGTTTCTGAGGTAGCAAAGTGTTTCCGCTTTATTAGACTGTAACGCAAAAAGCTATGCATTCATGCAAAGACAAGTTCCCGTCACGGATCATTTGCGTTCAATAAGAGAACTTTGATGACCGAATCCAACCGCAAAACGGAATTCGGAAGAACTGGAGACTCTAAGATTTTACTGGAACGTTCAGTTATAGTAGTGATATTTAGTGTTATAAAAGTTTTGCTTGTTTGAAAATACTTGAAAACCTGTTTTTCGACATTCTGTGACCAGTTAATTTTTAAATACGTTAGTGTGGAGCAATTTACCCAAAAATGAGTACCCACATGCTCTTATTTTCATTCCCAGCCTGGCAATGTTTATAATTATTTACAGCTCTCGTGGTTTGTAGTTCAGCCTTCTGCGAAAAACATTGTTATTGCAAAAAGAGAAGGGTCAATGTTACTGTCACTGTATCAGTTATTTCTTAGTTAAACCTTTGGCGCCAAGGATTTTCTGTTGAGACTCACACCTGCCGCTTGGATGTTGATGCCTCAGGGTCAGATGTACGATAGGATTCATTTCAGAAACAGGTGAGGAAAAGGGCGATCGGGTGGGAAAGGGGGTTGTACGGGCAACCGGGGAACTTGTTACATTTCCCTCTGTTCCCCATGAATCCAGTGAAAAATGGGGCCCGGGTTAAAAAGGGGCTCAACCACGGGCGAAAGGGACACCCCCCTATTAGATCCCCGTCTGTTCCCTCTATCAGTAGGCACTTAGCATTGAACTTGCGGCGACGAGAAGTGGATCACAACGTAAATATAAAATACATATTAGTTTCAATATTCTTTTTGCCTTGATTTCCGACAATTTCGCAGTAAGGGCTAGTATGTTGTCCTTGCATGTCCTGCGCGCCTGCTACTGATCGCGGAGATATCCGTCCGTCCAACGACAGTGAAGACAGTGAACTTCACCGCTTCGATTATCTCTTCGGAGGCTGTTAAACTATTGACGGACACGGCATACGACAACCTCGTCTACGATGCAGATCGAAAGTACGGATGAACAAGGGTTCAAATCATTCATAGTTGAATCATGCAGTGTCATTTTAATCCAGGGAAACAAATTAAAGGACGACTGCAAGCGAGACAGCCTCTATAATTTTTAGCAGAGGGTGGGAAGAAGAATGCTCCTGGGAGTCAAAAAATAAAGGAAGCAAGGGTTTAGCCAGAATATTATTCCCGACGGTGATACGCACTGTTTCCCCCACCTGCAAACCACCCTTGAACCTTTCTCCCAAAGCGTTTCCACATAATACATTTGCTTTCTTATCAGCAAGCGCCATTATAATGAATGTTAGGAAGTAGCAAATGGCCTGGGTAGTATCAAGTACATGAAAATGCGTTCAAAACTCGCGTCCTTCTAATACTCAGTGTACCGTTTTTAGTTAATTTTTGGACCATAGCTTGGGGAAATCAAACAGTTATTGATCCTTAAATCGTGTCAAACTCCATTCCATTCAGACAGTGCTTCTCGATTTAAAGCTATTATTTTTTTCTGGATCACCCAGTTTGACCGGAATTTCCAGAAGCGATGCTCTTTTTTGTTTTATAGCTGTCCCTGGCTTTTAGTAATAGGTCCGTTATGAAAACAAACTGAGCCCAAGGTCACGGTTGAAAAAAGTACTATTCAAAAGATCAAATAGATCAAACGCCCTGCAACAAGGAGCAGTTTTGCCCTTTCTTCCTCCGTCCCCTAATTTCCTTCTTTTGCTTACACTAACAATTGCACTGATTTAGTCCAATAATAACAAAGCCTTGACTCTATGAAAACCTAGACTTGCGAAAAACGGTGCATGCTTAAGGTTCATTGTTATCATTGCAATCATCAACAGCGCCCTTCCTGTCATGACTTGATTATTTCCTGCCGTCTACTTAAGTTTATAGTTTTTGTTTTGATTAATAGCTGTTATTAAAAATCTTCGACATGTTTTTTTTTTCGCACGTGGGTCTGACGTACATACCGGGAAGTTTTTTTGTGGTTTAAACGCAACCTTCAGGGTGACTTGTTTTTTCCTTGTTAAAGACAAATTTGTTTGTAGATTATTTTACTGAACTGTTTAGTCTCATCCTTGACTGTCGCAGTCGTGTATTTACATACGTCTGGGACGTTTTCGGTCTTTTCGTGATGTCGCAGAAGTGTTTTAAGGGTCCTTGAACCGATTTGAACCATTAGAAAAAACAGTCGTGGACTATTAAACAAGTCTGGAAAGCTAAGTATTGTGAGCACGAGTGACTAATGATTGTTTACCGGATACAATATTCTCGTTTAAACTCTCCTGTTATGACCTGACCAGGGGCGGATCTAGGGGGAGGGTGCAGGGGGTGCGCCCCCCCCCCCCCCCCCGCGAGATGACCTGCGGTTTTCTAATACAACTGTTATTCTGCAAAAAAAAACTATGTGTTTTATTGGTGTTGAAGAAGAGCAGGAGACGAGTGCACCCCCTCCTAAAATGAATCCTGGATCCGCCCCTGCTGACGTTCGTTTGAAACTGCTGTTGATTCGGGCCAGAAGAAAGGTTCATCCTTTTAGCCGTTTATTTAGCCCGATAGTTAAACATGATTATAAAGCTGACAAATAAATGCTCATGAAATGCTGGATGGTTCCTGCCCGGAAACTGTGTTGTACCCAAAGGTTGTTGTACCCGGAATCTGCCCCAAATCAACGGAATATTCCGCCGCGAGTGCAAAACTCTTATTTTCCTGAATGACTGTCTTTTTTCATGTTTTTTTTTTTCTGCAGGTTTTGGTAAAGATTCCGACAAAATGACGGTATTGGTTTTTGTTCTTTCGCCGAGTTTTTAGATTGCTTTACCCTGACCGGCGCATGAGCTAGTTAGCCTTCCATAGCGGCCAGGAGCAAGCCCCGGTAACTTTTCGGGACAGAAATCAAATTTCCAAATTCAATTCTAAAGAATAAGAGCGTGGTTCATAGCTAAACAACCAACCCATTTTGTTTTGTTAGCTCAATTAATTGTATCGTATTATTTGGAAAACTATTGGAACAACTTCAGAAGTTTTCCGGCTCCGTCTTTCGATAAGGCCCCAGGGGAGACGAGCGGGGCCTGATTAGAGGGGTGGGGTGGGGCGGGAAGGCCTGACACACAAACGCATACACAGGGCAGGATCGTACCCAGTCTCCTGTCTCGCTTCGACAGATAGGAAGTTTTTGGCGGTGAGTTCGCGTTACATTTTATAGGTGAGGAAGGAAGTTCCTCCTTTTTTCCCAAGCGCCTAACAACTTACCAGCTAGTAGGTTTCAATGCGAATAGACAGAAGGAATAATGAGGAGACACCTGGGCCCAATTGTTTGAAAGCGGGTTCAATCCTAACCTCGAGTTTATTGGTTAAATGCGAGGATAAACTTTAGTCGCAGGTTTATTGTGTTGCTCAAACATCGGGTTAAAGCGGGTTAAATTACTTCATCCCGCTAACTAGGCAAGTTAAATGACTAGGCTCAGGTTGAAAGATAATAAAAGTGTATCTAAAACAAAATGGCTGACTTGTTTTCTTGCAAAAACAGAGAAGATTCTGATTTCAAGACTCTTTGTTGTTTTTGAAACGGTATAGGAATTCGATAAATTGCAAAAGAATGAAGTTTCTTCTACTTCTCTCGGACTTCTCTCCCCAAATAATGGAGAAGAGAGGAGCGCTGAACTACTACGTAAGAGACTAAAATCAGTTTGAATTTTTTAATTAGTAAAACAGAGACACTTCTTTTTGGAAAGAACAACAGCAGATTAATAAGTAATTCTCTATTGTTAATAAGAATGTGGTTCTTTTTATCCCCTCTTTTTATGTAGATGATGAAGAGTTTTAGAAGTTTTCCGCTCTTTGGATTAGTTGAAACTCTTCTCCCAATGTACAACATCAATGTTTTCTACTCATACAATCATGTTTAGTTATTTGCCTTCTTATCATTTGCAACTTGTTCTAAACGATTTTAAATGCTTTTCTCTAATTCCAGCCATCAATACTACTGTAAAACATGTACAAGGGTTTATTAACAAGAACAAAGGTTGTTCGATTATCTGAACGTGCGCAGAAAAACGTTTTCTTTAGTCTTTATGACGTCGGGTTTTTATTCGTTCCGAGTAGCGAAACGAGTTAATTGTGTCGCTTTTTGGGAAGAGAAAAAGTCATTATTGACCAAATGAAAACGTTTTTAATCTACATTGTTTTGTTCCTAACAGTGTTAGGAACTTCGATTGCTTCAAATAATATATCAGCGATGAAGGTAAAGCTTGTGTTATTTTCACTTCTGGCCACTTGGCGTTATTTTCCTTGATGGCGTTAGCCAGAAGCCAAAAAAACTGCAGGGCACGCGCGAAAATCGTTATTTCTTCCTAGAGTAACTTTACTTTTGTCTTTAATTTTTATATGAGTGCTTTTCTTTCCAGGGAATTATGGCTTACAAATTTGATTATGATTAAATTTATTCATTTGTATTAAATTTCCTCTTCTTAGCTTCAAACTGCAGTTGACTTTTAATTGTTTGGATTTTGCTGCCGTGGTTACTATGTTTGTAAGGTTACCGAATGGATGCTCGCGCATTAAGAGTTCCTTATGAGTCAAACTGTGTTTTCCGTTATTTTCTGCTCATAGTTTAAAATTACTTAACCATTCTTTATTCGACACTTATAAGGTCAAAATAGCCACCTTAATTTATAATATATATACAACCGCATAACTCCATCATGTTTGGAACATATAATCCAAAGGAAAGAGTCTAAGTATGACCTCCGTCATCAACATCGTGTTAGCGTACAACGTTTTGAAACTTATTGTATGAAAAACTCTATTTCTTACAGAGGATCCATTGTTTGGAATCTTTTAGAGCCATCCGCTGTCAGCGCCAGGGACTATGCCAAAAGGGCAAAAAAGTCTCACGCCCTCAGAAACTTGAACTTTAAGGAAGAGTCACCGCAAATGGGTCGTCCCCAAATTGACAGTGATTTCGTATTTTATTAATTCTATTCATATCTTTTATTGTACATATTTCACCTTTTATTGACTATACATTCAATTTTAATAATTTTTATTATTTTATTTTATTAACATTTTTTACACGGTCCCATAAGCTATATTAGCTTTAAAACCCACCGTGTTTAAATAAAAGATGTTGTTGTTTGTTGTTGTTGTTATTACTTTCCAAGCTCATTTATGTTATCAGTTTCAATTTAATAACGGTATAGCCGTAGGATTTAAAGACTCAATTTGATTACGGATTAGCACTGAATACTGTCACGCGCGCGAGATTTCTTAAATATTAGCGGCGTTAAAATATTCTTGCTCCTCTGATCGATTGCCATTAACCGATTTGATTTCGCCATTTTTAATTGATGCAGGAGTCAACGTTGTTGGAATATCTGGAGAACCGTTCCATCGACGCTTTACTGTGCTTGAAGACTTGGGAAGCAAGAGTGCTTTAATTGAAGTCCGCCTAGCGTCGATTGATATGCTTGTCTCCGTGAGGGTTGGCCCAGTTAACAACATCAGCAGTATCACAACAGCTTATTTGCCTAGAAAAACCTCTACAAAAGAAGTAAGTACATGGTGGCAAAGTTGTCACTACCAAGGAAAAAAGTAAAAGCTACAAAGCAAACAATAATGCTTTTTTTTTGTTGTTTTTTTTTTCGTTTTAAGAAAAATCCTGAACGACGGCTGAGAACTTGCAAGCGATTGGGCGTATTCCCTTGTAGAAATCTGCAAATCCTGTAATAGTGCGCATTTTTTTCTTTACATCTGAATTGGTATCTCAATTTAATTTACCAACGAATAAAATGATGGAAAAGTTGACGTTTCGAACGCGAGCCCTTAATTTGTCTTGGCAAGAAGGTATTGGGCTTTGAGTGCGTTTTCGTATACCGAAAAAGCGTGGAGTTATCTCACTCAAGCGGCAACACTACAAGGTAGTATGAATACCAAGAATAAATTAGTTGAATGAGAACCATTCTACACTTTTTGCGGGAGAGACTAGCCTCTGAACAGGCTCTCTGTTTGGGGAAAAAATAGCAAGGAAAGGGAAGGGAAATGAAATGTGAATGTAATGTTTTTCTGAAATGTTGTATCACGCTGGGCCCTGCTCGTTAGTTTTCTTTGCAGAATGTTTAAAAATTATCACGGATAGTAATTTACAGATCCAAAGTTATAAGATTCAAGCGCAGCTTAAACCGAAGCTACACCAACTATGGGGAATTGCATTGTGAGTCGGTAAACTCCAGCCAAGTGTTTTTCGAAAGATAGTGTGAGTCTTTTGACTGGAGCGCGTAGTTCCTCCCTTGGTAATAGCTTATGAACAAGAGTGTTTTGGACTGTTTTGTTATTTCCACTTTGTGATCAAAACGCGTGCTACGTGCCGACCGAAAAGCCGATGTCAATCAGACCTGTCAACAGTCAGTGTTCTCGCCAATAAGAACTTGCATCAGGATCTGATGCACAGCGGGTGCCGTGGAACGGGGTCCCACATGTTTGTCTACAGGCCTTTTCGCTTTTCCGTCTCCCTAGTTCCCCGCTCGACCAAAGGCCTGTTCACAGGCTAGGAGAGACAGTAAATTGATCAGATAGCCATATTTTAGTGGTTTTGTTGGTCAAGATAGCCGAGTTCTATTCAGACTGGGCTGGGTCGTTGAAGCTAGGTTAGGTTATTCAACGGTTAATTAATGCAAAATCTGAAATCAGAATATGAGAGTGTAAAAAAAATTCAATTTAATTCTTTTGTCTGTAATTTGATGATTGCATGGATACGCTCTAAAAAGAATAGAATAGATTGCCCGGGAAAATGTTTTTGAACAAAAGAGAAAGAAACCCAGGTCATACTTTACCACATCTGGGCCCTAATGTTGAGTTTACTTTTCTCCCACCTTCGTACGTAGGTCTGCTCAGAGTTAGACTGTTCACAGTCCTCTATTTTTCCGTAAGATCGTCGAGATCGAGCCCTTCGCGTTACGGGCTGCCATCTTGCATGAGTGTCAGTACTACTTAGGGGGCGGGGGCTGTTTGGGAGGAAGCGAGAAAAATATTTTTCTCGCCCCCCTTTCCCTAGAGCTATAATCCCCGTCGCCCGCCCTAGTGATACATTTGAAACTCAAGATGGCCGCCGTTAACGTAAGACGCGCTATACCTCAACGATCTCACGAAAACATAGGGGACTGTGAACAGTTTAGCTTAGAGTGCATTTTATGCAATTGATGAACTTAGCAGCGGATGGACATTCGAAATGTCATTTATTTTAAGAGCAGTTTCGCAAACGAGTGCCAATTAATAACGTTTTTGGCACGAATGTAACGAAATTACTAAAGCAATATTTTAAACTTTCTTGAAGTCTGGCGAAAAGGTTTCTTGTATTTTGAAACAGTTTAGGCAAATGAGACAGAGACATACTTTCCCGTTTTGGAAACAGAATTTCTACATATCGTGCTAAAAATTTAAGAGATGGTTACTTCTGCCGTGAACTTCTAATATTCAGACTTGATCATAAGCATATGCTAAACTCTAAACTCTTAGTATACAATAAAAAAGACGGAACGTCTGAAAATTCAATAATTTTGACTTTCACAGTGGTTAAATGCTACGGCTGAATTATTAATATATTATTATTGTTATTATTATTATTATTATTAAACATTGTACTCGCACTGTCTGTTTTATCATTGGCTAACAGCCTACAGCAAATTTCGGAAATCATAATCTGTAGGTTGTACGTAATGCATGATTTTCAAGATCAATTTAAAAATGTCAAACTGTGTTCCATGCGATGCTATGTTGGTCCTTATTTTCTTGAAAACATTGTATAATAAAACAATTATTAGATTCTGTTTTAGTGATATCCGGAATAATGAAGGTCTCGGTAAGTGTTATCAGCCACGCCCTTCGGCTAGGCTCAGGCTGATAACACTTACCTCGAATTACTTTGATTATTCCGGATATCACAAAAACCTCATCCAATAATTGTTCATTATCTGCATCTAATCCATGGGTATTTATTATCTGTTTTGTATGTTAAACTGACCTACACAAAGGTGGTTCTGGAGACGTCACGACTGTGATATCGTGAGCTTTTGATGCTTGAAGAACTTTTACCAGATGTTCGATCGCTACTAGTTTGTTTTCGAGGCGCCTTTGATGAACAGAGGCAGTAAAGAAACATCTTAAAGAGAGCTTCCTTGTATTCGGCAATTCTAAAAGGATAGATAACAACGTTGACAAAAGAATTACCAAACTGAAGTAGTTTCATAAGATGAAAAACCACAAAAGGCCAGCCTTGGCACGGAGTACAAAACGAAGCAATAATGTTCATTATGTGGAATGGAAGCCAAGTTACGACAAATGACCCGGAAACAATGAAAAGTGTTTTTGTTAAACAGTCATCTTGATGTGCTTGTCTTGCCAGGTGAGGACGAGTCTTTTGCTTCCTCCATATTAGAGAGTAAGCAACGCATGTGAAAAGAAGAGGGCTTGTGAGAGAGACTAAAATGATGACAACAAAAGCCAGTTTCGATATTATATAAAAATGAAGCAGGACTCGGGCTAAAATGCCAAGATGAGCTAGGATCCAAGGGATACCTATGACACACGTGTAGAAACGCGACGTCAGCGTTCGATGGCGTAAAGGCCACAAAACAGCGTGCATCCTTTCCAACGAAATGCTAGCCAAGGTGAATATTGATAAACCTCCGGTGAAAATATCAACACATTGGAATGTAAGTATCAACAAACGTTTAGTCGTGCAAATTCCAACAGCAATGTACAGAGGCACAGCGAAGGCTCCGACCATAAGATCCGCGATGGCCAAGCTAATCAGTAGGAAGTGTGGGCGTTTTCGAAGTTTCTGTTTCAAAAATATCACAGTGGTGATAAGGTTTCCGATGGTAATAACCACGGATGTTAAGGCAAATGTCAGTGTCCAGAAAATGTTCCAGTACTTAGTGAAATCCATGACAAATCTCAAACACAAAATTTGTCAATATTGCAATTTACCTGCCAAAAAGAAACAAATCGGTCTATTTAAATAAAAAGAAAAGAAAACGGTCTGTTCGAACGATGATTATGCGCTCATCGAACATTAGCGGAAGGAAATAGGGTCCGTTTTCCATTAATACCTTTTGACATTGCCCTTGTGTGATTTTGATGAATAAATGAATGAATGAATGAATGAATAGTCGTGGATGAGAGATCATCAACAGACGTGGCCTCTTACAATACATTTTTAACATGTGAACAGTAAGCTCGGACATCAGCATAAAAAGGCGCCACTGGCGGCCGTTCTCAGTCCATTTATGAGTTTACTGTACCCACCCAACCCATGATTGAATGATGTGATGTGTTAAGGTTGACCACAACACCGAGGTCTTCGTCCCCTAGTCTTTTAGCCTGTTCCAGGCTCCGAGATAGTCGGGTCCGCTAAATTGACAAAGCGCAAACACGAAAATAAAACGGGAGGAAACTGGGCAGAGAAGGGGCGGCGGAGCCTGTAATCATTTCTTTAAACGACCCGTTCCGGTATACCAGCTCCTGGTATACCCTCTGATTGGTCAGGTTTGACAGATTATATCAACACTCTTAAAGCGGGTCGTTCCTGTCACTCAGAGAGATGGCGTGCGGCGTCCACGCGCGTGAAATAGAGGAATCCACGATAACTTCTGTGTTGAACAAATGTTTACGAGATTTTCCGCACATAGGAGCGCTGAGGAAGGAACGGAAAACCTGCCTTGTGAGCTTGGCGCGTGGAAAAGATGTTTTTGTAATCTTGCCGACCGGCTTCGGTCTTAGCTTGCCTCACAACAAAGTAGCAATAACAGAACAGTCGCAAAGAGTTATCTACGTGCTCCAGACAGATTCACATTATCTTTAGATCTCTTTAGAAGGACAAGCTGGACTTGAAGAATCATTACTTAAGAGCAATCTTGACTGACTCACAACGTAGTTCTCGATGTTTAAAGTAGCTTCAGTTTAAGCTGCAATCCATTCTTCGAAATTTGGATCTGTGAGCTGG
>OZ037776.1:24812700-24820200 GCA_964035525.1 Porites cylindrica | reverse complement strand
GCATTAAACCTATGAAAAAATGATATTTTTGTAATAGTAAGTAGATTTAGTGTGTAGCACTTCTTGATTTTTTTGCAAAGGCACAAGAATTGATTAAAAATTGTTAGTTAAACCTCTATGTATCACGCGATGGCCTGTCTCACTGTACCAAAATTATTATATCGCGGTGAGCATTCGGAAGTCAGCCAAGCGCGGTCATTGCACGCGTGCTGAACAAGAATGCTGTATAATGACAGACTAGAAACAATAGGCAACTCCCAAAGCACAAACTCAGCCAAAACGCTAAAAATCTGCAATGTTTACTCAAGTTTGGGCTTATAGAAGATAATGTCACAGTTTTTCAATGACCATGAAATTCAGAGTCCGGGTAGTTAGTTAATCAATTGTGGCCCTGAAAAAATTTGAAGGAAAAAAAACTACGAATTTTTAAGAAAATGCTTTTTTCGTGAGAAGGACTCTTAAACGCTGACAAACGTCAACAAACAGCGAAAACTATAATTTCTATATGTTTGCTTTGCTCGAAATCGCGCGCATTTACAAGGCCCTAAAGCGTTTTGCTGACTTGCAAGGCCCCATCTGTTATAACGATGCCCAAAATAAAGGGATGAATCTCATAGTTTATTAGATATAATCCGTGTAAAGTTTGCTTATCATCTTCGCATAAATTATGACCTAAATTTGGAAACCGCTGAATTTCTCGAATTGGGTCTTTGCGATTTTGGTGAAACTCTCTTCAGCGCAAGGCACTAATCCGCAATATGTGTAGCCGAGAGATTTTCACGAAAAAATGCCGGAAACAGCAGATTCTCGACTCAGACCTCAAAGGGGCGTGGCATTATAACCACGTGACATTTACTCCGATCGCCAAAAATTTTATGTTATATTGTAGATTGATCTATATGTTACCCATTCTATGTGTTAGACTTACGATAAAAGTAAAGGTGGGGATACCAGAGAGCTTCAAAGTAGGATGGTACCCCCTCAAAAAAACTGGGTCGAGTCACCTTAACGCCTGGAAGAGGCTATTCGACATACTTCAATCGCGTTCTAACGAACATTTTTGTTTTACAGATAACATTAACGAGAACAATGTTTCTCCTGTCTAGTGACAGGTGGAAGTATTTACATTTAGCAGCGAGAAGGTCCTTCACACATTTACCTTTACACTATATATATCGGACGATGGTACACGGTAGTACTTGAAGAAAAATTAAGAAAATATGGACTGGAGTTCAAAGAAGTAACATCAACAACCTGCTAATCACGTCTACGCCACAATAAGTCTCGTACTTATAAATTCTTATCAAGTAAATTGTTATTTGGTGAAATGTACTTTGACACCTTTAGGAATTTGATATTAGTATAAATTCTAAGATGTATAAATCTACCGGCCTTCGATCACAAATCTGATTGTCTATGTACAGTGCTAGTGCTATGCTGGTAATGCTGTACGCTATCAATTCCGTGATGGACAGTGAGTGAAGTGACTGAGTAGCCTGACAGTGTTCGGTTGTAACCTGTTTATACCACCAATGAATAAAACCGTTAGCCTGTCAAGTTGTTAAGCTTTGAACGACTAGGGGGTTTATATTTGACTATTTTAGGGAAATTTGTACCAGATCTTTGTTTACTCGCATGCAATCTCGCTCGTTTTTTGTTTTTGTATTTTTTTTCATAAGATTTGTGAGGTATTTGCGGTCTTTATATTCTTTGTCATAGCATCTCGGTATGCAGGCATATAAAAGCAATAAGATCCTCTCTGAGTGGCTCAACAACACTGTCCGCGGTAGGCTGGCATATCAAATGAGCGCCGCAGTGGAGTCGCAAAACGCGGTGGCGCCTAATCTAGTAAAATCGATATCAATATGAATTTGGATCCACACGGAGGGTCCAAAGGCCGATGTTTAAAAATGTGATCCTAGATCCTTCAGCTGTTGTTCAGATGTATGTATTTTGACATCATTAACGTGGTAGAATGCAAGCGTCTGTAAGAACAGGGTAATAAACGTACCGCTAACAAGACGTGAGATGAGAAAAGACGTAAAAACAGTGTAGGGGTCTCGACCTGGAGAAATGTTCATGCTGGGGAAACCTTCGACAATGCCGGATTCAGACTTCACGTCAGTTCTCACCTCTACTGATTGTTCGAATTCAGAGGTTTTTGTCCACGTTGGGCTTCAATAGTAAATTTTGTCGGTGAATTCTCCATGGTTGTCATGAGTACTCTCAGTAATATGACTAAAGGTAGGTAATCACGATTTTGGCAATTTAACTCCGACTCCAAATTAGGTTTAGATATGCGCTTATCACTTTCTGTTTCACGCGTGTATCTTGTGATATTCAAATCCGTCAGCTCATAAATGATATCAAATGTGCAAGTGCATCAGCTGACTGTGTAACTTTATGCCATAGTGCAACAGTGATTAATATCAGGATATTTGACTTAAAGCCACTCCCTACTTTTCTCCATAACTTCATTATGTTTGGATCTTCACTTCCCGCATATTTCTAAATAAAAAAAATTGAGTGGACTACTGAGTTTATCATTGTCTGAACTTGAAATTACGATTATGACAATACCCATTGGCCCTTTTGCCGTTATCTTATCATAGATAAAGGAACTAGTGATAAGGATATTATTAATGATTTTACGATTTTATACGTACGTGATCCCATCCTTTAAAATAGATCGTATAGGATCTTAGCAATCTCCAAGCCAGTTACATGCCTGTCCTTGGTCTTAATATTCCTTTCTTGGTCCTCTATGCGAAGAACGAGGTGGCCGCCAAAATCGTCCGAGCTTATATGCCGATATTTGCGGGTAATCCCCGGAGGACTCCCATATAAAAGTGAAGGGCCTGCTCGTCGGAAAATTAATAATTTATTATTTAAACCCCTAAGGGAGGCCAATGTGGGTGTTGCTCAAGCTTAAACTGACCCCTTAAGGAGATTTCTGTGAGGTAAGCGTCACGGCTTTTTTGTTTTGTTTGCAAATTTCTTTATGCACAGCCTTAAGCGATACCTAAATGAGCATATTTAGGTACTTTCCGTCCCAAACAACCGAAGTGAGACCAAAATCTGCAAACGACGAGCACCCACGTCACTTTTGTATGGGAGTCCTCCTGGGAAGCAGATCACCATCTGTTCCACTTGATTTTTCGTAAGGTCAATGATTACCATCTTTTGAGAGTATTGGCTCTGCTTCGCTTAGTTCAGACTTCGCTGGATGACAGGTTTCATGGTAAGAAGTATTGGTGTCCTGACAATCGTGTACTTCTATCAGTTGGGAAAAACCGCGTGAACTTCCAAACTTTATTTTCTTGTTACTTTCTCTGATGTTGCACGATTCGAAATTGATGTTGAAACTTTATTATTTGCGTGTGCCAACTTCTTTATTAACTGGCTTCGATACAAAAGTAGCCTTAGACTCCAGACTGTCTCTTTGAGAGTGAAAACAAAAGCTGACCACTGTTAATAGGAAGAAACAGTCAACCGGTATCGTCACGCAACGCAAATTGAACATTTGCTTAAATTTAAGTTGAAACCTTCAATTCTTAATCGCTTTGTGCCACAAGTTTTATTGCATAACTTGACAAAATAGCTTTTAATCTTTAACTAAAACATGTTTTTAGGTCTAGTTTAGGTGCCACTTTTGAGAATTTTCTGATGATTTTGAGGCATTTTTTAGTGCAGTTTGCTTTCTTAATTGGATTAGCGAAATAAAGAAGACCAGTTTTTGCTGATTACAGAAAGATAATACCTAAACGGTACTGGAACAGTAAGAAGAAGTAATATGCTTCCAAATGAGTGCAATAGTCTAGAATTTGATGACCCGAAGAACTTTAGAACGATCGTTAAAAAACCTGTATAACAGAGACTAAAATTTGCATATTATAGCCGCTAACGGTCGTCCAGCAATGAAATGCCGGGAATGGCAGTAAAATAAACAATTTCCTCATTCTAACTGCAGTTTCGTTATTAGGATGGATAGAAGTGTTGATGGTAAAATTATGAGGCAAAAGTTTTTTCGAGTCCAAAATCGAGTGGAACGCTTTTAGGGACACTGCCTCTTAAGCTTTTGCAAACGAAATGGCGAAAGACGATTAGGTGATATTTAGTGGAAGGAGGAGGTATTCAACACTTACAAATTAAACTCAAATTTTGGCATTACACGACCAACAAGTTTGACTTAAAGGCATACAGACACAAACATATGAAACTTTTTATTGATATTGTTATGAAACGAATTTATCTATTTAACATCGTAGCCTGAAATTACAGAAAGAAAATAGGATTTCCGGTTTGCAAAAAGGAAAATTTCGCCGGCCTTCAAGTAATATATCAAACATGAGATGCAGTGTTTCATCATCAGATGAAACACCGAGAAGAGAGTTGAAAATACGACGCGCAGCGGAGTATTTTTGACGAACTTCGAGGTGTTTCATCTGGTGATGAAACACTGTGTCGAATGTTTGATATTTCTTCTCAAACAAAATCATTTTTGAAGGAGAAATTAAGGATGCAAATACTAAGCAGTGTTTCATCCGATTTCCAAACACTCATTAAACATTAATTTCCTTTGTATTTTCTTAATGAATTATTAATGAGTTTGAGAAGCGCACCGGAAGCGCGGAAAGAGCGCTCGTGCCAGTCCTACTCCGCATCACACATTAAATGAAGAGCGGAGCGCTCGTTTCACCGCCCAACATTTATCCGCCCTGATTGGTATGCCTCTGGTGCGGACGGACGGTCGCTCGCTCGCTCGCTCGGTGTACGGTCACGTGATTACCAAATTTTCTCGGATGGGTAGATTACCACATTTCCTTAGCTATTCGCACCGCGCGTGGAGCTCCGCTATGAACCCGTTTCCGTTCTCGGTTATACTCAGCAAATTCTTAACATGGTAAAGAACCAGAAAACCTGACGTAAAAAGCCTTTAAAACGGCGGCTTTCTTTGATCTCGTGGTTAATTCTCAAATAGAAATTTCTGTTCCGTCTAGAGATATCGAAGGGATCTCTAGCCATTTTAAAAATTTTTATTTTTATTTTATTTGAACTGTACATTGATATTGTCCTATGATGTTTTCACCTACTGAACTTCCGCTGTTCGATCAACAGTCAAATTTTAAGCAACATGGTTCACACACAGGCACAGATCGAATTGTTCCCGAAGTATGAATGCTATCGAGTACAAGTATTTTTGAAAGAAAAATACACTATTAAAAAGACTGACTGATCTACTAAAATAGAACTTATTTTACTGTTATGTTATGACAATCGAATTGGCACGAGGAGGAGATAAATTCTACTTTTCCTCTTTTATACACTTTGAAATACTTTTTTAAAAGTATCTTAAGGTTAAAAGTAATTTATCCATGACTTTTTTGTTTGGTGAAGGTATTTAAACTAACAAAGTTGTTGATATCAAGTAACTAACCTTGTACAAAGCCTGATTATAGCATTGCCTGCAGGAGAAACTTTCATGACAATAACCGAAGTCTAAATTAATACTGTTTTATTAAACAGCTGCAGGCAAACCCTAAAATTGAGCTCAAATGGCTCTGACTGCAATAAAGATTCAATAAGCTCGACGAAAGTTTTTTTTAACGGTGAACGAGATTTCAATATACAATTATCTTTTCTCCATAGGGGCTTGTCAGGGATAATGAAACAAATAATTCAAATGGAAGAAAACAAAGATAAGAGCCCAAAATGATGGAAAGCGAACCAGTTGCCTATTTTACAAACATGACCCAATATTTAAACACGGAAAGGTTGGAAACAAATCAAGGAAGCGGTAAGGGCAAGACTTAAACTCGGAACCTGCGGATTACAGGTCCAGCGTTCTAACCACTCGGTCACAGTGTCACCTTCAAATTGCCTCCCTCAAATTGCTGAGCAGGTGAGGCTTGAACGTTTAAATTCAAACGAAGGTAAATGTTAGTTTTTTCTATATCGCCAATATTATTGCACAAAACTCGCAATGAGTCCCTTATTAAGAGATCCTGAGAATTGCTTAGTCCTTCCTGTTTTTCAAGGAAGTCGGTTGGTAAGAAAAGACATTGAAGTCCTGCTGACTGATTCTAATTTGACAAAAACTTATTTGAGTGACAGTTTAAGTTTAATTCATCGCAAGTTAGATGGCAGTTGCTATTTTAATTCACCCTTTATCAGTAAAGTTTTGGATTATTCAAATTTTGCTCAGCTACTTGCCGAACAGCTGAGTAAAAAATTACATTTTTTTTTATTTTATTGAGGTATTACTCGTTTAAGAAACCTAAATGCTTTTGTTCGAAGCAAAATACTAACGCTAACCCTAAATATCGTAGTGGTGAGGCAAAGAATGATCCTCTGGAGCAATTTGTGTGTTTGCAATCTTTAAACATTCACATTGATATGACACAATGTGTGACATCAGCTTGAGCAAGGCCGCAATATTTTTATTCATTAGTATTCGTGATCATCACAAAATGTAGACGAGAAAATTAGCTCCTGTACTCCAAGAAAAATAAAGCATCAAGAAAGTGCTTCCAAATAAAATGATCTTCTCATGACTCAAGTGGAGTATAATGTACAAAAAAATATTGTAGATTGTTTTTTTTTTACCCAAGAAGCACTTAGGAGTTCTTAAGAACTTGTTTAAACGTGTCCGTGCGTTCCAGATCGAATTGGAATTTGGAAGTGTTGGTTTTTGAGGAGAGGGGAAAACCGGAGTACCCGGAGAAAAACCTCTCGGAGCAAAAGAGAGAATCAACAACAAACTCAACCCACATATGGCGTCGACGCCTGGATTCGAACCCGGGCCACATTGGTAGGAGGCGAGTGCTCTCACCACTGCGCCACTCTTCCTCCCCTGTGCCCCAGTGATAAGCACCAAAAGAACACGTATCTTGAACGTAATGATCACCGTTTAGACGAACGTTTTTTCTATCGTTTTTGAGACCTTCAGCCTCAGAGAAAAATAATTTTATAGACGTGTAAACTTATCGCTGACAATGAAAACGATGTTTCTCCGACATAGCCAAAAGTCAATTAATTCAAAATTAAAATTCAAAGGTAGCGAAAGAAAACCATCAAGAGGTTTTTGAATCCTACTATCTTTGCAATTTGTCAGTATACTAGCTTTCCAAAAAATATATCAAACATTAATAGCATCACACATTGTTAGATCTCAATGAAAGTTAAGGAAGATTTTACTTACTGACATGATTTTTTTTTTCAGAAACGCTAAAAACCGAAATAATTATCAAACCATTTCTTATTAAACCTCTCGCAATTTTTTCCCCTACTACTGAAGTGCGGCTTTCTAATTTTTATGGAGTTGCTTAATAACCCAAACATTTTGCTGACTTTCCCCCTGGCACAACATATAATTAGCGGGGGGATCATTTACAAAACGAATTTGTCAGCAAGGATAAAAATGTTCTCCAGAAAATACGTGAAGAAAATTCTGCACAAAGTTCTTGCTTACAACAAATTGTGATATAACTTGTTCCACCC
>OZ037776.1:24702700-24802700 GCA_964035525.1 Porites cylindrica | reverse complement strand
TTTTATATGCCCACTTTCCAAAAACCATTGTTAAACACATCCATGAGGAATGATAGATGGTAAAGTAAACTAAACTCCAAATTACTTGATCACGTGATCGACCGCGACCTCTATTGTTTGTGCCTACCACCTGCCAAGCGTTTAGCTCCAGTTTCTCTGTATCAAAACATTGACCCTACAATGTATCTACGATCAACTCGGAATGGTTCGAAGAGTTACAATTGGTAGATGTAGTTGGTGTTCCCTAACTAGTGCCAATCCTCTTCTGACCAAAATTTTCGTCAGGAAAAAGACGTTTTTGACCTCGTCTCATTCCGACCGCTTTTACATGAAGACTATTAGTGGCCACTATTTACAACTACAAATTTAAAGGAAAACGGTTTGCTCTCTACCTAGTGGGAAGGGTATCTCGACTCAGAAGATTTCACGATAAAACAGGGCGTGACTGGTCACACTTATGCATATAAAAAACAATTTTTAACATGAAATTGGAAGATTTCTTGGTTATGATTGGCCTTAAATTATCAGCCAAGGGATACCTTGAAAATAGTTTTAATTAGACCACCCACCTTTTAAAATTTTGAGATGTCTGTAAAGACCCACTAGATTTTGTGAAAGCCTGTCCTTTGTTTGTACCAGTGTGTTTTCGTTTTATTGAAGGATTGCTTATTATCGAGTCTCAATTTCTTTTTAGTTATTTGGACAAGATTGATCAACTGGACCTGGCAGGACACGTTTGATGTGATGACCATTATCTTGGTTACTGAAAGTATTCCTGGTGACGGCTTTGTACCTCGCCATTCCTAACATAATAAATATCATCACTGGTTAATTCGAATGTTAATTCGAAAATGGAGGTAAGAGAACACGTTATGAGTTTCGCTGTTTGCTGCACAGTTGCCAAGCTCAAATTCATCAAATTTATAGCTGTAATACAAAATAAAATTCCTACGTTTCCTTTCAGTAAAGGTCACACGATAGGGATGTAATTTGTAAGGATGCATGCTACGAGCCATGGTTCTTTGAGAGTTTCTATACGTTTGTAAATGTGGAGTTTTTGCACGTACTATGACAATGAGAAAATCAGCACCAAATAGCAAAACAAAGTTGATTTCTTACCCATGTCCATGGAGACTGAAACACGCCGTTTGGGCAATGGCCCACCTCAACCTTTTTATGCCATGGCCAGTAGAGGGCTAGGTTTGTGCTAGAGAGACTGATTTATTGTTTATCGGAACAGATTGTCAGGCCAGTAACTGAAGGCGAACAATTCTCGCAAGGACTACTTGAATAAACAGCAGCGCGGGAAAGCCGCATCTTGTTGTAGATCAGGGGCGGACGAAGGATTTTCTGATAGATGGGGCCTAAAGATAAAGTATAAAGTGGCAATATGGGCGCGATAGCCCCTATCAGGATGGCGAACGGCGCACTTTTCTAGGGATGAGTATCGGGCGCATGCTCCTCCGGGAAAACTTTTTGAGATTGAAGTTCTCTGAGATGCAATCTAGTGTATTCTGGACGCTTAATTTTAGCAAATGCCTACTGAGTAGATTCCATATTGAACGTGTAATGCCAGGGGCAGATCTAGGGGGAGGGTGCAGGGGGTGCGCACCCCCTCTCCCTGAGATGACCTGCGGTTTTCTAATACAACTGGTGTTCTGCAAAAAAAAAAAACTATGTGGTTTATTGGTGTTGAAGTGGAGCAAGAGACGAGTGCACCCCCTCCTAAAAGAAATCCTGGATCCGCCCCTGAATGCTGAAATATTTAATAAACCACAGGTGTGGTTGTGGTCAAAGAAGTAATTAACAGTTTATGATGCTAGCAGGGGCCGAAGCGATTGCGGCGAGAGCACAACCTCCCGGCAAAGGCGGCAACATTGTCTCCCTGAAAAATTGTCAAATCCAGTTTGTTTGAGACGGGTATTTACTGCATGCATTCTGGGAGCTTTTGGTCATTTGAGACTAAAAATGAAGGTTTCGAACACAGATTCTTTTCTTATTAACAATGTTTATTAAAGAAATATGTTTAACTAACAAAGCTCGAAGGACCATCCGACACACGTTTTCAAAAGAAAAAATTCCCCGACAAAAGGGGGGGGGGGGGGCGGGGCCCCCTGGGCCCACCCCTAAATCCTCCCTTGTAGATCAGGATCAGTTTAGTCGAAATATTGGGCAAATAAATTTGTAAATTACCAACCCCTAGCTGTCACATCAGCCTTGCCTTTTTTAACCAGTGAGGACCCCGTTATAAAGCTGTTTTGTTATGTGGCCAACTGGTCCGAGTCAGTTGGGTTTTCTAAACACTCTATGTCTGCACTTTTCTTGTGCAGTTGCAGATGTCGTCTATAAATCTCACAAAAAAGGCTTCAAAATACAGTTAACAATATCCACACCGCAACTGAACCACTAACCGAACAAAAACTTCCGCGACATCAAGACACACCCATTCAATTTCAGCCCTGATCGACACTCCTTTGAACCGTAATTCACCATACCTAATATAAATGCGGATTGTTTTTGCTTTACAGATTGTATCGTGAAAATCGCCAACGCTAGTTGGAGGAAGAGCGTGAACGACTACGTCAAGAAGAACTTGCCCGCGAAAGAGAAGTCCAACCGAAACCATGGCGACCAAAACAACCTAGAAAGAGGAAAGCCAATTATTGTGGCAGATACAAAAATTTATGGTGGCAATCACCAGACTAATTGGACAAGCTTTTTGTAAAATGACTTCCTTGGCATTGCTAGTCGTATTTGTGAAATAATGAGAAATGTATTTATGTAAATAAAGGTATGCTTCATGATTTCATATCTTTGGACATGTGGATAACCGATACTGTATCAAATACAGAGCCCCTTACCCTTATAAAAAAGCATTCCTGGTTCGATTCCAGTGACACATAATCACTATATTTACACCCCGCCAACAATTTCAACATATTTCAGTCGATTCTGCTAAAAGAAGGAATCCAAAAATCCTAGTTAACGACCTATTTCCACTAGAGATTTTGACTCCACTACACAACATCAACAGACAAAACGTAATGGCAAATAAGTTTATTTTGGGACGGCTTGGGGAGAACCAACCCTACAAAGTACTTATGTATTTACAATAATGACAATAATAGGTGATTACTGGTGAATACCTAATGTACAACACTCGTAAACTAGCTTTCACAAAAAGAAAAAACTCGTGCTACAAATGGTCGCTCTTGACCTGAATCCCCCAGTTAAGCACGCAGGCTTAGTGCCAGTTAGGCTGCCAGTTATTCTGGGGAAACTAATTAATAAAATTCTGACAACATATAGCTGGCATGGAACAGTGATGGTGGAACAGTGATGGTGCCATAAAAGGCTAGGGCAGGACATTGAAAGTAAACAAATCGATAACGACCCTTGCTAGAAGCAGTCTGTAACATTTCCTGCAACCTAACTGCATCAAACGAGACTTAGGTCGCCTCCTAAAGAGCGGTTCCGGGACAGCTGACCTAGACATACATAGAAACTAAATATATCAAGTAAAGGAGCAGGTGCCAAACTAAGATAACTGTACAAGTACATAAAATAAGAAACGGGAAAAAACTGAAAAATAGCAGAGCTGAGCTAACGCTTACAAACTGAAGTAAATGCGGTCAGACGGAGGCCAGAAATTAAAAAACCTGCCCAAAAAAACCCCGAAGGGAAAAAATGTGGGCAGGAAATCTGGGTAGGAACCAAGGCTCAAGCTCAAAGCCCTTCCTACGGGACTTTACAATGTCATCGAGAATATGTTGCTCCTAAAAATAAATAAACCAAAAATAAAGAAAAACCAAAGAGAGGGTGGTTCGTAAGCCCAGATGACGTACACGTGATATACGCAGCCTTATATACCCCCGATATGGCTACCCATGGTGCACCCGGCCTAGTACCCAGGCCCTGTTGTATCTCGTGCCGTCAAAATATTTATTTCTGTCTTCTTTGCGGGCTCATTCGTCAGAAATAACATACTTTGACTCCACTACACAACATCAACAGACAAAACGTAATGGCAAATAAGCTTATTTTGGGACGGCTTGGCGAGAACCAACCCTACAAAGTACGTAGAGTGACAAAATATTGGGTGAAATGACAAATGAAAGCTCCTAGAGCCCAAGAAACTGAAAGCCTTTTTTCTAGGTCATCATCGGTAGACGTCCTTGGCTAGAACGGACTTCCAGCGGCCGAGCCACTGAAACACGCTGTCACTAACCCCATTATAAGCAGCGGAAGTGGCCCTTCTCGAACGCAAGGAATAAAAAACCAAAAGTGGAAGGGTCAACCTTGAAACTTCTCAGGTCCTTGCGAAAAGCCTCTCTAATTGTGGTTTAGCTGATAGGCTCGTCCTGGGAAAGTAACTTAAAGGAACTGTTCCCGCGAGACATGGGCATAAAAATGAGATCCCTGGAGCTAGAGGGATGGAAAAATGGGCAAGGTACAAGCAGGGCCAAACATTTCCGAAAAAATCACTTCGATTCATCGCCCTTACAAAGTTGGTCGTTCTTGCTTTTGAGAACCTTAATGATCATGAAACCCTCATGAAAATATAATTCCCCCTAATTATGGAGACCTCATAAAAACAAAAAACCTTTTGGAAGCACACCTAACTTCTTCAATAATCGGTTTATCCGTGGGAGAGGGGATACCCTAATGGGTCCAAACCTAAAGGTACGCATCACACGTGTGTAGAGGCACAGGTAACACTTTCCGTCAGGTGGCGTAGAGCAGAAGCCCTCCAGGGACGAGGGAGGTCTGGGGCGCCGAAAATAAACTCGAAGCGCTATGACGCCAAAAAATAAAGGCCTGGATCTGAAGAGGGAATTACGGACCTTCCCTGGAACAAATAACCCCTGGAACTTAGGCAATAAAACCCAGTCGACAACAAAACTGTTCCAATGCACTCCATGTCTAGTAGAAACATTCCAGAAAATAGCTGACTTCCATAGGGGAGTTCCCGTGAGCGCTGCAGAGCCCAATGTGTCTGATGACTCTGACAATGAGGCAAGCCGGTGGGCCAAGCCAGTTGTCGTCCTAACTCCAATTTAGAGCGAAGGCATAAACAGCCTAACAGCCTGGCTGAAAAAATCGAGAGTCAAGCCTAGGCAACTCGCCGTTGTAGCTACAGGCGAACCTGTAATTAGTGCAAGGACCTAAGAGGTGATGTAGCCCTTGAAAAACAGAATCGATGAGGCCGTAACCATCGAAGTCAACGAGTTTGCAGATACAGTCCGCACTGGCGTTCAGGTCCCTAGGGATCCACTTGAACTCGAACGAAATACAATGATGGGAGCAAATTTGAAAAACAACTAGGGCTAAATCCCGGAGATTGCGTTTCCTGCTGCCGTCGCGAAGAATGGATTAGACGTTATGGTTGTCAGAATACCAAAAAACCTTGGACTGATTATGTAAAAGGCTCCCGAAGGCTAGTAAGGTAAGACAAACCGCCTTGAGTTCTCTCCAAGTCGATCTACGAACACTTTCCGACCAATTCTGATGAAAAATCAGCTCAGGTTCAGACTCCTCTTAAGCGCCGCAGGCTGAATAGGAAGCATCGGAGAAGCCGGAGCTTACTCTCACTGGATGCGAACTGGAACCCCTCCATAAATTTTGCCGTTGAGAGGCTAACATTGTTAGACCAAAATACAATTTCAAACAAAGAATCAACGGACAGGAAAACCTAGCTATCCCAGGAAACAGCTGAGTTAACAACTGAGAAAAGAAGTCGGGCCATGGTACATGCGACAGATCCCACGCTACTCGAGAGGGAAATACTTTGGCCAGCTACACACAGGACGCGTAGAACATGGAGTGTGGTGGAAGACTAATATGAAGACAAAGCCACCAGGTCGTGAGACGATTTAGCAATGCGTTCATCCGTGGCTCTAATACTTCCATCGAGAGTGTTATGAACACGAAACCACGAGAAAATTTGAACGGGCTCCCACAGGGACTTTTCCTCATTAGGAATACGAACAAAGCGAGACTAAGGCAAATCGGCAAGGAAATACCGGTGATCAGGGAAAATTACGATAACGGCACTAGAGATAAAATATTAATAAATAAAAACCCATCTCAAAAATTTAAGTGGCCATGGACAAGTCTTCGCACTTGCATTTCTGTTTGTAGAAAAAGGTACAAACGTGCCTAAAATCCAGGATAAACCTTTGTTAGCCGGAGCGGCGGGTCAAACAGAAAGCGGGTAAATGATATAGGAATGCAAAAAATTTCTGAAAAGAGGTTGAGACTGGGAAGCTCATTAACAGCAAGGAACAAAAAGAACTGTAAACACGTGCGGAGGCATTGTAAGATTAGTAAAAAAAACCTAAAAAGCTGGAAGAAGGGAATTTTGTAACTTAGACTAATAACATTCAAAATGAACAGAGAAACTAGCAAAGTATGCCAGAAATAGATCACTATGAAAAATATTCCCCAAACTGAAGGTAGAATAGAAATATCAACGGTACACTCAGAGCTCTAAACCGCGCCTAAAACTAGCGGTTTTAACGTCAGAAGAAACTGGTATAACATCGAGACAATCCTGATCCGTATTACGCCTTGCCGCTTAAAAAATTCAGTACTAAAATAGAATAGACTGCACCTGATTGTTGTCCTTCATCTAGCCCCTTTCGGAGTTTGGCATGTTTGGCTTGTCCATCGTCGGGTAACAGGAAGGCTTTCCACAGGCAAAACAGGTCCCGACACTAGGTCGACGAGAAGGCGAAAAACAGGAACATTTGACATAAGAGGCTGGGGTTGCATCTGCGAACTTGAGGTGGACGCCGGCGTTCCCACTGGCGAGGATCTGTTGTTGAGAGTTGAAAGAGTGGTCTTCTTCTTCTTACCGGCCTAGTACGCTACATGGCCGCAAAATTCTGCACTGTGGATCCTTTGAAACTGGTCTTCGTTGGCCTTCTTCTTGAACTTACGTGGTTCGTTACACTTTAGTTTCTTAATTTCTTTCATCTGCTGCTCGGCCAAATATTTGTTAGCGCGCTTGATTTGAGCAACGGTTTCTGTTAACAAATCTTTAAACGAGTCCATTAACTGTTTGTTATTCTCCTAAATGAGATCGGACACTTCGTCTTTGCTGACGGATATAACGCAAGAAAGAGCCGATAAGAACGTGAAGAAAAACCAAAGAGAGGGTGGTTCGTAAGCCCAGATGACGTACACGCGATATACGCAGCCTTGTATACCCCCGATATGACTACCCATGGTGCACCCGGCCTAGTACCCAGGCCCTGTTGTATCTCGTGCCGTCAAAATATTTATTTCTGTCTTCTTCGCGGGCTCATTCGTCAGAAATAACATTTGATACGTGGCAAACAAGTGATACAAAGGAGAGTGGGAGATCGCGTTTGTTTTTTGCGCTCACACATTGCACACTTACATCTTAGAGGTATTTCCATAACCAACATACCTGTTTCAATGCGGAAGAGGGTGAAGCCACCAGGCAGCCGATAAGACAAACAATCTTCAGTTGCATTGTTCATTCAGGACTTTCTTCTCTAGAACGTCGTCGACGACCCAAAACATAATCGCAATCTTGAAACTTTTCTTTCTGTCCGAGAGACCTCACGCTTCAACTTTAGACGTGAAGTTTTCGATATAAGTGACCAGGGACGGTGAATTAGTACAACACCACGATGTTTACGCTTAAATGAAAGCTGCTGACCCAAAATACACTGTACAGGAAGAATTATGGCGATAAAAAAGGGAGTAAATCATTCCAACAACAAAGAAAGATGTTCTGCAGGAAATTTGGATGACCTTCTATGAAAGTATTGCAAATCAAGGTACACAGACTTAAGCTGTTCGGATGTTCATTGAAACTTCTGGCGAATGTGCAATGCACTTCGACTGGGAAGCGACGTGTAACTGATACCGGCTACCTATTTCACCGATTTGGAGAAGAAGGAGCACAAGTGTTTAAAAAAAGTCTACAGTCTTTACTCTGCATTTTGCACCCAGCCTGCGTTTTACTCTCAGTCTGCAGTCTGCATTTTACACTCAGTCTGCAGTTTACCCCTGGTGCGCAGTGTGCGTTTTACACTGACCGAATCTCTATCAAGCTCTTAGTGGACAACACAATTGGTTTTCATAATCCATATTCGCTGGGTACTGACTTATCCGGTACATAGCGTTATTCAACATCATTTGAACAACTAGCACCAGGGCTGTTAGAAGGTTTGGTTACCGTTTGACAGGTTGAGGCTATTTGTAAATTCATGGCACACAGTCGCTTAAGAGTTCTTTAATGACAGTAAATTCAGTTAAATCTTGTAAGACGTATTTTCAGTTTTCCAAAATCGTGGGCGAATTACCGGTAGGGTGAGACACCGAGAAATCGTTGCGTGATAATTATACGTTCGGTAAACTGTTTATTCCCAAATACTTGTCAAACGCGGTTCCCGCAAGGTTGGACAGCGCGCACAGCGCCTGGAAACCAGGAGCAATTAAAAGAATTTCATAGAAACCTTCATTGGAAAGGTGGAACTAAAACTTTTTACAAAATCCCTGTTAGGACAGAAGAGCACTGCACCAGTTATGGTCACTTTCTTTCAAAGAAAGAGCTTAAACGACGTTGCCAGAAAAACAAAAACAACAACAGCGACAACAACAAAAAGGAATGTGAAAGCATGTTTGGACACAAAAACCCTTCCGTAAAACAATCGAGGTGTTCTCCGTTTCAGAAAGATCCCTGCATTTTGAGGACATCTGCTCCTTACAGTTCCTTACTAGTGGTTACTTTAGACCAGAAGTTAAGATCAGTGGCTTTCCTTTGGATGGTTTATTTTTGATAATGTACAAAATTTCTGCCCGACGAATTACCTTGCTGAGTGAAGGCCAAACAAAACAAAAAATCAAACAAGACAAAAAACCAAAAACGAAACAACACGAAACAAAAAATCACTGCTTACACTGGGTAAAACTTAATATTTAAGTTTCACAATGCAACTTATAAAAAGCACAACATCTTTTTTTAGAAGTACAAAATTGACCTTAGTGAAGGCTAAACAAAACAAACAAACCGCTGCTTCGATTGGCTAAACTTAATATTAAAAGCTTTTCTATGTAACTTTAAAAAAACACGTCGTAAATAATCTGTTATAACCAGGACTGATGATCATTTCGCGGCGTATGGTAAAACTAGATAACGGTCATGTTTGTTGGAGGTTAAAATCTTACAGCGCAAAATCCAAGTGAAAGTCACTGAGCAGTACATCTCTCTGCATGAATGTCAGGCTGTTTGTTTTTGTACAAATAGTACGACTAAAACGAGGTGAGACATTTCGTCCATCCCAGGCTATATATCGGATTAAAAGTCAAACCAAACAAATAATCAATATCCGCTGCGGAAAAGCTCTCGGACAGTTCAAAGAATGAACAGAATATCTAAAACAATAAAACGTTTAGTTGGCTCTTTGCTATATTTCATCGCCTTCTCGGCCCACGCGGGCTTCTGCTTCTACTTTTGCTTCGACTTCGCTCTCTTCTTGTGTTTCTGGGTGAGCGTGACCGCTGTTTCTGCTGTTCGCGCTCTCGTTTTTCTTTTTCACGTTCTTTCTCCCGTTGCTCTTGTCGTTCTTTTCGCTCTTTGTTTTCCTTTTCTATTTCCTCCTGTCGCGCTTTGCGTCTTTCTTCTCTTTCGCGTTCCCGTGTTGCAATCTGAAAACAGACAGAAGCATTGACTGTAAGTAGGGACCAAACACAAGTGAGGCTCTGAGGGGCTAAGGAAAATAGGTCCAAAAACTCACTTTCAAAACGAGGCTGTAAGTTCAAAACCTTTCTTGTGAAAGTGACTTTTATTTGCAAGTTTATTAAAAATCATTTTGATAACTATAGCTTCGCCTTTAGCCTCGCTTTGAAACAGAGGCTTGGGCAACTCGGAAATAGCCTATTTTGGGGGATTTTGACACACAATAGAGGTACAGAAAGGCCAACAGGAGGCATGGACGGGCAAAACTGTAACATTCAAAAATTAAACGAATACAATAACAGATTGCTTTCAAGTAACTTAAGTGAAAAGTGTTCATAATGCTTTGATACATGTATGCGACCATGATTCAGTTAAAAAAGATCTTGCTTTTAAAAGCAATATCCACGAAAATAAAATCAATCTCATCCTGATCAACCGGGCACATTATATACCAAAACCTACCTGTTCGTCGCTGAGCGGTAACCAGTATAAACAAGGCGTGGTTTTCGTTTTTCTGAACAGATTATCCAGCAAATTACCAGCGTTCTTTTGATCTTCTTCTTCCTCCTCAACTTCTGCCGCCGGCTTCTCTTCGATAACTTTGGAAAAAAGACACAAGAACACGACTTTATCCAAAAGAATAGTCGCATCACTTTGCCACCCACCACATGATCCGATTAGGCTCCATAACCAGTTAGTCTGCTACACAGCCGTTTTTGCGTTCTCTTTGTGTCGTCTTCGTTGGGAGGAGCGTCGCGTGACGACACAAAGAACGGCTGTGCAGCAGACTACAGAACCTGCCGCTGTTCAAAAAATGAGCGGCCGCCTGCGCTTCCCCCCAGAACAAGACAGGAACCGAGCAAGCCGCGGAAAGCGAGCCTATAAACCGATTTGCTTGGCAGGTTCCAGCCACAGGAAAAACACATACAAGGACATGACACTGAAGGGCAGTTCTTTAGTGAGGAAAAATACATGGATAAATTGGACAAATTCAAATTTAAGCTCTATGAAACAGTGGCAAAATAATATTCAAGGTAAAGTAGCTGTTAGCGCGGGGGATATAAATACGTTACACAACAGATTTAGCAGGAGACCCTCTTAAAGCTTGTCACGCAGTTGTCTCCAAGACTCGTTAGGAAGGAGTGCGTGACACAATACAATAGGTCTTAAAGCTTACCGTCTCCCTCCACTGTATCAACCAATCAAAACGGATGTTGCAAGTTCGTTTGTTGTACGCATGTTAAGAATCATTTCTAGGTCACAAGCAATCACTGTGTTAGTGTTTGTTTCTCATATCATACCTGGTCGATCCTTCTTCACAACTTTCTCAAGTTTCGACTCTCGTTCCTTTCCGTTGGTTTTGCCCAAGGCTCCCTCAGTATCTCTCGCCATCTGTAGATATACAGAGTTGGAGAAAGAAAAATAAGGAGGATTTTCTTTGCAGACGGGCTTGTCTTTAACCTTGGAAGCTAATCTACTATGTAACACGCTTCCCCCCTCCCTTATCCACAGTCATTTTTCTTTGCTGGAATGAGTTGATGCATATCTTGAACACTTCTGAAGTTCGCCTCGATGTTTGGGCCAACTCTTGCTTTATCACATCACTTCAGTGTCTGTCGAAGCCGAAATTCCCCTGTGGGCCACTCGAATTTTATTCATGGGTCTACCCAAATTAGACATGTCGGAGTTAACTGATTCAAAAGTCGGTCTTTTTATGTACTTAATTGAAGAGTTGAAAAGTTCGACAATTGAGCTGGGCCTAATTTCCCGTTTTCCCCACAGTTAGTTAACTTGCGTAGGCTTGACTGATCGTATTACGGAATAAGAACACCGGGAAGGTTGGTTACAGATTCTCAGGGTTTTCGGTGGTATTTGGGACTGCTGTATGCAGAGGTTCAGCTGGCGGACTTGCACAGTTCGTACCGTAGGCGCGAACATTGAGCGGCAGGGGCACGAAATTCAAGGAGACTCTGGGGGCATGCTCCCCGGGAAATTTTTAATATTGCCCTCTCTAAAATGCAATTTCCTCCTCTCCTTGGACCAGAATTGGTTAATCGGGGAGAACTTCTAGGGCATTAAAAAAAAGGAAATATTTGATTTAACAATAATAATTACCGGTTGGCAGTTCATGTGCTCGTTTTTGATTTGATTTCAAAACGAATTCCAATCGGAAAGAGTGTAGGGATCCCTGAAAAGGGTCAAATCTATCTCTCATTAATAAATGGAATAAAGACTGTGAAACGATTTTATCACTATTAAAAATATAGTAATTTGGTGTGTGAACAACCGGGCGTTACATACCGGACGTTGCGTCCGGCCTGAAACGAATGAATGTTTTTTGACCACAGGCCTGCTACGTGCACCTTAATAACGTTTTCAGTCAGGTTTACAAATGTTACGATTCAATGAACGCCTGAACAAGTGATTTGTAGACATTATCCCATTTATTCTTATTCCGAAATATGGTCAAACAAACGCGCCCCAAGAAGAACACAAGAGTTATGCGTGAACATGTACTAACCTCGTCGTTATCAGCAAAATCAACAGCGAGAATCTTTGGACTTGTTGTTGGCCACTTGATACCATGTAGAGCTTGTCTGCTGGCGGCTGCCTCTTCAACACTGTTGTACTGTGAGAAAGACAAAATAAGCAAGGTACCTAATTAACAACAACCACAACTTTAAGTGCCCATAACGTAATTTTTTTTAATTGAAGTAAACATAAAGGCGTGTGTAGCCGAGCGGCTAACAACTCGAACTACGGAACTGGAGGTCCGGGGTTCAAGCCTCGCCCGTCGCGCTGTTTTCTTAGACAAGGAACGTTACTTCACTTTGTCTTTCTTCACCCAGGTGTATAAATGGCTGCTGGCGACATACTGCTGTGGGGTAACCCTGCGATGGACTAGCATCCCGTCCAGGGGGAAGTAGCAATACTCCTAGGCACGTTTCATGCTAAGGAAATCGGGATAAGTTTGGGCCTTTGGTTCGTGTGCGACTTTAGCTTTTACCTTACACATTTAATACTACAAGAGCCCCTGCGAAAAATGTTTGCCATTTGAACACAATGGCATCGTTTTAGACTTTTTGGCACATCCCATCAGGACAGGCTCATATGTGTCTTCATGAGACATAAATCCGGGAACTAAAAAATGGGATTTGTAACATAGCGCGCGTGCTTGTCCAATTGAGCCGCTATGAAAAATAAAAAAAAAGAAATCTTTTAAAACTAAATCATTGGATAATGCAATTCTAGAGCTCTGATTGGCTTGGCCATAATGGTATATGAGCCATTATACCATGCTCTCCAAATATGGTAACTGTACGCGTCTGCTCAAAATTAAAAACAAGCTGAAAATCGGTTGTTTTTAAAAATAATCTCGAAGAGAATTCGCGACATTTTGTGCCCGTTTTTAATAAAACAAATATTCCACTGGCGCTTGTTGGATATGAGATGATTATGACCAACTCATGTCCAACGCACACTCGTGGAAAAAATTTTAAATACTTTCGTACTCACGTGCGTATATAAATAAGATGACGTGTACAGTTTTGTTCATGAAATTCGCATTTTCGTCTCTTTTTCTCAATTAGTCTCTTACAACCGAAGAAAATGATGAAGAACTTGCTAGCATTTTTTGAATTGAGCTTCTAGCCACCAACAGCAAAACCGGTGAAGATGTTACGTAAATTAGTGCCTGAGTCGCTAAAAGGTCTGGCGTGAAGACTGAAATTCAGCTAGAACAAAATCATGATTCTGGCTTCTTTTCAACCTTTCGACGGATTTTCGCTAACTGGTTCCATTCAAAAGTTGAAAAACCCTTGGAGGGGTCTATTATTGTGAAGAAGTGAGAACAAACAATATGTAAAAATGAAAATATCAGCGCACGTAAGGCTTTTTTTTCGCACACTTCTTACCACAACGTAGCAATGTGACTTAATCTTGTCAATCCAAAATCCATCCTCAGCCAGTAATCCATGTTTTCCCAAGAGCTCTTTAAGCTGGTTCAGGGTGAACGGTCGCACAAGGTTCTTCACGTGTAGTACCTCGCTCTCCGGGTGTGTTGAGGGTGATGGTGATCGTTCAGCTCGTATGGGTGAAGTTTCTCGAAGAGGTGCTGATGTTCGTCGTGGATGAGGATTATCACTTATTGGAGTTTCAGCTTCTAAACATGGCAAACATACAGGTAAAAGGCAGTCAAAAACTGAGGACGGTATAGAAGAAGGACACACAACAGTTTAGTCGCGTTAGAATTAACCTGTAAAAGTTTTACGGCAAATAGCAGGAGAAACACAAAACTCTACCCCACAGTTGTTCTAGTACAGTGCTGAGGACTCCAATACTTTCACTTGACAATTTTAATTCATTCAGCAATTTTGGAAAATAACTGTATTAATGTTGAAATGAAAACAATTACACAGTTAGCTTAACATTGACAAAAAGTTTAAAGCTCGTTTAGCCAGTAATTCAAATTTAACGAATGGTTATCAAAACCTCCGAAAATTTTAGATATCAGATTTTTTTTTTCTTCTTACTCGTCACCGAGCACAGACAATGTACATGTAACTGCAAACTGTTGTGCCTATTTTGTTGACAGTTAACTTGGTTTTACAAAGTAACCTTAATTATGGGGCGAAAGAAAACCGGACGTTAGATTACATTGGTAATGGGTGCAATATCAAGAAATGAGGAAATAGAGACTACAACACTTGATATAAATATGTTGCATTCAACGTAGTGATAATGCCAATTGCTTGTAAAAGATTAGACCAGTCATCAACACATCCTTATAGTACAACAACTCTGGTTGAGACGTAGTAGAGTTATAAAAACACATTCGAAAAAATAATAATCAAATCAAATAAAATAAATACAACTTTAATTTTCAGTCACGCTTCCTTGTTGGCTGAATGATTTGCAAAAGGCCTTCCTTGTGTATTTGACAATGAAATTAACTTTTTGCATCAAAATTTGACCAACAAGGAAACTTTGCTGAAATTGCAATGTTTACTGGCAATAAAAATCACTGCATGTAAAATACTCCTCTGCATACAGCGCTAGCTAGTACAACACTGTCAAATGGTTTGCGGCTCAAACACAGGAAAAGATGTGGTACGCACAGCCACAGACGACCCTGATGGCTTCTGAACATCATCAAGTAAATTTCAATATCATCACCAACAGCAAATCCCAGGCTAACATTCAGCCACTGAGTCAATAGCATACAAGCGTCTCTTGGTCACCTCTAATGATTATCATATTTCAGGAATAGTCAACTTTGAACACTATGCAGCCCTCGAGTCATTTATATGACACAATGACATTGTTCTCACAGCATTTTGTCCTGATCTTAACAGTGCAGTATTTGAATGGACTTCAATTTGCTTGTGACAAGGTTGACACACGGAAGTGTCTTTCAAAGTAGTTTTGTGTGGTTGCTTGTCATTTCTTACTCCATTTATGTTCTTGCACGTGACCGAAAGAAGAGGGATAAAAGTCGCACTGTAATTAAATCCCGCAGACAATAATCACAACCTTTTCTTGTCCAGTAGATTCATCGATACTTTTCATTCCACATCATCCGAATATTTTCTGGTTCAGCAGTGTCAGTTTTTGTCTGAAGACGTCTTATAAGGTTCACATTTTCCTTGATTTGAAGACTATTTCAATGTTGGAAATGTACATGTAAGAACTCGAATCGCTACGGTTGTTGCAAATGTAGATCAAAATCAGAGCTGTTCCTTTCCACTTCAAGTTTTCACTGAGTTTTCCCTGTGCTATAAATCATTCCTGTCTCTTACCCAATCATTTACCAGCAAATGTCTGGAATAAAGAATACAAGTATATTCATCTTCCCATCCAAGGCAGAAAAACAATCGTCTTTTTGTTGGTATTGCCATCAGTAACCACAGCAACAGTGTAGCTGTGGTTGCATTTCAGGCAAGGTAGACAGACATTGCAGTTCTGTAAGATATAACTTTGTTGAGTATTGTTGCATTCACAAAGCTTTCTTTTAATAAGTCCATACAGTGAGTTGTTGCAGCACTGTCACAGTCCAGAGATGTAAAACACATTGTGGCACAAGCAAATAATTATGTGTTGTTTTCAGTATTTGGTATCACAAAAGAGTGGCCAGGAAATGAAACAGTCTTGCCACTTCTTGGTTGGTTCAGACATCACGATCCTTCATTCTTTTGCTGTGCTTACTCTGAATTCAGGAATGCCATTGAGTTAGGCACAACATGCTGTTCTGGAAGAACGTTTCTGTTTTCTTTTCTTGGTTATTTCTTTCTTCTCTTTGCTTTGTTGCATTTCAAATTTAAGTCAGTGTATTACTCTCAGGATACTCTCATTTTGTTTTCTGTTGTGTGTCAATGAGTCCTTGGTCAGTTCATTGACATTTTCAGTGGTGTTCATTTTCATTCCCGTTGAGTGAGTCATCTGAGACAAGACAGTGTCCTGGGTTTAAACACCATTTGCTTTGTTTTTGGTTGCAAAACCCAGTTTCAGGAGTTGACAGATGTTCTTTGCTAAAAGAAATCTTCTAGTTTGGCAAACCCACCACGCATGAACAGGTTGTCATAAACATATCTCATTACTCTGTGGTCTTTCAAAACTCATTTGCCATCTGATCATAGCATTGTCCACATTGCATCTTTCCATATTTTCTAATCAGATCACCCAGCTGGGTGTAACCCATAGAAAACCTCCCACACCGCATGCTGTCGGCACAGAAAAGGGATCATCATGTACAGGGAGAGAGAGCTCATAAGGGACTTTACACTTGTAGCTGCTACGGCTGCTGCTGTGTGCACAAGGTTAGATATAAAACAAGGATGCTCAGAGAAAAGACAACTGTTGTTAGATAACTATCAAATGACCTTGCACAATAAGTTTATACTCTAGCTGCAGTGCACGTTGCAGGAGGAGACTTTAAGATCAAGCTATCACCTTCATAAATTTTAGAGTTATGGTGTGCACATTTGATATCATTTTGACTTTTGAGTCCATGAACGGAATCTTGCAGTGTGACCTTTCAAACGAAACCTCTTGGACAGACCTTTTGTGTGGTAATTATTATTATTGATTTTAGTCTGCTCAAAATTCAAATCAGGATTCTTCTTATTTTTCACCCTTGAAATTGAAAGTGGTGATCTAACGAAAGAGATGCAAATCTGCTACTGCACATAATTATTTATTATTTCAAAATACATGAAAGATAAAATATGAAACCTGCCAGCAAAGAACTTAATAATAAGTCTCCTCTACGCTATTCTGATGGTAATTAGGCCATTGCCAACTGCAATGTAAACTGCAGCTACAGTTAGGGTGCTCTGAAAGAATGGCAATGATCTGAAGGCCTTCCCTACATTTCATCTCTTGTGAGCGGCGCTAAAAAAAAACAAGGTCCAGGTTTACATAAGTCATTGTATCTTGCCAACCCATTTCCAAACCGCGAGTTAATGACTTTGTTTACAGAAATGCAAGGAAGGCCTATTTCACAGTCACATGAACTTGTCAATTTGGTAGGATGTACAGCTGTAGAAGGTCATTTGAAAGTCAAAATTATGATTAATAATGTCATTAATTCACACACACACATCAACAAGCAGTAATGGCACAAAAGAAGCAGTTGAGTAAAATAATACAAACACAACAGATTATTCCAGCTGTGTACAACAGTACCTTCTTCAACCTCCATTTTGATAGTTTCCTGTTCCTTTTCAATTACAATAGGTTTTCTCTGTAGCTTTATGGTCTTCTTTTCCTCCACTTTCACAATCCTTTCCTTTCGCTTTTTGTTCTCAGGCTCTGTGGTTTCAGGTGTCTTTACAGGCGCAGGATCTTTCTCCTCCTCTGCTTTCTCTTCTGTCTTTTTCTCTTCATCCTCTATCTCCTTCTCATCATCATCATCTCCTCCAAGATCCATGACTGCTTCCAGTGCTGGAGTGCTGTGCACCTGTACTCCTGGAATGAGGTCCTAGAGAATGAACAAACACAACTGAACAAAGGCTACCTTGACAGGTTACAAGACAAAGTTTTGACTAGTTGAAAATTCATGCGTTTAGGACCTCCAATCATAGGAAACCATGCTGACCCTACAAAAATTTAGACACTTAGCCTTTGAAAGATTTGAATGCTAAAATCAAGGTCAAATTTTCACTACGCATGGTTGAAAATTTAACCAATGAACTATGAACACCTTGACTGTCTAAATTCTTCTGTGGCAATGACATGGTTACGTAGATACATGGTAACTCAGCTGGGAGATGCCAATGTGGATTTGAAGTGTTTGCACATGAGTAGCTAGTAAAAGGCAAAATTCAACCTTGTTAGCTTGTTCTGTGTGGCTTTTTTGCAGTAAGGAAACATACTGTTGAAAATTCTCTAAATGATTTCTTCTTTAGTTGGCAGAAATCATGTATGTGAAAAACATCAACTTTCCTAGTGGATTCTTTTGTGACTTAAAAAATGTCTTCCATAACAAAACAATTTATTTCTTTCACCACAACAAAGCAACCTTCAAACAACATCTGGTCCATCTGTGGCTACTATGCAGCTCAGAGCTCGACATTTCAAACTACCAGTCCCTGAAAAACCACTTTTTAAAATGTTACATGGTATCTTTTTGTCCCCGGCTACTTGGATGAAAAAAAAAACCAAACAAACAAACAAACAAAAACAAAAAAACAACAAAAAAACTCTCCAACCCAACAAAGAAACTTATTGTTGTAGAATGTTTTTACCTTTAAAGAATCTGTGCTTATAGAAAGAGATGTTTTCTTCTTGCTTGAAGATGAACCCCATCTTCTTTTCCTTGATCCTGGTTGTCCATCAGAAGTTGGTGTGCTGGGTAAGGATGTTCCTTGATACACAACAACACAGTGCAGCAGTAAGCCAACATTAAGTCCACTTGAGATGAAAGGCACTGAGATGTCTATCTACTTTTAATTAACAACTTTGAGAGAGACAAGTTTACTGGCTACATGACTCCCACTACCATACCACCACATGAGAAATTTCCGCAATTTGATTGGCTTAGAGCAGAGGTATTACTGCTTAATTTGAAATACCCACATGTGAAAATTACAAACCTTTTGTGGGTAGTAGCATAAATACCACTTGTGATATTTCAAAATTGTCTTAAATTACACTTGCCTAACGGCTCATGAAATTACATATGACAATTTTGAACATCACTCGTGGTATTTATGCCAAATATCACCACAAATCATGCTATTACCTAAAATGAAAATTTTAAAACAAAGCAGATATACACTGACAGTACACTACTGACTTAATGATACATGTATATTAATTAATTTGTCAGTTTCTTGCAGATAAATATTATTACAGTCCACTCTCTCTAAACCCTTAAAGCCTATGAAATAATTATCCACGTACACTATTTACAAATTCTCCACAAGGCTGCTGCTTTAGAAATTTTTTTAGGAGCCCTTAAATTAAAAAGTTAGGAGCCTGAGCCACATGTCTAGGAGCCCACTGATGAATAAGCTTAAAATAATAAGGAAGCAAATGCTTGAAACTTGATTCACATGTCTCGAAACTTGATTCGTTCGAGTTTCGAATTTCTAGAAAAGTGTTTGTTTGTTTACTTTTATCAGTGGGAATTTTTTGCCTATGGTCGACAAACACATGTCTTACGTTTTCATTTCAAAAACCTAAAATGAGCATGGAACTCTGTCGTTCCTTCAATGGAGGTAAGCAAAGAGGCTATTGCCATAAGAATCATAACTTTTAGGTGCCTGTGCTGGCTCCTTGTTTAAAATTTTAGTTGCCCGACAGCAAATCATAGGAGTCTCTGGTTACCAGGCACCCATTAGGCAGCAGCCTTGCTCCAGACTGAAATTCAAGGACTGACTTTCAAGGGACTTGCTTAGGATGCCATTGAGCTACTCCTTAGAATGAATGTAATGACTTACTTGGAATAGATATTTTCCTTTTCTTGGTAACGATGGGGGAAGCTGATTTCTAAAAAAAAGTGAATGGCTTTTGTCACAATCAATCAGTATGTATAGATTAAGTAAAGGATGCATTTGAAACACACCTTACCTGTTTACAAAGAGGCCTGTCTTTGCCAACGAAGGCACAAGACTTACATGTACACTGCACATGTCATATTTTAGACATTACCTAATTAACTAATTGAAACATGAGAAAACCCATCTGTGCCCACGCACAGTATTATTATATAACTGCATGCATTGTGGTTAAATTTCATCCTTGATTTAACTAAATAATTATTTTCATTTCTTTAGTTTCAAGCTCATTATAAACATTGCTTGCCTAGTAGTTGCTGAAGTTTACTAGTGTGGAGCAGTCATATCATGCAGCAAGCTTGTCAATCCCACTTTTCACTTAAACATTTACTTTTTCTTGGCAAATGTTGCATGCCTCATCGTTGGGCAACTTGTAAAACTAACATGCTAGCCTAAAGGGTGACTCCACTACAATGTAATTCCAGGCTTTTATAAAGATCTCACACTATAAGCAAACATTTTGCAAAATTTACTGTAAAATCATCTAATCCACATGCCCAGAAGTGATTCCTTAACTTTTTGTTCACCAATCATTAGATAAAAGAGACAAGTTTAGACACGACTTGTAAGTATCTTCATAAAAATTAACTCACTGGTGGCGAGGGGACTTTGGGTTCCTCTACAACTGCTTTGTCCTCCTCACTCGGCTCCACTTCAAAGGTATTTTCCTCGTCTGGTGATGGCTGTTGTTGCATTGTCTCTTCAGGTGGTTCATTCTCCTTCTCATCCTCAGCCTCCTTTTCTTTTTCTTCTGTTAGGGTGTTTTCTTCTTCTCCCTCTTCTTTTACTTCCCCTTCTTCCTCTTTGCTCTCAACTGGTGGTCTCATTTCCTCATCTGCCAATGTCTTTTTCGCAATCAACTTCTCCTCAGCTTCATTTTCCAGTGTTGCCTTTTCCGTAATATCTTCTTGACTCTCCATATTATATGGAGATTCTTCTGTATTCTTTTCCTCAATTGCAGGCTTTTGTTCTACCGGAAATTCATCATTTAACAATGATTTTCGTTGTTCCTGTTCATGATCGTCTGTGTCCGCACTTGACGAACTTGACGACTGTTGTGCCGAGTCTGAGGCTGATGAGGTTGGTGAATCTGCCTCGGGTTCAACATGTGGTTGAGTTTCTTCATTGGGTGGATGCGTCAGAGGTGCAGGTTCAGGAATTGAAGTCATTTGATTTATAAGTCTTTGGTTTTCTTGTGGATGGTGATACAGCATTTGAGGCTGTGGTATCTGGCTTGGCGGCATTTGGGCTTGCTGCACTTGGGATTGCAACATTTGGACTGGCGGCATTTGGGGCTGTGGCACCTGGGAATGTAGTACTTGGGCTTGAGGAATCTGGGATTGTGTTCCATGCAATTGGGTTTGTGGCATTTGGGCTTGGGGCCACTGCTCTCTGAATTCCTTAACTTGCACTGGAGAGGTAATTTGCTACAAAGTAAGAAGAACACAACCGTAAAGATACAAACAAAAACCAAGGTAGACCTTTTTATTGATGGCAAGCAAAATTGTTGCACGACTAGCTCAGTTGGTAGATAGCTTGACTCAGCTTATGAATTTGGTCCTCTGTGCTGAGAGAATACTCAGGGTAAACAATTAAGTGAGAAATAGAGGGATTGCCTATGCCTATGCAGGGTTGTCACTAAGATTTCAAGTTACCGGGTAAATATAACAAGTAGGCAGGGAATCAAACCGCTAGGGATTTATCTTGGTTCTATTTTTCTTTTGTTTTCAAATGAAAGCAGCCGGGGGCCACATTCATAGTAGCTGGGGGAGATCCCTGGCCCCCGGCCCCCGGCTTTTAATGACAGCCGTGCCTATGTAACTTGACTTCACTTACAAGTTTGGTCTTCTTCACCAAACTAATACTCAAGGTAAAGAACTACACAAGCTGCAAGTGGCTAGTTGGATGGTTCGACCATGTAGCTCCATGGCCTGAATGACAAAATATATGTAGCTCCATGGATTGGATGACTATGTTTGAAAAAAACGTCTTAGGAGGAGAAAACATTAGCTGAAAAACAAAGTCCAACATTTTTGTCAATGCTAACAGCGTAAGCAGCAGCATCATACCTGTTGCTGGTTGATCATCAATTGATGTTGATTCATCATAACATGTGGCTGATTATGCATTCCTTGTGGTTGGTTTAATAAACTTTGCTGCTGAATTCCCATTGATTGCACTTGGAAGCCATCTTAAAAAGTTGCAGGCCACAAATTAGTAAATTATACATGTAAGTTTAAATAAATTATTAACTTTTTAATTTAATTAATTAAATTTATGAGGAGGAGAGAAAATTATTTGAAACACCCTCACTGTGAAGTGTACATCGTAGTTTTTCGTTTTGTTCCCTGGTTTTCTTAACAGATTAAACTTCTTTTTACTTTATTTCCTAATGAGATTTCACATGTACAGCAGCATGGTTGAAGAGTCTGAGACCATGGATACCAATAACATGATATTTTGGGACTGTTTAAGTTATTTCAAAAACATGTTGGACCATTGTACTGTCCATCATAATAATAATAATAATAATAATAATAATAATAATGGAGTGTGCCAGGGCCTGACAAAATCACTAACTTTTGGTGGAAACCTGCTGGCTCTCTGCACAATGGTGTGGTCGGATAAAAAAATTCTTGGGCGATTTCAAGAATCAATGGTAAAGCTTTACCGTGAAAAACAAGCGAACAAATTATTACCTCTACCTGTAGACTGTTGCATATTAAAATTCGCTTTCTGAAGGATCGGCACTTCCATATTTATGTAAAACATGCTTTTAATAAAGTCACTTCATCCACTGCACCACATTGAAAACTACCTGTTTTTAAAAAACTTTGAGATGATAGCTTTGCTTGTAACTGCCTGCAGGTTTTGTTAAACTTTTCAAGCTGAAATGAATCATAGACCGATCGGCAAGGCTTCCAAGATACTGTCATACCTTTTGGCTTCTTTTGGACAAACAGATATGCCAGCGAACTCTACTGGAAAAAATCTACGTTGGATATAGAAACCTGTCATTTCATGGAGCTCCTTTTAAGTTTAAGCCAGTGAGTTCATTGATGCGCCAAAAAGAGTATCAAATGTTTCTCGAGAGATCAGTCAAGTGACAAGCTCATTGTACATTGTATTTCTTGGGTTGACTTGCAATTTTTGCAACTTGAGTATCGAGTCTTGAAGATCAAGACACGAGTGACTGCCGACTTACTTTTAAGGTTGTACTGTAAATAACCAGTGGATAGTGATTTAGGATATATAGGGCTATCCAGCTTTTCAACAACTACATTTGTAAGGCCTGGTTAATAGTAAGTTATGCAAAAGCAATCTATAGCTTTTCCAAAATAATGCAACATAAATAACATACCTGGGCGTTGTTGTTGTTGCTGCTGCTGCATCAGAGCATGTGGCCAAGCATTTGCCACCGGCTGCTGGTGTGTTTGCTGTGGAACAGAAAAACTGTCATAACCTTCTTTCTGCTCAAGCTCCTTGTCAATGGCCTGAAAATAAAAGCGAAAAATACAAGTACTGCAATGTACATCATAAGTGTTTTTAATTAGTTTTGTAAGACGCAAGCTACCACCATAAGTGTATAGACACCCACTTTTGCCTTGATTAGATAATAACTTATAATTACATCATGTACACTATACCTATTATTATTAAACATGAAATATTGATCATTATCAACTCTAGAGGCTGTATGGGTGTGTTCCTTTGGGATGATCCGAATCAGGATCAGCTCGTCTCAGTGATTTTGTTACCTCTGCAACCTGAGTCTCCGACACATTAAAATCTCACAAAATAATTTGTGACATGTGTCCCGTAGGATGCAAAGATCAAGTGATCAATCTGAAGATGATTTTGTAGAATATCGTGTTTTGTGGCTGTTGTTTAATGGCACATATTTCTTTTAGTCTTTGTTGTGCTTGACAACAAAAGGAGTATATTTCTATTCCATTAAATTGTATTCAGTAACACAGAGTTTTGGAGTCTGTCTTTGGATTAACTGAGTAGTTACATAAAGACCCAGGGACTCATGTGTTTTAACTGGGACTCATGATTTTTCACAAGATGAGTCCCAGGACTCACCATAACTATTTGTAAGACCACTTGGATGACAGAATATGGCAGGAATCCACAAACCCACCGTAACAAAGGATTCATTTGTTCATTTCATGTACCATGATCGGAGTGATCTAGGATCTCTGATCCTGATCTGGATCATCCCAAAGAAACTCACTCTATGATCTACACCCAGGTCCTGAAAGACTGATTAGTCCTGACCCAGGATTAAAAACTATAATCAACAATATAGATTGGTAAAATGTTGGACTCGAGGAATTGCTGATTGTCAGTCTTTCATCTGAGATTACCCAGGGTACTCAAATATCTTTGCAAGGGCTTTTAGGAATTTACAGCATCTCTCTTGAGGTTTGGCCATAAGGTTTGCATTGATTTATAATGCTTGTGTTTATGAATAGTTCTGCTCACTATTGCACCCTCCCTTATGTAAGTAGATGGTGCCTGGGCAGATGCCCCTCAAACAGTTGTCATAGTTACATGCCACACTCAGCTGCAGTTCTTAATTTACAAAAGCCTCTCCAGCACCTTCCCCAAGCTTATCTGGATCATTATACGTTTCAGGGAAACAGCCCACCTACCCCCTCCCCCTCCTAAGCCAACATTAACAATTATGTCTCACTTAGGGCAAAATGCTGCTTTAGGGGAGGGGTACTTAGGTGGGTAGTTTTCTAGAAACGTATATTGATCTGCTTATCTTTGTTGATGAGTTTAAAATATCATTTGTGCAAACAGATCTGGATCTCGGGATAAAGGATCAACTCTATTCTAAATTTTTAAACACTAATTGCACAATGCTATACAAAAAAGGTAAAATTTCCTTACAGCCCCATACATCTATTATGCATGAATCAATCTCATATTTCACACAAATAGATTAGAGTGAGAAGTGTCGAAACATTTAATGGGCTGAGCGGAGACCTTACCCAAAGCGCTTCTGCTAGCATGGCAGTGATGACATTAATAAAGCTTATAAGAAATCAAACCGGTTTACTTCAATTAAGACAGCCGATCTAACTAGCTAGTTACAACGTTAAAATATGAATAATCTGAGTTTTACAGTAAATGATGCGAGTTACAAAAGATAGCTAGTTTCCAGCCATACAAACAGTTGTTTAACTGGAACCTGATAAACACACAAACAATGAACAAACACAAAATGCAAAATTATACAACAAAGAAAACCGTTCAGTCAATAGTACGAGTTACTTAGCGATCTAGTACATAACACAAATAAAACTACCTCTTGTAGTCTTTCAATAAGGATTCCTTTGTTACCACTTTTTCTGAGGCCTCGCCTTTCCAGCTCCACTTTGAGTTCATCGACCTTGAGCTGGGAAAGCCTTCGACCGCCGATCATTATTTCACGCTCCGCCATCTTGAATTTTGAACCGCGTGAAGCAACATCCGGGAACGTTAGGAGTTATAAGGACTTCTCTGATTGGCTCTAAAACATTGACCAATCACTGTAGCGATTATAAATGCATAGCAACAAATCCCAGACATCTTTGCGGGCCGATTCAATATGGCCGACGTAGGAGGGGGGGAGTGTAAGAGTTTTCGAGAGATCTAACAAAGTTCTTGCCGATTACCTTCCCAAGAAAATGGCTGAAGGGATTGCTGATTGCATGCCTTTAGCACTGCGATCTGTTGGAGATGCTATAAGGCATGATTCGGAAAACAGGACAAAGGTTTGACATTAATTAATTCTTGCACTGATAAAGAGCACGCTTTATTAGGATTAAACTTGATAATTATCTTTATACGACAAAGTTAATAAAAATAAACTAATTTACATTATTTAAAGGTATAGTAAAAGTTTACTTTAAAGATCTATTCGTTTGAATTCAGATCACTCTAAGCTACATGTGCGTATGAGCAACTGTAATTGTAAAATGTCGCAACGTTCTATCGCGATCGAATGGACAGTAAAATTTATAAGTTGATGAATGAATGACGTCACACAGGGCTGCAAATAACGGACAGCAGGTTGCCGGTCATGTTGACCGGCCAAATATTTTTTAGCCTGGACAAACCCTGATTCTGGCCTAAGGAATATCCAATTATGCTGGCAATAGATCGTTATTACTACATTGACGTTCACATTTTTGACAGGAAATTGGTGAAAAATGCATTTGCACGTTGTAGAGTTCCTTCCCGTGGTTTTCGCGCGTTTTAATGTTACGTTCTACCTTGAGTATCATTGCAGGGCGGTGTCTGAAGTCTCTACAGGTAAAAAGTGAATTGTAAATCCTTTCCAAACTCCCAAGGTTCAGGAAACGGAATACACATTCAGTTCAGGAAACTTTGGAAATTACGAAAAAAAAAGAAAAAAAAATTAAATGGGTTATTTTATAAAATCTGCACACACTTGTTTTACGTTGATGTTCCGAAATGAACATCGGTGAAACTTGATCTTTTTCCTTTTGCCTGGCATGTGATCGAAAGTCACTTCCTCAAAGAAGAATCGTCGCTGATATTTTCGGCAAAGAAGTTGATTTGCATTAGCGAGAAGTTTGTTCCACAAACAGCGCATTGATGATCAGAAGTCAATAAATAAATTTGAGTCATCGTGCAACATTTCATCGCAAAGGGCTCAAATGTCAACAGAAATTTGCATAAAGTTGTTTACAAGAACGAGAATCTATCGCCGCGATAGACGATGGCCTTCCCTCTTGAGTAGCTTAAATTTTTATCAGACCATTCTGGAATTGATTCTGCAAACGAGATTCATGTGCGACATGAAAGAAATTATAATTAATCGATGCGCTAACATTTATTCCCGGAGAAACACAGGACGACCTGTTGAGAATTGCGATCGATTTGCCTGAATTCCTTCGAATTCCCAAAGAAGGTCACATTGCTGATTACAGCAAAGCCGAAAGTACAGTACGACTTGCAACGTTGCGTTACTTTCCAACTCAGTTTGTTATTCACTTTGTTGCGTTAGATTACGGCATGACGACATGAAATTAATTTATTGCGGCGTTCTTTTTCTTAGGGTTTAGTGCAAAGCAGCAAAAAACGCCAAAGAAAAAAGAAATCATTGCAGCGTTATAGAGCATTAAGTGACAACTGTATGGAAAATAAAGTGTTTGTATCCAAAAATGACCGGTCAAAATGACGGGTCAAAATGACCGGCAAGACCGGAGTTTGACCGGTCAAGTCCGCGATCAGGCCGGACATTGTCCGTTGACCGGTCGTTATTTGCAGCCCTGGTCACACGTGTATTCTTTGACCCAGGTTTTTTGAAATAAACTTCCTTTAATAAAATGGAATCTATTGTTGTGATTGCAAGTTCCAAAATCACAAGCAGGTATAATCATAGTGGGCACACTAATACAGACGTTTACATATAATTGTTGTAGGTAACATTCATTCTCAGATTAAACTAGAATTTCCTTTGTCTTCTATGAACAATTAGGCTAGGAAACAGAGGAAGTTCTTAATCAAACTATATTGAATACATGTACCGGTACTTGCTTAACCTGAGAACATAGAAACTCTCTAGGTTAAATGGAGAAAAAATCAATATTAAAGTTTTGTTCATTTCCTGAACCAGGAAGCATACTGCCAGTACTTGAGTTCTATGATGTACATCTCACAAGTCCTAAAAGATGATGCTTGGGATAAAGGTATGATCTTTAATGCTTTGTCAGTAAACAAGAAGGCTTTCAAATTTTAAAACCATGTTTTTATGTTACCTTCCATTCTGAGATTTTGAAGGTTATAAATAGTTTATAATTTTTTTTTTCTACAATACAATTCTTTGCCTTAAAATAAATCAGAAAAATGATTGTATATATTGAAATGCTGGTACACATATACTGGTACACTTACAGTGTAATGTCTTGGGCAATGTGCATTTCAAGAATATCATATTTACTTGATGTTTAAATTGTTATTCTTCTTAGATTTGAGGCAGGTGTATAACAGTGATACGGCCAAGTTATTTCGATTACTTCAACAGTGCCAGGAAAGAGCTCTGACGATTGTTTCTACACTTGGTATGTAACTTTCAGTGAGCTTGGTTGGCAGCACATAAGAATTTGGTCAGACCAGGAATGCTGCACACTTACGTTACAAAAAAAAATGAAAATGCCAAGGTTGCAGGGCTGAAGTGTAGAGACATAGTTTACATGTAGATGCATGAGAATAAAAAATAACTAAGGTCTATTTCAGAGTGAATAATAAAAAAAATTAATACTTAGATTGTATATGTGTTAGAATGTCTGTAAAATTATAAGGGTTTGACTTGGAAAAAATTGCTGCAGGGCTGTGGCTAAGATTTCAAGTTTCTGGGTTTACATATGTATACTGCTATGGTGGCCATATTGAATTTATTAGATTTGAGGAGTATAACGAAATGCCCAGGGGGCATGAACATGATCCGATATATTCGCTCAGTATTTACGTGTGCTTTTCGGGCCAATGTTTATTTAACTTCTCCTAGAAAAAGATTGTCAGCGGAAAAAAAAGATTGTTGTGCCATGTTTGGATTTAACAATGATTGCCTTTTTCCCAAGAAATATACAGTGAAGTTCTCTTTTTGCCCAAAAAGTGTGCATAAATACTGAGGGAGTGCCCCCCTGGGCACCCCATAATACTCCTTAAATGTAATAAATTCAATATGTAAAAAGGTCTATTGGTAAGCGGGGAATGGTACAACTGTGGAATCTGGTTTTATCTTCCTTTAAAAGTAGCTAGGGGTGATGTCCATAGTAGGGGTGGATTGGGTAGGAGGGGGATCCTCAGCCCCAGTTCCTTGTGACAGATTTGTTGGCTGGTTTTCGAGGTGTGTGACATGGTCCAACTACTTTTTCTATTGAGCAATTACAAAATAATATATCATGATATTATTTTTTGCACAAATCAGTCAAACCACTATAAAACCTCACCATTAAGAGTTAGATACCTACAAATTTATCAGCAGAGCCACTATGTTAAAATACACTTTCTAACTCAGGTATTTTGCAAGTTATATCTCATAATTCTGTTATAAGAAAGCTTACATGTACTTGACCACAGCTGCTAAGGGTCTGTTGACTGCCACAATTATTATGATGTTTATTTTTGCGTATACTTAGATTTGTTCTGTTTTTACATCAGCAAATGAGGCATCGTCGGTTTTGAAACCTGAGGCTAATAAGTCCACCCAGCATTTCCAGCCTCCATCAGATAGCATACAAAGGAGATATTCTGACAGTTCTGAAGCTGATGGCAGGCATTCAGATCAGTCACGCTTGCCGCCTCAGAGCCGATCATCTGATAAGCTGTCTGATACAACTGCACCAGGGTCAAGACTGTCAACACCTTCCAATGATGATTATCTTCACCTGCCATCACCTCCTGGTTCCCCAATGCCACATCATCGAAGGTACCAGAAAATTATGTCTAGAAATTCATGCTTGGGTATCTTTGATAATTTTCATGTGTGTTTGTGTGTGTGTGTTCTTTGCTTCCTTCGTCTCATCTCATGCTATGTGGCTCAAAAGTTTCTATGGAGCTTACAGTATTATTGTACAATGTAAGATAAAAAAACAACAATAACTAATCCTGGTTTCACATTAAAATTAATTTCAAATACATTTGAGTGATATTGCACTTCCTCTAAGCCCTCAAGCCAAAAAAAATTCACTAATTTTCCTGTTTGTGATGCGTAAGCCATTATCATAGTAAATTCTTCATTAGAATTTTTTCAGACCAGAAAAACCTGCTGAGTTTGTGACATTGCCAAAATTAGAGATAAAGCAAATTACAACAGTTGAATAATACAACCTTTCTTTGCACAGTAACTTATTCAATAAAAGTAAAATACATTAAATGTTATATTATTGTAATAATTCCTGAAACTTTCCTTCTTTGTGATTCATCTGCTTACCTTAGAACTGGTAGTTACGATCCTTTAGAGAAATCATATCAAGAAAACAAGAATTTATTAGTAGCATACAGGACAAGAATGCAAAGTTCAACAAAAGGAAGGCGCAATCAGGATGTAATATCAAAGGTGAAAACGTTATTTGTGATATATATGAATTTTTTTATTTTTTATGACTGATTATCTTCTTTTCCTTTAGGAAACTGGTTTAAATTTGTTATCATTTGTAAATACGTTTTGTTTGTTTGTAAGGAGTATGTGTATTGTAGGGAGTAAGAGTTATTTGCTTGATGCTGAAGGCAACGTAACTGAATAGCCCCCTTGCAAGCCACCTGTTCTGTTGAAAGCAGCAGCATCCTTTAATGTTCAATAAAATTGCATGTTCATATTGAGTGTTTTTTGGGTCCAGAATAAGCAAGACCCTGAAGAGAGAATTAAGCCCTATCCACAAAATAGCAAGATTGTTATTTCAATTTTATATTAGCAATGTAGCTTCTTTTGTCAAAACGTGATGATAATATTAAAATATTACTATTGATTTTATAACACCAAATTTCTCTAAACTTTAACAGAATCTCAGTTTAATGAGAAGAATGTCAGAGAATCTTGTCATTGCTAAAGCCAGGGAGGATGCTGTATCCTTTTTTTTATTTATAGTAAATCTGTTGATAGTTGTCAATAGAATTCTTTCATATAATTTATGTCTTTAATGCAAGCAACTATAGAGTAGCTGGCAAGGAAATACTGAGTCCTGATCCAGTTCAATACATGATTATAATAAATGTAATAAGTGGGACTGTTTCCAGCCTGCATAGCAGTTTTCCACACCTGAGTTATTGTGCAAAAATTGGACAAGAGCAACATTAATTTTGTGCTATATGTCAAGCGAAAAGCTTGCTACATAGGCTAGACTATTCCATTCCCCTCCACATACACTTTCCCTGTGAATCAACAGGAAAAATAGGGGAAAATTATGCAAGAATGCCAGTATTTTGCAATCAAAATAGGAGCTTAAGGGAGAAAGCCACGAAAAACAAGGTGGGTGCTGGGAATGCAAGATGTGGGAGGTAGTTGGTTTTAGATACCCCTGTTTCCATCCCATTTCTTCTCTATTCAGTAAAACCTTTAATATAGTTAACAATTATTCCACGAGGGCGCGTTGGATATGAGATGATAGATAGCCAACGAGGCGCATAGCGCCGAGTTGGCTATAATCATTTCATATCCAACAAGCCCGAGTGGAATAATTGTTTTATTAAAAACGCCCACAAAATCTCGTTGAATCGCCCCGACTAGAACAAACCGGAAAAGACAAGGGACTTCCGCTATTGACATGTCACACGTCTATCAAAACTGTCAACGCGCGAACGGGCTCGCCTAGACTGCATGAATGAAAAATCAAAACATTGTGCGATGAACATTAGTTTTTTGAAAACTCATCGTGATTCTAGGATTTTACACAGCAGAACAGCTTAAAAAACCTGGCAGATAATGTGAAGGAAAGGAATTTTTAAGTGACAGCCGTCGAAATTACTATGAATTTGGATTTTTGGTGCAGTTATAAAAGTAAGAACAACGGAGAAAAACTACTGGTATTACCTCGTCGCTTGGTATGAAGTTGTTTGAAGCCACAAGCTGGTTTTGCTGAACGAGAAAAGAAGCTATACTGCCGCCTCGATTGCTCTAGTGAGTGGCTGCATAGCCTGTATTTGTAGCTGGTTACTTGTAATTTATATTCTTGATGTTGGATAAACAAGCTGCAGTTATCTATCGGCGAGTGACTCGATCGGCGAATGGCTTCGCGATCATGAAGAAACAACACTTGTCTTCTTTCGTAGCTGGTCAAGGTACTTTAGTTTCATGTGTTTTTCGACAAACTTTGAAACAAGCTCTTGTGGCTTTTTTGTTTGTTTTTGTCTTTTTTCTTTCGTTGAAATTGCATTTCTAGTATTCTAAGAAATGAATTAAAACGATTTGCTTCGGGCGCCGTTCTATCCTTCGCGAAAAAAAAAATCTCAGCTAGCTTCCAATTTTAAACTGACGCGTACACCGACCATATATGGAGAACATGGTATATTAGCTCATATACCATAACGGCTAAACCAATCAAAATGCTAGAATTGCATTATCCAATGATTCAGTTTTTAATAATAATTAATATACCCTAGCTTTTCTGTTTGCACAATGACAATATGTACATGTAAAATTATGTTCTTTTTTTGTTTTGCTTGTTTCTTGGGGGTTTCCTTTTTATTTCACTATGCACGGTGTAATTAGCATATTTAGCTGTCTATTGTTGTTCACATGTTTTGTACAAGGTATCTAAGATTATTTTTTTCCCTAAGTCACTAATAAAGTTGGTTTACACGAAAAAATCCCCTTTTTTGAACAATAATCATTGTTCCTGAAAAGCTCCTTTGGGGAGGTAACAATAAAGTATCTATGTATGTATGTATTAGTTAATTTTTGACTCAGTATACACAATTTGATTGTACACTTCTTAACTCAACTTGAAGATAAAGAAAAAACTGCTTGAACGACAACAAAGGCTTCAAGAAGAGACCAATAAGTAAATTTCTTACAATAATTATTTCCAGCAATTTAGATGACATTTTTAGTCTCAAAGGTCTTCTTTCAAACATATCTGACTTACTTTCATTCCGTAAATGGGGTTGCATGCCAAATGAGACAGATCACATAGTGACTGAAGTGAAGTTATGCAACAAAACTGGTGACAGAAAGTGGTGAAATGTGAGGCTATGCAACAAAAATTGTTGACATCTTGTTGAAGGGTTGACATTGCTTGAAAGAATACGTCCTGCACCTTTGAGAAAAAATTTTATTATAATTTAGATTATTGTTCATTTTCCAAAATCAAGAGTGAATGTTGATAGTCTAATTATTTCCTTGTTCGTTTGTACCTTCTTTAAGAAAGGTCTTGGGTAGCAGCCCACGCAGACATTCTTAGGGCTTCATCATGCGTAACTTCCTCTGACGTTCAGGCTAGGTCTAATAATGAAAAACAGCTTCTACCAATGATTTTAACCGATTTTTAGTACTGCGTGTAGCTCGTATAGTAGTATAGTGGCCAGTTGTCTAGGCCCAGGGCTTTTCTGGCCAGGAGACTTAGTAAGGAATGCAGGAATAAATTAACACCAATGACATCATAGATGGGTGTCTTTTGCGTAAGTTCGCCATTGACTGTGGGAGTGAATGGGTTATATAGGGTGATGTCATCTTCTGTTTTTTATGCTGAACCTTAGGGCAGTGATCTTGTTACCTCTGTGTCCTGCTTCCCTGGCGCAAAGATTCAAAATACTTCATGGCATGCATCCGGTAGGATGCAATGATTGATCAATCGATCTGAACATGTGTATTTGTAGAAATATCACGTTTGTGTAATTTATGAGAGACGGTCTTTTAAGGTATAAGAAATACTCCCAAAAAATGATGTTTATTTGGCAATATAATTGTTGCTCTGCAGTTGTTCAATTTTTTAGTTGGTTAATAAATTTAAATGAGAAGAAACGATTTTCACACTTAAAAAAATAATTATTTCGTGTGTGAGCTACCGGACGTTACATGTCAAACGACCGGAGTTGAATCCAGCGTCCGTCTTGAAACGAAACTCCGAGAATATGTTGAGGGAATTTGATAAAAGATCAAAGCATTTCCCTTAAATGATCATTTCACTAATATGGCATTGATATTTTAAGGAGAAAATCACTCTTGGGACTTAAAGGGTAAATTATACTATTAACCCGAGAAAACTGAAAAAACAATCTTCCAGTTTTGTTTTTCAGGTGAATTGCCAAGGCATGAAACTACTTTGCTTTTTACAGTTATGGGAATTCACACGGGAATGAAAATAGTCTGAACAAATTTTGCAGATTGACACTGATAACCATTTTTCGTCATTATGGAAGGATTTGGGATTACTAACAAAATTATGTGTTATTTAGGCGGTTTGGACCTGCAGTGTTGTACACAAGAGAAGAACAAGAACAACGTTCATTGTACACCAAGATTCTGGAATTTGAACAGGAGACAGTAAGTCCATAAAATAAAAATGCTCTGTACTGTTAACTCTCTCTAAGGGTGCTTACCATTTGTCAGAAATGGTTGGCCAGACTTACTCATTGGTGAAGAGAATTCCAATTAATATCTGTGCAGCCAATTTAGTCTATTCGTAATTAGTAAAATCCAACTATTGGACTATTGTCAATGCTGCATTCTGATTGGCTGAGCTACTACTAGGCTATATGTTATAGCCCACTAGTAGCGAAAAGCGCTTGATGTTTGGCGGCAAAAAAAGATTAAAGTCTTGCTTTAAGTTGTTTTCTCTCAATATTTTTTACCAACTAGTTGGATTTTACTAAAACAATTATTACTCTTGCCCTCATGGCCTCTAAGTCAACAGCCCATTCAGCCTTCAACCTCATGAGCTATTGACTTAGAGCTCATTTGTGCTCAAGGAATAATATCGTTAAATACTGTGGGCAGCAGTGTTGAGCTGTTAGCGAAAACTCTCCTAAATAGCCCATTTCACTTTGAAGATGACCAGTCTTGCCGTTGACTCTTTTGGGAATTGCACTTGAGCAATAATAAACAGAAAGTATAAATGAACACTGAAATGAATAATGTAGAATTACCACTAGTTCATCAAAAGCCGTGACCAGTACTGCAAGTATTGATCTCAAGGTTTATTTTTTTCCGTTTATTTCAAGGTGTGGCCAAAGCATTTACGTGAAAAGTTAAAACTAATGCCAACGGACACCAAGTTGATCAAAGATATTATAACCAAGATTTTTTGGTAAGGTTAATCACTCTCGGTATTGAATAGTATTTACTGTCATTTTAGGCTTTATCTTACACATGCTCAGTTCTGTTTGGATTGTAAACCTGAGCTTGGCTTTCGGAACAGAGATATACACGTAATTATGTTAAGTGAGGATGGCTGTCAGCAGTCAGCCCTTGACAACGTATTTTCGCTGTCTTTTGTCTGCTAGGAGTTTCTTGTCCTCTTGATAAACTACCGAGACCTGTGTGGGTTGTTCTTAAGTGTAGTAGTTTTAGAGGTATACTTTGTTCAAACTGAGCTCCTCCTTTAGCGGATTAAAGTTCATTCTTAAGTTTAGACTAGACAATCCAGTGTATGACCAACCATTTCCATTTCATGCTGATAATAATTACAATTTGATTAAGGTTTGTTACTTCCGATCATTTCATTTTATTTAGCACTAAGAAACAGAGTATTCTTTCGTTAAATATTATGTATTCGTTATCGTTTCGACAGCATCACTTGCGTATCGTAATATCCTTGTTTCTTATCTGAGTCCGTTATATCTCTAGAAGTTTGTTAAATATTGCTTGCATATTTTCACCCCCTTTTCGTTTATCCTATTTAATACGTCTTTTTTTTCTAACTGCGTTTAAACTAACCTTTTTAAAGTCATAAATAAGTTGGAAATGTTTAATCAGGTTCTTTAGATGTGATAAAACACGGTAGTGTTTTTTGCTGTACAATGCAATGTGTCTTTTTATCTCCCATCATGCAGTTCGACTGATCATCCATTGACCCAGTTCCTTTTCCAGTACCAATATCACGTGTACCGGAAACTGGCCCCGTTGGTAAAAGATGTGGGCTTCAAGGACGTGAAAAGCGGACACAAAGCTACCTGCGAGGGAACTGATATTACTTCAAGTGAAACTCAACCTGAACAGATACCTGCTCAAACAATTGAAACTGGCCATGTGGAGACGGATGAGATGGAAAATACGGAAGTCAATACGGGTTATTTAAGGGCGACAGATGGTGGGGAAAATTTGGCGACCGAGTTAGACACTGATGAAAACGCAAAAGCTACTCTTCAGCAGGATGAAAGTGAGGTAGGTAAATACTTGGCAGACGAAAACGTTGGAGAAGAACACAAAGATGACAAAAATGATGCTATCCACGTTTATAACGAAGGAAAAAGTTTGAATACTGATTTAAAGAAACTTAAGAGCTTTCTTGAAGATGGAGCTCCCCTTGAGGGTCCCTCGGAGGATCGACAGCTTGGTGATTCAAATGCTTCTTTGACTGTTGAGGGAACTGATGAATCCGAGAATTTGAAGAGTTATTTTGAAGAGCTTGAGGATGATATGTTTGACTGGGAAAGCAGCGAAGATGACGATGTTGAGGAAAGTACTGATGTTATAAAGGAATCGCATGAAATAACTAGTGAGGAAAATATTTGTGAAAATAAAGAAGCTAGTGATAAACAGATCCAAGTGGATAAAAGTGACGATCGCGTAGAACCAACTGCCTTAAACGACGAAAAATCTTCTAGTGAGTTAGATTCTTTGGTTAAAGAAGAAAAGGACAATTTATCTGACAAAGTCGACGAGGAAGAGACGTATGGATCTGATGAGGCTCTGAGAAAGAACGAAATAGAACCTGAAAACGTCGACTTCGATCATAACGATCAAGCGAAGAGTAATGACTCTGCATTAGACGCAAATCAGGTTGTTTCTAGCATGGACAACGAGAATGATACACGCGGATCTGGTCAAAACGTCTCTCGAAATGGGAACGAAATTGAAACCCAAAACGGTGGTGTAGATCAAAGCAATCAACTTACATGTAATTCCATTAAATCAGACTCGAATCAGCGCATTTCTAACCAGGGGGAACAACGTAGGCAAGGTCAGACAATTTGTAGCGATGTTAGAGATGAAGGAGAAACCATACAAACGGAGCCCCTGACAGATGACACTATAGGTAGCAACGAAGCAGCCCCAGAAGCACTCAGTACAGCAGAAACACCACATGAGGAGAGGGAGGATTCAACGGAGATTGATAGTGAAGGAGACGCACAGATGCCCAAATTATCTTTGGTTGAGGAAAGTGATGGTGAAATTAAAAGTGGCCCTGTACTAAGGGATACTTTTCCGCAAGCCGATGAAGTGAGGAAACAGTTGAAGGACATTTTGTTGGATGTGAGATTTTTCCTGGGTAGGTGTACTTTCCAGTTATTAATAATATATATCGCAACTGCTTTTAATTTAGTTATTATCTCCGGCTTAAAGTAGAACGTCGGAAGCTGGGTATGATCCTGTCAAGTTGTTATTTCTTGCAAAGATATTTACTTTGTATTGCCGGGTTTTCTTTACGCTTTGTAGATTTTGGGACAAACGATCAGAAAAAAACTTTGCTTGTTGGGCTAGGTGGTTTAAGTTACGATCGGGAAATGTTTTAGCATTTTGACCGGTCGGATGAGAGACGTGTCTAAGCTACCATTTCTTTGGCGGTCAACACGACCGGCAACAGTCCCAAATTCATTTTGAGCCCTGACATGTAGTTAGCTACGCTTAGACGCTTGCACCAAGCTCTTGCCTCAGTAAGGTGTCTTGCTCATTCAGTACGACGATGAAATTACGCATGCATGCGTCTCCCATTTCCTCAGTTACTTCGCGGGGAAAAGCGAAGACGCCTATTTACAAATGATTATAAGAATAAAACGAGGTTAAAGACAGCGTTCACACTTTTGGCCAAGAACGGAACTAAAGTGATCACAACCGTTTTTCAAGTATCCACGCCAATTCGATTGAGTGGTGTCCCAGTGCAAGGTCTTTGACTCGAAAGGGGGCACTGTAGGCACACCTTTTGGGAAAGCACGGAACTAATGTGTACCGGGACCCTGTAGGCACACCTTTTCTTTCAGTTCCGAAGCAGTCCCACGGCTTTGCATACTTACAACTCCCTGCTACGCTCAGGTTTGAAAATGCCCGGCAGGGTTAATGAAGCAAATATGTTCACGGTAACGGCAACACTATTTTGGGCCAGCACCGAGGCACTTATGCTCGAGCACCAATTGTGAACATAGCGTAAAGTAGAACTGTGTTTTTTACCACATATGTGTACATTATGTCTATAGAGAGGAGAAGTCGTTACGTCACGTTACCACGGTAGCAAAATTTCTGGATGACAGCAAACCAAAAACGTCACTTAGAAAGTGAATTCCCACTGTTTCAAACTTCATCGATCTTATTCAGTTTCATTCAATTTGTTAAATCCTGGCAAAATACTCTGCGGTTAAATACGAAAGGACCGTATCTGAGTTTAGAAAAAGACAATTTTTGTACTGTGTTCACCAACTCCATAGAGCGGGCGCGTGAAATTAGAACGTTCCACGCCGCAGTCGTGCAACGACGGCTGAGAAATGTACAAAAAAGCGTGATGCACGTGCAAAGTTGTTGTTTTTCTAATCTAAACCTATCAGTTTTTTGTCGTTCTCTTGTTGTCGCAGTCTTCCGTGCTTAAACTCTCCACTGTTGTGATCTAGAACTTTTGCTATCATGGCAACGTGACTTCACACTTCTCCTCTCCATTTCCGTCGTCTTTACCAACGCGTGGCTTTGATGAAATGGTTGGCGCCATTCCGTTTGAGAGGCTTCAAAAAATATGGCTTTGATTTGAGGTGAAGCTATATTTCCACTTTTAAAAGTCTATTTAGCTCACTATTTAGGTCGTTTTCCCACCACGTCAAGTTCTATAGTTTTATGTGTAGTAGAAAATTTCCATCCGGGTGGTTTGTGTAAATGTTTATCACCCCGAGGCTGCTTATTAACCATAACCTGGAAAGTCATTGTCATTTTCTTTGTCTGTTGTTAAATGTTCTAAGAATATATTTAATACCTCATTTCAGAAAAACTTCAGAAGTTGTTGGTCCTTGCTTACGAGCCGCTCGATACAGCAGCTGGTCGAGACTTGTGCTATTCCTGCGTGGAGTTTCCATTCTTTAAGCCTTTGTGGCCCATGCTGTTAGCGGTCCTCAGGTATTAAAATAAAACTCATTTACAAGAGAGTTGCAAGTCGCACCCTATCCTGTAGTGATTACAATAGGAACAGAATAGTAGTGGTAGTGGCCATGTAAATACAGTAGTGATAACAATGGAGTAGTAACAGGATCATCATCAGCAGCAGTAGCAGCAACAGTAGTAGTAGTAGTGGTAGTGGTAACCATAGCGGCAGCGGCAGCAGTAGTAGCACTAGTAGTACTAGTAGTACTAGTAGTACTAGCAGTAGTACTACCGGTAGCAGTAACAGTAGCAGTAGCGGCAGTAGTAGTTGTAGTAAGAGCAGCAGCAGCAGTAGTAGTAGTAGTAGAAGAAGCAGTTCCATAGCAGTCGCTGTAGTGATAACGAAAGCGCCAATTTTTTTGAAATAACGGCTCCGTTGTTTTTGTGTAGACTGTCTAGATAGGACACAAGCACGGGAGCCCTGACATCCGTTTGGATTATAATAAATGAATAGATAACGTACCTTCATCGATGGGTGGAGTGTCTTTCCTTTGCCCGCCATTTCAAAATTTTACCGTAAGCAACAGTCAGTTCGGCGAGCTTTGAAACGGAGAATTCTTCAGGAGCTGCTCGGATCTTCGAAAAATGTTCGAAATGTCCGACTGTCCCAGATCCCCGAGAGAAAGCCCCGAGAAAGCATGTTCACCAGAGAAAACACACTTCACGCGTCGATAAGTACAAAGAAGTAATCTATTAATTTATTGTTATCTAATCGAATATGAGAGCACCCTATGCACAAGCTTACAAAATGATGACATGCTTTCATGGTCCTTTTCCCAACAGACAAGTAAATTTTGAGAAGGAAGTTTGTTTAGCTGATGTTATGGCTGCTAACATCAGTAAAGGTCCTTTTGATATGGGCGTACCTCAAAGACTCTGTATGGAGGATCAGGTGTGTGCATTATTAATAACAAAGGAGAAGGTACTTTAAAGGCTTTACTGGGTACAGACTTACCCAATGTGGACTCGGTTGCTCCGGTTAGGCCTTCCAATGTGAAGTCTAATACTTGACGAATATGGCTTCTATTGTTTCTCTGCATTGCACTTTATGACTGCTTAAAGACAGAGGGCAATACAATACAAGATCAAATGGTGCGACTGCCAGGTCACCCATATTGGTGAGACCGGTTAAACCTTAGCACGCGACTGACCGAACACAAAAGAGCGACAAGAAATGGTGATATCAACAATCACATTTCTGAGCACCATGCATATACAGACCAAACATCAAATCAACTGAGACTCTGTGATGTGCATTTATTATTCTTCACCCTACGGTCAACGACTCACTTTACACGCTGGTTTACTAACTTAGAATAAACGCCACTGAATCGTAGTCATCAGTTACCGGTACCGCACAAACGACTTATTGACGAAATCAAGCAAGACTGTTAGCTATAGAATTACTGGACAACTGGCAATTTGACCAACAGTAGACGATCGTTATACTGTGACAAAAAACAGATCGAAACGCACCAATGACTTTTAGAGTCTTATACCCAATGACATCACTGGTTAACTGACAGACGACCATTAACATCGCGACTTAATTGACCAATCAGATCAATAACAGAGTTTAATACCATCATCTGAGGTGATACAACTCACTTTGACTCTGAAGATGGCTACCGCACAGGTTGTCGAAACGTCAGTCACTGTCAGCAACACTCCTTTTCAGGACTACTTTCACCCGGACGATCATGTTCCACCTCCAGATGACTCCTGGATTCAAACCTTACCCCGTTTTAGTGTAATACCTAAAACAAAAACATAAAACTGAACCACTCCTAATATTATTACATTTTCTTAATTGATGAGTTCACTGTGTCACTGATCATCCATTGTATTTTTTACCAGGAGGTTCTAAACTCCACTGAAAACAAGTATCCATATCAGATGGCTGTTGAAGAACTTCATAAATTAGTGACGATGTTTTGTCCACTGGAAAAATTGGAATGCTTAGGTACCTTGTTATGAAGCGTTATGATTTTGCTGCGATGCTCTCATGCTTTTGAAGTAAATAACTAGCTTTTGTTGGCAATCAGAACAGAGGATACGTCGGTTATGCCACTTGATCGATCGAGTATTTCAGCTGGAATTTTTGCTTCGCGATTCACTGTCGTGAGGCTGTGTGTAATAAAGAAGAGAGAAACAACAAAGTGGTTTGTTTGTTTCGAGCTGGACTTCAAAATGTTCCCTCTTTTCTTTCCTGACTAATCAAGTGAGAAACAGATTGTGAAAATAAGCCTGTACGCGCGTCTTTTATGTTGTATTTTTCTTTCTAGCTCAATCCTCCCTTTTTTTTTTTTAAAAAGCAAATCCGCCTAAGACTAAGGTTTATTGTCCTTTCCATTCATGTCTACAGTGCGCACCTCACGCTGTATCTGCCAGTGCGTGGAGGATTATTGGGAGAGTAAGGGAAAGCCCCGACATAGCCCAGAGACTGCCATGTAAGTTCACATCAATGTTGACAAATTGGCGAATAATAATTTTTGCTGATTGTCACTATATATTACCACTGTCAAGAACGCAAGAGGGCCCAAATTTATTTTACCACTTACAGAAAAGCAGAGTGCTACAAGAGTACTACATTCTGAAGAGAAAATTTATTGAACGTGAAATCTTAGGAATGCTAAATTTAGGTCTTTTAGTACAATCGGCGCTACAATACAGTAGCATATGTAACCCTGACTTGCATGCACTTATTGCGGCGTTCGACGCAGTATTACATCGGGAGGGAAAGGAAAAACAGTTAAACAAGTATCGTTTTTAATTATCTTTTGATAGTGGCTGCGATGATTTATTGCCGATACTGAGTTTTGTTATTATCCGAAGTGGGATGGCGCAGTTAGTTTCCGAGTGTGATGCTATGGAGGAGTTTATACCCGAGGGGTAAGTTTGAATCTTTATATTCAATAAATACAGTCTAACCTTTCCACACCTGTCTTTAAGAACACCTACAGTAGTTATAACGCAGACATCCTTGTTGAGTCTTGCGTGACGAGCGTTGTACCGCGGGGTATTATTGATTCTTCATTTTCGGTTTATCCTCTCCACGCCCCTCCATATGGACACCTATGTGTTCCGCAGACGCCCTATTTGAACGTTGCGTGACGAGACAAATAACGGCTGCTTGCTCAAAGCTGTTTACGTTTAAAGTTTCCGCCTCCACTTACACCTATGAGATTGTGAGAATGCAGAGTTTATTTTGTATATATGGGGAGTTCAAACGGTCTTTTTTTGTCAGGGTAGCCGTTCAAGTAGAGCTGTCTGCTTGTTAAGATTGTCAACTGTTTCGTTAGCTACACTGCAATTTTGATCGTTGACAACATCCTGATTTTGGAATACTTGCTTTAAAATTATTAGGATTTTTAAACTAGCAATTCTCACGAGATTGTTTCAGATTCAGTTCCTGTTTGTAAGCTCTGCGCTTAGTAGATTTGCTAAGAATAATTCTTTAATCAAAGTGTGCGAGCAACGAACTTGCAAGAGGTCAAATGGCTCAATTAATCAGGAAGAAAAAAGAAAGTCTATCGGTGGTTGGTTAAAAGGCAAGTGCAATCCTCACGGTTCGAATCTATTAGTAACGACAGTCATGTTATTTTTTGGGGTAATTCTTTTTTTTTTTTTTTAATTTCCAGGTATCTTATGGGGGAAGAAGGGTACTGTCTCACGACTCTTGTAACAGCCCTTGCATATCTTGCAACCCTGAAGCCCACGTGATATATAGTCGTCGTGCTTTTTGTGCCCTTAGCAGAATAGTGAGTTGTTGAGCGATCATTTTATGACAATAAGCTGGTGACAAGTGAACGAAACCAAAAAAAAGCGGCTAAGGAACTGAGTAGAGGCAAATGACTGGCGTTACGGACACAAATCTTATGTCCGTGAGAAAACGATCCTTCGATGTGCAGGATCTTTTATGCGAAGCCGGGAAAACTAATTTCCAAGGTCGTAAAAATATTTCAAATGCACTCATTAACGGAGTTAGTAAATGATGTGCCTATAAATCGTAAAATATTTATTCTTAATATGTGCCACTCTGGAAAAATACAGAAATGCAATTAATGAACACTTGTTGCTTTAAGTTTAGATTTTTGGTACAGTAAGTTAAATGTCTGGTCAGCTACCATGATTCTTATTTTAAAACCAGAGGTACCATCAAATACGATCAATGCGAAATAGAATTGAGTATGTTCAATGATATTTATAGTAAATCGTAATAGATCAGTGCAGAAGAAAAGTTACGCTATAAGGTAACAATAAACTTTTTTTGTTAATTGGTGGTAGTTGTGAACAAAAACAGAAGTACTCTTTTGAATAAATGACATTTATTTTTCTACGATGTATAGACGGAACATTAAAATGATGGTAAATACTGAATTAAGGCAATCAAGTGGGAAGGAGGATTGGGCGTGTGATTGAAGTACACGGTAGACCGTGATAGGCCAGCGTAGGGCCATTTTATGAATAGGTTAATTATAAATTATATTTAGAGAGCGTTTAACGGTTTTGATTTTACAGATTTACCAGAGAGCTAATATAAAAGTCGTGGGTTCTCTTATTAAAAAGTGACATGTAAGGGTGATTTACCAACAGAACGGGAACGTCAGTTGACGATGGGGCGCGCGAATCAAACAACTGCCTTGACCATTGGCAGAGCGAAAAATTGGGCACCGGAAGTCGCGTTTAGTCCTTTCCGCGCGCTTTCCCGTCGTCAACTGATGTTCCCATTCTGTTGCTAAATCAGCCTATTTACTTCCGCGAACGGCCAAATAGGCGTTCACACGACACCAAAGTATGGCACAAAACCTATCGGATATGTGACGCTCCCCTTGCGAAATCGGCGCGGCCAAGCTTCGCTTTGTCACAGAAATCGCGCTGTGAGGCTAATATTAAAGATGGTAATAATCGGCGGGGCGAAGTTTCGCTTCATCACATAAATCGCGCTGTGAGGCTAATATTAAAGAAGGTAATAATCGGCGGGGCGAAGCTTCGCATCATCACAGAAATCGCGCTGTGAGGCTAATATTAAAGATGGTAATAATCGGCGGGGCGAAGCTTCGCATCATCACAGAAATGGCGCTGTGAGGGTAATATTAAAGATGGTAGTAATCGGCGGGGCGAAGCTTCGCATCATCACAGAAATCGCGCTGAGAGGCTAACATTAAAGATGGTAATAATCGGCGAGGCGAAGCTTCGCTTCATCACAGAAATGGCGCTGTGAGGCTAATATTAAAGATGGTAATAGTCTAAATATGCTTTATCTGTTATATATTACTGTGCACTTGAGGTCATGATTTTGCTTGCTCAGCGACGATCATAATCGAAATTTTTTTTAAGAATGTACTATTCCATTCAGTTAGAGATACAGAATACGTCAAGATGTTTAAAGAACACCGGTCGCCACTAAGTTTTCTTATCGCGTTTCCCGCGTGTAGATAAATTCCATTCTTATTGTATTCCGTCGTTCGATGCTAGTAACCCGGCAGCTTAGTGACAGAATTAATACTAGAGACGAATTATCCCTCTGATAGGTATAATTCGTCTTTATATAAATCCAGTGTTCAGTCGAATTTTGGGCCAAAATTCGTCTTTGGTTGATTCTTCTGTCAGCCCGTCTTATAGGTGTGCTGACAGGTGGATAATTCATCTGAGACGGTTAGTTCCACCGGACCCATTGATCTGTTCCTTATAATATCTTTACTTCAGGCCAATTTCTGCTGGATAGAAGATTTTGAAGAAATATGTCCTTGGTTGGAACGTGTTGCTGGGGAAAAGATAATAGTGGATTTTATGTCTAGAGTAGCTGCCCCCACCCCCACTTAGGATCTGAATCTTGCCCTATGACACCACCCAAACTAGGCTGGCTAGCAATGTCTGGACATACGTCTGCTGGGAAACTTCCCAGTAAGTCACATTGCAGGTTCTAGGTGCACCTTGCTGGCTGGGAACTCTTCTATCAGTCTTGCTGGGAGTGAAGAACAGATAAATTTTTCCCAGCAATCTCCCAAAATGCTTAAAATGGCTTCAGAAATCTCAATGCTTTGTTGCTGTTTTTAGGTCTTTTTCTCAAAATTTCCCGTTGGGTTCCCTTGTAGTTAGTTTATAAATATATATCTAGACGGAACTGACGAAGGCAGCTTTTTGCTCCGTTTTGACTTTAGGACACTGGTACCTTTTTTTCTCCAATTCTTGGGATAGCTATACACTCGGCATGACAAATATTGGGCCACAGAAGCCCAATACACGCTACATACATGAGTCTTTCACATCAAACGTAACAAGGTTAAGAATCCCAGCTAGCCATGGTCAGAGGCAATCTGCAAGCGTGGTCAAGGATTTGATCTCGAAGGACCGTCAACAAACCCAGCTGGCGGCCAGAGCGGGACTTTGACTCAGGGCCTCCGGATTATAAGTCCACCGCTCTAAGGGACGGACCATTAGAAAAGTTATGGGGGGTGGGGGAAGGGGAATTTTCGAGCCGCAGGAATGTTTTTTTCGTTATCAAATTCCTTGTATGAATTTTTTTTACGCCATAGCATGAATATTTTTTAGGGTTAATTGGCGTGCAAGAATTTTTTTTCATTTAAGTTTCCCTTGCGCGAATTTTTTTTTTGTACTTCGCCCGCCCCCCCCCCCCCCCCCCCCCCATAAGTTTTCTGATGGTCCGTCCCTAAGCGCTCACCCATGGCTCCGTCACTGGCCGAATTTAAACCAAAGGCGGATTATCTACCCTTGGCAGACTGATAATCCGTCAGATGACTAATTCGTCCAACTCGTGGGACGAATTCACCTGAGGATTTTTGGTTTTAAGAAAGAGGAAAAATAGGCAGAGAAACGCTTGAGGATCATTAAGGAGGGAGGCGATAGATTGACTGCTGCAGTATTCCAAAATGAGGTTACATGTATGGTGGCCGACCATTCTCATCAAAAAACGATGAAAACGACCGGCCGATTGTCGTTCTCATAAAAAAAAATTGAAATCGAAAAACCTGTGAGAACGACCGGCCGATTGTCGTTCTCATAAACAAAAAAAAATCAGAAATGAAAAACCTGTGAGAACGACTGGCCGTCTGATCGTCTTTTTTTTTGTTTTACTTAACATAAACATAGAGATCGCAGAGGGCTCTGAGAACGCCAGGCCGTTATCAAACATCTTATATTTCATTTTGAAATGAAAAAGTTCGAAAAAAAGCCGAGCGTTCTCATAGTCCTCATGTCTACGCGGTGAGGACAAACGCAGAGTGCAGACTTGCAGACTGGCAGGTAAACATTGTTGTGGCTTTTTATGTCACTTTCATTAATTTTTCGCTTGCACTTGTTGTGTCCTGTTAAACGTTATAAGCAAAGCAGCAAAACATTGTATGAGATGTGACCTATCTCGACGCATTTCTAAATGACGCTCGTCATTTTAAGTAAATGCATAAATTGGGAATGACGGGAAGATACATAAAGGCGTAAAAACGTTTTAACTTCCTTACTATGAAGTTATAAAGCGCAGCTGGTATTTGAGAGGATGCCTGTCATATAATACTCAAATCTTAATAGTGAAACAGAAATATTGCGTTGTAAGTTAATGGCCCCATGCCTATCATCTGGTGCCTTCTGGTATAAGTTTTTCAGTGCACAAAGCCTTATGAAACCTTTCTAATTTCTAATTACACCTTCTTTTTAAGGTGTTATTGCGGTATTTTTTGTCATCCTTGTGACAGTTTGTCGATCCCTCAGCGCTAATGGTTGCTTTCCTCCTTTTATGAACATGTTAAGTTTATGCACACTCACTGTGACAGCACAGTACAGCTGGAAGAAGATTTAACCATGACTTGTTCGTTCATCTCTTTATCATTGTTACAAGGGTTTTTCTTTTGTGCGATGGCCTTAACCGGCACTGAAAAAAGCCCTCGATCAGCATTCGTCATAACCCGGGAAAACAAGAAACTGGTGGGCCATGCTGTCAAGAAATTTAACCCCTCCAGTATTCTTACGTGCAGCCATTCTTGCTTACAAAACTCGTGGTGTGCGTCTACAAACTTCAAGAAGTATTCTAAAGGAGAAGAAAATGGAATTTGTGAACTCAACAAGCACAAAAACATTTCTTTTCAAGACATCAAGCTTGTTGATCAACTGGAATCGACTTTCTCCATGCTTTTTAAGGTGATCATGAATACATCACATTCATTGTTACTAACATAATAACTGTTGTTGCCCTTCCTTCGCAGATTTAGGGGTTAAACGAGGGGACCGCGGCCCCCTTTTCTGTGAATTTTTATTAGTATTATTGTTGTTGCTGTTGTTAAAGAATTTTTAGTAAAAGAAATAGTATGTATGACTGGAAAGTGTCCCGACTGCCCTTTGAATCGTGATGACGTTCAACTGACCAAAAGCCCGCGCTCTCAGGTTAAATTGAAGGCGCTCTCCGTGGAAGGCTAACTGCTAAAATCATCCCGGAGTTTGGGTCATGAATACACGAACATGATGAACTAATTTTTTGCTTTTCCCTCATCAATGCTAATAGTCCATTAGCTTGCAAGGTCGGAAAATTGTTGTTTCGTTCAACCCACGGGTCAGAAAAAGGTTTGATACCGGATTTTGGTAGAATAAAACCTCCTGATTATTGTCGAATGATATATGTAAGGTCGATTTGTGGTATAGGTTTCGAGTAAACGACGTTTTTCTATCACACAAATTACAGTCCAGCATGAAAAAGAGGCTGAAACCTGAATCACCATCAATCTTTTACCCAGTGTTCAATATAAGAAAAAACGATTCGCTTTATTATATTCTCGAGTCATTGATCGCGTAACTCGCACAAGGACAGATCGTGGGAAAATCGACAATTTTCCGACCTCGGCTACTGGATTATAAACCGCAGTACAGTGAATAAGCTCTATTGTACTATTTTTCTGCAATTGATCTCTGTATTTTTTTTTTCCATTTATAATTACTCGAATAAAGAGTACATAAATTTTCACAAAGCTTCTAACTGTTCCCTCCAACAAGAGCTCAAAGTAAATTATACACTTAGTGTATCTGCTTTTTGTTAGCTCCAGGGAGTCTTTGGAGTAAAATAGATAACTATACTCTATCGAAAAAACTGTTTGAATGCAGAGGTCCACGTAACGCGTAAATTTAACTGACTGGATCCTCTTGCCGGATCTCTACTTAAAGAGATGCTGTAGCTAGACGTCACTCAATGTGGAAAATGAAACAAACTGAATGCAGGACTGGCACTACCGAGCTCTGAGCCTGAGAAAGGCGAATTTTGTTAGCCTAAATATTGGCCTATAATAAATCAGCCATTTGCCGTAGTGCTAGCCCTGCATTCAGTTTATGAGTTTATTTCATTTTATACTCAATCAGTTGTACACTTTTACATAAACATACATTCAGCTTCTTGCTTGATTACAAGGCCTTGTGTGTTTCGTCTTATTGTTTAATGTCAAGTTCGAAGTAAGGATAGACTAACGATGGCAACACATAATCCCTGAGCGAGGATTCTGACATCGGTGTTGGGATTTGAAAGAGCGATGTGGATCTCTTGACGGCCTAGACGTAACAATTGAGGGAGTGAATATTCCGCTATTTTAAAGCTAAGCTCTCTTGATATTTTTTCCGAAGGCATATTACCTCTGCTGTGCTTTTTATAGTTTTGGGAATATGCGCCTCCGTCTTTTAAACGCTTCCTATCTATTAAACGCACTTTTCAGTGTATCTCCAAATTTTATCTTAGGATGACTGTCGATGGATTGGATGCCAAAACAATGGTGCTTGTGTAAAAATAAACGAAGAATATACCTGCGAGTGTGGTGTCCAGTGGATTGGAAAATTTTGCGAAACAAAAAACAGTGAGTATAATTAGCGTTATTTATCCTTAGCCTGCGTGCAAGCTCTTCATTTCAAAATCGTTTGCGAGCTAGCGAAGGTTTGTTCACAGCTTGACGGCGAGGGATCTTACATTAGAGAGATTTAGAGTTACGTTTAGGGCAAACGGCAAACGTCAGATTCAAGTGATAAATTTCTTAAAATAGAAAACATGCAGCTAAAAACAGTCCAAAACAATTGCTCTAGATAAAACTAACGTGAAGCTACGAATTTTGGGGTGAAACTTATTAACAGAAAAGTACAAGTTAAGGTAAAACTTGATCTCTTGGTACAAATTCACGTATACCCATATACCGTAAACGTGAGTCTAAATCTCTTTGATCTCCGGCGTTATTTTCAAATGAAGTCCTGTCTGCCAAGCATTTCATTCCTGTTTCGTTGCAGTTTTTCTTTACAACTTTACCCGGGAAAGGTGCATGAAAATGAAACGGGTTATCATTGAAAGAACAAGAAACGTTACTCGCCTTAGAGACATTTTCCATTAATTTTGAATGCTGGGGTTTGTCTTAAAAGGCAGGGCGGTTACGTTTGAAGCATATTCCTTGTTTTTCAGAAAAAAAAAACAAACAAACAGAAACAAAGACATCGTTTTATCGAATAATTAAGTAAATTGATGGTGTTGTATTAGGTTGCCCTTATAGAGGTGACATTCTTACACGAATTTCGTGTTGCATTTACCATTCAAAAAGCTACTATTGAAACATGATGTGAAATGATTTTCTTTGGCTTCAAAGGAAAAAAAAAACAATCCAAAATTCATCGCATATGTAAGGCATTGAATTTCGAACGAATGGACTACTTAACGATCACTTTACTATTCTCAAGGAATGGGAAAGCGTAACATAACACACAACTAGGCAAGAGGGATCCTGGGTTCTAAGTAGCTGCGACACGAAATATAGGCTCCTGTTTGGAAACATGTTTTGTGTTGTTTTGTAGCTTCATTTGTCTTTATCTCATAACGGGAAGAGAAATTCGATTGATCGAACATGAAACTGTTTCTTTTTCTTTGCCCTCAAAAACACCTCGAATAAAATTATAAAACAGAGACTGCTAAATTTAGAAACAGAAATTAATGATTAGGTAAAGGCTGTCAATTACCAGTATCTTGTATTCGGTTATCCCTTTTAACTTTATAATGGTAACGGCTTAATCCTCTAAAAAATGGTCACTTAAAAAAGTGTTGAAACCAATACGCCCTTAATTCATGTCGCCTTTTATTAAAAATAATTAGCTGGTTCCATCTTGATGAAGCCTTTCGCGTTGTAGGTGGCCCACCGGGCCGTAAGCTTTATTAACTACTACAATGCGTTACAAATCACAAATGTGAATTCTTCCACCTCATCCCCCGAAATCATCCTACATCTGGGTGTACTTCACTTTTCATAAACTCGCACGCGCATTCTGAAGTTCAAAAGCCAACTGAAGTTTGCGTTTTTCACTTTCGCTGCCGTCAATCATCTTAAACTGACCTCTTAGAAAACAGAATTTTACTTCAACGGGTTCAAAAGGTCATGGTTTGTGATTTGTTTTTGGTGGATTTCGATCCGTTTTGTGTGTTTCAGTGTTTCAAGGTTCGTTGTTTGTGATGATTGACGGCAGCGAAAAACGCAATGGTGAAGGCGGTTTTTAAATTTCAGAGTTCAGAGTTCGCGTTTTTGAAAAGCACAGTAATCCAAGTTTGACAGTTTTGATTCATAACTAGGGTGGTACAACTTCACGACACTGGAGGCCACAGGAAAAAATGGTCCAGTTAGTGCTGAAGGATATAAAGGCACTCCACTCCAGGAGGTACAAGTCACGAACGGTGTCCAGGAGTGGCAGGTGCCAATCACAGGGAAGTACGATGTAGAAGCTTGCGGAGCATCAGGAGGGGACGGAATTTTGGCCAAGAAAGGAGGCAAAGGAGCAAAAGTCAGCGGCGTAATAACACTGTCAAAGGATGAGAAGTTAGCCATACTGGTGGGACAAAAGGGATCAACACAGGATGGAAGTCACCCAGGAAGTGGGGGTGGTGGAACGTTTGTTTATCGTACACCGAATAAATTTAATATAATTATTGTGGCTGGTGGAGGAGGTGGTGGAGGAAAAAAAGATGGTCTACCTTGGAATGACTCACCGGATGGCAGTGGTTCCAATGACACGAGAGGCACTAACGGGGGTGCTGGTAAGGTTTGCCGAGCTCTAGATGTACCCTATATACCAGACTCTGGGGCTGGGGCTGGTTATCTTAATAACGGGGGCTGCTTTGAAAGTGGAAGGCTTTGCGGGACATTGCATTGTAGTAAAGGGGAAATTTCTTTGGGTCAAGGTGGACAAGATGCCAGGAATTGCGTTGGTGGGTTTGGTGGGGGAGGAGCTTGTGGTACCTTCCCTGGGGGGAGGAGGTGGATATTCAGGGGGTGGAGTAGCACCTGACAAGGTGGCAGGGGGAGGTGGATCATACAAGGAGGACAGCACATGGAAAGTGATAAAAGGAGGCTGCGAAGATGGTGATGGTTACGTTTCTTTTTTCTTTGAAGATTGAACTGTTTAAAAGTTTCAATCAATTCAATTCAATTCAATTCAAATTTTATTCACACTCTTATAAAATATTTACATTATATATAGTAAGGTAGGAATACCCTAATAAAGGAGAAGAAGAAGGAAAAAATAAAATTAATGGCTTGGATAGAAGTGTACAGTGGTCAGAGGAGCTTAGCTTTCGAGCTAACCACCGCTATATCATGAGTGGAAATACATGTGCGCTTAGTGCCATGCCAACTATGGACGATTATGTCAGTAGTCATTTCATGTGAAACAGTCATATTACATTGTTACCTTTGAGAGTTAACTAGAATTCGCTTGTGTTCTTTTTCGAACTTATTGTAGCGAAGTGTTTTTGTCTTAGTAGAAATCTCTTCCCAAGTTTTGATTATGGTAAACGTAAATGTGTGTTTGCTGTAATTTGACCTTACACGTCGTACATGAAAGTTAAGATTTGAGGTATATCTGGTATTGTGTGAGCATGATTTCAGACATCTTTACGAGGTAGTTTTGAAACACCTTAAGTTTTTCGACAAAGCTGCTGGCTTTAGTGTGGATGTCAGTTTGGTCATTTAGGATGCTACTCCAGTCAGCTGATTTTATGTCATTCAGATGGGTCTCAGAGTCAAAATTTGAATAGTCCCTGAAAAATCTCTTTGGTTTTAGCCCTGCTATCTGTCTTCTACTGAACCACAGGGTAGGCAGGTGGTCTGATATGTCCATGGTTACAATACCAGGTATGATTTGGTCAGTAGAAGCCTTTGTGTAAATGTGATCAATAAGAGTTGCGGTATGGCTTGTGATCCTAGTAGGTTTTGTTATGACTGGGAGGAGGTTACTACTGTAAAGCATATCAAGGTAGTCTTCAGTTTTGGAATGTGTACCTACTTTTAGAAAGTCAATATTCATGCATGTCCCCTAGGATAAAGACTTGATGCTTGGATTGGTTTAAGGAACTGACGAGGTTTTCCAGCTGAGATAAAAAATTTTCACGATTAGACGAGGGGGGAGTACATCCCACAATTATGCTAGGTTTGTGTTCCTGTAAGATTTCAATCCAGCAGGATTCTGCCTCAACAGAATTAAAGCTTAAATCTGACCTATGAATCGCGTTTAGGGAGGATGAGATGTAGATACCAGCACCACCTGCCATTGTTTTAGAATCAGTACTGTAAAATGTGTAGTTAGGAAAATCTATGTTTGCTGATGAGTTACAATTAATTCTAGTTTCAGTTACAGCAATTACATCAGGTATATCATATCAAAGCAATATAAAAGGTCATGTAAGAGCTCTAAGCTTTTTGGTAGACTTCTAATATTACAATGAAAGAGAAAGATGGAATCATTATCTATATCAGCTTAAAGGCTATTAGCATGAATTATGGAATAGTACTCAGAGCTAAGAGTTGACAACATTAAATCAGGGTCAGATTCATCGAAAGTAAAAATTCCATTTTTGGAGTGCTACATGGGCTACAACTAGTTATAAGGACCGAATCAGAGAATGAACTTATTTCAGTACCGAAAATAAATAAACATAAGATTACAGTGCAGGTCGCTCTTACGGCTGCCGCTCGTCAAAGTTGGTTTTGACAAGCTTTTACAATGTTTTGACAGCTTGATGGGCTCTATATGCAGCGCCGTAGCTAGTATGAGGCCAACCGAGGCACTCGCCTCGGTAAAATTTTGACGAATTTCGCCGATCATTTTTGTTTTACATAAGCGATCATCGGATATTTTTAACGCATCATGATATTACAAAGAATTCAGCAATTCAGTCAATATACTATGAAAAAATTACCATATCATCGATCTGAAGGGGCTACGTACGTTAACTCAAATTTTTTTTTAACAAATACTGATCAAAACCATTGGCGAGGTTAACGGTCACCCAGATTATGTAGCTTGTTTCTGGTTATTGCTTTTTAAATTCCACTTAAATTAACTCGAAAAAAAGTTACCGAAAGGCCCAGAAAACGCTGCAAATCGCATTTCCGAGAGACTAAAGTTCAAAATTTCTCGGGGGGGGGGGGGGGGGGGTGGCATGCCCCCGAACCCCCCTAGCAACTCCCGCCTTGCCTCGGTTGGCCGTTTGGTCTGGCTACGGCACTGATATGATGTAGAACCCTTCAAGAATCATTACGTTTCTGAGGCGAAGTCGCGCAGTCTGAAAGCTTTCTTCTGTTCTCCATCAAAACTGCTCGCTCCTCTGTTAAACATTGTGGGGTGCAATTGATTCTGTATAATCATATAAAATCCATCAAATTCAAAAGTTTGGCAGGAAAAGATCTTAGAGACATGTCAACAGAAGTTGCCGAGTGGCAACGGCAGCGCGATCTTTGACTGTTAATAATGAATTAACCGTAGAAGTAGATAAGCTTCAATTATTGCTTTCAAAGGGCTTCACTGTATTTCACAGTAACCATTAAACCTACTATAGAATCTAATAAAAACAAGAGCAAAACGTTTCAGGATATGACTCGAAAATAAGTCAAATAAGCCACAATAATTTTTTTTCTTCCCGTTTTTCCTAGCCTCCCACGCAGGCGTTTTAAGGGGAGCTCGTGTTTCGTCCCTCCCGACGAAATACGAGCTCCCCTAAAAAGGCCTGCGTTTTTCCCGGATGCAATGCCCCCACTTAATTTTGGACGAAACTGAGGAGACCGGGCCCCTTCCTTATCAAAGGGTCTGGATGACCGCCCCCCAACCCCCCCTCCCCTCCCCTCCCCCTTCCTTATCTCAAGATCTGGATCCGCCGGTACTGTTGTCAGATTTGACGAACAATGTAAAAGAGGCTGGTTCATGGCGGCAACTTTCCAAATCATGATGATAAAACCGTTTCTCTCGGAGAAAATAGCCTTGTAACATTATTTATATTAGGCCTGAAAAGAATAGCTGCATTTCCGTTCACGGCATTTTGCTAACCACTTAAAGACCATAAGAAAAATTAACCGAATATGCTACATGTAATTTGTTAGATCGATCGCTAATTCTTAGAGATTGCTTGCCCAACGCAAAAGAATGAAGCCGGAAAGGTTCGACGCTACACTGATGATTTGGCCCAAACACAAAAAAAATGAAGAAAGGTTTGACGCTACAATTTTAGCCGAGCAACTTCTCCGTTGTTGCAAAAACATTTACTGATAAAAACAGTTTTTTTGGAAGTGATGAAATATCTCTGACCCACTGCGGTTTGGCTGTTGACGAAACAAGAAAAGGTGCTCAGCTAGGAAATCATGCAAACTAAGCTACGATCAAACTTTACCGATCTATACCGGATAACTTTCAGTGCGCCAATAGGAAAACATACCAGCCGGGCTTCTGTTCACATATAACTAACCGGGTGATTTCGGCGCAATTTCTGTAACGGACGAAGCTGCATGCGCTACGCTGATCTCTACATTGGAGAGTCGCAAATCAGATAGGTACATCAATGCAATGATTACATCATTTTGACTTCGTTTGCTTTCATATTTAGCGTTATTTTTGAAGAGGTTTCTTGGCGGATTGTTATTATTATTATATTATTATTATTATTAATTATTATTATTATCATTATCATTCCGCTGGAGCGACCACTTTATTTTATCCCGTTCATATTCATAACGGCACCAGCCACAGAGTTGTCTCCTAACCGCTAAATATTATTATGTAATAATAATAATAATAATGATAATAATAATAATAATAATAATAATTTTTTTTTAAAAAAACAAAACTTTATTCATAGATTTAAAAAAAAAATAGACTATTTACAGATTCAAGAATATGAAATATTAAAATATATACCCTATGTACATTCTTCTTGTGTACGAAAGAGAATTGTCGTAAAATGACTATCTAAAGACTTCTAATAACAATTATAAAAAGCATCAAAAAGTTAATAAAAAAAATAGAAACTATTTAAAAAATAATAATTCAAACTGATAAAAAGTTACTTCTTAAATTCTGGCTTGCGCACTTTCCGATTTAATGTCAATGTCAGATATATTGGCTGCTCTTCTCTTGCTCCTGGTTCCTCTGAGACACAGCAAGGCTGATTGTAGGATGGCAAAGGATACTTTCGCCCTTATCCAAGATATGGTTGTAGCGTAGTCATCTCCTTTCGTTAACGCAAGTAGCTCTTCGAGGCGGCTATGGAATCTCTTGCATTCATCGGCCATTCCACCTGTGCTTGTAAAGACTAATGGTGTGAATGTCCCTTGCTCCATTTCCAAAATAATTATAATAATAATAATATAATATCTATCTAGGATAACCCTTCAGTACAAAGTATTGTTTTCAACGGTTTCCTGCTGACTAAGAAATAAAAATTAATAAATGATAATTACTAAAATATTATGAAATAAAATACATATTCAAAAAAACAAGCACGCACTAAGCTAAAAGCCTTCTAAAACTACGAAAGAAATTACAAGTAATCTGAATCGTCCAATGCTTGCCTAAATAAAACTCTAAAAATAATGTTTCTTAAACTTTAAGGCAATGAATTAAAAATCGAGGCTCCTAAAAATAAAAACTACACGGCGCACAAAATACAGTTTGGTCTTTGGCAGTTCCGCTGTTTTCTCAATGTTTCCATTATTTAAAGCGTTATGATGCAATCGTTGAAAAATAATTCTTATATATAATGGAAAAGGCGGTCAAATACAAAATAGCACGCTTTCTTTTGTAAAAAGTTGTCAGTTGTTAAATTTCGAAGATCACAGTTCTGCTGCGGACTGGTAGTTGTTTTGCTTTCTCTGCACATGCAATAACTATAACATAATTTCCGTTCGCGCAGGTTGCCTCTTGTCGGCGGAAGGAACACATTATAGCCAGATAAAGGTTTGATGTGTTTACAAAATGACCCCTATCTACGCAATTCAAAATGACACTCGTCAGTTAAAGTAAATTCATAAAGTGGGAATGACAGGTAAATTGGAAGATATTCGAAGGCATAATGAAGTAAATTGTTAAAAAGGAAATGTCCCGTAAACTGGAAGGTATACCAACAAGTAATAATTCGTGTGCCCTCTTAAACTGGAAGTAATTATGCAGGTGATTCAGTAGAAGAACATCTTTCGTATACAACACACAAATCTTAATGGTGAATAGGAAATGGTTTTAAACTTTCTTGTGCAAACGGTGAGTTTGCTTTGTAATTAACAACCTCAACTCTCATCCAGTTATGAAGATAAAACAATTTCCAAGTTATGGCTTCCAGCAATTTTGTAACGGCTTGTCTTGTTTTCAGCTCTGAAAAATTACTAAGTGTATAAACAGTTACGGAAAGGGATTTACTATGATTTGGTTCTTCACCTCATTCACACTTTTACAAGGGATTTTAGTTGATGTAACTGTCTTGATAGCTGTTGCGGAAAACCCTCGATCAGCATACTTCATAACCCGAGAAAACAAGGAGCTGGTTGGCTATGCTGTCGAGAAATTTGACTCTTTCAGCTTTTTTTCGTGTAGCTATTCTTGCCTACAAAATTCGTGGTGTACGTCTGCAAACTTCAATAAGTATTCTGAAGGGAACGAGGAAAAGGGAATTTGCGAACTTAACAAGCACAATGACACCCCTATCGAAGACGTCGATCTTATAGATCAGCCCGGAGCGACTTTTTCGATGATTTTGAAGGTGAATATCTCTTTACAGGTGATAGTAACTTAAGTAAAAGAGAAGAGAGTTTGATAATTACGATTACAAACTTATACTCTGATAGAATCCATATACATCCTGCAGGTAGCTGACGGTGTAATTTAATTCCTGTTTTGGTTGAAACGGGGGATTAAGGGCGTTCATTTAGCCTGTTTCCACTGTTTTACGGCTAGTTTTACACACAGTAAAGTCGGAGACAGAGTGCCGTAATCAGAAGTCCAGAGACAGTTATGATTTGTGAAATTTAAACAAACGACGCCGCTTATGGCTTCGACGTTGACGATCAGCGGAGTCGCAAAGAGAAGCGAAAGAATTAACTATATACGCGGAAAATAAACCCTGGTTGTTAATTGTGAACAGTCCGTTTCGCTGAAGCTTGCGACACCGACAAACTAGTTTTTATTTCATCGTATCGTAAACGACGAAATCATAAACGGAGTAGGAAAAATTCCGACTTCTTTTCCATAGAGCTTATGCCCTCCGCTTAGGAATCTGATTCTTTTTTACGAGGTCATATTCAGTCTAGGGTTTCAACAAGGAACAGTGTGGCACTTGCAAAATTCAAAATGTGGAGAATTTCTGGTGGTACAAAGCCAGGTTTCCTGCGTTATTGGAAGGTGATCACGTTTTTGTTCCTGAATAACCCATTCACAAATAATAAACATTTATTGGATGAGGTTTTTGTGATATCCGGAATAATAAAGTCAAGGTAAGTGTTATCAGCCGAGGCGAAGATCGAGGTCGATAACACTTACCGAGACCTTGATTATTTAGGATATCACAAAAACCGAATCTAATAATTATTTTATTATACATTGTTTTGAAGAAAATGGCGAAAACGTCGCTAAAAGTGTATTTACATTCTCCCAGTCTTTACTGCGAGTTTTCCTACCCACTTCATTTATCAAAAATAGGCGAATCCCCCCTGGAGTTCAATAGACCTTACACGGTTTTCGACGCTATCTTTACGAGTGGGCAAACGCGTGACAAATTAGAGTGTTTGTTTGAGAATCTAATGTCGAATAATTTACGTAGAATGGCTGTTCTAAAAAAAATATGAATTGTAAACTAAAGCTTCACTCCTAAGGAATCTGCTGAAAAAAATTGAGGGCGTTACATGCGCGAGAAGACCTAAAACCCCTTTTTAAAATTTTTTTTACATTTGTCTGTAAGAAAGTCCGACGGAAAATTACAGACAAATATATCAGTAAAATCTAAAGCAAGCCTCTGGAGAAGATTAAGCACCGGCAACCCACCGCTCCCCACCCCCCCCCCCCCAATTTTTTTAGTACAATCCTTTGTTTTGTAGCTTTAGTTTACAAGTCATATTTTTTTCAGAACAGCCGTTTTACAGAAATTATTCGACCTTAGCCTCACATACAAACACTTATGATTTCTCACAGTTTGCCTACTCTTTCAGACGGCGTCAATAACCGTGTCAAGGTCTATTCCTAGGATCCCTATCCATGTTGAAAAAGAGAAATGAAATTTCGTCGTCGCTTGTTTGAATCCTCCATAACATGTAAAATTAGGCAATTTCACGTAGTAGTCCTGCAAAAACGGCAAAGAAAGGTACAAATAGTGCGATGCACGTGCAAATTTGTTTAACCTTCAAAACCTAGTGATTTTTTGACGTTCTCGTTGCCATCGCGTCGACTTATCGTAAAGTCTCTATAATTATTTTAGTGGCCTAAATAAACAATTATATGAAGCGCCAGAACTGAGTTCTTAGATTCAAACTGAGGCATATATAATTTTGTGGTGGCCCCGTCTTAATTATTTGCAAACTGAATCTTTTGATTGAGAACAAGTCTACCCTGTTGTTCTTGCAGGGAAAAGAATCGGCTTCAACTGTTGAAGAACAAGGTGAGACACTTATTGCGTGCGTGGTTATTAATTATGAACAGTCAATAAACTTTATTTTAAAAAAATAAATACGCGTCGGTTTTCGGAAAGCTGATCAAATATACCTGTTGTAAATCTTTTTGTTTAATAATCGTAACAGGACTGAGTGGAGTCCAAATCGGCCTGTAATCCTATTATTGTTAAACTAAATTGGACCTCGTGACGAAAGTCTGACTTGATTAATCACCACCGAGTATGATTATAATTATAACTATGAAAGAGCATGATTAGTATTTTTAAGATGAAAATTATAATAATTATAATTCTGTTTAATTAAAACACAACATCACCAAGTGAGACTTTTTGCTGGAAGCAAACTACAAGAAGAACCCATTGAAATGCCTTTGTTCTATTTCAACGTAAGCTATGGCGTCTACTGTTCTATTACACTGCTATTTTCTGCTCAGTTCCTATTAATGTTCAAACTTAGGCTACTGATAGCCAATCAGATTAAAGAATCCTGTCATAGTTTTGACTGGTTCAAAAACTACGTCATAATAAAAACGCATTTAATATTACGCACAGGTTCAAACTTTCGCAACGTCAACATGGGATTAGCTTTCTGTCTTTTGTTTCCAGGCCCTAGTTATGTATTCACCACCCTCGATGCAAAGGAAGAAACTGGACCAAGAAATACTTCCGGTTATGTCGGAACATCACTGGAAGGTAATGTCATTTTATACAGAGGAATCCAAATTTGGTCCGTTCCCGCAACCGGAAGTTACGTCATTGAAGCTCTGGGTGCCTCTGGGGGAGACAGCCCCCGTCAAATTCAGTCCGATCGGCAGAGACGTGGTGGCTTGGGAGCGAAGATCAGAGGAACATTCCAACTTAAGGAAAGAACGATACTTAAAATCCTGGTAGGACAAGAGGGTGGAAATTCTTCAAGTGCAGGCGATTCGCCTGGGGGAGGTGGTGGTGGAAGTTTTGTCACGATGTTAGATAGCACTCCCTTAATAATTGCCGGTGGGGGAGGGGGAGGAGGAAGTGCACGTGATCAGTTTACGGATGGAGATCCGGGTCAGGCAACAGGGGATGGGACCCAGTGTGGGGGAAGGGAGGGCGCTGGAGGACAAATTTGTAATGCTGACACAGGGAGAATTGATTTAAGTCTAAAGTCTGGAGGAGGAGCAGGGTTAAATGGAGACGGGGCAAGGGGTGGTACAGGAATTTTAATAGCCGCCCAGAGTTTTATAAACGGGGGAACCGGTGGGATAGGTCCGTCAGCCAAGGGAGGATTCGGTGGAGGCGGTTATGCCACGGTACTTGGAGGCGGTGGGGGTGGATATTCTGGTGGGGGAGTTGTCGGAACTCTAACAAAAGGCACTGCAGGGGGAGGGGGCTCATATAACAACGGTAAAGAACAGCTGAACATATCCGGTATTAACAAAGGTGATGGGAAAGTTATACTCAAGTTCATGAATTAACGTTCTCTTTCACTGTCAGTGCTTGACATATGGGCGGTATATAGTTTATGATAATTATGATGAATTCTGTAAAAAAAGCTTAAAATTATTTTGTGATAGTAGTAAAAAAGTACAACATGCCAAGCGATCTGATTAACATTGTGATAGAAGTGTGTGAACAAGGGAATTTCGGCCGGGCCTGATGGACAGGTTGGACGTATGTTTTAGATAGAATATATGATAATTAAGAGCCACAGTTCGATAGAGATTTAGGAAGTAATAAAAGGGAGTTACACTCTTAACAACCTCAGACTTTCCGTCTTTTTTTGATTTTTTGGAAATTGTTGATGAGTTTGATAAGGTACTTTGAGCCACCCACTCTATGTTAACGTTATCTGGCAATTGGAGTTTGTAGATGGTTTAGTATTGTACTTGTTTGTTTTTTTTTCGCAGTTTTTTTAAACTTAATTAACGTAACAAGATATCTGGAGAATGATTGACGTTTAGATCCGTCCTGATCTTGCACTTTTTGGGAGAGATAGCTACTACGCCTTTCCAATTTCCTTCTACGATATAAAGCTTATAGAAGGATCAAATATTTAAATTACGTATAAAGGAAATAAATAAACATGAGACATTGTGTATCAACGCAAAAATAAAACAGAAGACAACGACAACATAAATATATTTGCACTCATCTGTGAAAACGTTTGGACAAGAAATTTTAGAAAGGAATTATAAGTGCAGAAAAAGTTCATACAGGCAAAAGAGGTTACAGTGACAATGGTGAAGATGGAGGAAAATAATAATTCACGTATATGTCTTGATAATCAAAGTATTCAGTGTTTTCCAAACTTGAGGCGTCATCACTAAACCTGAGTAAACAAAAACTAATGTTAGAGAAAAAAATCAGGTCGGAATTGGTGACGGGTCCTATTCTTTAGACTGGAGCATGCGCTGCATTTCGTTGGCTTATGATTATCCGGGAATATATCCCTAAGATTATGACGCCACCTTAAATTGCACGTGGAAAGAACGTTTTGCGCGCTAGGTAGCGGCAACCTGTTTGCGGAGAACTGGACCCACGCTCAGTGACAGGCTCGTTCCCAGGATTCTATCCTAATAGTAGGAGAGAACCCTGGTTCAGTCGCACCTGTTTTGGGCTTTTCAAAAACTTTCGAGCTCCAATGTGGTAAATGCACCCTTGATATTGAGATTACCTCTTTAAAAGATAGACACAGATGAAAGAACAAAGCTAATGCTCCTTCTCGTCACCAACAATCACATCCTTGGCGACTTGAATTTCATCCAAAAGAGACGGCCTTCGTGATTTATCCATTCTATTCTTGATCCTGCGGCGATTGTCCTTCGATTGTTCCATCTTTTCATTTTCATCCCAGTTTGGCGTTATTGCCGAACAGGCGGATTGCACCTCTTCCACAAAAGATTTTCGTCTTTTACGCTGACCGCTCGTTGTCGCAGGCAACGAGCTTGACTCCTTAATCTTGCGACGTCGCTCCGAAGCCTTCTTCTCAAACTCCTTGTTTTTTGCGCAGTCATCGATGACTGCTTTCGCAACCAACAGGTTAGCAACAAGAGATTCCCTCTTTTCAGAAGTTTGTTTTTGAATGATCTTTCTTCTTTCGGCATTACGACTGTCTCTCATCTTATCTTCAGCAATAATGCTTTCCCGCAACCTCCTCTGGCTCGGATCTAGGTATTTCTTTGCTTGGGTATCCGTTGGAATTCCACTGGACTGATCACCTATGAGTAGAAAATAGCAGTTAAAATCAGGCCATTGTACATGCTACGTTAATAAACCTACCGCGAGGAGGCCTCAAAAGAACCATTTAAACGAGACATAAATTCGTGATAATCTGCACTGAAAGTACGTTAGAATGTAAGGGTTGCAAAAATGCTTTTGTTCCTTCACCTGGAGCTTGATAAAACTGCTCTGCAGGCTGTCCATATTTGGGCCACTGAGGGATTGAAACACTGTCGGAAGCCCTTTCAGAAGGATAGCTTCTATCAATCCTGATACTTGACAATTCATTTCCGCACCCTCCAGTCTCCACGTCCTGCTTCTCCGTACGACTTAATAAATATTGGAAATATTTTCGCACTGGCCTGCAAAACGAAAATTTCATGTGGATACCTAGAATAGTCTCATTAGCTGGGTCCCCGAGATTCTCATCTCAAGATGAGACAATATTTCATTATTTTAAGGTAATAATTTTACCTTTATGAAAAAGTAACCACGACCAAAAACGAAAATGAAAATTTTCTTTAGAAAAATAACCAAAGTTACCGCTTAGAATAAGTTAGCAGTTGGTTACATAACTGTCATAAGTCTGTTCGGGGAAAACATTATCCTCTTCAACGACGACGATGATCATGAATATGCCAGCCTGATCGTGAGCATACGAAATAACAGCCTTTGTTAATTAATTAGTCAGAGTAGTCACTTACAGAAGGCGCTAACACTGCACAACTCTGAAATGTTACGCTCGTAAATAAGATAGAGGCAATGCATGATTAAAGTGTCACGCCTAAACGTGAAAGTTGAGCGAGGTCCAAATTTTTATACCTTTCATACTTTGTCTCGAGTTTTTATTTATGCGCCTAAAATTAAATTAAGCGAAATTACGCGACAATGGAAATCCACACTTAAGGAGACATACTACAATAGCCATCAAATAATTCCTAATAAAATTGATTTCAGTTGCATTATAGATGATGCCGTCACCATTTTTGTATATTGGAGGTTGATGAGGCTTTTTTTGCTCATCATCAAATTGTTATCAATACTGAACAGAGGCAACAATTACCATCGAGTTCAATATATTTACCCTTGCGGCCTTTTTTCTTGGTATACTGTAAAAATTCAGTATTTTTTCTAGAAACTTACCAAATTGCGAATAACAGAATGATACCCAGCAAAAGAACAAATATTGTTCCACCAAGGATGAAAACAACGGTTAGAGTTCTCGCCACACCTTCAACATCCCCTTTTCCTTGTTCGCGTGTAGCCCGCCTTTCTCTTACATCCACACCATCACGACTTCGGACATGAGCCATGGATAAACCTTTCCAGCGGAGGCCACCAGAAACTGGCAGTGTGAAGGATTTATTCCTGTTTTTCTTGGTTTTCGCTTGATGAGAGCTTTCGTATTCTGGTGCAGCTCTTTTTCGTCTTGGATAATCATTCCCTTTCTGTAAATCGATGGATAAAGACTGCTTATTGGAAAAAAATGAAATAAGAAATAGGATTGCACTAAGAATAGCCCTGTTAATCAAATTTAACATGACTATCATGTGAATGACTGAATATAAGGGGGCTATGATCAACTGACGTGGTACAATTCACTTTGACTCTAAAATAAGATGACCACACAGCTTGTGAAAACGTCAATCATAGTCAGAAAAAGATCTATTCGTTCAGGCGTAAACCCACCCCATGTTCCACCTACTTAGGAAATCGGTATTAATCACCTTTCTGTTGCTGACAGGATCTTAGAGTTAAATCTACTCACGTGTGCAGAAGCAAATTGTTCTTCCCCTGTAAAGCCCCTTTCCACGGAATCGCTGTTTGTCTCGTCCTCGGGTCCAATTACACTCGGGGAGGTGTCACCTACAGACAGCTGTCCATCATCTTCATCGTATTCCTGAGACTCTCCAGAGCCAAAATTGTGAAGGTCCAATTCATGTTTACCCATTGGAAGTCCTTTGACATTTGAGAGTAATTTTGTCTCGCCATAAGCAATTTCGGGTTCCTTTTCAAGCAAATGTACACTCTTCCGTTCAAGGGGCGTGAGAAAGACATCTGCCCATGGCTCTTGTTGAAAATCGTCATCATCTGGCCTGTCCACCTTCTCAGCCCCCTCTTCTCGAGTGCTCATTTTGGTCCTAGTGTGTCCAGGATTACCTGAAGCAACTGGCAGAGAATTCAATAACTGAACCATTTTAGCGAAAGGCGACTTTCCCGCACCGATGATCTTGGAGGTAAACTTCATTTTATTTGAAATATCTCCATCTTTGGTGTTTGGTTGAAACTTTTCTCGGCCCCTCCGGGGGATATAAGCGGATTTTCCCTGGACTTGTCGGCTAATAACATTGCCCTCGGTCCCTCCCGACTCTAAAGGCAATGCACCAAAGTCGTCTTCATCCTTGTTAAGACCATATGTCTTGGAATCACCTAGAAATTAAAAAAAGTAAGCATAGAGCTAGTTATCTCGAAATAAAACTACTGTAAATCCTCTTTTAAGCTCCCCTCTTCCTTCTCAAATAAGCCTCATTTCCCCCCTAGTTATTCTTCACTAATAAATGATAGACTGCACTAATCAATCATGACTGTAAAACTTCGAATTCGTGTGGACTGATCCGGGTTGAATTATTTACCGGCTGGAAGTTTGGATTTGATTCTGATGCTCGGCTGCATGACCTCCAACCTTCTTGTACTTAAGCTTTTCCACTTTGTTTTCTATAGTTCTTTTTGGAGACTGATACCTTCGTCTTTCTAAATTAAATATGCCTTCATCTCAAATAGCCCCCCGGCTCTATTAAGCCTTCCCTCAAGTGGGCTTGAAATACCCCCCCCCCCCCCGGGGTTTAATAGAGGATTTACGGTAAGCCGAAATTACGGGATATGATTTATATTGCATCTTTACAAACGTTATATAGTAGAAAAGGCGATTTAAATAGCAGACACAAAATGATCGGTCCTTTAAAGAATTCAACCACAGGAAAACTCGCCTAGATTTGATCAATTGGGCGAGGCTACCTAAGCACAATAAAGTTTAAAAAAAACATTAAAAAACGGTAATGATAATCTTTTTAGCGACGTTATCGCTCCCGTCGTCGTTGAAGTTGCTTAAATTCCATTGTTCCTTAGCCGCGTTGGGGAGGGAAAGGAAGTGGCGGTATTCGCTGGTTAACAATTCGTTGTTTACTTTTTCTTCGTCATTTTTCGTTATTTTCCTTCCTGCAAAACAAGGTCGAATTAGGAAGTTCCACGTCTGTGTCGTGTGGAAATGTTCTTAAACGTTTGGTGAGGAAAATTCACGTTGTCGTTGAAAGGAGAATTGCAAAGAAATGTATCAAAAAGGTTGAAGTGCAAGTAGTCATCTTGACATAGCAACCTCAAGCGTCAAGCGGCCCTGATAGTATACGAGAAAATTTTTTCACACCGAGAACGGGTTAAGCTGTTGTTAGTTTATTACAACGGAACGCCCCAGAAATACAGCAACGTTTCTTCGAACAAACCACCAGCAGCTGTTAAACTGCCCAAAACAGATGTTCTGTGAGGAAAACGTATTGTTTAAAAAGCTTTAGCAGAATCAGTGGAGACAAAAACCCTATTTACGTTTTCTACCCCAACCTTTTGCAAGCGCAAATACGCGAATGATGAAGACTTTATTTCCACTAAGAAGATTTCAGTTTTCCACCTAAACGTTTCCAGAACAGCAATTCTTCATTGGACTCAAAACAAACTTACGGATTGAACTTGTCTATGGGACTCGGAAATGTAAAGGAGAAAGCTGCAGACAGGAAAGGGGGGCAATTTAATCATACTCATCACTTATCAAATAGGCACGTTTTCTGCGTTCAAATTGCCAATTTCAGTCAAACCCCGTTAATAAAAAAAAACGACACTGAGGGCCATAGATAGTGTCCGTATTAAAGGGGTGTCAGTACTAAGCAGGTTAAATTAAGAGAAAATGTAAGGGCTTTCTTTGCCCTGGTACAAGTGAAACTGACCGTAATCATGAGGTATCTGTATGAGGCGGGTGTACGCAAAGCGGGGTTTTGCTGCATTTGCGATGGGAAAAGTCCTTTAAGGAAAAGGGCAGGAACATTTTTTTCAGTGTTGGCAGTGCCGCAAAAGATAATACGAAAGAAGGAGGCCTAAAAATTATATTCGACTGGTGACCTTATTTGAAATTATGAAATCGAGACTAAGGCTAGCTTCCGAAACCGACTTATGTTTTTGTTACCTTGTCGCTTTTCAGCTTCAGCTAACAGTTCATCAGAGAAGAAACTCACCTTGCGCAAGGAATGCAAACGAAAACGCGATAAGAAATAAGCAATGAGACTTCATATCTTATCCTCTTTTGCCACCATTTTCGTCGAAGAAAATTATTCTGAATTGCTTTTCCATTAATTGTTACGTAATATAGTTATAATTAAGATGCGCTTGCTCGACTTACCATAATCCACCGGTGGTGCGATGGAACGTCTCGCGCGACACTTAATTTTGCGCGTGGTCGTTATTAGAGACCTTTATATTCGAGGACTAAAACGACTACGAGTATGAGAATTCATTTAAAGTTTTTTCACATATTGTCAAAAAATAGACATCCCGGAATTCATCATTATACTTTTTTCCCCCAGAAAAGTTGGACAAGATTTTCTCATTTTGGCAGCTCTGTCGTTCCATGAGCCCTACCAGTTATCAGCTGTAGATCACGAACACAATCGATGAAATCTTGTCACGAGGAGGCAAATAGCTTCAAAGCGCCCCAAATAATCAAGGCAACAGAATCGTTTTTGGCAGATAACCTTCCTGTTGTAGTTCACTACTTTTTCTAAAGAGGTGAACGAAGCAACGAGGCGAAAAAACTGAATTACAATCAAGGTCATAATTTGCCCCGACAAAGAGGCGAATGAAAAAAGCGATTTGCTTAGCGACGTGGGCAGACTGAATTAAGGTTTTCCTGTTCATGTAAAATAGTTATTTGCATTGATCTCATGAAGTAAAAAAGTGATTACACCAGGAGCGAATATATGTACAATTCCGTGACAATTCACTAAATCAAAGATGCTTTCTGAAACCTTTCTTTTAAATCTGTCTTTATTGTGTATTTGTAAATAATATATTCAGTATCTAAGTTTAGGATATCACATGATCTTCAAAGTTGTAAGATTAAAAAAGAAGAGAGTAAATTGTTGTCACCCTCCCAGCCGTTTTTTGTCTCTAGCATTGCGTGACGGGACAAAAGGGAGACTATGATGTATAAAATACATAGTTGAGTTATTTTGTATTTTTTTTAAGCTTGTTTTTCTTTCTTCAGCTTTGTATCTGTGACTATAATTCGGAACGTGCTTAATCTTAGAATTAGCTTTAAATAAAAACAAACACTGAGCATAATGCAAGCAATGAATTCCCAAAGATTTCAATCAATAACAACAAGCCTTAATATATCTCACTAATATATTATCCGTATGTTTTTAAAGTAAACGTTGTATGATGAAAGGTTGCATATAAAATGCACACTCAAAAATCAGTTTGGATTATTGATACCGTTCCAACCCCTTGATATTTCTACATAGGGCCGCTCTTCACTTCCAATATGGAACCTCTAGTTAGTTCCGTGGATAAGTAAAGTTTATTGATTGATTGCCTGATAGAAAATGAGCAAAGTTGCACGTGGAAGAAAAACATTCGAGCGCATTCTGATCCTTTTAGATGCGCGCGCACCTTGTGCGTGGAGGCTATGATGTATTTCCGGTAGTTGACCAACCTAAAATCGAGACTCTTTCTGCTAAATGCTTGTGCCCGGGCTTCTCGCGTTCAGTTTAGGTTGTGTTCTCCTAACGTCGAACGCAATAACAACTAGCTTTAACCAGAATCAAATATAATACATTGTAAAATTTTACAAAATTTGATTCTCTATACTAAAAATGAATTAATAAACAGACGGAAGAGAATCGTGCTTCCGCTACCTTCTTTTTAAATATTTGTAACCAGAGGCTCAAGAGGTTTACATAGGGACTTAATGAGGCATGCTAATCTAGCTTTTCAAGGTAAGACCTGTAAGAGGAAATGTTCAGTCATTAGCATGAAAATTTCCTTAACCTTTCTTTGAAGTATGTTTTCCGCGAGTGTTTGTCTTCTATTTAGAGTTACTCTTGACATCTCCCGAATAGAAATTGAACTTCAGGAAGAACGTTATTCACGTTTTTTTTTTCTTTGCCAAACATCGAGCAAAAGCTACACGAGAAGAAAGCTGGTTGAGCTTGGAAGAATTACCTTATTCTACAAAATTTTAAAGTCTTAGTTCATCTATCTATCTGGCTAGGGGAAAGCTATAAAAAATTAATTGACGGCATTGGTAATTTAAACAATAACAGATTACGAACTAATCGATTAACAGAAAAGTTGCCTGAGCGTTTCTTTCACAGCTTGCCTCATCTCACTGATCTTCCAGCAGTACAGCAATGGATTTAATGATGAATTGAGGAGAACTAAAATGGTTGTAAATTGCCTAGCAATGTAAAGTGATAAGGTCATCCCTGCTTGACCTGTTAAAACTTCAACAATATAATGAGGTAGATAACAAATAGTCAATGCAACAAGTACCCATAATGCACTGTGCACTCCTTTTCTGTATCGAACCATATTCAGTGGCATTGCTTGTCTCGGTTGCCCTTCAGAAACGTGACTCTGAACATGAATTTGATAACAACGCAGAGCGAGGAAAATTTTTGTGTAAGAAAAAAATAACGTAAATAGACAGATAGATACAGTTATGGCAAGATAAGCGTTGCAGAATGGCCCAACAATGGATAAGACCCATATAGCGACTACTATTATATTTGCTCTCTTTAGAGTAACAGCTTCTTTATATTTGAACCCCAACAACAAAGCGAGAAGTCTGTCCACGCTTATTGCAGTCACTGTTATCAAAGATGCTGAGCACAGTATAACACCTGAAATAAAAGCTGTCAGGCCTGTGTAATAGCAAATAATCCATTTTCCGTTCACCTCGGAAAGCGAATAAGCCGAAACCAAGGGCTGCACAACAATACCAACACAGAGATCAGTTATCGTTAGGTTACGATACAGGATTTTGGACGCTGGTTGAAGTGAGGTTTCCTTGCGTAGAGCGGAGAGGATAAGAGTGTTCCCCAGCAATGCAGTAATGGAAAGAAAAATATTAAGCACTGCAATGAAGATGAGGAGGTCGTTAACTTCAGCAGCGAATTCCGCCTCCGGAAAACAGTGCAATTTTGTGTTTGTCAGGTTCCTCTTTTCATTTTCCGTAAAATTCTTGGTTAGTTCTTCCATCTGCCCGCAATGCAAGTACGTGCAAATAAAATAAGACTCCAATATTCTATCTTGTAACGGCAGTCAATCTGCTTGTAGGCCTAGTAGAGAGCTGGTGTTGCGATTGTTATGATAAGCAGAAGGGAGTTGTACTCAGTATCTTGGAAAAGGAGGCTTCGTTTCCTTGTAATATAGGTAGTTATGTGTAGTATAGCTGGTGTTGCAATTGTTGTACGTAATTAGCAAGAGGAAGTAATATCCATAAAAACCATTTGGTAATAAGAAACTGGCTTCTCTGTAAATAGCAACACACGTTTTATTTTAAAACTGGTTTCGTAGCATTTTTCATATTAATTGGCTGGGATGTCACATATACGTTAGGTATACTGACACCATTCTTCGCTTTGTCATGATCACTCAAGAAAACTTTTTTGGGTCATATAAATCCTCTATTGAACCTGTTTTTTCGTTCAGAACGGCCTTTTTTAGTCTTAATGGACCTCGTGTTTATCTTGGCGAAAGGGAACTTGGCCAATATCATACAGACATCTTGACTTCGCGTTTGGTCAATAAACGTGTCTTGTTCCTTAATTTGTTTTAGTAACAAACAGTGAAAAATTCAGATTCAAATATTAACTTTATTCTTTTAGGCTTATAACCTTAAGTTGCGAACTAGAATTCGAATGCTATTGTTTTCTAAGATTTCATGTAATTAGGTTTTTTAACCTTTCAGTTTGAATATTTATGTTGAGAAAATGACGTCACAAATTGGAGGGATGTTTTGTATTTTTATTACGGCACTAAAATGACCGACAAGGAGTACCAAACTTGAAAAAATCCACAAATTCACTCAATCGCCATTTTTTTTGGCTAAAATTAACTTACAATGGAGAAGCCTACAGGACAGCAACGCACGTAATAAGCACACTTTTTGGTACACTTTTTTCGGCACCATTGCACGGCGACGGCTTGAAATTTCCTGATACGAAGTTTCATAGAAGAGGTAAACTCAAGACTTTCGAGGTCCAAAGACCTCGCTTTCAAAAAGAGACAAAGTGCAAAACTTTTCTTATGTTAATGCATGTTATTTGCATGCAAATAAAAATTTGTTCCGATGCGGTCTCCAGTTGAACTTCGTTTATAGCATTTTGGAGAGGGCCTAAGTTACGTTATAAAAGCGTAAGAGAAAATATTTTTTGTATGTTTTCATAGCGTAACATTATAAACACTGTACTCGAAGTGTTGAGAGAATTCTCGAAAGTTAAACTCCAGACGAACCAAATTCTCCCAACATTGGCCCCATGTAAGGTAGAATCCTGGAAATTCTTGCTTGTTGAATCCGCAGTCTTAAACCAACACATTATCAGAATGTAAATCACGTTAAATATTCAAAAGCATATTATACTTACCATAGTTAATTGAGTGGAATGGTTATGAAACCCGTCAGACTCCTTTGTTATATGTTTTTGTGGACCTGAAAGTGCACAACGTTCAAAAGAATTCCTATCATTTTGATTGTATTGACCAATAAAAACGTTGCATTAATTTATTCCGTAACAATTTGCCAACAGAAAACAAAGGATTGTGCACTTTCACGGTGCTTTGAACATAAACTGCAGCACTGTTGTTTTTATCATTGATGTTTGCCGCTTTTCATAACCAGTCTCCTCTAATAACTATGTACTTACTTACGAACTGAGCATAAAATATTTATTATTAAGAGATTTTTTGAGGTTCTGAGGTTAGCTGACATGTAAATAAAATTAGAAGCTTCACATGGTTCCTTCATATATCATAAAAATGATGCAAATAAACTCGAACATATCAGTACTTAACTGGGGCTTTTAGACGTACCTTTTAAATCCTGTCTTTTGAATCAGTGTTTTGCTTTTGATGGTTGAATAAATATTTATCAGCTAAAAAAGGCTCAAATGCAAACACTGTATCTCAGTGCTTGTTATTTTGAAAAGTTTGCAAGGCCTTTTTAAAAGTCTTGTTTGATTAAATCTAGAAACTCTTGAGGCTGATGATGAAATCTTATGGTCACCATTTAACGGAAGTTTAAAGTAAAGTCAATGCAAGTTTACATCTTAACTATCTTAGACCTCCAGACCTCTTCCTAAGCGGGTTATTTTAAATAGAATGTGATGATGTTTTTTTTTTTCTGGTTTATCCCATTTATGATAAAATAAAACTGTTCACGTTAAACAAGCCTTAGGGCTTACAAAAATGGCTTAGAACCAGGGAGGAACTGAAAAACGGACGAAAGTTATTTGTAAAAACTTTGGCCTTAGGCTAGAAGCACCACAGGAAGGCATGCAAGTAATGCAGTCTAAATAATTTGCATATAGTCAAGCTAAGTTCAACAAATTAGCAAAGAAGCATTCAAGTGCATAATTGAGAAGCAACATGATTCGACTACTTTCCCTGTAGCTATCCTGGAGTAATCAAAACCATGCTTCTTGCATGGAAACATGTTGTTTTCTTGTCCGTGATAGCACTAAAAGCTTCAAGTAGTTTTGTAAGTGAGGGGCATCTCAAGCTATATGGCTATGTAAGTGTCCTTTACAACTCCTTCGCTTAATTTGAAAACATCTTTAATCTGTTGTCTTACGACTTCAGAATCTGTTGCTTGCTTTGCTTTTCAAACGCCGGGGAAACCGTCGCGTAACCAAACATTCCTATTTTTTTTTTTGTTGAAAGAATTTTGCTTTCTTAGCAAGCTTCTGTGGAAACGCAAGCGGACCTGTTGTGCAGTACAAACTCTCCTATCCGCAGGTATTGAAGCAAGTGATCTATTTAATTATCGATTAACTAACTGTCATACAACCGTTTTGTCGCTAAAGATTTTAAGTTGTTACATGCACCCCCGGTCCATCTGTCACTTGTTACTTTGGTTAGAGTCTGTATCTAAAGGTAGAACATAGTTTTATAGGGAATCCACAGCAGATCTTTGAACCATTCAAAACAGAGTTTGTAGCCAACCAAAGGTCCATAACAGCCATATTATTATTTGTATATTGCGGTATGATTGACACACAATAATTGACATTACGTACAGTTTCGGGACAACATTCTGCACAAATAGGGTAAAGATCTAGTTTAAATCAATGGCAACTTTAATTATTTCCTTCTCTTTCTTTCTTTGTTTTTTTTAATTTTTAACAGCTGTTACCGAACTTTCATTAATCTGTCAGACAGTACCTTTTGGCGAAGAATAGTTAAGAATTGTCAGCCTAATTTATTCGTTTTCCTCTGACAAAAAAGTATCGCATACTGTCTGTCGAAAAACTTAATTACGAGACGAGCCCGTATATAGCAATATGGGTTGCTACACTGTAGCTACGTACTGTCATAGCAAATTTAATCAGCTGGAAAACAACTTTTCTCGGTCATAATCGCACAGGTAAACGTTTATGGCCTTTTATACCATTCTATGGCATTGAAACTGCATATTTATGCCCCAAATTACGTAAGCCCCTCAAACTCGTAACACACACACACACACAACAAACTCCGATAAATCTCCCCTCCAGATACAAGCCCCCGGCGCCTTGTAGTCGGGAATTGCCCTCAAATTCAAAATAAAACAAAGCAAAACTGTACAGTAACAGATAAATTTTTACAATTGCCAAATAACTATTACGTGTGCCAAATGATTGCAGTCAAAATGCAACTCATGACCTAATTACACATTTGCAATTTATTCTGTTAGGAGTACTGTTGTTACAAGTTGCTCAGTTATTTTCAAGACCAATGGAGGAGAATCTGGCCGCGACCTGAAGTGGTTTGTTTTACACTTTTCTAAAATATTCACTTGATAATTATTATTAATAAGTGTATTTGATGGTCTAAAGGATATAAATGTCCTATTATGTTAAACGACCGTACATTATGCATGCTTGAAATTTTATTGATGTTTCCTAGTGGAAAGAAGTAATCTTACTGATCCACACGATGTCGATGAGTCTAACTTAATTCTAGTCGCATCGTTTTAGGGGCATGTTTATCACTATGAAGTATAGAGCAGAATTGTTCCATTATGGGGAATAAGTCCATGTCAATTCCTACCCGTAAAGAAAATACCAAGACTTAAATCAGTTGAATGGAATTAATTCAATTGTATTAAAAAGAGAACCCCCCTCCCCCCCCCCCCCCCCCATCTGAACGCCTGGAACAGGCTACCCACCACTAAGAAAGGGTTTACAGTCATAAACGATTAAAAAATGTCGACAAGTTGCTGATCTTTTAACCATTAGTCACCCAAATTGATTTGGGTGAAGCACTGGAAATTTTAAGTGCAAGAATTGGGTGAGGGGATCGGGGAACGCAAACAAGGTAATGACCAATGCAATACATGACACATTAGCGTTTAATAGACAGCTTTCACTTTTACTGCAAGCCAACAACCTCACATTGTTTACGTTAATTATGATTCAAGGACAAGGCGATCTCTTCTCATGTTAACTTGTTTCATTACTACCCTAACGACAGGAACTTCTTGGCTTTAGTTGGCTTTAGTTAGAAGTATTTCGACGTATACCCTCCGCCATGATCAAGAGGGAACTAGAAAATGTTTATTCGTGAAGTTAAGGGGGCAGTGGGCAGTTGGGGGATGGAGATGATTGAGAGTCGAAGGCCGGTTCCCTTTCGTCCTCTATAGGAAAAGCCCGTATACAGGGACGACTGGGAATGAAGATCCTCTTGGCAAGAATTCTGAAAACGTTACCTGCAAAAAACCTCTTTTTTCGAACAGTTTTGTTTCTGTTCAAAATCCAAATTTAAAGAAGCTATAAAAACTAACTAAGTTCTCCTCCTTTCTTCAACCTTGCTCGTTCCTTTTCTCCTTTCCTTTTTCCTTCGTTGTTGTTATTCTCGAGCTTATCGTACTCAAAAAACCTGCCGCTTTTCGCTCTTTTTGACTCAAGTGGTTGCGACATGATTTCCTTAGGTTTGTTTTCAACGAATCGGCCAGAATAACAACAATGTTATAAATTACTGAGAAGTTCAGTTTATTTATGTTAAGCTATTTCTTGCCTCACACAAGGAAGGATTGGATGTTGTGCGCTTTATATTTACGTACAGGAATGTCAAGACAAAGTCAGAATCCTGGAAGATCACCACAGTCAAGTTCTTAATTTGACCACAAACAGCTCGCAAGGCGACTGTCGCATGGTGGTGTCTGAAAATGGCTCAAATATTTTATGCCAAGGTAATATAGGCCTACAGGTTTACTTTCTATAGGATGGTTGACTTGTAAGAAAGTTATTATAAAAGAAAAGACAACCAAAGGGAAAGGAAAAACAAACAAAACCAAAAATAGTTAAATGTAATTGGGATGCAATGGAAACCCGCCATTAAATCAGCTCGTTTTCTACAAAAGAAGCATTAATTAATTATTATTCCACAGTATCGACCACTCCCGCGTGGTCCTTTGTTGAAAACAACCCTATATATTCTCGAATCTTTAAATTCCTCACGTTTTTTTCGTACCTTTAAATACGACGCGCCAAATGCCTTCTGATGCTAGCCTGAATTCAGGTGGAAGAGTAATCCTCGATCGCGCGATCTGACAAACAAAAACGCAATTTATTTCAAGTCATTAAAATTGCATATTTCGGTTAGTGATTCATTCAGAAATAGGCTTAATCAATGTAGCTATCACATAGTTTAGAAATGCTGTAAGAAGGATAACTTACTGGGTGCCCTAATCCCTCTATAAAATCGCGCTTTTAATACCACCCAATGTCAGTAATTTGCAAGGTTATGCGGGTGTAACTGACAATCAGGTTGAAGTAGAAAGGATTGTTTTTGCAGCAATTATCCAGCAATCGTGTTTGTTTTCGTATCCGTTTTCTACTTAACAAATCGACCACAATTCTCCATGGTCTACATTCTTATAGACCATAGAAATGACGTCATAAAATGTTCAAAACTCACTTGGAACCACGAGAGGCAGGCGAGAGGTCTCACTGCAAAGTTGTGAACATTTTATGACGTCATTTCTATCGTCTATGAGAGTGTAGGCTATGGAAAATTGTGGTCGATTTGTTTTTTACAATAACATTTATTTTTTTTACGAAAACCTAGACACAAAAAACAAACAAACGAACAAACACGGACACTGCGTGACATGTTACGTCATTTCCATGGTCTATACTCTCACAGACCATAGCTCTCGACCAACCAACGCGCGAGGATTCACTCAGTTATTGTAAAACTCAGAGTCCATTGCAATCGTCCCATGTACCTGTCGATTCCAGGTACTGGTTTCAAGTTAGTGGAACTTGGATTCTGGATTCTAATTGTTAGTACGATTCCCAACTCTTTGAGTTGTATTCCGTATTCCAAAGCCCAGGATTCCAGAATCCGGATTCCACAAACAAAAATTCCCGATTCCGGAATGTGGAATCCCTTACACATTGCATTTCAAGCTCTATGATACTTATGGCACGAGTGTTCATAACCGCCATCAATTGTTCGATTTATTATTGTTCGATTCACAGGAACTCAAATGTATCAAGTTCAGACCAGTGACTACCTGACAAAAAAATGTTGGTTTTTAGCCCTTAGTAACTGCAATTCTACTGGGAATTCTCTTTTTGAGGTACATTATTTCTGATTACCCCGTCAATGTTTCATGCATTTTACGGTTACATCAGATAATGAAATTGTTCTAAACAGTTTACTCATGTAAAACGTTTTTTTCAGGGTATTCAAATGGATTATTTTCTCAACATAACTGGTGAGACCAAGAGACTTAATCTGGTGTTTCTTTGTTGTTCTTCTTTTATTGCCTGAGTTTTAGCAGTCAAACCCTATATGGGACGTTTTTCTCTCTTTGTGCTGTCCGCTAGCAGCTATGCAAACGTTTTGGAACTAAAGAGACTGTTAAATGAACATAGGAGAAAAGTTCAACTTGCTCACCAAAAGAGTCACTAATAGTCACAAGAGGTAGCTTTAGCAACGACTACGGTGATGGCAACGAAAACGGCAAAAAGTAATAATTTTAGGCAAGGTCATACTATGCTGGATAGCTTTTGCGCCAGCTCCAAAACCATACTGTAGAACTTCTGCTCACACATAAGAAAGGTAGTTTCGGCGCTAATTTCTGTAAAGGAGCGGAAGCTGAGCCGCGCCGAACTCTATAAAGTAGAGAGTCACATATCGGATAGGTTAGGCTACGTAGCAGGCCCTTGGAAGTATTTGGGCGAAAGAAAAAACTGGCACGCGAAATTCTTGCGCCCACTACTTCCAAGCGCCTGCTCCTAACCTCTACTCTCGCATGACTCCCTCGCGCGCCCCATTCTTGCGCCCACTACTTCCACGGATAGGTGTTCACACCATACCTATTTTCTGTCAAATGGTAAACACCCTAGGTGTGACTGTATGTTCACAATTACTAATCTAATGTGTTTCTTTTCTTTTTTTTTTATAGAAGCATCACCGAATGAAGCGCCAAAAGGACATGAGAGAAACCTATTAAGTGTGGCATTGGCTTTTATGGTTATTGTCTTCGTCCGCTAGTCGCCAGTGGGAAAGAGTCGACTATAATTTGAACTTTTTGGCAGAGCAACAAAACTGATGATTGTTCCAGTTTGCCTTTGGGATAAGAAATATAAAGAAATATATAATAAAAAAAAAACCCTGCACATTTTAACGTGTATGCGGAAATTGCACAGTCACGCCCCACCAAGCGATTTCAATATCCACTGTTTTTATTAGAGAGTTTACGAATAGTAATAAAAAAACAAATGTTGCTACTCCAGTCTTAAGCCGTAAGACATCAATTTCCAATAATCCCTCCCCAACTGGAAAAAAAACAAACAAATAAAAAATAAATAAATAAATAAATAAATAAATATTAAATATAATTAAAATAAAATAGTAAGCTCCCCTCCACCCCCCAGAGTTCAGGCTATAAACAAGAGCTTCGTAGGTTCTCTTGTAACAGAAAACGTTCACTGTTTAACTCTTCACTATACTCTATGACATGCTGCCAGATTATGAATTGTGTGATGTCAATGTGAGGTTACGTCACATACTTTTTATGACGTAACTAAATATTTAATTATGACTTTCGTGACGGCAATGTATTTCGTCACGTCACACTTGATTGATTAGTGTGTTGTATGCTAACAAAAGGCAGATATTGTTTACTATACATTTCTTATTATCTCATATTATACCCGTACAAGAACAATTATAGCGTAAACTGATTAGCACGGAATCTTCAGTTCGTCTGGAGCTTTTTGAGAGAAAGGCAAGTCTTACAAGTAGAGAATCTTTCTATAAGTATTCCAAAAGAGTATCTTCATCAGCAAGTTTTATGTTACATTGGTATCCAATTCCAGAGTCTTTCTACTACTAATGGCTACTAGTAAATTCCGCGAATGATTTACTATAATGTGGAACAAAAGCACCACGTTTTCAATGTGGAGTACTTTTATAGAAAAGGGATTTCAGTGAAGACAGTATTGAAAGGGTGCATGCTTCCAGCTTTCAACTTTTTGAGAAACAACTCAAATGCAAAGAATTATTCAAAATATTAATTATCGAGAAAACCCCTTTGGGAAAATGAGACATTCATCTAACGAGCCAGCCTGAGCTAAATGCTTGTCCCGACAGCAATTTTAAACAGTTAGATTTGTGATCCCTTTGTACTGGTATGAAACATGACAATATAAATCTCACGAAAGGGTGGCATAGGTCAACTCGCTTTTACTGTAAGATACCAGTCGGTACCCGCCGTTGTGACAGTGAGCTTCCAAACAAATGAGTGTGGTATGGATCATGCTTTGGATTAAAACAAGAGTCAAAACGATCGATTGAACCAGCCCCATCTTTTTTTACGCAATTATATTTGTAAGATTTTATGAAAACCGGATTGTTTTTATAGCACAGTGAACATACTTAGTATTTTTTAGATTTTTGTTATCGTGGTGACGATGGAATTTGCTTGCACAGATGTCTGTCTATAAGAAGCGCTTGCGACAATAGATCACGTCTAACAGTTTTGTTTTGGCTCATTTAACAGATTCTTTACATAAATCAAATACGTGACTTGAAAACTGTCATTCGACCAAAAAATGCACAGTTGTCTTTTACTTCTAGCCGTCCTCGCTGGAAGCATGAGGGTAGTTTAGAGTTAATGCTCGATACTTCATTGTTCCCAAGTTTCAATTTTACTGATTTGAAAAGGAAAAATCGAACTTAAAAATAAACATAACACATAACAAAAGAAGAAAGCGTGATGACTATTGAAACCAAGTCAAATCAAATGACTAGAAGCATCTGGTTTTCTTCTAAGACCGTCCATCCCAAGTTCACTGAAGCGGCAAGGACCAGGCTTGTTTCCAAAATATTTCCTTTCATTCGGTTCATCGAGCGGAGTAAATTAAGGACTGTTTTTTTATTAGAAGATATTATTCTACTTTATGTACGATGAACCGCAAAACGCGTCTGTTTTTTTTTTTCTGCAAAAACTTGAGATATAATTATGTCACTGGGTACCGTAAAAAAGTTCAAAAAGATTAACTTACTGAAAATTAATCAAAGAGTCGCATGTAATTTCCAGTCGCAATTAATGCTACATACACAAATGGATAACCTTTCGACTTAAAGTCAGGCTTAGTTTTGTTAAGGAAAGTACTAGGTCTTAGAGGAAATCCACTTTTGAGCTTAAAACAACTTAATATGGCTATCAAGTACCAACTCGGGTGAAAAATCGGAAAAGGCGATTTTAGGCTTTTTTTTTTTAATAATGATATTGTAAAAGGCGCCTTTCCTATTACGGATGATCGCTGTACAAACATCATGTTGTAAGATATAATTTCCTAATACTGTTACAGCTGTTAAGTAGTTTTTGGTTTTCTAAGAAAAAAAGAAAAAAACCGTTTATAGTAACTCGCTGATTTTTCGTGCATTTACGCCTTTCATAATTTTGTCCCATTAAACAATAATTGACAGAGGGGGAGTTGTGTTTCTGTTATGACGAATGAAAAAGGTCAGTCTCGAACTAGGTTTTAAGTTGACCACGAAATGACTTGAGGTGGCTCTAAAGTAAATCCACGAGTTTTAATGATTTTTATCTGGGTGAAACAGGAGCGTTACGTTTACAAACCATGAGTCGACGGCATTACTTTAGAGTCATTATTTTTTCCAACCAAATGGAGGGTAAAAAGTTCAAGGTACTGAAGAAATTAATGTTAGTATCTTTTTTTGGTTGTAATAAGGCTGATTTTTATACCTTAAGTGTGACAATCACTAGATGTTTCTCAAGAGTACTTTTGATTGGCATAGCTTATCAGTTTAGTATCTGCTAATGAATTTCCGATTGTTAAAGCCTGGTGTGAAATAGAAATATCCGCTACACTTTTCACAGTATATCTATTCAAAACTTGCAGGGAATACGATGGGAACAGGACATAGATCTGCTTTCCAATATTAGCCCTAGTGTTAATGGCCCTTTTGTTTCAGTTGTACTGTGAATTGGCAATATGAATGGTACAATACATAACTAAACCCCTTTCTTGACAAAGGTGCATTACCATATCTAAACACAACTTCACTTTTTCTGATTCGAAAATTGAACGAGTCATGTTGTAACAAAAGACGTGTCAATAATATGCCCAAAAAATTCATAAAGTATCCTTTTGATTTTATATCAAAGATTAGGCTTTTTTGCTGCTCAAAAACCGTATGAGACATCAGATGAATACTTTAGCTGAAAAGGAAAAGGTACGGAGAGTCAGTGAAATACATTTTTCGCTTTTGTAAATAGCGAGGACAGACATGATCAGTTGAAGATGTTTAAATATATTTCTTTCGAAACTGTTTATTGCAGGTGTTGGTGTTTTTGACGGATCAATTACGAAATCAAAGGAAGAGAAAATTGCTCTAGCGACAGTCGAAACATTTTTTAGGAAAGTAGCATGCTGTCAGTTGTACAAGATAATTTCCAGATTTTTGTCGCTCTGCCGACTGATGATGTTTTTACCGTCAAAGGATTATCGCGCGAAATGTTCGTGTGTGAGCTTAAGTCAAGAATAGAACTTAAAGCGGGTGTTCCAGGGGACATTTTCAGTTTATTGTTCATGAATGTTGAACTGTTAGACAAGGAGACTCTGAAAACGTATAACCTCAAGCATGGTTGCATTATCAGAGTAAAAATAGAACAGAACTGGATCGGTCTGTTTGAAGCCTGCTGGCGCGGGGATATCTACGATGTTTTTGAAAATGGAGTTCAGTTCTTGGACGAGAAGAAATTTGACGGATATAACATTTCTCTTTGGAATAAGTTGGTGATCCGGCGCGCAACGCTCGCGTTATTTATTGCTTGCCATCGTGGTTACCTCGGACTGATACTTGAACTTATTAACCGAGGAGCCACTGATATCAACGGTAAAACCATATTTGGACGGAGCGCACTGCATGTGGCGGCCTATCAAGGTTTTGTGGGCTGTGTATCGTTGTTGCTTAGTGAAGGCGCTGTTTGTAATGAAATTGACATTCAAGATAAAACACCTCTTGCACTAGCCAGCGAAAACGGTCATGTTTACTGTGAGAGAAGACTTTGGCTTTATCAGTGGAGTGTACAAACATTTAGACAACCGTCGTCACGGTGGAGTAAGGAATCAAGCGAATCAAGCGAAAGTGGAGAAAGGTAAGCTGGGTACCCACGACTTCATTCATATGATACTCGTGGGAGATGGTAAGCAAACGACCTCCTGAATCATAGTTTCCTCAAAACATTTTACTTTGCCTAAAATTGACTTTATAAACTACAGAATATTTAAGATTTAGCCACAGCAACTACCCAAATTATTACACTACAGCATTCGGCACCCTGTAATAATTCGTCAAAGAAAATTTGCTGGGAAGCCGAGAACACAGTTTCAGTGTCAGGTAATTGATTTTGTTTGGAGCAATTGCTCGGTGATTCCCTTGGGTAGTGTTAACTAATCAAGGTATTCAAAAAACAAAACACAGTTCAATCTGTGTGCACACCCTTTTTGCAAGTTTATGAAATCAGGGAAAAAATGTAATTTGACCTGCTGGATTTGTTTCAGGCTTACGCAGGATTATGAGGCCCCAACTCTAAGCTTTATATTCAAAGGTCAAAGTGACAGCAAGTGGTAAAATTAATTTGGGTGGATTATCTTGTCAGTCTCGTCTTCTAAAATAATTTTGTCTCAAGTAATGGAAGCCGGATTCCAGAATCCAAGAAATTTGTGCTTGTGGAATCCAGAATCTGGGAAAATTTGCTTGTGGAATCCGGGATCTTGGGCTTCTGAATCCAAAATACAGCTCAAGGAATCCCGAATCCTTCTAAAGATTTCAATCCAGAATCCAAGTGTCACTAACTAAAGACTGGAATCTAGTACCTTAGAATCTGGAATCCACGGTGTGGAATCCAGAATTCATGACTGTCTTGGATTCCTTTAAATGGGGCGCCGAATAATTGATTAGCAAAATTGCCAATGCTGAGCAACGATTTTCATTCATCATCTACGACTTTATTCTTAGCAAGGATGCTCATCGCGCCAACGGTTGCCCGTTTCTGTGGAGTTGTGTAACTAATCAGCTTTTTGTTTCACCAGAAATGGGCGATATTCCCAGAACTTCAAGAAGTTACCATTTACACGAAGAAGACTGGAAGAGTCTGATAACAACAATAATGGCATCATACACAACAATAGTGAACAAGAAACAACGGTAAGGTTTTTTGAAATTCAAGAAATGTTCAAACCATACCGGATAGCTTTTGCGCAGCCACGAAAATCTTATGGGATAGGCTTCTGTTCACAAACAAGAACGGTGATTTCAGCGCGATTTCTGTTACTGAGTGCCGCGCTGGTTTCAAAAGTGGAGCGTCACAGATCCAATAAGTTTTGGTGTAGTGTGAAAACCTTTTCGGACTGCCGCTGAAGTAAATGGGTAGGGGACTGGAATCCCCTAAGACAGAAGTAAATATTCAGGAGTCGGGACTGGGATTTAGCTCACCAAATTAACCCTCTTGGCCAACCGCTCCGGCACGATGTTTAATGTGTGTGAACCACTTGAGCTAGCCCCTGGCCGTTGCTCTTTATACTATTAATACCGGATAACTTTTCGAGGGGGCACGTATAGTGTCAGCAATGCCTCTTTCTTAGGCGTGTCAAGAATGTTTGGAAAAACGGAAAACGCGACTAAGAGTGATAGTATCGCGTAATGAACGATGGGAACTTCTAGCGTTGACGCAGAGGACGCTGATACCTTGTGCGGAATTGAACTGAAATCGCTCTAGTCGTTCTCGAACCGTTCTCGCATCCCCTAGAACGCACCAGGGTACGAGGTAGGTGTCAATATAGCCTTAGTGAAATATGACATTAACAAAAACAGAGAAATTATTTGCGTGCAATAAACACTTAGTGGTGACTAGATTCTTGATCATGTGTATGTTTGTTACTTATACTTGGTTTTCAACGTTCTTTCGTCCGTAAGTGTTTTACGTGTAGCTTATTCAAGCACGTGCACGTGGAGCTCGCGTCTTCAACCTCCGATAGTGCATCGACTTCCTCTTGTTATTGTGGTACCTAATACTTACATTCAGTAAGGAGAAATTGAGTTACTTAAGGTGGCCCGAACATATTTATATGCGCGTTGGTTATGCTTTTTTATCGTGTTTTTCGGCAGGAATGATTTAACCGATTTCTATGATCTTTAGCATCCTTAATAAAGAATGGTCGAAATTTAAGAAAATATTATTATTTTCTTGTAGGTGTAAAAACGTTTGAAATATCGGCATATGTTTAAAACCGCATTTTTACAAAAAATGTCAATAATTTCAAAACCCTAACACAGTTTTTTCTATAACTTCGGCAAATAAGCCTCAGAGCTCTCTAGTTTTACGTCTTCAAGTTTGAAGTCAATCGTGACCGTAGAACTCGCTGCACAAATAGCTGGTCAAATTTAACCTTAAAATGTAACGCTAACACATTTGTGAAAGTTGACACACAAATAGAGGACAACTGCCGACGGACTATCTCCTGTCTGCAACGGAATTCTTGCCCAAAGCTTCAGTTGCAAGAAACTGAGTAATCAGAAACATACAGCGAATACAGTTCGCAATACAAGAAGAGCAAGTTTATGCTGAATGCGGGGCAAGATTAAATAACTTCTATTTATCAAAGTTACTGTGTATTTTACCTTCTCTGTTCTGCAAAAAAGTCTCAACAAAGCACGATATATAACATCTACGGAAATCTCCTACCGGGTTTTAGCACTGAAGGTTCCTGTCTTGAGGAGAAATAAAGCTACCAACTCCCGTACTTCAACCGATCCATTTTCAACGAAAACCCTTGTATTAGGTAATTTATTCAAGTTTGAAAGATTTGCCATCACATTTGCCAGGGCATTTTGCCATTGGAGATAATGAAAATTAAAAAAAAAAAAAATATATATATATATATATAAGATGATTGTCATATTTTCTTCATCTTTATCCCAATTGGCAAACTTCCCGTGCAAATGTGATGTCAAGTCTAAAAACCTTGAATAAATTACCAAGTAAAAGGACTTTCAATGCAGCCGAAAAATGGACAGAAGTACTGGAGTTGATGGCTTTATTTCTCCTCAAAACGGAAACCTACGACGACTCTTGAGAGTTTTTCGTAGATAATAGAATTTGCCTTGTTGAGATAGATTTCGAAAAGAGAGGGACAAATAGGAAGTAAGTTTGATAAATAGAAATTATTTTACCTTGCCCCGTATTCAGCATAAAGTTGTTCTTCCTGTATTGCGAACTGTATTCGCCGTATGTTTCTGATTACTCAGTTTCTTGCAACTGAAGCTTTGGGCAAGAATACCTTTGCAGATAGGAGATAGTCCGCGGGCAGTCTTCCTGTATTCGTGCGTCAACTTTCACAGATGTGTTAGCATTGCATTTTAAGGTTAAATTTGACCAGCTATATTTGTGCAGGGCGTTCTACGGTCACGATTGACTTCAAACTTGCAGATATAAAACTAGAGAGTTCTGAGGCTTATTTGCCGAAGTTAGAGAAAAATCTGTCTTAGGGTTTTGAAATTATTTACTTGACATTTTTTGTAAAAATGCGGTGTTAACATATGCCAATATCTCAAAAAATTTTTTACCTACAAGAAAATAAATAACATTTTTTTTAAAGTTCGACCATTCCTTATTAAGGATGCCAAAAATCATAGAAATTGGTTAAATCATTCCTGCCAAAAAAGGCGATTCAAAAGCATAACCAAAGTGCACATAAATAGGTTCGGCCACCTTAATTTTTCCAGTCTAAAGGATGGCGCTTATTTGAAGCTGGGTACTATTTTAAGCATTACTGAAGGTAACCTCTAAACTCAATGGAAGCCTAAGGATACTTCAAAACACGAGCTTCAAATCAGTGAGAAGGAAGGAGATGGGAAGTTTTTTCTCAAGGGTTTAATCCAAGTGGAGTAAGTAGTAGTGTAGTAAGTTGACAGAATTCAACCTTTTTAACGTTGAATTCATTTCTATCATAAGACATTCTTCTCAAGGGTTTAATCCAAGTGGAGTAAGTAGTAGTGTAGTAAGTTGACAGAATTCAACCTTTTTAAGGTTGAATTCACTTCTATCATAAGACATTCTCTCTTCAGTATACAGTGGATCACTGATTGTTGATACACTCTTTATAGGAGGCCTAAATCTGGTAGACAGCCGTTTTCAGTGTCGTCACGCAACGCTCCTCCGTGGGGAGCGTTGCGTGACGTTACTAAAAAGAACTGTGTAGCAGACTAAGGAGGGCTAACTAAGGTAACTGAAAAAAGAAATGATTGTTAATATATCCTCTAAAAAGGCTCGTAAGAATAAATTTGATTTGCTACCTTTTTATGACCCTTCTACTGACTTTATTCTCCAGGCAGCTCGTCTTCAACTTCCTCGCGTTATAAACGAGGATGGCAAACGACATAGCCGTCGAATAAACAGTTATGAACCACCTCAGGTTCCCTTTCCTACTGTGCAAGTAGCTGAGAAGTACAGGAGAGAGTTTCAGGAGTATAAAGACACGACACTTCATTTACCAACCCAAACTCAAAATGGATTAGAGAAGGAAGAATTTGTGGAAGACCAAGACACCATGGTGCCAGACATAACGACACCCTTAGTGAATGAGGTAGAGCTTGTGGGAGAGATCAACAACAATGCCAATGAGAGCTGTGTGCAAGATTTAAAAAGAAAAGTCGAGAGTAACACTCCAAGCTGCCAGGAAAAGAGTGACGGTAAGCTGTAGCCACAAGGCTAGGAAGTTAGGTATCAAAATAGTTATTTGCATTTCAGTCTCCAGATAATTGGTCCTTTGTAGACCGATGTCATGCTTTGTTTTTATATTTCGAACCCCCCACTTTCCTTCTGCAATGCTATTGACGGCCTTTTATGTGTCGTGGGCTCGGTGTTTGCATAGTATGCCTTCAGCCGAGTTTATATTATTCCTGACTTTGTGCAAGAAACTCCTCCGAACAAAAAGAATAGCTTCAGAAACTCGGATTCTAAAAGCCGTTCTCAGTAGAACTTTATCTTGGTAATTTTACTATAGCTTAGCGTGTAATTAAGCAGGTGTCATGTATATTTATAATCAGGAAACGTCAGGTTGAACTTCAGGGGACTCAGGGATACGAGTTCTCATAATTAGAAAATGAGCCGACAGAAAATGTCCAAATTTACTGCACCTATTAAAAAACACTCGAATTCTGATGTTTAAAAGCCAAGTGATGATTCCGTTATTCGCTGCCGTCAATCATCTCAACGGACCTCTTAGCGAAGAGAAGTTCACTTCAATGGGTTCAAAAGGTCTATGGTTTGTGATTTGTGATTAGTGGATTTCAACCCGTTTTACGTGTTTCTTTGTCTCAAGCGGTTCGCTGCCGTGTAATCGTAATTATGATTGACGGCAGCAAAAAACGCAATTGTGAAGGCGCCTTTTGAACTTCAGAGTTCGCGTGTTTTTGAGAAGCGTCGTAAACAGAACAAATAAATCTGGCACGAAACTACTTCTCTGCTGCCTCCCCCCTCGAGCTCAGACGCTTTTTTTTCGCACAAAGGCGAGCGCGAAACCCAAGTATATAACTGTTCACAAAGCGCTAGGGACCGCGGGAAGGAGAGGCGAATCACGTCTCGCCCGTTTTCTCCTTCCCGCCTTCGTTTGCCCGCATCGAGAGAGAAAGAGACGTCTGGGTAAGAGGCAGTCTTTTCTATAAAGAAAATTGAAGGGAAACAAGGTCACGTGCTACAAACTAACGTTCGCGTAAACGTGATTTTATATCTTATTTTTTCACGGAGGAAATATATGATTGTCATTGTTTGTCTGTATGGCTGGATGGTTTAGGCTACTAAATTAAAGAAAAGTCAGCGATCTATTTTTTGTTTGTTTGTTTTTTGCTGTAAAGACCAAACAAACAAAGAAATTCTCACGGGCAATCGACACGCTGAACATCAAGGACAAGATAATCGAGTCACAGAGGAGTCTAAGCACCCAGAGCAAGATAGGTAGCTATGATTTTCGGACCTTTTATTCACGTTTATATTAATTTTGTTGATAAAAGTGATCGGATTAATCACTTAAGAATATTGAGGTTTATCTTGATCCTATCTTATAGTTTTATTACCACGGAAAAATAATTTTTAAACGCCAATCGAAAGACTGTTTAAGGACGGACTACTAAGGAATTCATCATTCCAAATCAATCAGCACTGAATATCGATCCAAACAACACCCTCATAGTTTCTTCTGCTAATGTACGTGGCTTTAAAAGTCCTCTCTGAGAGGTGAATACTCGGTTGAGAGAGTGGAATTGTCGAAAGGCAGGGTTTAAAATTGCCTCGGCAGAAAGCAATCAGACTGTGACAAATGATAGCTAATAGTTAACATCTTGAGTGTACCTCCATTTACGTAACCTACAAATTCTACAAAGACTGAGCAACTTAGCCCCTGCGCTTTTCGCTAAAGGCTGGTTCGCATCGCTAGTTTTACCAGCTGTATTTCAAACTAAAGTAGTGTTTTTTTCCTTTTGTAGACTTGTTTATGCGATCGTTGCTTCCGGCTTTCGCAACGTGTGTAACCTGTGGCGCATCGTAATTTCTATGTTTGATCTTATTTTAGCAGGCCTGTTTCAGGTAGATCTAATGGAATCCGTAAATTGGACATCCTGATGACCGAGTCAAGAGTTGAAAAGATGAAAACTATATCGTCGTTATACGAGCAAGACAAGTTATATGCATGGGATAAAAATGAATCGGAGAGCGAACTAGAACCGCAGCAGGAAAGTACGTTAATCAATCTTCGGAAAGAATACTCTTGTAAGAAACCTTCTCAATCCTATGAAGACTGGCTTCAAATGAAGCGATCTCAAGAGAAAAACAGACCATCAACTGCGCCAACACAGAAAAGCAGGCTTGGAAAGAGTATTGATCCAGAGTCGTTCAAGAAATGGCTGAATAGTAAGCGACACCAACGGACGCAGTCGAATTCTGAATCTTGTTATTCTAATAAAAAGACTTTTATTAGTTGTGGAGGATTGACGTTTGAACGCTGGCTTGAAACAAAGTTATCAAACCGTCCCTTTAGTGCTGTAAATCACGTCACCGAGTCCCCTGATTCAACATCAGGAGTGACTAACAAAGTTAGAAAACAAAATGTTTCTGGAAAACCATTCGGGGTTTGGCTAGCAGAAAAGAAAACATTGGAGCAGTCTGTTCATGGCGGAGAAAATTACAACGAACAAGACAAAAACACTTCGAGAAGTGGCAAAACGTTTGAAGTGTGGTTAAAAGAAAAGCACAGTCAAAAGCAGATTGAGCTGGTGCAAAAGATAACTACAGAGAAAGAGGAACAAAGACTGGCGGAAATAGATAGGTTACAGAAGTGGCTGAATCCACGTTACAAGACTTACGAGGACTGGCTGGCACTTAAGAACCATCAAGCTAGGTTTGAACGCTTGCGAACCCAGAGCGAGCCACAAAAACAACAAGAAGACATTTCCGAGGAGGAAAAACAAAAGGACGCCAAAGTTGTTTATGACATCTGGCAGACAATGAAGGCACTTCAAGAGCTAAGCGACGAAGACAGGAAATATAAGGAAATGAAAGCAAAGTGGGCTGCGAAGCAACGCGCAAAAGAACAACTGAGAAGGCTTAATGTTATAAATAAGGCCAAGCAGTTTCATTTGCGATCTACATCAGCACCGAAGAGTTGACGTTTGTTTCGAACTTGGTGGGCAGGGGCTAGGGGAGACTCCATCTTGTTTTTTCGATCCCACCCTGCCAGCAGTTCGGCGACCTCGTCCCCAGGGCGGTGGGGCGGGAAAGGCCGGGCATCGGCTGGCCATTACATCATTTTGATTGGTTGATTGATTTAGGTAATTCATGTAAGAAAATGGCCAAATGAAAATAATTTATGCATTATACCAAAGTCGAAATGGCGGAAAGTATGTCCACTCCAACGAAGATTTCTTCAAGAAATCCAGTTTGCAGGCTCTGATGTGCTCTCAGGAAGTTCTCAGGAGAGTCGCTATATGCTTCGCTATATGCTTCGAATATTCAGCAAGGCCGGCTTATCTAAAGATCAGTATTCAAAAGTTTATAAAACCTGTGGTATAACAATTTCTGAGGACGACACGAGTTCATCAGTGTTATGTAGGAGCGGCGTTACATTCGTAGACAAAATGGACCTGTTTATTCGCAGAGCTCAATTTGTAAACAATACGCCGTCTGATCTAAACTCAGAATATTCTCTAAAGCGATGCGTTCAACTTTCACCGTCTTCGCGTCAGCCGTCGAAGCGTCTATCAAAGGATATGCCACCCGAAAGCTTCGATGTGGATGAGCCATAAATAAAAGAGGGCGGAAGGCCTACACGACTTTTACCTTACGCCAAAATGCTGCTTGTGCCAATATTTTGTTTTTCATCTTCTGGGTAGATTATGCTCTGGAAGGTTCTACATTTTCACTGAGCAAATGTGATTTTCTTTCTTGCGCCCATTATTTCCAAGCGCCTGCTACGCAGTCTAGCCCCACCTCCAAAGCCAAGGAAAAGCGCCCTAGGGACGAGGTTGCTTTCTCGACCTACTCGAGAAAGACTCCGCTCAGAGTAAATCGCGTCAAGCGCAGGTCGAACTACTGTGCTGAACCACTTTTCTCGTCAAAGAGTATTTTCGAGTGTGAGCATCCGTATTAAGCGCACGGCTATTAGGCCTGGGTTCGAAACTTTAGCCTTCCAACACGCGGCGAATGCTCATTAGAGATCTTATTCGATTCGTGCATCGATCAAGAAGGAAACAAAACGAAGCTTCTGCTTGCAGGGTGTTTCGACCCCTTATTTGCTTAATGCAACGTATCCGTAATGCTGGTATAAGTTTTAGTATATTTGAAATGTACTCTAATTCTTTAATCCGAAAGTTTTTGCATTGTCACTTTGTATATCGTTGAGACCTTCTTTCATAACTTTTGTACAGCTCAAAAACAAGGGTTAATTTTACAAATAAAGCTCATGACGTTGATTTTGTTTTAAAATGTCACTCTTTCTCATAATCGTTGGTAGTAAAACTGTACCGAAAAAAGCAAAATCTAAGTAAACTGAGAAATGATTTAGTGACGCGTACTAACCAAACTTTAGTCATCTAGTCATCTTGTGACTGCATTCGATTTAGTTAACATGTTTTCAAGCTGAAATTATTATTTTGAATGAATAAACAACTATTGAATTTGCCTTTCATATAATATGAAGAATTCTGCTGATCTCGTCCAATACCTACTACTTATCCGGCTAAGCTTTCTTTTTTTTTTAGCTAGTGCCATTAGTCTAATTCTCTTTTTTCCTGGATATTAGATAAAGCCCGCAGCAGCGATGTAAGCCACGATATCATAGTAGATCTTTCATAGAGAACCCAGCAGAGTCTCTCTATTGACGATAAAGCAGATGATAATTTTTCGATTCTAATCTTTTAGTGAATTAATTAACTCGTTGGAAGACTTTTATCGTCACAGCCTCCAGGTGCAGTTCTCATTGCCTTTTCCCCGCTACTCAGCATTCTAATCCATAGTAAGCCCCTTACAGTCTCAGTCAGCTTTTAGGGAACTTAAGATAGAGACGTTTTCGGGGCGACGGCGACCGGACTGGCAGAGCAAGCCTGGAACAGAGGTTGCCGTCGCTTCCCTCCAAAATTCGAATATTAAGATCGCAGTGAACTCAGCAGGACGGCGCCTTGGAAGACGACCGAAGAGAAAAATATGGCTACGCATAAAGAATTAAGAGAATAATGCTTATTTGCTTGCATGCAACAACAATAACAGCAACAACAACAACTTTATTTCAGTATTCCCACGTTAGTACGTCGTATTACGTTCTATTCTAAACAATACATACGTTTCATTTATACGATATTCTAACGAAAAAGTGAGCTAAAAACACACAATTCAAATATCGGAGCTCATACTTTTTGTCTGGACACTTTCATTTGGCTCGTAGCACAATTTTATCCATGTAAAGCTCACTTACGGTTTGCTGTTTGCCATATTGGATCAGATTGGATCTTGACTCTGTGACATCATAGTTAATTGAGTGGAATGGTTATGAAACCCGTCAGACTCCTTTGTTATATGTTTTTGTGGACCTGAAAGTGCACAACGTTCAAAAGAATTCCTATCATTTTGATTGTATTGACCAATAAAAACGTTGCATTAATTTATTCCGTAACAATTTGCCAACAGAAAACAAAGGATTGTGCACTTTCACGGTGCTTTGAACATAAACTGCAGCACTGTTGTTTTTATCATTGATGTTTGCCGCTTTTCATAACCAGTCTCCTCTAATAACTATGGTGACATGAAACAGAGAAACATTATAAAGATGTAAGTTTAGATAACAGAGCTTGGAGATCGAGCTTGAAATGTGACTCAAATAAAAAAAGGACCATTTAAGAACGATAATCTGCAAAATTCTGGTTGCTAAACGCAACAAACCTGATTGAAATGAAAGTTAAATACTCACGTTCTCGCCACGACGCCAAACAGACCAGTTTCACGTCGCCGACGGGAGCACGACGGCAATGTGGTAAGCAAGAGCATGCACAATATTGCACAAATCATGACGTCACGTCCGGTTGAAGTTGCCGTCGCCCCGAAAACGTCTCCAGCTTAAGTTCCCTATTGACAGAGGAAGGCTTCGATCACGTTCGTTGTTTTACACGTTTAAAGCAGTGATCAAGAATGCTTGTTTTTCTTATAGAAATTGTAGGGGCGGAGGGGGTGGGGGGGAGTGAGGCATGGATCGGAGAAAGGAAATTCTCAATGGACGGGAGGCGGGAGAAATTGGAAGGGGGGGGGAGGTTACGCAAAAATGCATAATGATCGCAATGGAAAAAGGGTTTAAGGAACAAACCCAGGACAACGAGAGGAGGGAGCCGGATATGCAAGATACAGGGGGCGGGAGGTTTCCCCTCCTGTTCCCCTCCCCCCACCAAAGAGTCCGGCCTGCCTGAAATTTTAATTTTCACTGAGCTGTGTTTATAAATGATTTTCACATTCACGTTTAAAGCAAAAGCTACAGCGTTGGTAAAACGGGCAACAAAAATGTTGCAACATTGCTTCAGAACAAGTTGAAAATCGATTAGTAAAACGCACAACATTGCTATTCAACTCGTTTTGCAGCAACTTGACAAGTTGACAAGTTGCATGTTTTCTGTTTCGTGTTTTTTCGCAGCTTTTTTAGAAAAAGAAAAGAGCCTAATATACCTGATTAAATACACATGAATGAATAAAGAAATAATCAGAAATAAAAATAAGTCTACAACACTGACTAACTCACTAAAACCGTTTGGAATTGTATTGAACTGCACTAAAGATTCGAAAAATAGACAATGTTCCTTCTTTGAATGTGAACTTTTATCAACGATAACTGCAAGATGAGTTAATGAATGGATGAACAGCAACAACGAGATTAAGCATATGATGCTAAACCAAGCCTACTTATAACTTAATCTGTCAAACAAATAGAGTAAGTTGACCTAGAAACGTTTGTTTAGAACACGTAGAAACTGCCTTTGGTAATGTGAATTGTCCGTAATATCGCAAACAGCCTTTTTCCTGAGTTTGTGACCCATGATAGAAACGTTTGTTACTTCACCCAAGCCAAGTTTTCTTCGACTTGCTCCCATTCCGTATAATCTTTTCCTTGTTTCCTCCACGGAGGCCTGTTCATGATCATCGGTTTCTTTTCCCTGAACGTATCCTTGAACTGCGCCTCCATAAAAAATAAACTGGTTCCGTATTTTGGGTTCTGTCAGGCTTTTATTGTCAGACAGGTATAGAATACTTCTATTCGCGTGGACGTCCTCCTCGGGGTTATTTCCATCTTTTTGATTAAATGTACGTAACATTGGCTGGCGTCGGAAAATGGAGCTATTTTTCGCCAAAAGCACTACATCTTCTCCAGCCTTATGAGGATAATTATTTTCTTCCGCTTCGAGAGCTAGATTGTAGCTAAAGTGAAAAATCCCCCTATCATCTTGTTTCGACATCGTCCTGAATTGTAGGCGATGCTCATCAATCGTTTCATCAGCTAACGATACTCTGAAGAAATATTCGCTGTATCTTGATAATAGACCGACAATATTCAGGTAAAGAGATCCTTTAAAAATGATAAATTTAGTATCGAGGACGTAAAGACTATGGCCTTTGTTTTGGACGTACGTCATAATTAACAAACAAACGCGGATAACGTATTTCCCACGCACGACTCCGCTTATCACTTGGCATGGAAATTAATGTTTTCTTTTTTAAATGATTCTTTTCGCATACTCACTCGAATGACTGACTAAATGCATTTATTACTGCTCGAATAAAATGTGCCAGATACTGATTTATTACATTTCGTTATTAATTCAAAGTTTTTGGTTTTGTTAGTATTTTTTTTCCATGTGAACGGGGAAGAGAGGAAATTAATTCATAGGAGTACAGCTGAAGCATGAACGACACGCCATAATCAAACAAATCTAAAAAAGGCTTACCGCCCATGACGAATGATTCTAGATTTGCATGCATACGATATCAGAACTGTGTGATCGATTTCAAACCGACCTACATATTGTGTATGTGGGTCTCTATTTTATTTAATCTTATTCTTTTTCTTAAATGATATTTTTGTCAGAATTTGTGGAGAGCTCTCAGTGAGCTCTCACCATGTTTAAAAAATCTATCAAGTATATAGAAATCAACAACCAAACTTCATAAAGCAAAGTCTTTTTTTCTTCACTAATTGGTCAGCTATATCAGTCACGTATGAAAATATCTCACATAAGTACTTTAATTATAGTTATTTTTATGGAAAGCATACAGATCAATTTTACCAACGAATTTGTAATCGTCAATAAATTACTATCATGCTCATAGAGCTCCATAACATTGCCATCAAAAAAATATTTACATAGATATAAAAATATTTCCTTCCCTTACACAGGGCCTCCATACAAACTCTGGGACTGTTCATGCATTTAAAATGGCGAGCAAATATGGAACCCCGTTAACAAGGTCACCAATGGACCCCCCCCCCCCCCCCCCAATAAAAAAAAAACCAAAAAAAAACCAAAAAAAAAACCGTATGTTGTTATTCCTGGGGAGGGGTGGGGAGAGCTTGGCGACGGGGGTCCAGGGCGCAAGCTGTCTCGTCGTCACGCCATAACAAGAGCCATAATGGCGTTATTGCTCTTGGCCAAACGGGAGCCTGTTCGCGAGCCATGAACTACTTGTACACCAGCCGTTGAAAGTATGAGACGTAAGCAGTGCCTGCCAAGGATACTAAGGTCCGGATTTTCTAAATAATACGATGAGCTGCAATAAACTGATTGCCGGTAGAGAAAAAAAGTAATAAAATAAAATGGAATAAAATAGATAACAACAGCAACAAGAATAATAAATGACAAACAAACAAATGCACTCATACATACATACAAGCACACATTTTTTTATTGTGTTTTGAGGTAAAAGTACAATTATAACATGCCCGCGGGTAGCTAAGCTAATCTAGGTGGGTCATGTTTACAGGGAATAAATACAACTAAATACAACTAAAAGTAACAAGAGAACTCAAGAAACTCAAATTGACAACAATGACTAGGGATTACTGATAAACTAACGGTATTACTAATAATATATGACAACAGTTATGACAACAGACTACTGATACACTAAACGATATTAATGATTACATACTAACTAAGAGGAAAATAAATTCAATTTAACTTTTTCAACGATTTCTGGGAGATCAATATAACAGTCTTCTGAAGCTAGGATCTCAGAAAGTGTTTGTTTTATTTTCTTAAAGGCATTTTTTGAAAGTTTTCTTAAAGATTTAATACAGGCATTTCATTTCATATTTTTGTTCCGATTCTAGAAAATGAATTCACTTGAATTGAGAGTCTGGAACTTTGTACCGTAAATCTGAATAAGCAAATAAAAAATAAAAATAAAATAAAAATAATAATAATAATAAAAAAAACAGAGGGCAAAACCGGCATTTCTTAATGAAGAATATAAGTCATTTGTATCTCTTAGGATGAAAACCACGCACTAGTTTTAGAGTATTAATTATAGCAGTGTCGCTAAACATTTCCCACAATTTCCGGATATAACTTGACCTCGCTTGAAAATTCCCTGAAAAAGCGGAAGTGGCATTTCTGATGCAGATATAGTTACCGACCACAGATAAACATGCCAAATACATAGAGCGAGTTACACTAATGAGAGGGCGCTACATTACTTAGACTGCTTGCTTTTAAAGACATGGGTTTCAAAGGTAAGTTTCTATACAGTTTCAACTTTCGTGCGTTCTACATAACAATCAGTCTGTAATACTAGGAAACGATCAGTGTTCTGCAATTTTCAGAGTTCAAAACTAATCTTCAGGTAAGACAGACACACAGTCAGGGTGTATTATCTTTTGACAAACGTTTAAAATGTTCTTAAAACAGAGAAAGGAAGCGTAAAATCATCAGTGGGAAATAAATATTAATCGTGATGTAACATGATGCACCTGTATCAAGTCTTGGAAAAAACACGTCTGAAGACTTGTTGAACAGAAGTGGAAAAATCAGGACTTTTTTTAAATACGATCGTTATCAGCCGCTAGTACCAAAACGAATGCCAGGAGTATACAATAATAATTTACGCCATCTAGGAATTCCGTTCCTATGTAACCCCATGGTGTGACACCTCCTCTGCCTCCCGTAGGATTCTGGGATCGGAAAACCCATTTGCTTCAACGCCTGTAACAGAATTCGTTGGCACTTTTACAAACTCTCCTTTTTACTATCAATACCGTAAAATGTTTCGCGCGTTCGCTGATTGCAGAAAACTATAAATGATGGCTGAGTTACTTTCTCATCTACTTTATTAATACTGTGAAAAATCTGTCAGGAACATATTGATCCTGTGGCCTGTAGGACCCATAGCGCAGGGCTCTTCTTGGAAAGATCGAATTTCTATTTCGCTCGATATCGTTGAGGTTAACTCCAGCGTGTAGAGTTGCGTCGCCGAGGAGCATTGAAATATAAAGGCTTCAGTAATGGACTATCCAGGTAATGAAGTTTTCTCTCTTTTTGTTCTAATACGGCCATTGTTGATTAGTATTGGACTCAGTACTGCAAATAAAGACCTGGGAGACAACACTGGATGATGCGAGAAAAATACGATCATTATCATACCGGTAAATGATCCACTAATCATATCTTGGCGGTGCGATGAGATTGGACAGACAGCTTATGGAGTAAATTCGTTAGTTTAAACTTAAATGCAGGGGTTGGATGGATTTTTGGTGAGAACTTCAGCATTCCGCAATGGAAATTCGTCATGGCCTGGCGTATTTTGTTTCCATGTGCGCTCTAAAAGGTCGCCATGCTGTTAACTGACATGATCGTTGTAATGTGCAGGTGTCCTAGTTTAGAAAAAAATTGCCCACTTTCGAAATATTTCATGAACAGACACTCGGGATTTAATAAACGGCGACTGAAAGGGATAAAACAATACGAATAAAAGACACCACTTCACTTTAGCTTCTGAACTTCAAAAGTTCCAGCCGGCCCGGCCAATAATTGCACGTTCACGCCAGCTAAAACAAAATTTGAACCCGAATCGAAAAATTAAGTCAATCTATATAGTTATAATGCAGATGATTTTTGTCAAAACGCACGTCAATTTTCAATTCTGTGTGATTTCTGGTATTCGAGTTTTTACTGTTACGTTTGAAGCTCAGTTTGATGTGACCCTCGAACTGAGGAAGCTTTCCGTTCGCCGAAGAATAGGCTCTTGCATGACTTGATCATGTGATCAACTTTCGGTAAACACGAAAACAGTTCATTTTAAAAAAAATTTGTTAGCACAGGCTGAAAGAGCATATTAAATTCAGGTAACCTGGGAATTTTCAGCCGTATATCTCAAAAGCAGCGATTGCAACGGCAGCCGAAAGTTGGAAGCATCTGTACTGTATGAGAAACAACTTTTGCCATCCGGTCATGCTTGCATGGTTTTCCATATAAGTCCTTGTAATTTCGAAATTTTCAAAACTGTCATGAAATATTTCCTTAAGGATTACAGGGCTCAAATATCCTTTTAATTCATAAAGACAATTGGAGCCCTTAAATTCGTAAAGGAAAGATTTAACGACAGTTTAAAAATTTTAGAATTTACAAGGATTTATGTATAGAAAGCCATGCAAGCGTGACTGGGTGGCAAAAGTTGTTTTTCTCATACAACTCCTTCTAACTTTCGGCGGCCGTTGCAATCGCTACTTTTGAGATATACGGCTGAAAATTCTCAGGTCACTTAATTTTAATATGCTCTTTCAGCTTGTCCTAACAAAATTTTTCAAGAGTGAACTGCTTTCGAGTTTATCGAAAGTTGGTCACGTGATCAAGTCATGCAAAGAGCCTATTACTCTCGTGACCTCAGATGACTTAGATGTCTCAGCCATGTTGACACTACAGAGGATAGCTGTCCGTGCCGACACAAAACGCTATCCGTATTATGAGCACCTATCTGATGTGGACTGTCCACTTTGGAAATCGGAGTGGAAATTGCTGCGTTACAGAAATCGCGCTGAAATCCCTGTTCTTAGGGACCGATCGTTTATTACGTTCTCGGGAGGGAGGGGTGGGGATATTTTGAAAATGCACAAAATGTGAGGGGGTCGAAATATTAAGACGCAGGGCTGGCCTTCTCTGTAAAAGTTGTCAAACTGTATTGGCCCTTTTTAAATAAATCATGCACTCATATGCACGTGAATAGGAAGAAATTTTGAATGGAACAGTTCTCTAGTGTATTATCACATGACCTACTCTGTAAAAAGAATACTTGCAAGCTTCGCCACAAATTTCCAACACCAACATTCCACACAATCAAGGAATTGATGGATGCCGTCATTTTCTTGATATCCGCCCTAACAAACACATCCCCACAGAGACACTATGTGATCTCTTGCGCATGATTCTAATTTCACATTTAACCAACAGCATTATCTTCAAATCCATGGTACTTCTATGGGTACTAAAACGGCTCCTTCTTTTGCTAACCTTTTTCTTTGTATGCTCGAAACCAACGCTCTCACTAGCGCCCCTTGGCAGCCTCACACATGGTAGAGATATATCGATGATATTTTCATGATCTGGACAGAAGGTTCGGGTCATTTGAAAATATTCGTCGATTATCTCAATAACATTCATCCCACTATTAAGTTCACTAGCTCTCACTCACTTACTAACGTTCCTTTTCTCGACGTCATGGTGTCTCTACATAACGGTATAATTGAAACTGATCTATTTACTAACCCACGGATAAACATCAGCGCCTTCTCAGCTCATCATGCCATCCTCACCACACTAAGAGAGCCGTTCCGTTCAGCTTAGCGCCCCGCCTCCGCCGTATCTGCTCTACAGAGGCTAAGTCTAAACATCGCATTAATGAATTTAAATCATATTTCCTTGCGCGTGGTTATAATTATAATTTCCTAGAGGAACAGTTCCTACGCACTGCTAATATTTCTCGTGCTAACGCGTTACAGACTAAACCTAAAGCTTCTAACGATGTTGTACCATTTGTTGTCACATATAACCCAGCACTTCCACGCATTTCTAATATCCTACGCAAACATTTTAACATCTTACACTCTTCTAACTGTTGCAAAGACTTCTTTAAGCAACCGCCTTTTGCTGCTTACAGACGTAGCCCTAATCTTCGTGACATTTTACTTAAAGCACAATTACCCGTTATCTCCAACAATCATTTTCCGCCAGGCTCCTTCCTCTCTGGACAAAATTGTGCCACTTGTCCATATATTACTAACGGCCTCACACGTTATACCTTTTACGCTACAGGTGAAACACGCTCAGTCACTTCACACATTACTTGTAACACTAAAAACGTGATCTACATGGCTCAATGCAACCGTTGTAATTTGCAATGTATAGGTGAAACTAAGCGACGTCTCAAGGACAGATTTAACGAACACAGACGTGCAGTCGACAAAAATAACATTAAATCTAAACCCACTACTGTTTCTGAACACTTTCTCTCTGACTCTAACTATTCTCATACCGGCATGCAGTTAATTCCACTAGAGAAAATTCATTCTTCACGTGACTCAGTTCGTAAGGCCAGGGAGTCGCATTTGCTAGATAAGGCCATGACCCTTGAGTCCCATGGCCTAAACCTCCGCAACGAATTATTGTAATCCATCTCTTCAGTATTTTTCCTTTCCTGTTTTTGTGTTGTCTCATTTCCGCCTCTCCCTTTTAAACAATTTTTATTGTGACATTCTCCATCTATATAATATTGTGATTGCTACATAAGTTCAGTAACATTGGTAAACCTGAAGAAGGCCGGTATGGCCAGGCGAAATATTGTTATAAAAAACAATACACGTTGTTTTAAGTCAGCTTTCCAGTAGTCTTTGGACTTCTCGTTCTTGGTTCATTTTTAATGCATTCGCCAAGTGTAATGATATTTACCTGATATATTTCTGCGCAGGTTACACAGACAATCAAAAAGTCTTCACAGAGAACTCGTCCGCTTTTCCATTGGACTGTCCTCTTGTTATAGATGTTCCTGTCGGCGTAGCAGCCACGGCTTTTTTATTGTCTTTCCTTACCGTCTTTGGAAACTCTTTGGTTGTGATCGCAATCGTGAAGGACCCGTTCAGTGAGCTGAGGACTATTCCCAACTACCTCATCTTGAATCTGGCGGTATGTGACCTAATCGTAGGTATTCCAAGCGAACTGTTACTGGGTTTATCTCACTTTTATGTATCATATAATTTGTACTACGTGGCCTTCACTTCGCTGTATACGTCCATGGTAGCATCTGCCTTGACTATACTAACACTAGCATTTGAGCGATACATCATGGTCGAAGCGCCACTTAAAAGCCAGGAATATCTGATTCACTCACACTTAAGACTGGTCATTGTCTACATATGGCTGATTGCCCTGTGCGTGGCACTGCTTTCTCTTCTGAATAGATGCAACGAGGCAGAGTACAGGCTCATAATCACCGACGCAATCGGATTTCCAGTCATGGCCCTCATGTTTCTTATATACTCACGGATATTTCTCTTGGTGCGAAAATGGATTCGGCAAGATCTCGATCTTTCTATTTCAGAGAGTCAAAGATTGCTAGGCAGTGACAATCTTTCCGAAAACATTCGTACGCGTGAAAGGCACATCGCTTTTTCAGTGTTCCTGTTTGTTAGTGTTTTTGCCCTCTGCTGGACACCATGTTTTGTTATGGAAAATGTATTTTACAAATATAGGAGATCTCCCACTCTGGCAACTGCCGCAGATTGGGTGAGGGTTTCGGGGCTGTTGAGTTCACTGTTGAATCCCGTGATTTACGCATTAAGATACGAAAAGTTTAGAAAGGCGATTCGCCACATTTTTGTGTCATATTGGTGTTATCAGACTTACCACTTTCGTTTTCCTTAATTTGTTAAAATATTTTCAAA
>OZ037776.1:24627700-24687700 GCA_964035525.1 Porites cylindrica | reverse complement strand
ACAGGAGTGAAGAAAGGCTGGGACCAAATCCAGGTGGCCGTTTTTTATAGGTGGAAGCTTAGACAGAGTCGACTGCCTTGTGTCCAGGCATTTCACAAAATGAAGCCGAGAACTTTTGCCTAATGTTTACTTTTCTTTTTTCTGGGATTGAAAAGGATAAAAATAGTAAAAATATCATAAACATGAAAGGTGTCCGCCGTATTGTCGAGGTGTCTATAAAGGAATTAAAAACAATTACATCCCGTGATGTATTCGTCACTTAATCACTTTACAGTTTCATTGTTGTCCGTGTAGATGTTAAAACTGAATTCTGCCTCCCTCATAAAATAAACTTAAAATTACTTTCTTCCCGCTTCCTCCATTCTTTCCTTCCTTCCTTCCTTCCTTCCTTCCTTCCTTCCTTCCTTCCTTCCACGATATGTTCGCCGAAATTATTTTTGCACGCACTCTGGGAAGACAGAGCCGGAGCCGGTAGTTGAGCGTGATCAAAGGCTTCAACCCGGGACACACCAAAACTCCATCACCGCATACTCGAGCCGATCCTAACCCTTAACCTAGGGTAAACAATCTTTAATTTACAAATTATTTATCACGATTTGTTTATCCTTTTTTTTTCTTTTCGTTCTATTCTTTTGAACCACAAACTCTGTATTAAATTTTGTTGGATTTGTAAGCAGTTAAGTACATTGGTTTGATAATAGCCTGTTCCAGGCTCTGACGTGGTGGTGAAAAGTCGTTCAGTAAAAAGAAATGCGAAAAACGCGCGGGGGCTGGGGAGAGACAGGGCGGCGGAGCCTGTACGCATTTTTTCAACGGCCTGTTCCTTTATATCAGCTCCTGATATACCCTCTGATTGGTCAATTGTGACAGTTAACATCATCACCTAGTAGCGTGGTCATCCGTTTGTCATGATCAAGATGGCTCACGCGAATTACAAACATTAACCACAAAGGACTGCAAAGGACTGCAAAGGACCGCAAACGAATATGCCGAAGAACGTAGGATCTAAAAAGACCTGATGAGCAAAAATGAAAAGTAGGCATATTAAATTCTGCAAGCAGAATACTGCAATGCTGATCGCTCTACGTGAAAATTAACTCTGCAAGACATCAACACGACACCAAAAGAATTCAAAACAGAACGGGATTGTAGCCATGAACAGCTGTTTCGCCCTCTTTGGGGCTCGTCAGTATGGCGTAACAGTAAAAGAGGGCGAAACAGCTGTCTATGGTTACAATCCCGCTCTGTTTTGAGTCGTTAAAGAAATGTTAACAAGCTCTCTCTCCCATTTTCCCCGCCACCACCGCCCCCTTTCCCAAGTCGCGCGCGTCTTATTTTCTCTTTGCTCGTTTTAATACGTCCCCACTATACTATCTGAGAGCCTGGCACAGGCTAGTTTGATAACAACAATTTAGATATGGATGTCTTCCACGTTTAGAACTGTCTACCGCGGTAATTTACCTTAGCCAGAACGCTGTTTTTGTATTGAAAGGCCAGGTAGGGGAACAGAGGTCTGTCCATGCTGTATTCAATGTAAGATGGGTTTTTATCTTCCGGAATTATCTTGCCTCCGTTTACACTAAAAACAATAGGAATACGGATTTGACCATCTCTCTCTAGCTGGTCTTCAAACATGACAGTGCATCGAATGACGTCACCTCGGCGAGCTGCGGTAGAGCCTTATTAAGGGAAAAACAAATAATAATAATAATTAAACTCCTTACCAACCATCAACTGTCTTTACAAATAGGCACTCGTAGTAGTACATCTGAACCATTACAACTTTTTTTTTTCAGTAAAAACTGTCCCGTGGGTTATTTAATGCGAAAATCGTTAATATAAAATGAGCAAAAATAGAACGGACTCATCAAAAACTTTGACTGCAACTTTTCCTTTTCGTCAGCCTTCCGAGCTACACTCTTTAGGTCGACTAACTTATTTATGTAACCCAAAATATTTTCAAGTGCGATACTTATGCTTCCTTGAATCAGATTTTCTTCCATTGTTTCTCTCTAATGTGTCGTACATTTTTCCAGTCACCCAATATAGTTAATACTTTGCCTTCGTTAATCAGAATACAAAATGTAGATTACAAACCTATAGTCTTTCTCCCGCCAGTGCATGCTAGTGTATCAAAAATTTTCCTGTCCTCTGTGTGATATCCAACTGTTCCTTTCTCCAATCCAGGCATCAATTCCGTGCCGTAATCGCCAAACACTACTCCCATTCCCAGCCTTCGTCTTTCTCCACCTTCCAGAATCATCACCTTCAAAAGAAATAATTTTGCTTCTGAGCAAAATTTCGACGTTGATAGGTCTGGCAGATCGAGTAACCAACCTCGGCATGTCACCCCGTGACGTATCACAAAATGAGAGATTACATGGCCCTTAAAGCATTTTGTCGGCTGCATTTAAATGAGGTCATCGTGAAAGTGGTGTATTCTTACCTCAAAATGTGGAAATCTGTGGGAAAAGGGTTTCCTGTATCTAACACCACACTGATTGACATTGCTTACATATGGCTGACATGTTATAAGGTAACTGTCTACCAGTATAGCTTCATGGGCTTCCCAGGCCTGCAAAGTCAACAGAAACGCCTTTCTTTAACCTCTGGTTTATTTTATTTTGATGGTAAATAAAATATTAGCTTACATTTAAGTCTGTAAAGTTATAGCAGTCATGGCAAAGTTGACGTCATGTTTCCTGAGTTGCTGAATTTCCCGAGTGTTGGAAGCCCTTGAAGATAAGCCAGTGAGGCAGACCACATGCTGTTAAAGATAGACTACCACACCAGGTACTTCGTTCCCTGCCCCTGAAAGGGTTTGGAGACAGCGCCTGCAGTTTATTGTCCTTATCCGAAGAGACTAGGAAGTCTAACCTTTTTAAGATGACATTACAAAGGATGCACTTTCACCTCAGTTATTTATTAATAACACTTTTGTGACGCCTTTCCCTAATGGGAAAAATATTTTTCAGCTCGTACAGATGTAAGTTAAAATCCAATGAAATCTGGATAGTTTCAGATAGGAATTTCCTTTACAAATAGGCAAACTGTCCAATTTAAGAAAAAATAGGACAGCTGGTCTGAGTCAATCAATTGTTAGAAAATACAATAGACAATGCAAACTAGTCAATCAGCGAAAAGTCCCTGTGACAACTCTCCAAAAAAGTCTCCTTGGCTAACGGCAGTTCGTCGGCGAATAGTTTTGGCTTCTTGTTGCTGTGAATGTTGTTTTGTTTTGCTGCTGTTTTCAGGACAAACTCTGCGGAAATCGTTTGAGGTAATGAATGAAATGTTTACTTCAATAGTTTTCGTGTTTAAATTTAGCATTTGCATTGCTACTTTGTCTTCTTTGTACTCGAAATAGCAGTTTTCAAAAAACCGCATAACTGAAGGAATTTTTTAACATTCAAGCTTAATATACTTGACTACAAAATGCCAAAGTATGAAAGAGCAAATACTAGTTCTACGTTTGTTCATTTGTAAAGAATAAGTTGACACTTTTTTCAGATCTTGCAGTGAGATTTTTTTTTTCAAGTACAAACGGTTCGAGTGTACAATATTTCGTATCTGTGATACGTACATACACGCTAAAAAATCTGGATTAACTAACCAGCTATATAACTAATAAGTAAAAGAACTACATGGTTGTCCAATTTGGAATTAATTGAATTAAAATTCTCTGAAATTGGACTCTCTTTTACGGCCTCGCCCAATTTTCCCTGTCCTCGGACTTTTTTTCCTTCATTTATTCCAAATTGGACAGCATGTAGTCCTATTACATATAAATACTGTCCTTTTTCCACCGGTTTTCCGCCGAAGACAAGGAAATACCCTTAAATGGGGTTTACAACACTGACGTAAATTGACGTCCTTTTGTTGTGCTTTTAGTGCAATTGTAAATACAAGCCTAATTTATTGTTTTTTGTTATGAAATCCTTTATACTTTTTTGTTATTATATGTTATTGTTAGCTTTTTTGGACCTGACCTTGAACAATGTTCAATAGCATTCCTGTCATTTTGAACTTACTGACCAATAGAAACATCGCATTATTTTTTTTCAGGCACGATTTGTGAACAAAAAACAAAAGATTGCGCAAGGTCAGGGAGCTTCCAACATAAACTTTGTCTACAGCACCGTTGTTTTCAAATTTGATGTTTGCTGGCTTTCCTAACCAGTCTCCTTTACTAACTATGCTTTGATACATTGCTCCCCTTTTTCCCTTTCCTTTTCATTTCTTTTCTTATGTAGTTTGCTATTTAGCCGATCGTTTTTTCCCAAGGAGTTGTGCCCCGCCAACTTTCCAGGAAAGGGAGAAATTCAATTTGCAAAGAGGAGTCAGTGAATTTTTTTTTTCGGTGTGTGACTCAAGCTGGATTGGTCAGAATGATTTTCAAAGTGAGCTATCTGTGCAAAGATCTCTGCTTATCAGCCTAATCACTTGCACTACCTGGAAGCATGAGTAGTTGAGAAATGGACAATCTGCATTGTTCCTTACGGAACGGAATTGACCCAGTTCGTCGCCAAAGGGTTGAAGACCTGAGTTGTGGTCCGGTCAAGGTTTGAGGGCACAGCATGCCACTAGGGAGATCGGCGCTCACCTAACTGCGTATGTAACATATACGAAACATATCGAGATTTCCATTCCTCAGAAAACGTATTTGTACAGTTGCCTTTAGATTTAACGGTCGGTAGTACACACACGACTACCTCTACTGAAATAATTTTGGTATCCTTCCCCTGTAAATATAAGCTGTATGTAAGAAAAGGCTTCTTTGATCGCACTAACATTTGTGTATATTTAAAAGCTTTAATAACAAAGCGTAATTTGTTGTGTCTGATGGCATCATTGCACTCATTGCCTGCTTTCGTGCCACCGAGAAACGACCCACAAGAGTTATCGCTCGGCTATATTAAAAGATTTGCTCTTCTTTCATACGTAATAAGGCAATATTAGAGTAAATCGTTTACGTACCATCTACGAAAAGTCGCCAAAATTCCAACAATGCTCTTTTTCTCTCAGTCCTCTTTCTGCTAAAACTTACGATCAAAACAATGAAAAGCCTCGCCGAGAGGGTCAAAAGCATTTTCCTTGATCCCTGGCTTACTAAAATTCCTTACCAAGACTTGCACTTCTAACGTATTATTCGTCGTTAGCACTCACGAATGAGTTTATTAGATAAAAGTGCATCCCTCGCACGGATTCGCTTGGTAAACAAGTGTTGTCACGAACATGTGCAATACGTTATTCAGACCTGTTGGTTCGCATGTTTTTTTTTTTCAGACACAGTTTGTTGTGCTTTTTTCACCCGTTTCTGCCTTGTCCCATTCTGACCAAGTTTCAAGTAGTCAATACTTAAATGGTATAGTTACCTCTGCACCGGTAGGAAGAAGAGCTTTGTCATGACATTTTTGATACGTGAAGGTTCGGTAAAGAATCTGATTAACCATGCTTTCAGTAGTCTCTGCATCGTCAAGTATCTGGTCGATTTTATCTGAATATACATGAAACAAGAAATGTAGTCATATGGACCGGCTCCTAATATATATATATTTTTCAATTAAAGCTGGAATAAGCTGAATTTTCAGGACTTAAAACGAGTTGAATGCAACTCACTTGTTTCTGTAGGAAAGGAATGTCCGTATTTAAACCTATAGCTGTCCAGTATAAATTTCAAACTGTCCTGCAGTGAAACAAAAGTTGAAATTAGTAGAAGTTGTGAGAAGTTTAAGTTTAACGTTTCCGCTTGACCTTCTATACATTGTCTCTATTTTTACTCTTTTCCGACCGGGCTTTTTTGCCTAGTTGATACAGGCACCAAAATTACACATAGTAATGTACTTATTATTTCCAACATTAATGCATAACTTGACTGAGACAATGACACATCTTAAAGTCCAATTTAAGCTATATAGTTTTCTAACCCATATAGCCTTAAGGTGGCTCCCTAGAGTATTTACCAACAACCCTACTGTAGTTATCTAGCATACGTTAGAGAAGGAAGTCTTTGTCTTTACGATTTTGTTCACAAGTAAGTTTCCTCGCGTAGGTTACCCATATAAAAGGCTAATTTATCAAGTTTCATTAGTGGATTAAGGCCGTTGCCATGGCAACATCGCATCCTTGGACGGACAGTTATTTTATCGCTTTTGATTATTTTTCGTAATATTTCTAATTTCCCTCGGTGAAATTTCTTAAACTCTGCCACATTATATTAACGATATTACTTAACATTTAAAATTGGGAAAAACAAAACAAAACAACAATAACAACAACAACAAAAAAACACATGGGGTCGCTAAGACGGTTTTGCCAATTTGTAATTTTTCTTAATAGAGGAAATTAGCTCTTACAGATTATAACATTAACGATATTGCTTAACATTTACAAAACAAAACAAAACACATGGGGTCGTTAAGACTGTTTGCGAATTTATAATTTTTCTTAATAGAGGAAATTAGCTCTCACAGATTATAACAAAAAAGAAAAAAGGCAGTATAAAGGTACTGCAACTGTTAAGAAATGAGATGATTTTTAAAACGTTGACCAAAGGAAACGCATGAAATTCACGACGTCACAAAAATCCGAAAAACACGCGTGATTAGGGGCTACACAAGCTCGTAATACGAGCGCAATTCATGAGCACGCATGCGCATAATGCACATAGCTATTGAGAACGTGTGCTTTCTACGAAAAATGCGAAAACCATTCTGAAGGGTGTTTACTAGTATAATTTCAGTGATATCTCATCAGTTATAGAATGAGAAGATGGAAAATTCCGTCTAGTTCCTAACACTAATTGTTTTCTTCATTGAAAGTACTTGTCTTTCCCATTGTACCCGAAGTTCGAGCCGTGATTGTCACTCGTGGTGATTGCGATGGAAAAGGAGAAGGTGGTTGTGAAATTAACGCAATAAGCCCTTCTTTTCCAAACCTGCAGTACTTTCTTTGCAGATCTTCAAATGAAAGCCCACTTCTGGATATTTTTTCAATCATGTTCTTCTTAAGGTAATGCGGATGATGGAGATTTCCTTTGAAAAGCTTGCATAGCGGCCATCTTATCTAAATATATCACGTTCTCAGCTGCGTGGCTTGCAGTTACAACACACCTTAGTTCTCGATTACAGTTTTCTCCGAAAGGTCTTTCGGTGACTCAAAAAACATTTTGCGTAGTGCTAAAACATCTTCTAAAGCATCCTGCGCGTTGAAGGACCTTTTAAACAGAAAAGAATACAAGGATGATTGGTTCGTCTTTGGAAAGGTTCCATCAGGATTTTGCAAGAAGGAAACGTTTTTCCTGGCAACTGCTTTAAACAAGTGAAAGAGTCGGCAAAGAAAACGTTCATGCGGCATGTAATCTTTCTGTAAAGTCGCTCTCAGAATTTCTGAACAGAACAGGAGCGTCAAATGCGAGAGAACTCTTACCTAGGAGCATCGAGCACCGTTATGACATTCTTGTTTGTGCGTGACTTAGCTATTTCTACTGACTGTGAAAAAAGGCTAGAAGCTGTGACATTGCTTCCTTCAACGGTGGTCTACTTACTTCTTTGTTGTCTTTGTGGAGTTTCCTTTCACCGTTTACCTTGAGTATGTAAAGTTTGTTTACTTTTGAAGCGAAATGATAAATATCAAGGACAGAAAAATTGTAAGTTGAAAACTGATAGAAGTCAGGTCAGTAGCTAGTTTGACAGAGCTCAGCAGATTGTAGTGTTTGTTTCAGTGTCAAAAATTAAGAATTTGTAAAAATTGCTTTGATCATATTTCACTTTTGTTGCCAGTGGTCGTGGAATGTATGGTGAAACAATGGTCACAATTTCTTTCAGTGTACTAGCAGGTATTATGCTTACGTATAGCTTCAGTCTTTATCAATTCTGGTTTCATACGTTTTTCTTTCTTTTGTTTTTGCTTTTGTTCTTTTTGCTGCAGTTTGTGCACTGTTTTGCCTGCGGGTATTGGCTCTTCCCCATTTATAAGCTAAAGAAAGATTTTCTGAGCTTGTCTTTTTGAAAATTATCGGTCTTTTTTTCTCCATACATTTGACAGAAATTGCCAGGCTCGATATTGAGTGCCTCAAGTGTACTCCTGATATACATAGTAGGAATATCTTGAATTTGTCTGAGCGACTCCACAGGCCACACGAAAATCATTCATCTAATTTATAAAGGTTTCCCAGTACATAGATATGGTCAGGTATAGCTCACAGCATTGACATATAGGTTACTTATAAATAAATCATAAATATATAAAATAAACACCATTAAATATACTCTTGTTATAACAAATTAGGAAATCAAATTACTTACTTGTATGGCTCGTTTGAAGCCATCAAATTTTTCATAACCAACACAGAATCACTTAAACTATTCCAATTTTTTAATTGTTTTAGCAAAAAAAAAAAAAAAACTGGTAAGTATTTCCTGATGAGTAGGGTTGAAGGTCAAACTTCTTAGGAATATACTGGCGGGTGATTCTTTCCTTAGGCTTAATGTTGTCAGGTAACTTAAGGCAAACTGTATTGTTTACAGCCCTCTACACAAGTTGGAGTCTTGCATTAGTCCTCCTCTGAAGCGAAGTCCAAGCAAGCTCTTTTAAAGGGTTTGTAATTACCCCAGGTTTTCTGTCGTAAAAGGATTTAACACAGCGAGCTGCCCTGCGTTGAATGTTTTCAATTTCCAGAATATGTTTAGAAAGGTGAAGGTCCCAAGCACTACAAGCATATTCTAAATGGTCCCTAACAAGAGTAAAGTAGGTCTTTTCTTTTTCTTTAACTGGGCAATTACCTAAATTTCTGCCGAGGAAGGCGAGAATTTGATTAGCTTTCTTAGTTATCGCAGCTATCTGGAGATCCCAGCTAAGATCAAATGATATCTCTATTCCTAAATAAGGGTGGTTGGTAGCTACAGGGAGTGTGAATCCTCCGACTTCATAAGAAAAAGTAATGGAGAAGTAGCCCTGGAAAATGGCATTACATTACATTTCTTTAGATTAAATTTAAGGTTCCATTTAGAAGCCCACAAGAAAAGCTTAGTCACTGCAATATTCTTGCATCATTTTCAGTTGTCATTGATCTGTAGAGGACTGCACCATCAGCGAATAAACGCAAATTAGTCTTTGAGGGAAGAATATTACCAATGTCATCGACAAATATCAAGAAAACGAGGGGAGCCAGAACAGTTCCCTGTGGGACACCAGATAGGACTTTAATAGGTGCAGAGCATGTTCCGTTGACGACTACTCTATGATTTCTTTGGTTTCTTTCACTTCCACCAAAGAATCTGACGTTTTTCATTTTTGACCAAGGTTGTGCATGTATAAACTTGTTGTGAGGGATCTCACCGCCTGGTTAGCTCAGTTGGGAGAGCGCCGGTCTGCTGAGCGGGAGGTTACGGGTTCGAACCCCGGCCGCACCAACACTCAGGGTCTTTAAATAACTGAGTAGAAAGTGCTGCCTTTGTAATGACATCTGCAGACGGTTAGACTTTCTAGTCTTCTCGGATAAGGACGAAAAACCGTCGATCCAGTCTCACAGCACTTACACCTATCTGGTTCTTGTGGGACGTAAAAGAACCTACACCACTGTTCGAAAAGACTAGGGGACGTAGACCCCGGTGTTGTGGTCAACCTTCACACATCATTCACATCATGGGTTGGGTGGGTACGGTAAGCTCACAAATGGACTGAGAGCTGCTGCCAGTGGCGCCTTTGTATACTGACGTCCGAACTTACTGTTCACATGTTAAAATGTATTGTAAGAGGGCATATCTGTTGTCCTCTCATCCACGACTCTTCATTTCATTTCAGTTTATTTCTCTTTGATTCATCTTTTCATATGTATAATGTCACTGTTTTTTCAAGCTCATAGGTCACTTTTTCCCTTATGTGTACTTCATCATCATCATCATCATGAGTCATCATCACCCGGTAAACTGAAAACTTCACACTTTTGTCTGAAGCTCTGATAAACAATTCAACTCCTGAAGCAGGCTCCATTGCTTTTGACAAGGTACCATGATTTTTTCGGCAGTCATGAGCTTTGGGTTGTTTTTCCATGGCTTTGGCACTATGACAAAATCTACAACTTTTTGTCCTTGTTGTATAGTCCAGCAGTTTCCAGAAGATAAACCGATAACTGCTTCTTGTCCATTGAGTGAGTTATGCCCCTTTCCACGTTTCTGCCAGCGCATGTCACAGGATCAGGAAATAGGAACCAGGTTATTATCCTCAACCTGAACACCATTTTGTAGGGCTTCTTGTTTTTCTATAGCCAAATAATGCTTGCAGGTACTTTTTGCAATACGTTTCCAGCTTTGCAGCTTTAATTTCCCTACCTGACCTTCTCTCAATTTGAAAGTGACAGAGTTATTCAAAGAAGATAGCAAATTGCTTATAAGGGTTTGGCCAATACTCGCATGAAGACAACCAAGGGCCACTGGTTTGTTTACGTCAAAAGCAGTTGGACCACGTTTACCTGGTCTGTGTTGTTCAGAAGTTTTGATTTCATTTTTTTTTCCAACAGACTGGACAAATAAATCACAAGTGTGCCAGCTAGGCCATGGCGTACTTCATCAGCTCACATTGTAAAAAAGAAAATAAACTGAAATATGATAAGTAAATAGTAATAAAAAAAAGACTTTGTGTGAATAAAACATTTAGCATATTTGATGTATTCTAGCACAAGGATTTCCTACAAACAGTGAATGTTAAGTGGGGAAAAAATATAGATGGGCATAATAAAATGCATTATCGTTATTATCTATTTATTATTATTATTATTATTATTTTTTTTTTTTTTGCACTGGGTCTAAGGAAAGTTTTACCAAGGATTGGAAAAGTCTTATGATGAACAAAAACATGCGGGTTTACAGTACATACTAAATTCAATAGCAAACACAAAATGGTAAAGGACGTCACAACCTTTCTGAAGAGCAAATGTTAAAGTCCAGTCAAGCAAAGTCCATCCCTGTGAGGCTTTTTTCAGAATGTGTACGTACATTTACCTGACTGACAATGTGAGTGCAACTTTGGAGACGTTTCCGAAATGTGTCAAGGTCAATTAGACGAGTTCCATGGGGAAGAGCTTCCTCTTTTTCTGCGGCGGCCTGTTATACGCATTCGATGTTTCCAATAAATACTATAAACACGTGCTTGATACTTTTGACAAAATTTTTCTAAAGATGAAGAATCACCGCCGTGCATACACGAGTACTCCTTATGTTGCGTTTTGAGGGTGGTTCGTTTTCGTCGGTTGTGTTTTCAAAATCCAGTTTTCTTTTTGCCATGTAGTTGCGGTATCCTTGCTTCATTAGTTTCCATCCATTAGAAGTTCCTTTCGTTGCTTTCGTGAAGCGGCCATTTACGCTACGCGTTAGGTGGTGCGAAGGAGGCCAGGAAGAAGTAACAGAGAGGCTCTGACTGACAAATGATGTGGGCAGAGAGTATTTTTAGAGATAGCCGCAGCCATCCCCAGGACTGCGAACACAGTATACAGAAAGTTTCTTCTTTGTTCACGATGCGATTCACGCTTATGGGGATCGCATAAATGCCTGTCCAACACTGACCAATCTTCTTGCATTAGGGCCTTCAAGAAAGTTAAGAAATTTTTTTCGTGCAATATTTCTTAAAAGACAAGCCATGTTTTGTTTTTATTTTTGCGTGGACGTCGTGCGGATTTTGAAGCTCGTGTCTAGTACCCAGAATGCGCACAATCAATTTATTGCAGGGAGCCACCTTAAATTGTATTTAGTTGTAGTTCAAAGGAAACTACATTTAAATCAAATAATGATAATCCATACTTTCGAGTTACGGAAACCTCCAGTCTATTCAATAATTTAATTGATCAAACAAATTCTGACAATGCCAACAGCTCTTTGACAGAAAGACGCAATGATCTTTAATTAGCAGAAAAAGCCATTTTTGATGATTCATAAGTAGGTTGGGCATACTTGATTCATCTCCAATTTCAGGTGTCTCAATCAGTTTGCCAAAAAAAAAAATGTCTTATGTATTATTTTTTGCAAGTTTTTAAATTGAAATGCAACTAGAAGGATAGCCTGAAAGCAAGCTCTCTGTTTGGAAATCGCCAATCGCTTTCAAACCAAGGCTAAGAGCAAAACCTATTTTGTGAAAATGAAAATGAAAAAAAAAAAACAACAAAAACAAAAAAGAGAAAACAAAACAAAACGAGAATTATTTTCATCATATATAGATTTAGCCAGGGCTAAAAGCGAAACTCCCATTAATAAATTTATAATTTGAATAAGTAAAGCACATTAGGACACATTCATTTTCCTTTTGAGTAAAAAGCTGAGTGATTTTAAAGAAAAATAATTTGAAACAATCCAAGAGTGAGCCAAATCTTACATCGAGTTAATAGCCAAAAAATAGCAATCATCTTCGATGAGTCAAAGTCACCAACTTTATTTTATAAGTTTAATTGGACATCTCCGAAAGTTAATTTTATGCTGTAAAGGCCGGTTATAAGACACGATAGTCCTTAATTGCAGCCAATTTAAAAGTTGTAAGTTTTAGGTTGCATTCCTTTGTCTTAATTTAAAAGGATCGAGGCCAAAATATATTTTTGTGTTCGCCGAGGTTACCTTACAAAATCTTGCCAACACACATGGTGACGTGTAAACCAGCCATTATATTTATACTTTTTATACATCACATCTCAGGTAAACAGTACTATGAGGTGGTGTTTCATGTATTTTAGTCAGCTTACATGCTTCGGACAGAATGCCGACCATCCAATATGTTTGAGGGATTGTGATGCCACGCGCGTAATGTGATCCCATACATGTAATGCCCGCACTCGGCTTCATTCAAGTGATCGGTAAAAATGCTTCACAAATTTTGCACCTTTTGATCCAAAATGTTAATATAATGTAAGAAAAATGAATAAAGATAACTTACCGTCTGTTTTTAGCGTCGTGTTCTGCGTTTCTGTGGCGTTGTCAGTCGCTTGAAACTGACCCCGCCCCCCGACGCGAAGTGCGCGCAGTGGACACCATGGGTAAAAAAATTTGGTAACCCATGCATCTAAGAAACTTTGGTAGTCACGTGACCGTACGTCTGCCCGATTGCCCGGCCGTCCGCACCACAGGCACTCAATCAACTGGTATGGCACCCAAATGCAATTCAAGGTTTTGTTTGGAAGGAAATCGCATGGCCATCTGGACTTTCAGAGAGAGAAAAAAAAACACAAAAGTCGTGTCTTTTTCTACGTTATTTTTTATGTTGACACACTCTGTTATCTGTGGATTACAGAAAAAGAGTGATTCAAAACAAAGGAGACGAATTTCGTTGGAAGAAACACATGGGAATTTCATAGCGGCGGTGAGAAAATGAGAAATGCTAGCGGCCAGCAAGTGAAAATCACCGAGAGGCGTGAAAAAATAAAAGCGAACTTGAACTCAGGGAACAAAATTTTTCGTAAGCACATACGACAATTCCTCCAGAAAAATAATGTGTAACTAGGAAGTTTGACGTTTTAGTCGTACAAAACAGCACTGTAGTGCAAATCAACTGCAAAGAAAGACAAAAGAACGTACTGCACGGGAAAAATTGTTTTTTTGCTAATTAGAATTAGAAATGTGCTGCGCGTGCAAATTTATTTTCCTTTTTGCTCTAACTAGATCTATTGATCTTGATGCCATTTTCTTCCTCGTTTAGCATTACACATTCTTTTATGTTTAGAAGTATTATTTACCAGAGCTTCGCTTTTTGCCTTGTGTTGGGACGAAACCGAAACAACCGAGATGTTCCTATTCCTATGGTTCCTAAGAAAGATATTATTTTGTTACGTTGCTGTTTAGGTCTTCAAAGCAACCAAATTTCTAATCGCCTAAAATCCTGTATTTACCAGTTTTACCCTTGTGTTAATTTGACGACAATTTTTCAAAACACCTGCCGTATTAAATCTTTCTCTCCATACAAGGACTGCCTTAATCGCTCTCAAAGATCCAGTCATTTACAAAGCTTGTTTTTGGGATTTTAATGATTTTTACACTGGTAAAACTAAGCGACGACTCCATGATAGGAAGACTGAAAACTTCCAGTCCCTGACAAAAAATGATCACTCTTCAGCTATTGCAGACCATATCACTACCACCGGACATAACATTAAATGGGATCACTTTGCACCTGGGCTCCAGACTACTATCTGTAGCTAGAAAGTGCGAAATTAAATATGGTTTCCCTATGGTGCAGACGAAGGTGCGGGCGGTCGGGCGTGTATGATCACGTGATTATCAAATTTTCCAGGATGGATCGATTTTCTTAGTTATGGAGCTCCGCTATTGATTTATAGCTTTGCTTTTCACTCTTGCTTTGAAGCAGAGTATTGGCACAACTCAGCAATGGCCTATTTGAGAAGAGAACCTGCTTCTAAAAAATAGGCCACTAGCTGCGACATAGCTGTGGGTATTGGGTTTCGTCATTAAAATCAAACATTAACGACAAAGGATTGAAACTGTTTTACAACTTACTAGTTCTACCTTAAGGACTGAGTCATGGGGCTAAGTATGTAAAAAAAAACTTGAAAAAATGAAGGGGGGTGATCTGTCTCCGTAAATATGCATATTGACACGTAACTTACGCAAGAGCTTAAACTCGTTGACACGTTTACGTCTGATTGATAGTTGTCGAGATAAGAATCACGTGACTCATTAAGGTATCCATTGAACATTTTTAATTTTAGGCCTTCTGCAGGAGCTCTTGTGCACATTATCATAACAAATAACGCGAGGAAAGTGTTTTACGTATCGGGATGTACACGAAACCAACTGGAAGGCATGTCGAGGTCACGTGGTCATTGAAATGTAACGGTTTTTCTGTCACATGGCAAGCAGAAAACATTCATGAAGGGTAGACATACCAGCATTTCAGTTACATTTGGAAAGTACTTTAGATAGGCAGATAGGTAAAAACAACACCAATAAAAATGCCCAGTAAAAGTTTTTTCACCCTGCCTGCAGAATCCTTAAAGAAAAAATACGGTCGTGAAGCGTTACTTGGTCACGCAACTCGTTAGCGTGGTGATAATGCAATGACCACATCTCACCCTTGCCACACGTTTTCTTTTGAAGATAGACCACCCCCTTATTGGAGAGCAAAAAAATGGCAAAAAAAGGCTTTAATATACCTGACTTTTCGACTGATTTGCTTTTTCCACGGCCACGTTTCTTTTGAACATCCACTGTCCAGTAAAAATTTCAAAAATATTCCAAGGTACTGAAATGAGATAATACTTTTGATACGTCTGAATTGCAATTGCTCTATTGAAAACCCATTCGTTTTGCGAATTATCCTACAAAGAAAATGACAGTATAAACAAACATTGACAGAAGTAGTAGGAGATAAAAAGGTATTCAACAAGGTTTTATGCGGAGATTCTCCTACCCGAGGTCCAACCCCTTATCCTTTTATATACCATATTTGACAAAACTGAGAGTACCTCTTTGGTATACTTTTTCATAAAAAATAGTACCCCTTTCTTAGATAGGTCGCTTTCCATTTGTCAGAACTGAGGGGCCACACCATTCCCATCAACTCACATCATACTGCGAATTTCACTTTTAATCAAAACTGTCCAGCCAGATGAGTAAAACCCTAAATGGTATGCATGAAGGAAATGCTTTTCCAGCAAAATCTCTTGGATAAAGCTTATTTCTTTCACAAAATGATTGGTTTGGCCATGATCCGGCTGACCAGTTCTGACTTTTAGAAAGCGCCCCTAGTTTAGATCTTTGCATCAATAAAGTAGAAAATGTTCTCGACTTTTTCGCAGCCATAACAAATCCTTCTGTAGCCATTTTAGGTCATTGTATATAGACAAAATTACAGATTTTCCTACCTTTGCAGTGACTTCAACTACTGAAATCCCCACCCTTTCACATCATACACCCGGCCCGTTTAAACCGTTATAGGGAGTACTTTCGGGTCTCAGCATTAGTGTGTCCTCATTACTTCAACATTACGGAGCGTAAGGTGGCTCTGTTGCTAATACAGGGGCATGGAACTATGACGAACGTTATCAGCTTAAATAATATACATGAAAAAATTTATCGATTGTGATTGGCTAAGAGAAATGCAGTTTTTAGGTAATACGGTGCACAAAAAAGGTAAAGAAATTGCACAAATTGCACAAATTGAACTCGCCCTACGGGCTCGTGTAATTTTGTTAGTCTTTGAAAAAATTTACTCGTGCTTATTTATTCCAAATTGCACTCGAAATCATGTGATTACCTGTACTAACGTAATAAGAACAAATTCTTGAGACGAAATACAGCTATTATTTGGCAATAATTCTTAAATAATCAAGCATTTTCCAAAGTAGAAACTATACAACTGTATTAAGCGAGACCTGATGTAAGAATATTTACATTCGAGGTGTCAATTTTCACGCCTAAGGTGTGATTTCCAATTTATATCACAGGCTCAAATAATGATGAGTTGCGTATTACTGACTTTACCTCGATAATACCAATTAACTGCACCCCGTTCATTGAGCCGACGGCTATGCCATGCTGATGAGCCCTAACGAGGGCGAAACAGCTGTCCATGGCTTCGACTTCACAGGTGATATGGTTGTGCGCATGCGTAAGGTAATGGCTGTACCGCGGAGTTGGTATGGGCTTTAGTGCAGTTAATTGGTATTGTTTCCCTTGATAGATAGGAATAAAAAAAAATCATTGGAACTGACTTACAAAGTGATTGTCAATATTCTACCTTTAAATTTCGGGGATTGTATGGAAATTTTTTTTTCCAGGTATGGAGTTGGAAATTATTAATGCTCTGTAACTTCAGGCCGCCAAAACTCCCAAAATGCTCCCTACTTTCCAGAAGTTTAAGTCGTTTTTCCTTGGCATTATTGACCCCGCAGGGATTTCGCCCAGAAGGCGAAATCCCGAGGAGGCACTCTTGTAACTCGCGCGTATATTAAGAAAAGTAGTTACAGTTTAAACATACAGTCACAGTCAATATAGAAAAAATCTCAATTTGCTTGAACAGGGGCCGAGAGGAATCGGTAGGTAATGATGACGTTTCTATTGTTTTGACCCGCAAGTACGAAATGGTTAGGATGACGTAAAGACAGAAAATCCCGAACGGACCACTTAGGTACGTAGATTTTGTGACATTTGTTTTGCAGTCCTATTTCGATACTCTTTTGCGTTACGTGTTATTAGTGACATTCTGTGGAGGAATTGTTTTGAAAGTTATCGACCTAAAGACACTCGTTAAGCGCAGATGAAGTTATAAGGTGCGTATAACTGTGTATATATAAATACTTAAAGAATTTGTCAAACACGAGTTCACAAATCTTTGATTGGAGACGTTGCCAGACACTAGTTCTCTCTCTTTGACCGGAATAAGACTCAGCTCCGAACAAGCAAGACGAGTGAACAACACCTGGCTTATCACTAGGAGAACGACGGACGATTACAGAAATTCGCGGACAATCAAATTCTGTGCTGACTTATTCCCTGCTCACATATGTTCTTCCTCTATAAAGTTTAAAATAAGACTAGAATGTGCGAGCGTGAATTGGTCAAACGTCCTTTTGATTTCTAAGGCTTACTTTCCGGCAAATAAAACGAACTGAATGTAAAAAGTGAGTATATTAAAGATGAAACAACAACAACATGATATTAATTTTGAGGAGGACTCGGAAAACAAAATCCGAGTCCCAGATGGGATTTGAACCCACGACAGTCAGATGCTTTAACCACTTGAGCTACTGGAGACTCTATGGTGAGCAAGGGTCAATTTGTGGGTCTCGACTGGAACCGCATCACGCGGCTACACAGCCAAGTAATGACTGGCACATAAGAACTCACTAACAGCATCGTGCTGTCACCTTAAAGCATATCCAAGATGCGGCCAACCAACCTCCAAAGTGAGTATATTAAAGATGAAACAACAACAACATGATATTAATTTTGAGGAGGACTCGGAAAAAAAAAATTATTTAAATTATTAATTTCGCAACTGTGCGAAAGAAGGTGAAAGGTCCCCATAAACCGTCACAAGATCTTTATGGACAAGCCTTGCTCGGAAACCTAATTTATAACGAGTGTAAATGTAGAAACAAATATACTCCCTTGAAGGCTCCATGTCTCAACCAAATCAGCATGTAAATAAAAGGACCTGGCAAATTCCTCAAGGGCTTTATATGAGCACTAAATTTGCATAACAATTAGCTGTTAATGAAATCTAAAGATTAAAATAAGAATGAAGAACCATTGTTGTATGGAGAACCTAGGACTTTTGTTGGTGACAGAATTTCCTGATCCGCCCTCGTAACCTGGCACGTTTCAGTAAGGTGTTACAAGTTAAATTGTGGTTTAGCATCCCCCCCCCCCCCCCCCCCTAAGAATTTTTTGAGATTTCCACTGGTGGATAAAACATCAGCATCTGATGTTTCTTAGCAGCTGTTCGTTCATAACTTGCGGGCATTCTGATTCAAGTTTAGTGATGGTCAGTTTCTATGGTTACGAGGTGTGATATCATAGGTAGCAGGTGGTCAAGCCATTTTTGAGTGAAAGTACATGTAATTTGAACTTTTTTCAACAATAAAAGTAAATCTTGTGGCTAAAATCATGCGTAGGGCTTATTTATGTGTTATGTCGAGCACAAAAAACACCATTTCTCGCGCTTTTAACCTAATTTCTAATTCTTGGCAAAATCGAAGATGGTGGGGGAAATGGCGATATTGTTGGTGACGTCACAGTTTTCCGGCAGCGCCACCACCAATAAAAGATACCTCATCTTCAGAAGATTAAAGGCTTTCCACTGAAGGTAAGATCGTTTCGAAATACTGCAACACATCAAAAACTCCGGGGAGGGTTCCTTCCAAGTCCCCCCCCCCCCCCCCCACCCATTGTACCATGGTGGGGGTATGAATTTGCGTGTACGTCCGAGGGTTAATTGTTGTATGGTTACTTAACATACTAAATATCCGCCAAAAATCCTTCCGGTGAAACATGAAAAAAAAAATTGCAATAAAGATTTTTTAACTTTAGACCACAGAAAACTGTGGTAAGAAAAAGAAAAACTGTGGTATAAAACATGATAGAAAAAAATTAACGCGTGTTGCAAAAACAATGGATGTAAATGTATGTAACAACATACATCTTCACACGTGACGATTATAAAAGATTTCAGTAAAATTTAAACATTTAGAAAAATACTGGAACCTTATAACTAATGACAACAAATGATGATGACAGACTCAATTTGAAGTCTGCAGGAAAGTATAATATGCTGACCCTTGAAATCGTAATCTGTAAATTGCTGCTACTGAAGAGACCTACAATTTCACAATCTTTTTAAATCAGGTTTGTTTGCGTGATATTTTTCTTAATCATTTAGTTCCTCCCTCTAAAGATGAACTGATGCCGAAAAGGCCTTATTTCTTTTTTTGGCTTAGAGATCATGACTTATTTAGTTTCAATTTGATTGCTCTTATCATAAGTATAGAAACTGACGCTTCTCTTTTAGCCGTGGCTAAATCTATATGTTTGTAAATGCTTATAAATAGGTAGCGGCTTTCATTTTTTGGGATTTAAATCTTACGACTAAATTTCGTTGCAATTTCAAAGCTAACATTTCAGTCTATTATTTTGAAAGCTCCCCTCCTTGGATGGAGCATAGGCTTCCTTTGCAATAGCCAACCATGTTTAGTATTTTTTCCTTTTTGAAAAAGACACACTTCTTTTTTATCACCGAAAACTAGGTAACAGCCATTTTTTCCCTTAAGTTTTCCATAAAAGAAACAAACCCATTTTATGCATTTTTCTTTTGAAGGTATAATTTCCACTACTGTGGGTATCCTGTGTTAAAAGCTCAAAATGTTTAACGCTTAATTTTGACATGTTGCACCAAACGGATTTTGGCGGATTTTTATCATGTTACTACAATCGGCGACAAAATTGTTGACACATTGTACTCAAATAGGGTAACATCAGAGAACAAAAGAATCCACACTCTTCCCCCTGTCCCCTCCATTCGAAGTCGGGGTGTGTGTTGTTTTACATAGGTATCTTGAACAGCGGCACAACATTGCATGGAGGGGACGGGGAAGGAGAAGCGATATTTTTCCCTTTAAAGTCAGGAAAACGTCAAAAAAACCCTTTAGGGCAAAGTGTCTCAACTCATTTTGTCGCCGATTGTAGATAGGCCATGCCCTTATTTAAATGGCGTTGAAAATAATTCCTTTGCAATTATTTTGATATTGAGCCTCAAAAATGCCTAGATTGACTGTACTAAATCCTCATCTTTTTTTTTCAAATGGATTTGTTTCCAGTGCGTTCTATCAAAGCCAGGAAATCGCCTGTAACTAACCTGTCGCACTACGCAATTTTCCTTGTCGCTATCATTCTTACGACTAAACCGTTGTTCTGAATCTTTGTTGTGATACTGACCCGATTATAGCACGGATATGGCGAGAAAATGCGAAAATTTTCCTTTGAACCCTTTTAGTGACGTGCTCTCAATATGGTGTCGTAAACAATGTTTTACCTTAGCAACGCGGTTATTTGCACGATACGTCATTTGAGTGTGGCGTTATATGTTATCGACCTTGGAAGAATCATTTGTATCAAACGTGTTTCTCTTTCAGGCCTATAGGAACGATTAAATAAGATCAAAACTGATCGTACTCTATCTGTGAAGCAGAATGTACTACCGAAACAGGTAGACCACGAAGTCAGAGATACGCGTGACGGGTGATTTTGGCGCTCGAATCATATGGTTTTGTTTGTCAAACAAAAAGGTGAAATCCCGCGGTCAAATTCCTCAAATAGACGATTTATATAAGCGACATCAATTTATACCTCTTATACCTCAAGATGATCGGGTGCAGGTATGTTTGTTATCATATTTGTCGAAGGAATTACTCATTTTCTCTTAGGCAAAACATCTCGAATCTCTGCCAGTCGATTTTCGTCTTCTTAACGGTGTACTACGATAAAATCTTCAAACACTAGCTAGAATCCTCTTCCATAAGATTACGACTTAGTGTCTTGATCGCCTTCGTTCACGAATAAACACAGTTTAAAATGTCAACATCCAAGTCCTAAAGGTTAACAGGCGTCTCATAACTTTATTTAAACCTTTTTTTTCAAGGAAAAGAGATTTAGAGCTCCGAAATGAGCATTTTCTTTAAAAAGTTTGGTCCGTTAAGCAAGTTACGGACCGCAAATTGACCAATCGCATGGCGAAAACAGACTCAGGCATATAACAATTGACTTTATAGCAGTATTGTAATTAAAATACTTGTTAGAAAAATACAACCACTTTATTGGACAAGTCATAACCAAATACATTTACGAGGAAAATGCTCGACCAATCTTAGACAGTATGCAACGACAAAATTTGTTGGCCTCATTTGAAGTGTGATTGGTTGGACTCCTCACTAGTTGGGCTTCTGATCCAACAAACGAACTTAACTTAATTTAGGTCAACCTAATTAAATTATAAATTGGTTCGTATCCTCTCTTGAAAAATATAGCCTGCGAAAACATCCGTTTCTCCACTCTCTTTGCCGCTGAGGAGGTTTCGCTCGGAGGAACGTCTGCGACTCAGCGACAGAAATTCCATACTGATGACGTAAAATCTGTCCGGAATCCGGTCAGAAGTGCTGATTGGTCCAAGGAGTAGTTAAATTGTTTTAGCTATTGTTTACAAATGACAGACAAAAGACAAAAGGCCACAAAGGTCAAATGTAAACGCGAAGAATCTCCAACAAAACAGTCAATATTTATGGAATATAGTCTTGTCTAGAAGAAGCATTTGAGTTTTGCTGAAGCTCGTTGGCAGATGAACATAACACTTTACCAAAATAACTCTCGTAAAATGGGACAAATTTATATTTGGAACCCCACGACTACCGGGTCTATTATGTAAACATTGATTTGCGTCATCAGTATGGAATTTCTGTCGCTGAGTCGCAGACGTTCCTCCGCGCGAAACGTCCCAGCGGCGAAGAGCGCGGAGAAACGCATGTTTTCGCACGCTAGAAAAATCAGACTTTTGTAGATCTACTGGTAACAACTTTTGAAGATTTTCAAAACCCTCACAGCATGTGTTTTGTCAAGGCTTAAATTCTCTCGGGCTACGCAAGAGATTTTTGAACATTATAAAGTTATGTACAGTTACCTGCACTCTCTGGTAGGTGTTGGAAAGCAATGCGATCAGCATGTTAATGAGGATGATAAGAGCGAAAACAAGATAGGCAGCAAACAAAAGCCGAACGCGAGTTTCTGAATATGGGTCAGTAGATCCAAGAGGGCTCAAGCCTTCTGATAAATCGAGTAACGACCATCCAAGGTGTTTAGCTATCTTCCACCAGCTGTAAATAACAGAGGAACAAGGTATTACTTAGGTAACTAAGTATTTTTTAGTGTTTAAGACATGTGTAGCAGCTATAGGTATTTTAGTAAAATCCAACTAGTGGTCTATTATCAATGCTGATTGATTGAGCTACTACTAGGCTATATGTTATAGCCCACTAGTAGCGAAAGGCGCTGGCTTTGAAAACCAAAACAATGGCGGCTGAATCGCGTTTTGCTAGCTGAAGTTGTTTTGTCTCGGTATTTTTCACCAAGTTGTTGGATTTTACTAAAACAATTTATTCCTCTCGCCCTTATGGCCTCTGTGGGTGGAGGACAGTCGTAACTGAGAACCCAAAAGGGGGGATCACTGAAAACGTCGGAAGGATTCGGGGGCGGGGGGGGGGGGGCACTAAAAACTAAAATTTGCTTGGACAATGAAGACAAGGGGGGAGGGGAGGGACGCGAAAGTCATCAAAAGTTATTAGGGAGGATCGTCTAAATTTCACCTTGTTTAGCCCCAAATCCTCCGCCCCCTTCCCTTTCGATGAATAATGACCGGTCCCTTTAATATAAAAGCTGCTTTGGGAATTGGAAAGTGCTGTGAAACACGGCGCAAGTAAAATGAGTAATGGTGTCATTTCGATGCTATGACAACTCGTCATTGTGATCATGTTAAGGTGGCTGAACACAGTTTTTTGGGCGGTCAGCGGTAACTTGCGTGACGGAGCGTGTTTTAAATTAGACAAACAAACATGACGGTGAAAAAGCATTGGTACACAGAAGACGATTTCTCAAAATCTACTCGTTCAAATTTTCTGATATTTGGCAGAATTTTTACCTTTATCGTATTTTAAATAATGAGAGCTTTAAAATGGAAGTTGAACAGACGAATTTTGTGAGGCATTTAATAATTACAGTGCAATCATATTATTGATTATCTAAAAACCCGTCTGTTAAAATCTGGTCAAATAAGTTTCAAATAGTAATGATTAACTATAGTAAACTGTGTGCAAGTTTATAGGAAAATCTGATGAGCACATTTTACGTCAACTGAGCAAAAGTGGAATTTCAAGGTTGTATTCAATCGTTCATGTTGCCATGGAAACTAAGAAAACGTCAAATTTTACCTGTCAATCAAAATCTTTCATCCGTATATTTTTCACTTGCTAAGTTTCAGCTTGTGAGCTGCAACCTTTCTCTTGCCATGATTTGGCAAATGAATACACTCACAAACTCCCAAAACCGTGTTCAGCCATCTTAATTACAAATTTTGATCTTTAGCAAAGACATCTGTGGTGGTTATTTTTTTTTTTAAAATCTTGTTTAATGTAAATTATGGCGACGTTGTTTGTGCTTAAACTTGGAGGTGTTGACCCTGAAAAACCCTATCGAGTCACCTTAAAATGATAAGTAAGTAGCAAGGGAAATCAAAGTAAAACAAAATGAACGCTAGTCTAAATGAAGATATGACAATGACAGTTGTATTAGCAATTATTATACCCGAACAAATTCCAGGGCCTTAACGGGATTCACTCCTGAAAGCAATGTTTAAATATGAGGATATTGCTTAGGGTGGAATCTCCAACAGTTCTTGGCGAACCGTACAAATTACTCGAATAAGAAATGCTTCAAATAACACTAAAATTTAGTGCGTTAAAACTGTTTGAGTTTCAAGAGCAGGGGCACCCAACGACTGCTCGGAGAAGCAAATGTTGCCTAGATTTTTTTATTGCTTGAATACGAGTACAAATTTCTAGATGAACGTTCCATTCAGGTTAAATTTAGGAAGCTTAACTGCAAAATTCCCTACAATTTTCTAAAGTTTAGTTTCTCACATTTTTTCTCCCCTCGTTAGGCTAATATTCGTAGAAAAAGGAAACCTAAAATTATCGGATTCAAAAAGGTGATAGAGAGAGAAATAACAAAATTTCTCACTTTCGTTAAACGTTTTCAATTGCATCTAAAATTTTCGGGAAAATGACACTGAACCCCTTGTAATTTCGAAAAGCCTCAAGTTCCCTTAGGATGAACGAAGATATAAAAAATTTATAGCGCCGTTTAGAAAGCATTTCCATTCTAGAGATCTAAAAGTAGAATGGATAGCCTAAAAAGTGTTTTCAAAGTATTTTGGAGGAAACCGTCCCTGAGTGCCCCTAAAAGATGACTACCGCAAAGGTTGTCGAACTCCGTCTGTCACATTCAAGACCGAACTTAACTGACTGACCAAATTTATTAATCAGACACATCTTCTAGCTGGCTACAGGTAGCCTACGAATCGAGGACATCTAATTGCTGAAATCTAATATAGTATGATTACATTCGGACTATTACACGCACCCCGACAGTCACATTCCACCTTCACGTAGTTTCAATACTTACCACTGTATTCCGGATTCGTTGCACGCACTACAATGAAAAAAAAAATGCGTTAATTGTTTTTATTTTATAACGTCTGATTAGTACAACTGAATTTTACTACATTTCATTTTAAGTATTACAAAATGACCGGATATTGATGTAACTTCCGGTAATTAGCAATGGGAAATCACATGACTAGTGCGCCGTTTGCGAACTTAGTTGAATGAAAAATCTGAAAGCGTTGTACATCACACAACCAAAAGGGACATTTTCCTCATAAAAAAAAAGAACGTTGATCAAATTTTCGGGTTAAAATCTTCGTCAAGACTTAAGACTTCAAAGTGAAGTCAAGGAGGAGTGTATGATAATTGTGCACCTGCACTTTGCAAAATTGCAAGAATACTAGGGAAAGCTAGCGTTGCCGTGATTGCCATGTTTACACTTGTCACAACCCCCCCCCCCCCCCCGCCCCTTTTTTTCGCATTTCTGCGGACGCTGGCGTCCACAAATTCCTGATTGGCCGAGCCGTAATGAGTAACTTATTGGCTTGTATCCTGGCATGTATTAGTGAGAGACAAAATAATATGATGCAGGCATCAAGGAAGTGTTTTCTACTGGCATTAGCCTGGGAAAATAGCCATTTCTCCTCGCTCCTCGCCGCTTGTGACGTTTCGCGAGAAGGAACGTCTGCGACTCAGCGACAGAAATTCCATACTGATGACGTAAATCAATGCTAACATAATAAATCCGGTAGTCATGGGGTTCTAAATGCAGATTTTTTCAAATAAACATTTCTCCTGGTCCATTCTGGGTAAAGTGTTGTGTTCATTTGCGAACGAGCTCCAGCAAACCTCAAATGCTTCTTCCAGACAAGAACATACTCCACAAATATTGACTGTTTTGTTATAGATTTATCGCGTTTATACATTGTATTTGACCTTTGTAGCCTGAAACAATGGCTAGAACAATATAACTACTCCAACATCCAATCAGCGCTTATGACCTGATTCCGGACAGATTCTACGTCATCAGTATGGAATTTCTGTCGCTGAGTCACAGTCGTTCCTCCTCACGAAACGTCCCCCAGCGGCGATGAGCTAGGAGAAACATCTGTTTTCGTAGTGGCATGAGCTTTGGAAGATTAAAATTACTCCGATCACGTGGCAACTTCACCTTAAAACCCGTGGCAAGAACCCTCTTAAAAAGAAAAGAAATAAAAATTAACTGAAGTAGTTCCGAACTTCCACAAGGTACGAAAAATGAGGCATATCAGGGAGGAGCTGATTCCCAGCAGTTCTTAGGAGAAAGGAAAACTTGAACACATCTTTCTTACATTGGGGTTCAAGAAGCTTAAGTCTATGGCTACTCCTAGTACGAGTCTCATCTTAGATCTCGTGATAACAACAAACGAGGGTTGATAAGAAATCTACAAGTTGGCGAACCTTTCTCCTATCACAACTCCATTACTTTTGAAGTTACGATGTCATCTTCTAGGAATCTGTCGCATAAGAAGGTTTACAAATTCACGAAGGCGAAAAGAATCGTAACCATGGCATCAAATTCTGACAATCTTTGGACGCGTTACCGAAATTTGAATAATAGAACAAAGAAGGCATGCAATCAACCGCTGTGGGAATTTTTTGAACAATTAAGTGTCAAAACTGCAAGCGAAGGCGATAGCAAATTGTTTTGGAACTACGTTCTCTCGCGTCGGAATGGAACAAACAACCTTGTGACACTTAAAGTAGATACAGATACTCTGACTGATCACAAAGACATTGCGGACAGTTTCAATCGCTATTTCGCCTCTGTTTTTACATCGGAAAACTTGACTCATTTTCCAAACTTCCCGCAAGTTGTCAAAACTGAAAATCTCACACAGGCATCAACTACTCCCATTGAAGTTGGAAAGCTATTGCGTTAATTAAATGACAATAAAAGTTGCGGCCCCGATGACATTCATCCAAGGATTTTGAAACATTGTAGTAATTCACTAGCCTCGCCCTTGTGCGCTCTGTTTAATACTTCATTTAAATGTGGTGAAATTCCTGTTGACTGGAAAATAGCAAATGTTATTCCGCTTTGCAAAAAAGGAGCCAAAGACAAAGTAGAAAACTACCGACCTGTTTCTCTAACCTCAATTGCAAGTAAAATCTGCGAGAAAACTGTCAGGAAAAATCGTTCTTGTCTATCGCAATTGCGCGATACTTTTCATTCATGGGCCAAAGCAAGAAATGACTCGCATAACGACGATGTGACGATGGTCACCTCTGGTGTTCCCAAGGTAGTGTGCTTGGGCCAGTATTGTTCCTTGCCTATATTAACGATATTACAACTGGCGTAAGGTCGAGCATGCGTCAGTTTGCAGATGACAGCAAGGTTTACAGGATAATTTATGATGAAAACGATGAGAAACAACTTCAATGTGACCTCAACACGCTGCAGAAATGGAGTGAAAGTTAGCAACCTCGTTTTCACCCTGACAAATGTGAGGTTCTACGTGTTACCCATGCGAGAGATCATACTAGCTATCCTTACAAGCTCTCTGGTTGTACGCATCAGTCTGTCACCGAAACGGTTGATTTGGGCGTTTCATTGACTTTTAATCTATCCTAAAACACCCAAACGCAGAAAGTTGTAGATAAAGCCAACAAGAATGTGGGTTTCCTTAAAAGGAATGTTGATCCAGGGAACAAGGAAGTCTTTTGTTGTCTGTACAAGGCCTTGGTTATACCCGTTCTGGAATATGCTGTCCCTCTCTGGTCACCCTATTTACAGAAGAACATTGACGCTCTTGAACGAGTCCAACGTAGGGCCTCGAAATAAGCTCTCCTGATGTCATCTAGGGACTCTCCGTACGAAGAAAGACTGGCAAGCTTTTGTGCATGGTCCAGTCTTCAATCAAGGAGGTCTTATCTATCTTTGCTAGAGTGCTACATGACTATTCATGGTATTAATGGCCTTAACTGTAATGATTATTTTGAATTCAATTGCTATGGTAAAACAAGATCAAACCGTTCATTTAAATTAAGACAGCCATTAGCTAGAGTAAATTGTTTTTTGCACTCATTCTTTGTTAGAATTATTAAACAGTAGAAGGCTCTTCCTAAAGAGATAGTGCACGAACAGGATTTCAGCATATTTCGAAGTGAACTTAGAAAGTATTGTGAAATTTTATATATATTTCTTTGCCATTTCTTAATTATTCTTTTACATTGTAGTATGTTTATTTCATACTTTATATAGGGAGCGTCCTCGATAAGGATAACCTCTGAAGTTTCCTTTTTTGTATTCTTACATAATAAATATTTGATTTTTCCAAGTTTTTTTTTTCCATTGCTAAAATCGAGAAAATCGTAAATCTTAATATCAACTTAACCATCAATAATGTTATTGATAATTATTCCTCGAGCCCAAATGGGCTCTGAGTCAATAGTCAATGAGGCCGAATGGGCTATTGACTCAGAGGCTATGAGGGCGAGAGAAATAATTGTTTTAGTAAAGTCCAACTAGTTGGTCAAAAATATCGAAACGCAATTCATCCGCCATTGTTTTGGTTTTCAAAGCCAGCGCTTTTCGCTACTTGTGGGCTATAAATTATAGCCTAGTAGTAGCTCAGCCAATCAGAACGTATCATTTATAATAAACTACTAATTGGATTTTACTAGATTTAGCCAGGGCTGAAAGCGAAGCTCCTATTAATAAACTGAAAATTTAAATCAAACAATAAACCTGTATTCCAAAAATCAGTTAACTTTAGGCTAACGCTCGACTGGTTTCCCTCATATCCTTCTAATTGATGCCAACAAGGCTGTATGGATTGCATTGTGTAATCAACGCTATCTTAACTGTAGTGTACCTCAGAAGTCGTTTTAGGTCCTGTACTATTTCTTATGTACACTTCTACGCTGTTCAAGGTTATCGAACGTCATCTCCCTGAGGCTCATTGTTACGCGGATGATACCCACCTATACGTGAGTTTCAAGCCCGATGATGCTAATGCCCAGGATGAGGCCATTCGTGCAATGGAGGATTGTATTAAAGATATAAGGAACTGGGTTATTGAAGGACGGCTGTTACTCAATGATGATAAAACCGAATTTCTAGTAATTGGAACTCGTCAGCAGTTAAATAAATTAAATCCGTTAGTACTTCATGTAGGTGATCATACGATTGATCCTTTGGCTAACGTAAGGAATTTGAGAACGATATTAAATACAATTCAGTTAGTTTGGATACTCATGTAAATCAAGTTTGCAAGACCCCTTTTTACCATATTCACAATATTAATTCGTAGAATTTCGAAATACCTTTTACAGGAATCCCTTAAAACATTAGTTCATGCTTTCGTTACATCCAGACTCGATTATTGTATTGGCCTACTTTATGGCCTTCCCAAATATCATATAGGTAAACTACAACGAGTACAGAACGCTGCCGCCAGATTGATAACGAACACTAGAAAGTATGATCATATCCCACCAGCTTTATATAACCTTAACTGGCTACCTGCGTTTTACAGCATCTTTTTTAAAATTTGAATTATTACATTTAAGGCTGTATAAAATATGTCACCTAGCTATATTAGTAACTTAGTGTGTATTAAATTCGTGTTATGTTCTTCATTATTTTTGGACCATCCAAAGGGGCGCATGCTATCTACATTACATGCTGCTACCCCCACACTGTGGAACAGCCTTCCAGGAAATATTCCAGAAATAACATCACTGATGAGCATTTTTAAGAATAAAACTTAAGACACATCTTTTTAATTTAGCTTACAACGAGTAACTTTTCTTGGGGATGGTCAATTGCGTATTTTTTGTATTATGTTTTATAGATATTTCTTATTATCCACCTCGGCCTTCGGCCTCTGTGGATAACACCCTCCGAGATCTGCTTAATTCTCTACTCAGTCTCATTCATTAATTGCTTTATTATTCATTCAAAATAATTCCTAGTTTAAAAACAGCGAAAACAACCACACCCCCAACCCCCCTTGTACGTCCGAGGGTTAATGATTTTACATTAATTATGTGTAATCTTTAAAAGCGTTTGATACGCGGCATTTTGAGTACTCCTGCAAGCGATGGTCTGCATGTACGGCAGAAAAATACCCGGCACAGAGATTAAAATTATGAAAGAGACTACTAACAATCCATAAAAGAAATATCATTCGGTGACAAGTAGTGAGATTTAAAGTGTCTCTAAAAATCCTGAGTCATGTAAGCATATATATTGAGGTTATGTTTTAAGCCGGCTGGCTTCCCGCGGTGTTTGCTGAAGATGAACTCAACGGAAGAATCTCAAGTAGCTTAAAAGCTTTTCTACTGTCTCTTAGTCATTTCCTATACCTCAAATTACAATTCCGTCATGACCTGGGCAGCAACAACCTTTGCATTCTTTGTTTTTCCTCGCCTTAGAGGATTAACTTGTAACAGTACATTATCTTCTGACATCCATTTGTCCCTAGGTGATGTCAGCTTTCGTCCCTCTTGGGGAAATCCTGAGCACCCGTCTGTCCGCATTAAAGGGACTAAAACTGACCCATTCCCATCTGGCCAGATCATTCTGATAGGGAAAACGAACGAATCAGTCTGTCCAGTTAAGGCTATGAAGACCTCCATATCAGTGAGGAATTCAACCTCCGGGCACCTCTTTAAGCGTCTGGGCAACCTCAGACAAAAGATTCTTTCACGTCAGAAACAAGGCAACTTCTTTCACCGGCTTGTTTTAACCCATACACTTCGCGAAATGTGGGGATGAAGTGCTCCATAAAGGTCACCCTTTGCCCCATAGACTTACATGGTCAGCTGTCTTGGTAGAATAGGACCCCACGATAGCTGTGTTACCATGGTAACAATAGGTGGCTTTATGAACCCACAAGAGGCTTAACACTCGTTACCAAACAACATGATCTGTATGACCCTTAAAGATGGATCTCCATGGGCAACTCGAGTACTTCATCCCCTACCCCTTTTCCCCACATAATTTGTTGCGTCTCTTCATAGGTTGGGAGCATTAAAGCCAATTTATATGTAGTATAAAGTGAAGTTGTGACAACCATGGAAGCGTTTATATCAGTCACACAATGTGCTAGCAAGACAATGGCCGCAATGTTTACTTTCAAAGGTCCAGTTGACCTCGTGCGTTAAACATGCCGTGTTATATTTAAGCCAATCACAAGGCAGAGAGTCTTACCTGTCAATCAAAACATAGGGACTTCTTACTCTTTCAAGAGTAGATTGCATAATTCTCACACATTTCCAGCTGTGTATGACAAAATTACCACCCACTTACCCACCCCTTGTCATGTTGGTATATTGGCGACTTACTTTATAAAGTACAGTTCTGCTTGAAGCAATCGAGTTGTCTTGTTTAGTCGGACGTAGTACAAGAAATGTTCCAAGTACATTGTTCTACAAAGTCTCGTGTTATAGACATTAGAGAGTTTTAGATCCGAGTTTACCGCGAACCTCTAACCGCTGAAGGTCACGTGACAAGTCTTTCGCGTCACGTTTGAGGTTTACGACGTGCGTTTTCAACGTGGCGAGGTAGGTTTTCACGTATGTCATTTCCTTGAAAGTTTTTAGCGTATAATTCCTGTTTTATCCCACGCAACGATACAAAAATCTTGTGGAGCAAGTCTTTATCCATTAACAGAGGCACAATTCGGGCGAAATGGCTAAATTTGATAAATCCTATTGGATCTTGAAAACAAGTTCCATTCATGGCTGCTGATTCAAAATGGCGGCCGTAAATTTGCAAGAAGAACTAATGTAAGAATTAAAAATATCTTCTAAGAAATATAATCTATTCAAAGATTTTCAATCTGACCTAATACAGAGAAGTTCTCGTTAGATATTCACTGCTCATTACGCATGCAGAAATGTCGATTTAAATTTGACAAAAGATACGCGGGAACCACTACTGGATTCATTTTTCAAATAATCAATTCATTAATAGAATTTTGGGGGGTACGCTTGACCTGCTTTGACTGTAATCCACCACCAATCAAAATCGAATAATGTTTGACCGTCGAACCGCAAACGGGTAACCGCAAACCGCGGTTAGAGGTTCGCGGTAAACTCGGACCTAAAACTCTCTATTAGTAGTTTTTACAGCCTAGTGCTGTTGTGGACGTTTTTGGCATGTCTGCCCATTAAAGGCTTTTACAATTATTTAGCTCAGTGCTGTCATGGATTTGAGCACCTGTCTGGTCTTTAAGATTTATTGTTAACTATTGTTACAGTTCCTCCGCCCAGTGCGGCTTTGGAAATGCAGTGTGTTGTCCTGTTTTGTTTTTTTTTTTCTTTAGAAATTTGGAATTCTAATTTTTCATAATGTTTATTTCTAGTTTTTGTACTATACAACGTGCAATGACTATTGTAATCTCAAAGGCAAGGTAGTTTCTATCGAAAAAAATTCGGGAGAGGATGAAGTGCTCGATACAGGTCGCCCTTTGGCCCATAGACTCAAATAGTCATTTGTCTTGGTAGAATGGGATCTCAGGATAGCTGTGTTACAATGTACCTTGAAATTAACGCGATTTAAAGGTAAATTTGCTTCCGAATAAAAGAAATTAACGAGAGAGAGGAGGTAAAATTTTAAAATAAGATAAGTTAACGTGTATCCTTCAATCATTCTGAATTTCTGCGGAAGAAATATGAAATACAGAATTTACAACGCAAGACGCGAACTTAGCACCAAGACTGCCCAGGATTTAGGCTTTTCGCATAATAACAAGCTGTACATCAACGAAAGTTTTACACCCAAGCTAAGAGAACTACTCAACGAAGTCAAATCGTTTAAAAGAAACAATCAATTTAAGTTTGTTTGGACAAGAAATGGCAAAGTGTTCCTCAGAAAAGACGACAATCCAGCCATGTACCCAAATCAAATCTTTCACAAACATGGTTCAGTTCATTGTGTTTAAAGACAGTTATGCTGCTCCTAACGAAGAATGAATTTACTCACACTGCTAAGTATTACTTTACGATTATTTTTCATGACGATGTTATCTAAAATAATACCTAGTAGCGTTTTGCCGTTCTGTCATCTTGAACATGACGAAATTATGGTAATTTACGAACTAGCCAATGGTCCTATAAAATTTGACGAAACCCGCTTATCTAGTCTTAAATTTAATCCACTTACACCTGGTAATAGTAATCTTACTCTCTCTAGTGATTTAGATCCAGACTCTAATTTTGACTTTGATAAACTTCACTCTGAATATCATACAGAACACAAATTTAATGAATTATCTGACAAAACTAGCTCTTCTGGTAATTCCATTTACTTTTCGTTGCTCCATTTGAATATCCGTAGTCTTAATCGCAGTTTAGACAACTTGGTCAACTTTTTGGCTAGTACCACAAGCAAGTTCTCAGTTATCGGAATTTCTGAAACGTGGCTAGCTGACTCTGATCATATCGTTGATATTGATAGCAGAACTGGTGGAGGTGTTGGAATGTATTTAGATGTTGACATATAATTTAAATTTTGAAATGACTTATCTATAGACACTGATGAGTCATTATCCGTTGAGTCGCTATTCATTGAAGTCTGTCGTCCTAAAAGAAAGAACTTAATCGTTGGAGTTATATACAGACTACCGGACTCTGATGTTAACGACTTCGTAAAAAAATAAATGTAAACTCAATTTTGATGAAAGTTAACAAGGAAAAGAAGGTATGCCACATCATGGGAGATTTCAGTTTGAATCTAAAGAATTATCAATCACATAATCTGACTGGCGAATTCTTAGATATGATGTATTCTAATACACTTTTTTTCCCTTGATAACGCGTCCTACTAGAATAACGTCCCATTCTGCGACTCTCATTGATAACATATTTCAAAATTCTCTTGAAACAAATTTGCTTAGTGGACTTTTATTTACTGATATTTCTGATCATTTACCTAATTTTGTTATTCATTATGATTATAGTAGGAAAAAATAATGAAGAAAGAAAATCCTTTGTTTTCTTTAGTGATAAAAATAAGAAAAATGTGTCTAAATTCCATGATTCCTTAAAAAATACTGGTTGGCAAAGTATTTATAATGAGAACGATGCAAATATTGCTTTGGTAGTTTTCTTAGCAAATACTTTGATATTTGTAATTCCTCCGTTCCCTTAAAAAAGTGAAGGCACCAAAGCATGCGTTTAAAAGACCGTGGCTGTCAACTGGCCTGCTAAAATCCATTAAGCGGAAGAACAAACTGTACAAAAAAATTCTTAAATTTTCCTACTCCAAAGAATGAGGAAAATTACAAAAAATAAAGGAACAAATTGTACCTTTCTCTATGTCTAGCTAAATCTCTCTACTATGAAGAAAAACTGGAATCGAAAAAGAATGCCAAAGGTACTTGGAAGATTCTAAATCAGATGGTAAACAGAAATCATCGTTCTAACAAATTACCCTCAACATTGACCATCAATAATCTGGAGATTTCAGATCCCAATGTCATAGCTAATCGGTTTTGCAACTTTTTCACCAATCTGCTGTAGCCTACACTCGCTAAACAAATACCCAATTCAATTAGAACACATAAATCTTTCCTACCGTATCGCTTACATAATTCTTTCTTCCTTGAATCTACTACGCAATCTGAAATTGTTGAAATAGCTAATTCTCTCCGTCTTAATACTGCAGCTGGCCATGATAAGATACCCATGTGGTCTGCTAAAGAGTCTGTTAACTATATTTCTGAGCCTTTGACATACGTTTCGAATCTACCAATTAATTCAGGTATTGTCCCTGCTCAAATGAAATTGGCTCGTGTGGTTCCTCTATATAAGTCTGGCAGTAAAAGTATCTAATTATAGACCTGTATCAGTCTTACCAGTATTTTCAAAATTTCTAGAAAAAGCTGTGTATAATTGCTTAATTCGCTTTTTTTGATAAGTATGAAATTTTATACAATAATCAATATGGTTTCAGAAAGAAACATTCAATTTCGTTAGCCTTATTATACCTGCATGACAAGATCACTACGGCTATTGATGAGAGGAAACATACGGTAAGAATTTTTCTTCATTTATCTAAAAATTTTGTTCCCGTTAATCATCGTATTCTACTCGATAAGCTCGTCGAGAACTTTGGGATTCGTGGTCTGGCCCCAGAGTGGATTAAAAGCTACCTTTATTATAGGCATCAATACGTTGCATTTAATGGCATATCATCTTCATTTAATGGGCTTCCGTGTGGTGTTCCCCAAGGCTCTGTCCTCGGTCCCTTATTCTTCTTAATTTATATCAATGATTTGTGTCAGATTTCATATATGTATGATCTGGTGTTATTTGCTGATGATACCAACTTATTCTTTTCTCATTTCGACTCTACTACTTTAATGAACTTGGTTAATTCTGAAATGCTCAAGTTATTTAATTGGTTCAAACCAACAAGCTATCTCTTAATATACAAAAGTCAGATTACATAATTTTTAAAGCCAGACAGAGAAGACATGAACTCACCCTAAGTATTGAGATGGATGGTTTTAAAATGAACAAAGTTAAGGAAGTTAATTTTCTTGGTGTTATTATAGGTGAGACACTGTCATGGAAACCCCATATTTCTCAGGTTGCGAGCAAAGTCTCCAAGTCTGTGGGCGTTATTCATAAATCTAGTTTTTGCCTTACTAGGACAGCTTTGTGCACTTTATACTATTCACTTATTTATTCTTATCTTCAATATTGCATGTTAGAGTGGGGTTCGACATACCCTACCCACCTTAGGTGCCTAGTCTTGTTGCAAAAGCGCATTATTAGCGGGGCTCCCTCGCGCGCGAAGCGCGCGTGGGACAGAGCCCCATACTCATGGAATATGGTCAACCTCTTTTCTTTTGGTTGTCACGTGACTGACCGAGCGTACGTACGTACGTACGTACGTACGTACGCGTCTACAGATTGTACGGGTAGGGTAGGGGAGACTATCAAAAGGAAGGGAGGGGTGTCTCAGGCGTGTCTTAGCAAATCCACATCTTTTACATTGGCCATTCACGATATGGTAAATTGACAGCTGTCAAAACAAGATAGCCACTGACCAGTATCACATTGCCATATCGGGGGCTCATGTGTCAACTCATCAAGGTGACGTGAGTTATTTGGAAGCTGTCCGCTGACCAGTTGTTTTACTAGATCGCGATCAATGTTCAATCTCATACTTCTAGCTAGTTTGAGAGCACAGAAAAACTGATAATGCACACATCCATTTATCAAGGTTTTGATCAATTGACAGCTGTCAAAACAGGGTATCCGCTGACCAGTATCACTTGACCGTATCGCGGGCTCAGGTGTTAACCCATCGAGGTCAAGTATTTTTTGGAAGTTATCCGCTGACAAGTTACTAGTTTTCAAATGATCGCAGGCTCAAGTTTGATTTTTTTTCATTCATATGAAATATGTTTTGTTTTTGGGCCGCACAATTAAAATTTTGATTTAAAACTGACCTCGGACCCGAAAATTCAGCAGCTATTACAGGCAAGACAGTTGCTTTTGACTTTGCTCACCATGGTCACGCGTTGGTCACGCTGTACGTCCACTTTTAAAGCTCTGATTGGTCAAAATTTGACAGGTGACCTCATGCGGAAAATTTATGCAGCATCTTGAATCTTGTTTACTTTGACAGCTGAAGCTGAGAGAGCTTTGTGTCAACTTGTGATGTTTTTAACTGTCTTTTTCCACTGGATGCACAAAATGAAATTTACCTGCTATCAGGAGCCTTCTGTTATTCATGGCTAGTTGGTTTTTGGTTGAGACATTAATACATCACTTGCCAAAGTCGGGAATCCGATTTCGGGTGTCAACGTTTTTGTTTTTCACCTTGCTTGATGCGTAAAGGCTGAAAACTCTGAAGCGATACTGGCCTTCCTTGATACCTTTGAGGAGCTGCATCTCGAATGGTAAACCCCAGTAATTATTGTGTTTGATGTTTGTTTTTTATATCTAATTTAAAGAAGTCGAGCGTAGTTTATGCGGCTATGTAGTTTATGCACGTTTGTAAGATTTGAGACAATTTGATCTGACCACGAATCAGGTAAACTTGATATAAGTTTACACAACTTTAAAAAGTCTTTAGACATTTTCTCACCGCAGATAGAAAGAAAACGTTCCAAAGAACATGTAGTTATAATTCTGGCAGTAAAAGAAAGCTTTGAGCGATTTTCTTGCCTCGAGTTCATCTGTGAAAAAAGTAAATACCGGGAAGCCGGCTTAAAACATAAACTTAAGCTTTAAGCTTGAAGACTCAGGATTTTTAGAGACACTTTAATATTTGTCTTCGAGAATGAAAAATGTTGTCTCTGTATATGTTTCGCCGAATTATATTTCCTTTATTGATTGTTGGTAGTCTCTCTTGTAATTTTAATCGCTGTGCCGTTTGTTTTCAGTCGTTCAGTGAACATCGCTTGCAGGAGTACTCAAAATGCCGCGCGTATCAAACGCTTTTAAAGATTACAGATCGATAAAACCATTAAATAAAAAATAAACATAACAATTTCTTTATTGTGTTGGAGCTTAACTCTAGTATGTTCGTTCAAACATTCGCTGCAGCTCGCACTGCAAAAGTGAGAACCGGCTGGCTGTATATGTGATTTTGGACATTTTTTTAACGGTTTAGCTAAAAGCCCGCGCGTGCTTCGATCGTCCTGAATATTGAATGAGTGCAATTTCTCTTGCAATTTGTGAAATACTGAATTCTGTCCGAGGTTTGTATGATAAAAACAGTACCTCATAGTACTATTTCACCTCAGATGTGATGTATAAATGGTATAAAAGGGTTGTTTACACGCAGCCAGATTTGTTGGCAAGATTTTGTAAAGTAAACTTGTCGAACGCAAAAAAATTCAACCTGATTTTTTTTCCAGGCCTAATTAATCTTACGGTGATCAAGAGCCATTATGGCTCTTAAATGTGATCGAAGATGATTGCTATTTTTTGGGTGTACATATGAGGTTATCAACTCGATGTAAGATTTTGTTCACTCTTGGGCTGTTTGCAAATTATTTTTCTCTAAAATCACTTAGCCTTTCCCTCAAAAGCCACATGAATGTGCTATGTGCTCTAAAGTTAACTGAATTGTGGAATGGAAGTTTATTGTTTGATTTAAATTATAAATATATAATGGGAGCCTCGCTTTTAGCCCTGGCTAAATCTATATATTAGAATTATCAGCAAGAAGGGCTTCGACGCTCACACTAATCCACTATTTCAGAGTCTTAATTAGTGGCTTGGGGATTATGACCCCACAAGAGGCTTAACACTCGTTGCCTAGGGACATGGCCCTTAAAACGGGATCTCCATGGGCAACTCGAGTACTTCATCCCCGACCCCTTTTCCCCACATAAGTTGTTGTGTCTTGGGTTGGGAACATCACAAAGCAGACCAATACATCGTGAAACATGGAAACACGCTGTGACTGGCAAATGGACGAAAATAGATTATAGCTGTACTTATGTTTTGCGGGGTGTTGATTGGATTACGAGCCCGTTTTGGGTATGACGTACCCTTTCTAAAAACGAAGCGTAATGAAATTATAATTTAAATTGAGCGTAGCAGTAACATCTTTAGCTCCCAAACCAAGCCTCGATCTTCAGTCACTAGTGAAAGACCCAAAAGTGCAAAACACACTGTACGAATATCTGGACACTGCTCTAAATGGTTACAGCATCCGACTGGTGTACGGAAGTTCATAGCTTCAAATCTATCAGGGATTATTTTTTTTCTTTGTCCCATGCTGGTGACATGTTGAACACATCATTTTTCTTGGGGGAATTGTAATGATATGGATGAGCTGAATGAGATAATGACAGATACAGTGACAGACGATCTTGAGGAAGTGTGCCCCAAAATTGAGCACGTGAAGAAGAAACCTTGGAAAGACGGAAAATTGCAAAATCTCGGGAAACGATTGAAAACCCTAAAAGATCCTGAAGAGGCTAGGAACAAGTAGAACAAATTAAAGAAAGTTAAAAATGAACTGAAAAATAAAAACTTCGCTGAGCTTGTGGAAACATCAACTCTACATTTATAGCGAGAGAAGTGAAGAAATAGTTCCTAATGGCAATTGAAAAAAATATTCCAAGATGCGCAATCAAGAAAGGTTCCAAACCATCCACCTCAAATGATAAGCTTAGAGATCATTTCACAGAACACTTTGCCGCTGGTGTACCGCAGACTGAAATGCCACAAGGCCGTTAAACAGATAATTTTCAAGAGGACATCAAAGTTACAGGGAACTTAACGAAGGAAAAGGAACATGACTGAAGGCTTGAAATATAACTCAAGTAACCAAATCATCCCATGCTGGTATTCTTCTGGTTAAAATACTGACTACAAGAATGTGATATGGTCACTTAACTTGTAACTCTATCGACGACTTGGCTACAAAATTGGCTGCAAAAAATGTCATGTTACGACTAAAATAGGGCTGCGAAACTAATATAGATGATTCCCAATTGGGTTTTAGAAGGAATTGATCGACAATTGTCGCAATAATTTGCTCAATTCTGTCATCTACAAAGAGAATGATACGTTGATTGCTGTACTGATTTGTTTATCCATACGATCAGATTTCTAGAAATTTCCTTTTGAAAGTCTTAAACAGAACAGGTACACCACACTTGATTGCCATCTTGAATAAAATGTAACAAGTACAACAGCGTCAATTTTGAGAAAGAAAAAAATAAATGTTTGAAGTATTGGTCGTCTGCAGGCAAGGGTATCAAGAGTGAGTATGTATATCTAATTACTATTTTCATTACGATCTCTGCATGTGAAATTGACAAACAGTTTTCAGACGACAGGGGTATCGAATTCGAATTTAATATCGGCCAAAAATTTAGTTTCATTATGTTCTTTTAGTTACTGCTAGCAAAATTTTCAAGGAAAATGTTTTTGTGTTTACAGATGGTTGAAAACGTGATCAACTGTTGCAAAAGGCCCGTTGACCTGGTCAAACAACAACGTTTTGTCATGGGGAGGACATTGACTGTTGTAGTGAGAGTGGTTAGCAACTTAGCCTCAAATGTGTAACGCGCCGTCTTGTCGAAATGGAGCGGCCGAAATGTGAGACGATAGTACCAGTCCATCTCATCTGACCAGAAAGATTGTTTGTGACTGTAGTATTATAATTCTCACTCAATCTTACAAAATTCTTACAAGATATAGCGTTTTGAAAGTTCAATTTTCCGCCATTTTTTAACTAAGAATAGCACAAAATGGCTTCAAATACAAAATTTCAAAAAGCTATATCTTTTGAGTGGATGGAAATATTTCAATGTTTTTTCACTTTTGACATCCCTGCGGTGACTTCTTTCAGAAATCACCATTAGATATCCCATAATACTAAAAACAAAATTTGGCGGGAACTTTGTGACGTGATTTTCCGGCCAAAAATGCCGAAATCTGAAAAACAAAAACACATACGTTTTTTTTGGAATGGTCAGTTCTATATTGTTGCCAAGTTTCAGGTGAATTGCGTTAAAAACAAAAGGATGAATAAAGGTCGGCGTCTCTGATGTCACATATGTCCACCGTGCTGAGTCTGTTTTCGCCATGCTATTGGTCAATTTGCGGTCCGTAACTAGCTATACGGGCCAAAATTTCACAGAAAATGCTCAAATCGGAGCTTTAAGTCTCTTTACCTAAGAAAAAAAAAGTTTGAATAAAGTTATAAGACGTCTGTGAACCTTGAGGGCTTGGATGTTGACTTTGTCCTTCAACATTTTAAAATGTGTTTATTTGTGAACGAAGGGGATGAAGAAACTAACTCATAATCTTATTGACGAGGATTCTAGTCAGCGTTTGAAAATTTTATCATAGTACACAGTTAAAAAGGCGAAAATCGATTGGCAGAGATTCGAGATGTTTTGCCTAAGAGAAAATGAGTAATTCCTTCGACAAATATGATTACAAATATACCTGCACGCATACATACATACATACATACATACATACATACATACATACATACATACATCCCGCTGGCAAGTAAAAATGCGTTTCTTCAAACACTATTTGCCAAACAATCCATCTGTTACCTAGATGCTATCTCTTAACGCATCCCTATATTTACTGCCAGCTTTTAATTTTAACGGTCAATCGTTGAAGTTGCCTGATGAGTGTGGTTCTACAATTTCGGACCATACGAAACAGCACTGTCGCAATAAACGATCAATGATTACTCCTGAAGCCTGAACTCCTGTGATTATCAATAATCAATGCTCTTCAATTAAATGAATTGAGCGCTCTACGGAATACGTTCTACCCAGAATACAAGTACATACATACATACATACATACATACATACATACATACATACATACACACATACATACATACATACATACACACACACATACACACATACATACACACATACATACATACATACATACATACATACATACATACATACATACATACATACATACATACATACATACATACATACATACATACATACATACATACATACATACATACATACATACATACATACATGTGTCAATCGTTGAAGTTGCCTGATGAGTGTGGTCCTACAATTTTCGGACCACACGAAACAGCACTGTCGCAATAAACGATCAATGATTACTCCTGAAGCCTGAACTCCTGTGATTATTAATAGTCAATGCTCTTCAATTAAATGAATTGAGCGCTCTACGGATTACGTTCTACCCAGAATACAAGTATTCACATACATACACACATATAACTGGAGGTATGAAAGCCGGGTTAGCAAAGATTTTGTAATTTTTCTCAACTTCCCCTGTATAATAGCCTGTTTACTGTGTTGTTTGCTTATGTCGTTTTTTTTCTTTACTTGTTATTTTGCTTGGTTTGTGGTTAGGGATTTGTGTAGAAGTGGATGTCCATAGAATTACTATCTTATCCCCCCCCCCCCCCCCCTCCGTATTTTTTCCTTACTCACAATTCTTTGTTTACCACAAGTGACAGTTATTTGAAATCAGTGCGCGCCTAAAGCTGGTTTCGGTGCCGTTCAGCAGATAAGTTTTAGATATTGGTCACCTAAAGAAAAGTTTCCCGGAGAGCATCATGTAAAGCTCTGAGATGGGACAAAGTTATTACGATTCGCAGAGTATGCATCGTCCAATATCGTATTATATTCTCGTTTCATTTGGCTAAACGGATCAATCACCATGATCCAGACTGAGACAGAAAGGTACGATATTGTTCGCTTTTCTAAGGTGACTACTAAGTCTTTGGCCTCGGGAACAGGCTCTTAGGAATCAAATGAATTAGGTGAGAGCAAAATTGCAGGTGAACCTTGACCCGGGCCAAGACTTTCTGGTGTGAAAACAAGGCTAAGGTGATCCGGCGACCGTGTGACTGTACATCTGGGAACTTGGATAAGACGAGTGTAAGAGAAAAGTCCAGAGGTGTTTATCTGGCAATAGGCTGAGTTTTTTCGAGTTATTCGATGATATTTTGCTTATGTTAAACGTAAGAGGATTATGCGTGGCTGTGGATAATCTTATCAGTGCCGCGGAAGTGTGATTGTGTGATTTCCGCATGGTGTTGACAGGTATGTGATCGTGTGGTTGAACTGCGGTTCAAATGGCCAAAATATTCTGTGCCAGCCATTAATATTGTTTCGTCGGTGTTTAGCTTAGCTGATTGTACCTTGGAAAAGCGACTCTCAGACTCAGGAAAATTGGATCAAGGTCTAGTTTCAGCGGGCTCTAATGGGATTGAACCATAGGCCGATTTTTGCAGATAAGAAAGTGATAATTTGTGCTCTACGTTTCGTTCAGTTTCTTGTTCTATTCCATGCGGAATCCTGTTGTTTATCGAACCGCGAAAGAAGTAGTGTTTTGCTAACTATTTGAGTTGTTATGTAAGCCTTAACCAGGCAATCTTCAGTCGTGACTCTTTCGCTGCAGTTCACTTGAAACTTAAAAATTTCTCTGAAATGACATCGGTTTGAAACTTTGCGAAGTCAGTTAACCGAATAAATGTTCTAAAATTTGCGTCATTTTAAATTTCGAGTCTTTCGAATACTTCTACAGTAGGGACCATTAACTTACTGCCCGGCGTCAGATAAAGGCTTTTAATCGGCCTTTGGATTAGTTTTATTCTTTTAAATTGCCAAGTAGTAGAATGAGTTGCTATTTTGCTAACTCGGTTTTCAAAAATCCAGGTATACATACATATTTTATTTAGTTGGAGTCTTATATAATAAATAGTATATCAACTATTTCCAAATAACTAAAATTACAAACAACAAAAAATTCCTAACCATATATGGCTAATAAGTTATTAATTAATGAAGTCCTAGAGTATTTACTTTTTGCTATCTTCCCCTTTCCTTTTTTCAAAGCATTCGAATATATATGTTTTGCTATTAGTTTTTGTATTTTAGCATTTCCGCTAGGGGGGGGGGGGGGGGGGGTATTAGAAACATGAATATTTTGTTAGGTGAGATTCTCCTTATCTTTATTCTATATTCGTTTTCCATATAATCTAGTAACGAACATCTTTTTTCCTGGTAAGTAGGGCATATATTTAGAAAATGGTATTCGTCCTCCATTTCTATTTTACAAATTGGGCAAATTCTTTCTGCAGGTTTCTTAAACGGTCTCGAATAACATCCTGTCTCTATGGCTAATTTGTGGTTGCTAAGTCGCAGCCTCTGTTAGAGCTATTCTGTGTCGCGTATTGGTGACCTGATGTAGGTAATCTTCACATTTGTCATTGTCTATCGATTTGAATAACCGGTAGGTTCTTATTTTGTTGCTTTGGTCAGCATCTTTTCTGGTGTCGTAATTTATTTCACCTAACCATCTTTGTTACAGTACAGCAATATAAGACATTGTTTACAATAATTTTCAGAAATACCATTGAGCTGAATAGGGCTCTACAATGACAAAATATAAGTAAAGCTTTGAAAAATGTGTAAGTAAAATTCAGAAGACGCAAGACGCCTACAAATTTTGGATGGAAATTACGGAAATTACGTCATCGATAAACTCACGTCTGAGATTATGGAAAATAAACCACTTGGGTCCCGGATGTAGTTTTTATGAATTTTACGAGTGGTATATTTTCCAGTAAAACACTCGTGTCTTTATAATAAATGTATTTATCACTTAACATAATGTCGGTCGAACTCGCCGTATTTAGGAATATTGGTAGATCACTAAGATAGAAATTGAAAAGAGTAGGTGACAACATGCAACCTTGCTTTACCCCGGCTTGACGAGTAAAGGATTCGGTTAATTTGTTATCAATTTTAACTGCCGATTTATCATTTGAGTACATGGATATTAAAACGTCTAGGAAACGTCCTTGGACACCTTCTTTTCTCAGTATGTCGAATAGTTTTTGTCGGGGTATACAGTCGAAGGCTTTTCTAAAGTCGACGAAACATGAAAAGAGTAAATTTCGGTGCTTCTGTGGCTTAGATTTCACGTACTTGTCAATAAGCATTTTTAATGTAAAGATGCTATCAACTGTCCTGTGCATTTTTCTGAAACCACCTTGTTCAGTTTTCAAAATTCCTTTTTGAACCATGTAGTCGTACAGTCTATTGTTGAGAATTGATGTAAAGAGCTTGCCTAGCGCAGAAAGCAAAGTGATAGCTCGGTAATTTTCAACTTTGTATCGATCATTCTTTTTGTGAGTAGGTACAATGAGGCCAAAACTTCAAAAAGCAGGCTATTTGCCAGTATCTAAGATTCGATTAAATAAATTTACTAAATGCCCTTTAATGGCGTCCTTTCCGATTTTTATTACTTCATTTAATATGGAGATTTGTTTGCCTTCAGTTTGTTAATTGCAGCTTCGAACTCTTCATCAGTTATTGGATAATCAAGTGGGCCTTCCACTCTTTCGTTACTGTGGGTTTCCATAATCGTCTCCGGATCTAGAATATTATTGAGAGGGGTCTCATTCTGTTGCTTAAAGTATTTATAAAACTGTTCCGTACTCACTGTTTCAGCTGCATCCGTTTTTCTTTTTCCTAAGTTAAAGATTTTTCCTATTTGTCGCCAGGTCTCTTTGGAGTTCTGCATATCGATATTAGACAGATATTAGTATATCGATATTAGTATATCGCGGGTTCATGTGTCAACCCATCGAGGTGACGTGATTTATTTGGAAGCTGTCTGCTGACCAGTTAGTTTTTTTACTTGATCGCAATCAATGTTCAATCTCACCTACTTTCTAGCTAGTTTGGGAGCACAGGAAAACTGATAATGTACACGTTGGACATCAATGTTGTGATCAATTGACAGCTGTCAAAACAGGGTATCCGTTGACAAGTATCAATTGACCGTATCGCGGGCTCAGGTGTCGATCCATGGAGGTCAAGCAATTTTTGAAGTTATCCGCTGACAAGTTGCTAGTTTTCAAGTAATCGCAGGCTCAAGTTTAATTTGTATTTAATTCGTATGAAATACCGTAAAATTCCGAAAATAAGCCCCGGGGCTTATATTTTTCAAAGGCCCTTTTTGAGGGGCTTATCTTCGGAGGGAAATTTGCGTTTCAGACTTGATAGGGCTAGCCTTATAGTTGGAAGTAAATTTACCATTTTTTCTTTGTTTTTCGTTTTATTTTAAGGCAATTTCCAAGTACAAGACCCTAGGGGGCTTATATTTTGAGGGGCGATTTAACGGAGGGTTTTTTGCGTTACCGGTTTGGGGGGCTTATATTTAGAGGAGCTTATTTTCGGAATTCTACGGTATGTTGTGTTTCGGGACTGTGCAATAACTACCTGGAAGGGGGGGTGGGGGGTTGGGAAATGGGTGAAATATGACCCAAAACTAAGTCATGCCCCCCCTCTCATTAAGCAAAAATTAATTTCAACCCCCCCTCACATAATGATAATATTAAGGCTAACCCCCCCCCCCCCCCCCAACCCCCCCTCCTTGAACAAAGTCTCCTCCCATTGATTTCGTCATACCTAGTTTACTTGTTGGATTTCTTCCTCCGGTACAAACATCATTTCAAATGACTTGTGTCGTCTTCGCATAAACTGGGAGATTCCTCATCTTCTACAACATCTCTGGCACTAAGGTTCCCGCGTGCGTGGGTGAGAACTCGATCAATCAACTCAGCCTTGCTTCCACTTATCTTAAGACCTTTTTGCTTTAGATACAATCTCAGCAGCTTGTTGGTAAGCGCTTTTACATTCTCTACATGTTTTATTTACCATACTTTAAATTTGTATTGCTATTAAAATTTCAACAGTTGGGTTTTTCGTTGTGCTTAATTATGATGCTATGTGTGCTAACAAGGCATCTTTCTTTTTCATTGAATATCATTATGGTGCCACTTTTGCAACTTTTAATTAAAGTTTCCTGTCTTATTAAATCCTAGTGGAAATAAAGTAGCACTGTTTTAACATATATAACAGAGGCATTCCTTTCCTACTACATGACAGATAGGAAAACAACAGTTCATAGATCAGAACACCTTAGAGTTGATAAATTTGTCAGTTTAATTCCAATGTTAGCATTTACATTTGAACTCTAATAACTCTTCCACTACTTTTCCAGTTTAAAAAAAGAATGAAAAAGCAATGCCCCCCTATGTATTAAATTTTACATCCAACCTCCTTCCCTCTTGTTGTCATTTTCTCCTATACCCCCTCTAATTTTCCAACCCCAATCCCCCTCCAGGTAATTATTGCACAGTCCCTTATGTGCGCGCAATTAAAATTTTGATTTCAAACTGACCTCGGACGCGAAAATTCAGCCAGTTATTACAGGCAGGGAAGACAGCTGCTTTTGACTTTGTTCACCATAGTCACGCGTTGGTTACGCTTTACGTCCAATTTTTATGCTCTGATTGGTCAAAATTTGACTTGACAGGTAAGTTCATGCGGAAAATTTATATAGCATCTTGAATCTTGTTTCCTTTGACAGCTGAAGCTGACAGAGTTTTGTGTCAACTTATAATGTTTTTAACTTTCTTTTTCCACTGGATGTACAAAATGAAATTCAGCTGCTATCATGAGTCTTCTGTTATTCATGGCTAGTTTGTTTATTGGGTTTTTGGTTGAGAAATACGTCGCTTGTCAAAGTCGGAAATCCGATTTCGGATGGCATCATTTTCGTTTTTTATCTTGCTTGATGCGTAAGAGAATTGAAAAGTTTTGTAAAAGAAAGCTTTGACTTTGAGCGATTTTCTTGCCTAGAGTTCATCTTTGAAAAAAGCACCGGGAAGCCGGCTTAAAACATAAACTTAAGCTTTAAGCTTGAGGACTCAGGATTTTTGGAAACACTTTAAGAGTGGTCGCCAGAGAAAACCGGGCAAAATGTTAAAAATGTTAACGGAAGGGGGTCAACAGAATACTAACATCGTAGATAGGTCTGGTGGAGTAATGGCCAAATATACCAAACATAGGTTCTTCGCTGCTCTTTTATTAGACATACGAGCATCACGTTATTCGACCCCCTCGGACGCCATTTTTATAAGCAAATTTTCACCATTTTCTGAAACTCACAGAACCCTCAAAATTTAACGAGCGAAGTTTATTTTTTGTATGCGACACAACACATCACAGAACTACTTTCTAAAACCATAAGATTTGTTAAGGTTAACTGAATTGTGGAATACAAGTTTACTGATTGATTTAAATCATAGATTTATTAATGGGAGCTTCGCTTTGAGCCCTGGCTAAATGTATATATTTATTTTCTTTGCCATAACTTGAAGTAAATGTTGTTGTCAATCTTGTGACGTCATTTTCCCACCAAAAGCCGTTAAAATCTAAAAACAAAAGACAGGATTTTTTGGAATACAAAGTTCTACCATCCTGCAAAGTTTGAGCTCAAACAAATAAAAAATGCAAAAGTAATTCCAAGGAGGCACTTTTTTGCGTCCTATATGCCCACCGTGTAAAGGCCGTCCAGGAATGCTATTGAATTGCAAACAGAGCCATAAAAATGTTAATGAATAGTGTTTGCTCTTTAATGTTTGTCTATTGTCCCTATTGACTTTCAAGATGGTGCTAATGACTTGGATGTTGGCGTAATGAAAGTATATTTCTCTTTTTTGCTATGCCTAATGACGCATATGCATGCCCAAAAGTGTTATTGAATGTCGATTAAAATGCAAAAATCGTAATTGAATCTAATTTATGCGCAAATGTCCATTTTTTCGCGTTAATGAATGCATCTTCGCACTATTGGTCGCCTTTTTACGCAAATAATAGCGTCTTTTCTCGCAATGAACAGCAAAAGGTGTGATACGTCAATCGCGGCAATCCTGTTTTGTTAGCAACTTAATGCGATATGCAATAGCAGTGAAGAAGAGACTTGAAGTTAATTAAAGTTAAAGTTTGAGAAGTTTCTACGAGAACCACGAGCCTTGACAAAAAAAAGTTTGCCCTCGTCGTGATAAACTTTGCCTCTGTATCGACTGTCACATCGATCCGAGGAAACTGAAAGGAGGAGTGAATGGTTAGCCCTTGCTCAAGTACAACGATTAAAAGTTAAAAATCGAGCAATGGACACTTGTATGGCGTTATTAAGTCTAATCAGTCTATCTTATTCTTTTTGATGTTCGTCAGTGTTACAGTTAGAGGGTAAATGAAGCTGAAGGACTACGTTACAGAAATGATACGCACGTGATATTATTAGTAAGATTTTAATTTATTAAAGTTTCTGCTGAAAGTACATCTCCTTTGCTTAACTAAGGCCAAGATAATTTTTTGTCACAAGCCTTTATTTCATTAGAGCACTGATGGCATTTCAAAGCCAGAACTGAATCGCTGATAAATATTTTGGGCTGCAAGCAAAAGCCGGGCAATTCTTGTGTAAAGTTGATAGGCCGGCAAACGCTCTTACCAGTCTACATTTTCTTCCTCTAAATTAATGCTTAAGTCATGTTAGATAATTCTGGGGGATCTCTGCTAATTAATATTTTAACAGTAAGAATTGGGTTCCGAAAAGAAAGGCATTGTGGCCGACTCATTGTTGCAATGTTTTACAAGAACAATCATTCTTATCCTAACAGTCCTTGCTTGGCTTCCAGTCTTGTGATATTTAGACAAAGTTAAACAAGGGGCTCTGGAGTTGTTTACAATGAACAGTTAACATTAGGCAAAAATTTACAAAATTTTCTCGATAAATTATGGTTATTTTAATCTGATAGATAAGGTATAGTGAATTGCCTTTGAAATTATTAGGTAATGACGTTTGTCCACTGAATGTGTTTGTTAGTTTTAGCTATTCGGTTAAGGGCAAGCAGAAGCCTTTTTAAATACCTTCCTTGAAAACTTGGAAAAGTTTGTTTTTCTTTCCCAATTATCCAGCAAAATCTACGTCATAGGTGTTTTACTTGCAGGGCATGTGCGATAATATAATAAACTTGACACTTTCGAAGTTTTCTTATAAGCATAACTACTTTAAATGGAACTTAAAGAAATTCATTAATAAATGTCCGTACCCCAAGCTGACACTTATGCTATCTCCTAAATGTATCCAGATGCAACAATCCCTCAAGACTTTTTAAGGTGGCCCGAACCTATGTATATACACGTTGGTTATGTTTTTTAATCGCATTTTTCGGCAGGAACGATTCAACTGATTTCTATGATTTTCGGCATCCTTAATAAAGAATAGTGCAACTCTAAGAAAATTTTATTTATTTTTTTTGTAGGTATTGAGACCGTTTGAGATATTGGCATATGATTAAAACCACATTTTTACAAAAAAATGTCAATAACTTGGAAACGCTACGACTTTTTCATTTTTTTCTAACTTCAGCAAATAAGCCTCAGAGCTCTCTAGTTTTATACTGCAAGTTTGAAGTCAATCACGACCGAAGAACTCGCTGAAAAAAAAAAAAAACAGCTTGTTAGATTTGCCATCACATTCGTACGGGCCGTTTGCCATTGAGGATAAAGAGAAGAATAAGACGATTGTTATATTTTTCTTCACCTTCATTCCCAAGTGGCAAAATTCCCGTGTGAATGTGATGAATGTGAAGAATGGATGTTTAGAAGTATTGGAGTCTGTGACTCTATTTCTCCTAAAAACGGAAACCTGCGACGCTAAAAACTGTTGAGAGTTTTTAGTAGATGCTGCATTTTGCTTTGTTAAGATTATATTGGTATCGGAAAAAAAGAGGACAAATACAAAGCTAAGTTTGATGAATGGAAGCCCTTTAACCTTCCCTTCATTCAGCATAAAGTTGTTCTTCTTGTATCGCAAACTGTATTCGCCGTAGGTTTCTGATTACTCATGCAGTTTCTTGCAGCAAAGGTTTGGGCAAGAATATTCTTGCAAATAGGAGATAGTCCGTCGGCACCCTCCCGGTCCCTCTATTTTTGCGTCAACTTTCACAAATGACGTTCAGTTAGCGTTGCATTTTAAGGTTAATTTTGACCCGAATTTTGTGCAGCGAGTTCTACAGTCGCGATTGACTTCAAACTTGCAGATATAAAACTAGAGAACTCTGAGGCTTATTTGCTGAAATTAGAGAAAAATCTGCCGTAGGCTTTCCAAGTTATTGACATTTTTTGAAAAACTGCGGTTTTAAACATATGCTGATATCTCAAACGGTTTTACACCTACAAGAAACTAAATAACATTTTCTTAAAGTCGCACTAGTGTTTATTAAGGATGCCAAAAATCATAGACATCAGTTGAATCGTTTCCGTAAAAAAACGCGATTCAAAAAACATAACAAACGTGCATACAAATAGGCTCGGGCTACCTTAACTATTTTGTGCGCAGCACTGTAGTGCACTGCAACCTACTGCACTGCAATTTACTATGCTAAAAATTTGCCATGCTCTATTTTACGGCACTTGAACATAAAAAGTTTCCAAATGATTCAACCCTCTGAGGTTCATGGCGGGCGGACGATGGAACTCCCATTAATTCGAAATATGCCTTTTACAGGTAAAGGTCGAGTAATTTTAAGCCAAGTATAAAAAAGAGTATCAAAAGTATTAATATTATCTACGGTATATTCTAAAACTATCTTGCTGGAATACAAGATAGTTGCAATTCTTATTGATGTCGCAATTCCACACCAGCGTTCTTCCCCTGGTAGAGATCTCCTAAAATTAAACCTACTTAAGATAAGCGATTAAAAATTTGCACAACCATTTTTATAACATAAGGGAGGTTTCCCCTTCTACTACGACGGTGGAAATCTTATCTTATTTATACACACAGTGTGCTTCTGACGAGCACATTGCCAGTCCTTTTGTTATCGAACTGAGCTTCCACCAAACGCACAATAACCGCCGTTTTTCCCCATGCCTTTGCTCATTACACTTCATTGCGCCTGCTTTTGAAAACGTACGTCATTTGTTCCTTTCCCCTTCGCCTAACTTCTCTAGCAGAGCATCAAGTTTTCTCTGCACGCATTCAAGTTTGGATTCCACTTTGGCGATACTCGATTTTAACTCTTGGCCTTGATAATCAATGTCCTCTCTTGCACACATCTGAGGCAAGTAAAAAAAAAAGAAAAAAAAGAAAAAAAAAACAGTAACCTTAATTAACCACAATACGGTCAAACGGTCGCAGCAAATCAACCTGTGAGCAGAACCTTATTTAGTCTTCTTGAGAGACTGAAGAGAAGACACGTCAAAGTTTGAGGTCGCTGCAGCACAAACTTCTGTTCTCACCCATGACAGTTTTTTTTTAGTGCGAGCATATTGATAAATTGATGGGTATAACCAGGTCTGCTGTAGGAGATACACGGCTATTAGGCTTGAGGTCGACACTATATCAAAGCAACATGCCGCACATGCTCAACAAAGATCTTATTCAATTTATGCAGAGTCTTACTCGAGCTCGCCAAAACCGAGCAAGCGAAAGAAAGACTCTGCTGGCAGGGTCAGAAACTATTAGGGAGGCAAGGTTTCCACGTAACAGGTGTCAGCAATATAAAATTAAAAAGTGGAGGTTGTAGACTTACTAGATCAGATGGAGTCTCGTTAGGAAAAAGTTCTAACTTTTGGGTCTGTGTACAAAATCCTATATTAAAATGAATCAACTTTGGTAAATTCAGTCAACTCTCTCTAAGACGGGTACCTTTGAGCCCACAAAGATCCACAAAGATCCACCTCCTCAACCCAGATTCGACAGAGAAGATTTTCAACACATATTAACCGGACTTACGGAGTGAAATGTATTTGATGGAGGGATTGTGCGATGGAAAGCAAAGTGAGCGCATGTTGATCCAGACACGATGGTCGGTTGCTAGGGCTTTTCCTCCCGTAACTACGCAAATTCAACTTTTGGCTCACAGAGGAGTAGTATTTTCTTTTCCAAATGAATACCATTGTAATGGTATTTTTGAAGTTTCTTGGAAGCATGACGTCACAAGTGGCACTTTTTTGGTGACAACATTAAAAATATGAAAAGCAGTGTTCAAACGTCACAGACACTTTTGATATATAAAAAGAATATTTATATTTTTTTTTTACTTAGTGTGGGTGGTGCTATAACGCATTTTTCGTAACGAAATACGTCATTATGAGTCACAATGACGTATTTCGTGACGAAAAGCGCGTCACAGCACCGCATACACTAAGTGAAAAACGTACATTTTTTATTCCATGCAACGTTGCCCTTTCTCTTGTGCCATTACATTCATTGTTCTCGCGTTTAAAATACCCCTAATTTTGACCATATATGGTAATTTGGCGGAAAATTCGAATTTTTATAATTAGCTGTAACTTTACGCCTTTCTATCCGATTGAGATGGGGTTTTCACCAGTAATCATAGAATTCTATACAAAAAACTAATTTATAAAACTTTTACTATTTCTTTCCTGAATGTTTATTCTGATACCAATTTTGGACATCATTTATGACGTTACAGTAGCAGTCACATGGGATGAAATAAAAAACACTTAACAGGTAATTTACCAACCTACTTCCCCGCCAAGTTTCGTTACATTCGATGCATTCTACTTCTGTCTATGGCCTAAAACTCTCAATTTTGAGAGGCACGTGAGGAAAAGCCCTAGCAACCCGACCACCTTGAGAAGATGCATCAATAAAGAGCTGTGTCCTTATGTTACGACCATCCTCACCATTCTACTCACAATGCCCTTTTCGACAGCAACTCCGGAGCATTCATTTAGTGCTATGCCGAGGGTCAAGACCTATACAGCCTCTCTGCCATGGGAGCAGAGAGGCTGTATGGTCTCGCTCTCCTGCACACTTACAGAACATCGACACCGACAAAGAGTTTTGTGCCAAGAAAGTGCGTCGATTGGCATTCGAATTTTAAACATTTACATCGTAATATATAGATTTTGCCAGGGCTAAAAGCGAAGCTCCTACTAACTAGAATTTATAACTTAAATCAAACAATTGTAGACTTGTATTCCACAAATCAGTTAACTTTAGAGCACATTCATGTGACTTTTGAGGGAAAGGCTAAGTAATTTTAGAGAAAAGTAATTTGCAAACAGTCCAAGCTAAGAGTGAAATTAATCTTACATCGACTTGATAGCCTTATATGTACACCTAAAAAATAGCATAGCCATAATGGTTCTTGATCACAGTACACTAGGCCTGGAAAATAAATTCTTGGAATTAAATCAGGCCGAATTTTTTGCGTTGGACAAGTTTACTTTACAAAATCTTGCCAACAAGTCTGGGGACGTGCAAACCAACCTTTTATACTTTTTATACATCACATCTGAGGTGAAATAGTACCATGAGGCGCTGTTTTTATCATACAGACCTCGGACAGAATGTAGTGTTTCACAATTTTGCAATACAAATTGCACTCATTCAATATTCAGCGCGATCGAAGCACGCGTTAGCGAAACCGTTGAAAAATTTCGAAAATCACCTATACGGTGAGCCGGTTCTCACTTTTGATGACAAGCGCCAAAGTCGACTGTTTAAATGAAGATTAACAGAGTTCAGGGGCACCCAACGACAATTTTCGGCAAATTGTCTGTTCGGAAGACTGTTTGAGGTCTAGAATTTTCGGATCATTTTCTGAAAAATTTATTGCTTGCCTGCCTCTCCTAGGGTTTTCGAACTTCACAAAAATCGTATAATTGCCCATTTTAAACGGATTTTTACCCTAAAAAGGTCACCTAGAATTTTCGGGAGCCTTTTTTCTGGCTGAAATTTTCGAAAAGGTAATTTTGATCCCTATAATTTTCGGATCACTATACTTTCAGCTAGGAAATCCGAACAGATGAAAAAATTATAGGGGATAAAAATAAGCCTTTATCTACCGTTTAAATACGAAAGTACGTTCAACAATGCTATGTTTATGTGGTTTTGAACTATATTCTCGTTGGGTGCCCCTGAGAGTTATACGCTTCAACAGTTGATGTGATGTCTTCCAAGATTTTATCAACTTAATAAATGTAGATGTAGATGTAGATGTAGATAATGGCTTTATAACGATGTGTAATCTTCAAAAGCTTTTGATACGCGCGCATTTTGACTACTCCTGCAAGCGATGTTCATGAGCGACTGAAAACAAACGGCACAGCGATTAAAATTGCAAAAGAGACTGCTAACAATCAATAAAAGGAAAATAATTCGGTGAAACATATACAGAGACAACAATTTTCATTCACGAAGACAAGTATTAAACTGTCTCTGAAAATCCTTGTTTATGTTTTAAGCCGGCTTCCCGGTGTTTGCTTTTTTCAAAGATGAAAGCGAGGCAAGAAAATCGCTCAAAGCTTTCTTTTACAGCCAGAATTATAACTAAATATTCTTTGGAACGTTTTCTTTCTATTTGCGGTGAAAAAATGTCTAAAGGCTTTTTAAAGTTCTGTAAGCTTATAATCAAACCTGATAATCGGTCAGATCATTGTCTCAAATCTTACAAACGCGCATAAACTAAATAGCCCCATAAACTACGCTCGACCTCATTAAACTAGATATAAAAAACAAACATCAGATACAATAATTACTCAGGCTTACCATTCGAGATGCACTGAAAACTATCAAGTAAGGCCAGAATCGCTTCAGACTTTTCAACCCTCTTACGCATCAAGCAAGGTGAAAAACGAAAACGATGCCATCCGAAATCGGATTTCCGACTTTGACAAGCGACGTAATTTCTCAACCAAAAATCAAATAAACAAACTAGCCATGAATAACAGAAGACTCTTGATAGCAGCTGAAGTTCATTTTGTACATTCAGTGGAAAAAGACAGTTAAAAACGTCACAAGTTGACACAAAACTCTGTCAGCTTCAGCTGCCAAAGTAAACAAGTCTCAAGATGCTGCATAAATTTTCCGCATGAACTCACCTGTCAAATTTTGACCAATCAGAGCATAAAAATTGGACGTAGAGCGTGACCAACGAGTGACCTTGGTGAGAAAAGTCAAAAGCAACCGGCATATCTTCCCTGCCTGTAAAAACTGGATGAATTTTAGCTTTCGAGGTCAGTTTGAAATCAAAATTTTAATTGTGCGGCTCTTGTAAAACACAACATATTAAAAAAAAATTAAACTTGAGCCTGCGATCATTTGAAAACTAGTAACTTGTCAGCGGATAACTTCAAAAAGATACTCGACCTCGATGGGTCAACACCTGAGCCCGCAATATGGTCAGGTGATACTGGTCAGCGGATACCCGGTTCTGAAAGCTGTCAATTGATCACAACATTGATGTGCAATATGTCTGCAATATGAGTCTTTCTGTGTTCCCAGACTAGCTAGAAAGTGCGAGATTGAACATTGGTTTTCCTGTGGTGCGGACGGACGGGCGGGCGGGCGGGCGGTGTACTGTCACGTGATTACCAAATTTTCTGGGATGGTTAGATTTACTTACCTATGGTGCTCCGCAGGCGCGCTTCGCGCGCCAGAGCTCCGCTATAACTGAAACGTGACGTTGGCATTGACCTGCATGTTATCACTATTATCTTGTTTAAACGGTTGAACTATTTCATTCTACAGCACTAAACCGTAGCCAATTCATTTAAATGTATAAAGCTAAGCTTGTTGTCCGTGTACATGCTTTAAAGGAAATGTGCCTGGCCTTTATAAAAACAGTTGTAATTACTTTTTCATCTGCCTTCCTTACTTCCTTCTGCGGTATGCTAGCACGCACTCCGCGAGGGCAGAGACTTATATTAGAGAACGGAGCGTTGCTGAGCCTGATCAATAGGTTCACCGCGAGACATACCAAAACCCCACTACCGCCTACTCCTATCCTTACCCCCCCCCCCCCCCCTAATCTCCTACTACCACTCCCACTCCCACCCCTCCCCCCGCCCTCGTCCTCAGAAGTTCAGAAGTTACACGATCTTTTATTTACACATTATGTACGAGATTTCTTTTGTTTTGTTTCGTTCTATTCCTTCTCACCCAAAAGTCTGTATTTGCTGGTCGGAGTAATACACACACAAGTACACTTGTTTGATACCAACAATTTAGCTATGGATTCCTTCCACGTTTAGAATAAACTGTCTACCACGGTAAAATTACCTTAGCCAGAACGCTGTTTTGGTACTCAAAGGCCAGGTAAGGGAACAGAGGTCTGTCCGTGCAGTATTCAACATAAGATGGCTTCTCATCTGTGGGAATTATTTGGCTTCCGTTTACACTGAAAACAACAGGAACTTGGATTTGACCATCTGACTCTAGCTCGCCTTCAAACATGACAGTGCATCGAACGACGTCACCTCGGCGAGCTGCGGTAGGGCCTTAAATGTGAAGGCAAATAACAATTTAATAAACTCCTAAGCATGCACCACTTGTCTCTACAAATTGGAGGGTTGCAGATAGGCAAGGGCCGCCTAAATCAGGTTAATAGGCACTCGTAGATGTAGATCGCAAACATTACAGCGTTTTCCAGTAAAAACTGTCGCGTCGGTTAATATGCAACCTAGAATATCTACTCACTTTTAGCTTTCTAGCGACGGGTTCCTTAAGTGAATATTAGGACTAGATATACTAAAAGTAGATCTAGAAATATTCAATGCGAATAATCTTTAGAGAAAAATGCAAAGGACTCATTAAAAAATAGACAGTAACTTCGCCTTTTTGTCGGCTTTCCAAGCTACACTCTTATACCGACTAACTTAGTCAGAAAGGGTCAAGTTTTATCGTTTGTCTCACGATCTTTACTTTGATACTGATCGCATCGTTCCGTTTTAAGATGGTAAAACTGTCGTCAACAGGGCCTGCGAGTCCACATACCATTCATACCATGCTTTTTAGCCGTACAACTCAGGAATGTGAACAGATCGAGAAAAAATCTGGCTATACAGTTAAAAGAGTTCCGCTGACCACGAATAGGTGGCGGGTTCCTTCGTCGAGCGCAAGAACCGGCTTTAACCCGTTGAACAACTCACGTGCATTTTTTGACCGATTTGCTTTGCAAACCGGAGTCCGCGTACAGAATTTAGGAGACATTCAAAGGACTGAACTGTTCCATAATCAAGTCTTTCACTCCTTATCAGTCCATGTCGTTGTATTATTTTGTAAATTGAGAAGATGCCTCCGTAAGTTTAGTAACAGGTCTTGGAAAATCCCCTCGCCCTGCTCCACCAGTTTCGAAACAACTTGGAACCCACAATCCTGTAAAATACGGTATTTCTCTCGATCAGCCGGACCATTAAAGTGCCTTGACCCACTTTTGGTAGTCAGGTAAGACGGTAAAATGAGCTCCAACCTTTACTTATGTAAATGTGAATCCTTCGAGTGATGTTTTATAACGGTAAAAATCACTAGGCAGAATCTGTTTGTACCACCGCGCGTTTGTTATCTTATAGTTAGCCTGTTCTCAGACCCTAGCCTGTTTCGTCTGTAGTGTTGTATCGCTAAATATGTGCATGGATCTTAAATAAACGTTGTATTTCCTTATACCTGCGGTATATTGTCATCCTTTTGCCCGAGAAGTGGTCAATTTTGAGCGATTATAATATATTTTAACACTTTGAGTTGGCCGTCTTCTAGTAAAAGAGCTCGTAATCAAAAGCGGTTGAGTCCCCCCCTATAAAATTCCTCAGATGGTCTTTTGTCCTCAGAATATTGTAAAAACAGTGAGAAATATTTTGGATAAAGCGATTTTGAAAATCATCCACGTTTCGTTGTTCGGAATTAAGACCACTTGTCCAGAAATGCGACGAGTAAAATCAATTTTTGATGGCATAAAATTTCGTTCAGGGCCGAATTGTTCAAAGCTGGGTTGGGATAACCCAGGGTTACTGCGAAATTTGAACTAAAAAATGAGAGCTTAAAATTCAAATTCAGTTTCATTCTTTTTGTCTACAATATGATGATTGGATGATCTCAAAAGTATAGAGAAAATTACCCGAGAAATTGCTTTCGAATAACAACTACGCGACAGACAAGCCACGCGAATGACTTCGTAAACACTAAAATCCATGCAAGAGAGAAACGTCTGCTAGCAGGGTATACATGTTCCTTTTATCCAATGTAATACTATGCCTTTTTCAATCAGAACTCCACGTTACAAACCTTTAGACTCTCTTCCAATAAAACCCTCTTGTTCATCATAATTATAAATTATCCTGTCATCTGTGTGATATCCAACTGTTCCTTTCTTAAATCCAGGCATCAAAAGCGTGCCGAAATCACCAGACACTACTCCTATCCCCAGCCAGCGTGTTTCCCCACTTTCCAGAATCATCACCTTGGAAAGAAATAATTTTACTTCTCAATTGAATTTGGTCTGGCCGACCGAGAAACTGTCAGCGGTCAGGGTTCTACTCTTGGTAGGTACTTTATGTAGGGTTATTCTTTCTCACTAAAAACTCTCTTTGACCTTTCCTGTATTAAAATGAACTTATCGTGGCAATGTGTATTTCTTACCTCAAAATGTGGAAATCTGCTGGAAAACGGATTCTTGTATCTAGCGCCACACCAACCGGAATTTTGTGGACGTGGCTGACTTGTTATAAGGTAACCGTCTACCAGTATATCTTCGTGGGCTTCCCACGCCTGTGAAGTTAACAGAAATAACTTTTTCTTTAACTCGTGTGTTTATTTCATGAAAAAAAAAAATATTAGCTTACATTAAAGTCTGTGGAGTTATAGCAGTCATGGCAAAATTTACGTCAAGTTTCCTGAGTTCCTGAGTTTTGCAAAGAGCCGGTCAGTTAATTTTTTTTGTTTGGTGTGCAACTCAAGCTTGATTGGTCGGAATTTCCAAAATGAGTTATCTGTACAAAGATCGCATAGAGAAGTGGGCTGAATTAAAGAATTAGGGACCTTAAGCATCGACAACGAAATACATGACGACGACGTTTGTAACCCAAGGAGGATTGGGTCGAGTCTTTCGTTCTCGGCGGGAAAAACGAAAGTTAAGCAGTGTGTTGTTTTTAGAAGACGACGATTTTTGGTTATCTGACAAGTAGCTCTAGCTATGGCTTTCAAAAACGTCCGAAATCTGCTTCTAATTAATCACAACGATGGCTTTACCAATGATGATGAATTTGTTGTTCTGTACGACCTCTATGCATCGAAAAACCTCGACTTTCCGTAGCATTCGTACGCACCTTTTGACCTGGAAGAGCCTGATGAGTCTGAGGGTTTTGCAGAGTTTCGCTTTGGAAAACGAGATATACGAATTCTGAAGGAAGTTTTGCTAACCCCTGACCTGATTACCTGCAGTCAGCGCTCTGTTTGTGATGGACTAGAAGGTCTCTGCATGCTGCTAAAGCGGCTTTCTTACCCATTCAGATATGGAGACATGGTCCATAGGTTCGCTAAACCTGTTCCAGGTCTTAGCATGATCACCAATCAAATGATTGACTTTGTGTATAATGTTCACGGGAACAGAGTACTAAACTGGAATCATGAGGTCCTTAGTCCTGTCAACCTGCAGACTTATGTTGATGCTGTGCTAGCCAGGGGAGCCCCACTGCCCAATTGTTTTGGGTTTATTGACGGTACCGTTAGGCCTATATCAAGACCTGGAGAACATCAGCGAATTCTTTACAATTGGCATAAAAGGGTTCATGCCCTGAAATTTCAAAGCATTGCTTTGCCAAATGGCTTGATCGGAAATCTATATGGCCCAGTTGGTAAGTTACAAAACAGTACAGGCCACCAGCTTTAAATCAGGGATGTGACCAAATGTTTGTTTTTGTAGACCTGCACTTATTTTAGAAAAGGGAAAATATTGAAAAAAAAATGAAACATTTTTCAAGGCTATAGGACAGGCTAAATTTATTGATTTTCTTATTCAATAATGATTACCAAGGTGAGATCACCTCAACAGTTTATTGGGAGCATAGCCAGAGGGAAGAGGGGACTGTCCCCCCTCCTTGAAATAAATATAAACTCAAGATGAAATTAGGAAAAAGTTTCTGAAGTACTCATATAATCAATAGCTTATGTAACCCAACGTG
>OZ037776.1:24612700-24622700 GCA_964035525.1 Porites cylindrica | reverse complement strand
GTTTTGCTGTTGAAGCTGCTGCTGTTGCTGCATCGTGTTGATCAGCGCTGAGAACATGGTCTGTTGCTGCTGCGCAGCCCCCTCTTGTCTAGTTTCTGCTAGATCAAGCTCTCTTAGCTTTTTCTGATGGCTAACTCTTCCTTTTTCAATTCTCTCTCTTTCTCTGACTTCTCGGCCAAAAATCCGATTGCATCAGAGGTGCTCCTCCTCAATTTAGCTTTTTTTGGTTTCTCGCCACTATCATCGCTCTTTCTAATTGCAATTGTCTGAAGAGCCGCCTGTCTGATTTCCTCTGCTTTAGCTTTTTCTTTCTCATCTTTTGCCTTCCTCTCGTTTCTCAGGGCGTCACTCTTTTCTTCTGCGCTTTTCTCTCGCTCTCGAATTTCCTCCAGCAAGGCATCGAGCTCTGTGAGCTCGGGGACATCGATCCCAGATGCTTTCTCTTCTTCTCTTTGCTTTAGTTTGTGCCGGGAGATCAGGAGTGCACATCGATCTCTCACTGCCCTTGCTGTAACCCTGAATTTTGGAGTCTTCAGAGAATTCAAATAGGCTGCGATGCTTTCCCATACTTTCCCTCTCTCGGTGCTTTTCGGTTTAAAATTGTAAGGTTCGCTAGTTACAGCTTCGCGAAGCATCAAGACATCATGGTCTTCTGTCCAAACAAAATACCTGGACTTACTCGCTGTCAAAATAACACGAAAATATATATTTTAAAAGCAAAACTGAAGATTTATATCTTGAAGTGCAACTTAAAATTAGCACAATGACATGCAGGTCTAAAATAAGAAGAACATGACTTCAAATATCCCAAAATTCTCCTTAAAGAGATCAGTACAGAAAAACTTACATTTCTTTTGAACGAGCTCTTGCTCGGCTGTAGAAATGTGGCCGGCCATGGTTTCGGATGCTTCTGAAAGAAAGTCATTTTAGTCGGTTAAAAATAGCTAAACTGTTAAACATTTGACTTCCGCTGGTCCGCAAATAATACATCAAACAATCATTATAACAAAAGGTAGAAACAGATGATTATCAGCATGAAAAAGTTTAGTTGTTTACTTACGTTTTCACCAGAGCGAAAATTTGCTCAGATTCAGTCGTCGACAAAGGCTGGACGACGTTTTGACAACCTAACGCATGCCCAGAAGGTTCGCGCGGGAAAATTTCACTTCCGGTCGGCGTCGTCGTCCCATTTCGTCGTCGATGCTTAAGGTCCCTATTGTTCCATACGGAACGGAATTGACCCAGTCCGTCGCCAAAGGGTTAAAGACCTAAGTTGTTGTCCGGCCAGGGTTTTAGTCCACAGCCTGATCCCTCTTGACGGATTGGCACTCACCTAATGCGTACGTTATCCCAATTCATGAGAAACATACTGAGATTTCCCTTCGTAAGAACACTTCTTTGCAGTTTCATTCTTGTAGATGTAATAACTGTCAGTAGTACAAACACGACTACCTCTATCGATAAGATTTTGTACACTTCCCCTGTACATGTAAGCTATATGTAAGAAAAGGCTTCTTGGATCGCACTAACATTTGTGTACGTTTAAGAGCTTTAAATAACTAGTAAGCATAATTAATTTCCCGGGGGGGATACTTCCTGGAATTCTTGGTGGGGGGCGTGTCGCCCTGTTCTCCAAATTCTGACGCTATTTCAGACTAAAATATGTAATTTTCCACACCCGTTTTCAGTCCTGGCCTTAGGAAGAAATTATGTTCTCATTACTTAGATTTAGAGGGCGAGCAAAAAATTCCTTCAATTGCATTTTCTCTTTCTTTCTTACTCATTCGGAATTGAAACTATAAATACGTTAGTACACTCCCGTAGTTCCCTCAAAAACCATACGCGATTCCAGACCAAAATGGGCAAAGCGCATTCCGGTTTTCAAACCAAAACGGCTCAAAAAACCCTACCCGATGGGGCGGCACATACCTATATAGCTTATATAAGGAAGTGCCTCCCCCGGGCATAATGTCTTGCCGTCTGATGACATAATTGCGCTTATTTCCGGCTTTCGTGTCACCGAAAAACGACCCACAAGGGTCATCGTTCGGCTACAACTACAAATATTTGCTCTTCTTCAAACGTAATGAGGTCATATTATTAAAGTAAATCATTTAAAATACGTACCATTTACGATCAAATGAATAAAGGACCTTGCCGAGACGGTCGATCAAAAGTATTTTCCTTGATCAATAGTTTACTTTTTCAAGACTTGCACTTTCCATCGCACGTATTCTTCTTCTTGAGCATTCACAAATGAGTTTATGAGATTAACTTCACGTCGCAAAAGGGCATCCGTCGCGCGGCTACGCTTGGTTAAAACAAGTGATGCCACTGATATGCGTAGTACTTTATTCAGGCCTGTCAGTTTGCATGTATTTTTTCCAGTCACAGTTTGTTGTACTTTTTTTTCTCGTTTCTGCCTTCCCCTACCCTGACCACATGTAAAAAAAATCAATACTAAAATGGTATAGTTACCTCTGCACCGGTAGGAAGGAAACCTTTGTCGTGACATTTTTGATACGTGAAGGTTCGGTAAAGAATCTGATTAACCATGCTTTCAGTATTCTCTGCATCATCAAGTATCCGGTCGATTTTATCTACATGTAATAAGAAATGTAGTCATATGGACCGGCTCCTAATACTTTCTTTTCAAAATTGGTATAAGCTGAATTTTAGGGACTTAAAAAGAGTCGAGAGCAATATGCATACTCACTTCCTGGAGGAAAGAAATCTCCGTATTTAAGCTTGTACTTGTCCAGCAAAAATGTCAATTCGCCCTGCAGTGAAACAAAAGTTATTCATTCATTATTTTTATTTTTATTTATTTTATATTAATTTATGTATATAATTACTAAGATTGCAAATTTACAGGGCTGGAAAAGCTACAAAAATAGTTCAAAATTTAACGTAATAGTAAGTGACTTAACTTTTTTAATAGATAGAGTGGCGAGGAAGTCCAATAGAAGCTAAATAGCTTGTAGAAATTGGGCTCCTCATATTTAACTATGATTTAATGTAAGCGCCATGGTCAGCCGAGTTTAATTTATAGCTGTCGATAAGGTGTTTTCTTAATGAAATCTTGAAACTAGAGTAACTTGTCAGTTCCGTAAGATTATGGGGAAGGTAGTTCCATGGTTGAGGTCCTAGATGGAGGATTGTGAACTATTTACTGTTTTTTCTACAGAAATATGGTCGGTAGTCATTAGCATCTCGAGCATTATATGTGTGTACTTGGTGATTAGTAACAAATGTGGTGTTAAACGTACGAGGAAGGAGGTTATTATGATATAAGTACATAAAACACGCAACAAAGAACGCATTAATGTTAAAAAAAGTCAAGGATATTAAGATTCCGAAAAAGGGGTGCAGTATGGGCAAGATATTCAGCTCCACAAATGATTCTGACGATGCGTTTCTGTAGGTATAGAATCCTATTTAAATTTGATGGATACGTTGAGCACCATGCAATGTTACAGTAGTTAAGATACGGGTAAACCAATGCATAGTATAAGGATAACGAAGATTTAAAAGAAAGAAAGAAACGAGCTTCACTTATGATTCCTATATTAGTCTTTGATACTCTTTTAGCAACATGATTTATATGTGAAAGGTTTCAACCCAGGAGTCATTTCAAAAGTAGGTTGAGTTTGATTGTCCGGGTGAACGTAGTCCTGAATAGGACTGTTGTTGTTGACAGTGACTGACGTTTCGACAACCTGTGCGGTAGTCATCTTCAGAATCAAAGTGAGTTGTATCACGTCAGTTAATGGTATTATACTCTGGTTATTGATCTGATTGGTCTATTACGCCAATTAAAAGAATGCCCTCTAATGCCGTAGTGATCGAGCTCATTGAGCAAAATATGATGATCAACAGTGTCAAAAGCTTTCGAAAGGTCCAAGAAAACTCCAGCAGTCGACTGTCTGTTATCCACGGCAGAAGCAATATTATTGAAAAACTGAATCAATGCCATTGACGTAGAATGGTTTCTACGAAATCCAAACTGATTGTTATAAAGAAGATTACGATTTGTTAACTATTTATAGATACGATTATAAACCACTTTTTCGTAAAGTTTAGAAAAAGCTGCATGGAAGAATGAAAATGGGCCGATAATTTTCCAGCTTTTCTGGATCACCAGTTTTAAAAATAGGGAAAACTTTTGCGATTGTGAGGGTATCAGGAAAGCATCCACTTACTTAAGATAGGTTAAGAGTGGCTTTCCGCAAATATCGACCCACGGTCGGCACAAGTTGAAAATTTGATTTCGCTCATATTTGGCTCATCGATAACCCTTAATGAGTAATGAAACATGCCGTAGTTAGTTTTCCCAAATACCGTGTTCTTTTGTTAAAATTCGAGAAAACTCATTTTGCCCGTACAGAGCTCAAGATCCACTTCCGGTAAAACGAAATTTTACACAAATTCCATTGACTCGTACGTCAAACCACAACGATTTGGCAGCCTTTGAAGAACACGAATAGTTTTTATGACCCTTTCTTTATTATAAGGCGATACATTTGTGAAAGCTGTAATAATTTTGTGGCCAAACAGGTATTGTTAAAAATAGGCCCTATTGACAATTTCTGCCGTTCAAAATTATAGGGATAAAATAAAGCAAATTTTTACAATGCGCTATAACTTAAAATTCCGCAAATTGACTTTCTACCCCTTAACTAGGCCCCAATCTATCAGAAAATCGAAACAAATCTCTGGGAAAACGATTTTAAGTAGCCCCCAAGACGTTGAGTTCAACCCTAATTTTGCAAAAAAACCGCGACATTGCCGTGGTTAAAAATAGCGTTACACGGCCCGTCACGCCAGTGTTACCGATAGATACGCTTTTAACAATTTACTTAAAGGCAGATTATTAAAAGCCAGTTCGAAATTAAATCTTTCAGTAAACCTATTATTCTCATTGATTGCAGCATTTTCTTCAGATACAACATTTAGGGTCCCTGGGATAGCTTTCATGTTCAGTTTCAGACTGGCGATTTCCCTCAAAAAATGGTATATAAACAGAACAAAATCTGAAAACTAAAACTGATTACTGAATGAATTTTTGCATTGAGAGATGTTTGCGAATTAAATCATCGCCAATAAAAGGCCACTTGGTTTATAAAAACTAATTTCCTTGAAGCAATTTTAAAGATTAAAAATATTTTAGACTAAGTATTGGTGCAATAGTTCTTTTCGAAGTTTTTACCCTTGCGGGCTCTCAAAACTGAAAAAAAAAAAAAAGCTACGTGGATGCCCCAAGAGGAGCATATACTTGTATGACAACGTGTGTGAATCATGAAGCTACTGCATGACTATGACCCATTAAAACAAACTAAGAGGACTCTTTGGTGCTTTGCCAGGCTTACCATAAACTCAGTTTCGGGTTGCTTTCGACGTTTCAGTGGAAAATTCCTGAAACAAACGAACGTCTGAAAAGGCAATCGCCTATTTTCCTGGTTGGAAACTTCCAGGCGGAAGTTCGGATATCATGTCTTCAAACCTTTTTTGAATATCAGTTTCAGGCTTTCGCGGCCGTTTTTCATTAAACGAAACTGACTTAGGAAAATGGTAAACGCGACTACCGAACGGAATCAAAATTAATCAGTCCTGAATTCTCCTCACGATTTGCCCAAACCGTGAAGCGACCAGTTTACCAATGTAAATAGTAGAAAAGCCTTGATGCCAAGAGCCTGCGATAAGGCTTCCTCTCATCGCTATCTGCCGCCAGGGACATTTCGTCAAAGAGCAGTGAGAGGCGGGTGTATCGCAGACTATGCGTCATATATCTTAAGTACTTTGAGGGACCTTGTTGAGTGCATAATAGATCGTAGCAAGGGCAGATCGTTGCAATATCTCTAATTACTTATTAAGAGACACCAACAGAAAGCTCGCTATTCCTTTACCCCAGACAAATGTTAAGAAAAATAATTTTTTGGAGCAGTTCTTTGGAATAGCCTTCCTATATATTGACCAGCAGCAGGCGAAGTCTCTTGGGGTTTTGAGGGCCGGCTGCAAACAATTCTTCTGGAGATCTACACGGTACTTACGTAAAGCGGACTAAGGCTTTCAGTCTTCTAGTATTCGGTTTGACAAAGACAAAGGTAAGGTTTTGGAGGCCTGCTTGGGCGTCTAAGTTTCATGGACTAAGGTTACGGAGGATGAGCAAAGTCCTCAAGTCTGCCTTTCCCTTTTAGGTGTTCCCATTCGTTCGTTACAAGGTTCTTCTTAGGTTTAGTATTATATATTTTGTTTCCCTATTTTTATTGTTTTTTTTTTTGCGGAAAAGACGATGTTCTCCTTCCAAACACTGTTGAAAGGAACTTTCAGTCTTTTAACCTGTCATCTGCAGTTCAGTATTACAGCTAGAGTTTCCATGACACTAACACGTCAATCAGTGCAAAGTCTTTCAGGCCACAAAGCAGCCTGTACTTTTTGCGTAAGCCAAGAAGGCGGAATAGTCGAGGTAATGGTCTGGAGCAAAACAAAATGCTCGTTCCCTCTTGTCTGGAGCAGAGGGGGCACGGCGGGGGAGGGGAGAGGTGAGTGAGACTGGGGAGAGAATAGAAAAATAAGTCTGAAAAATACATTAGAAAATGAGAAAGAAAAATAAAAGAAAGAAAACAAGAAAGAAATATATAGTTTCGCAGTCTAAAAGCAGTTGAAAAGTTAGTACTACCGAATCCGTTCCTGCTGATCAATAACAAAGCGCCAAAAGTGCTCGATGCTCAAGTTGAATACCGTATTTATTCGAATAAGTGCCCAACCTCGAATTAGCGCCCACCTCGAATAAGCGCCCATCCTAAAGGCAGCAAAGTTATAGCGCCCACCCCCACCCCACTCCCTCCCACACAAACTAAAATAAGAGATAATAAGTAATAAAGAGACCCTCCCGAAGACAGAGTTTTCTTCAGTGCATTTTACAGAACCTTGCTTTGTTACATCTCCGCTTTTTTTTATTACCATTTATTGTTTTGTTGCAAAACTAACATACAACACTTGCTGAGAATGGCGAAAATTTAATAAACGCCCAGCCTCGAATAAGCACCCACCTCGAATAAGCGCCCACTCTCAAGGTCCCAAAATTTAATAAGCGCCCAGGGCGGTTAATCGAATAAATACGGTATATACCATAAAAATTTGTAAATGAAGAACGTAGTTAACCTGTAACGGGCCTTCATGTAGTTGGGAAAACGCAAAGAAAAGTGGGCTAGAAAAAATGGCGAAGGGGCGGGGCTAGGGAGAGAGGGCGAAAGATCCTCCTACTCTCTCCCTCTTACTCTCTTCCACGTTTGTTTTCCTCCGTTCCCCATTTCGCGCCACTGTCCACTGTCCACTATCCACTTTCCACTGTCCACTGTCCACTACGCCTGGAATAGGCTAGTTCATAGTGGGCCAGAGAGTTTTTTTCCAATGGCGATGCAAGGGATATATAGATGTCCATTTAGGAGCATTTGCCATTTTAAAAAGCTCATGATCACGCTGCAACTATTCCTGCTTTACCATTAGTAAAACGACACTTTTTTTCTATTTTCCGTTTTGCTGTAGAGGAAAGTTTTTGGTGATTTGTTTTTGATGATGTTGTTTCATCGTCGATCGAAACGATTTAAAATGTTTTCTGAAACGTTACCTACAATGTAACTTTATAAGCGTGATAGTAATACATCGAAACGTGCATTTATACTTATACATAAATTCTTGAAAGAGAAAACTCGCAAGAAAAAAAGAGAGTTCTAATTAGTTAATATTTGTTATCCCCGTCTTAAATTTAACGTATTTATGCCTTTTGACGCATGCTTAAATTAATAAAACACACCACTGTACTTGTTTAAAGTTTGTTTTCGTTGGGCTCCGCTCGTCGACGTCTTGCTGACGTCGCTCAAAAAAGCCGACCCTTGGGCGGTTCTACACTATATATTGTATCCAAACAAAATGACTGTTCTAAATAAGATAAGTGCATTGAAAGATGTAATATAGATTGTATGCTGGAATTTGGCGTGTGATCAGTGTTGAATAGAATGTTGAAAGTGAATCTGTCGTTAACACCGCTGGCGTGACGGGCCGTGTCACGCTACTTTTAACCACTGGAATGTCGCGATTTTTCGCAAAATGAGGGTTGAACTCGGCGTCTTGCGGGCTACTTAAAATCGCTTGCCCAGAGATTTGTTTCGATTTTCTGATATATTGGGGCCTAGTTAAGCCGTAGAAAGTCAATTTGCGAAATTCTAAGTATAGCGCATTGTAAAAATTTACATTATTTTAACCCTATAATTTTGAGCGGGAGAAATTGTCAATAGGGCCTATTTTTAACAATACCTTTTTGGCGACAAACTTATTACAGCTTTCACAAATTTATCGTCTTATAAGAAAGAAAGGGTCATAAAAACTATTCGTGTTCTACAAAGGCTGCCAAATCGTTGTGGTTTGACGTACGAGTCAATGGAATTTGTGTAAAATTACGCTTTACCGGAAGTGGATTTTGAGCTCCGAACTGAGTTTGAAAATGAGAAAATGAGTTTCCTCGAATTTTAACAAAAAAATACGTTATTTGGGAAAACTAACTACAGCATGTTTCATTACTCATTAAGGGTTATCGATGAGCCAAAAATGAGCGAAATTCGAATTTTGAACTTGTACCACAAAAAGTCGATTTTGGTCGATATTTACAGACAGTCGCTCTTAATTATTTCAGTTAAGGGTTATAATTCAACAATAATGTCGACACTGAGTTTAATGATTATCGTTGGAATGTTATCTACTCCAGAAGCTTTATAAGAGTTAAGACTATGTGCTATGGAAGGAGCCTATCAAGTGGAGCATCCATCTCCCATATAAGCCCTTGGAGTCAACCCTTTAAAATTAGAACGGTTTCCAGGGAAGACTTCACGCGCCGTAAGTGGGAACAGCCAATCACCACGACAAAAGAACAGTGCTATTGTACTTCATCAAACAGCAGGAAATATGGTGTCGACAGGCCAAACAAAAGCTAGTGAAAGCTAGTGAAACGTGACTTTAGAGTTTTAATCCATCAGTGATTTTGTGTCTTTTCTTTCTTGTGGGTAGATTATACAGCGAGAATTTCAAACTCTGACTATGTTAATCTTTATTTTGCTTGCTTGTCTCACATTTAAGATGCCATGAAGCTGGTCTGTTCCATGTATAATGATTAACTATTTCCTACAGTCTGTAGTTCTGACTGGATTCGATTCTTCTACCGCTTACTTAACCTAATGTTTTTAAGCGTTAAAGTTCTTATTTCGACTAAATTTCTATTTTTTAAAGTCTTTTATTTTTCCGAAATGCGTTTATCTTAATAAATACTTGTAGTCCTTGTGGTTGTTGTTTTGTTTATTACTTGTGTAATATAAGAAGAATTAGGAAATATCTTTCTAGGCGGTCCACAAAGACGCTCATTCACGCATTTGTCTCAAGTCATGTCGACTATTGTAACATCTTGCTCTATGGCCAGCCAGCTTACCAGCTTAATAAGCTACAGAGGGTCCAAAATGCTGCCGCTAGGTTAATTTTCCTGGAATCTAAATACTGCCAGGTCAGACAGTTGCTGTATAATCTGCACTGGCTGCCGGTTAAATTCCGAATTGACTTTAAGATATTATTGTTAACGTATAAGGCTATCAATGGCTTAGCGCCTTTTTATCTCCAGGAACTTATTAGTCTTAAAGAAGCATGTAAATACAAGTTACGCTCCGATTGTGATAGACTGCTACTAAATCCTGTGAAATTCAAGACTTTAACAACGTTAGGAGACCGATCTTTTGCTGCTGCTGCTCCTCAACTGTGGAATTCATTGCCCTATTCAATTAGGAGTAGCCCCTCAGTAGCATCTTTTAAAAGGACACTCAAGACATTTTTGTTTCAGAAAGCTTTTTTGTGATTTTATGTGCTTTTTAATCTCGTTTTTAGTAGGTTTTATGCAGTTTTTTTTTGCGATTTAAGTAGTGATAATTTTTATAGTTTTAGTGTTAACATAATTGTTTTA
>OZ037776.1:24557700-24607700 GCA_964035525.1 Porites cylindrica | reverse complement strand
CCACTCCACGGTGATGACAAGAATCAAATGATCCAAGCAGTTTTTCGGTGTTGATCATCGAAATATTCCAAATCGTTCTCAGAACGCTTAATCGTCGACTCTTTTCGAATTGCATGCTTACATGTGGAATGTATAAAGACAAAAAAACAAAAAAAAAACCCGCAAAGATAACCTTTCAGTAGTCCTCAGTTCGCTGCCTTTGTCCAATCGCTTCATGCTCAGTCTCAGTCGGGTAATTCATTAACTTTTATTTCATGATACCCAGATCCCAGCGGCTGTAAAATCATAAAAATGGACGTATAGTAAGAAAGGAAAACGGTGAAAGGACGGGCTTCTGAGTTCCACTTCATCCAACTTTATTTTTTCACGGTGGCATACGAGACTCACGGAAATATGACACTTTTCGCGGGAAACAAGCCGTTCTATTTATAAATGTACTCGGGAAAGGGTTGACTCAAGAAATTAATGGCGATGGAGGCTCCATTTGATGGGCTCCTGACTATGTCTATAAGTTCATCAGCTGCGTGAGGCTGAAATTAGGTTAAATTAAGTTGAAATCGAGTAAAACTAAGTTGAGCGAGGTTCAACTTTGACGTTTACGCGTGACATACATTGCCTCGATTTTTATCCTTTTCAGGCCGAGCTTTTTTTCCTTGTTGATACGGTCACCAAAATTACACAGAGTATTGTATTCATTATTCCCAACATTAATGCATAACTTGACTAATAAAATGACGCAGCTTAACGTCCAATTTAAGATATATACTTTTCTCACCCTGCAGTTTGCGTGAAATTGTATTAAGTACAGTCGAACCTGTATCATACAACATAAGCGGTCACCCTCGGGTAATGGCTAACTGACCGCTTAACCCTCGGACGTACAAGGGGGTGGGAGTGTATTCTCCCCCTCTCCTAATAAGTTTTTTTCTGAGTTTTTTTTGGTAGAGGATAAAACATCAGTACCTGAAGTTTTCAGTAGCTGTTCATTCATCCCTCGCGCGCATTTTGAGGCAAGTTTAGTGATGGTCAGTTGCAATAGTTACGAGATATGACGTCATAAGTAGCAGGTGAGCAAAGCCAATTTTGGGTGAAAATACATGTAAATCTTGTGCCTAAAATCATGCAAAGTACTTATTTATGTGTTATTTTTCATGTAAAGCACAAAAAAATACCATGTCTCGCGGTTTTAACCTGATTTCTAATTCTTGGTAAAATCCAAGATGGCGACCATTGTTGTAGACTTCACAAGCCTCCAGCAGCAGCACCACTCCTAAAATATACCTCATCGTGTTAACAAAATCAAAGGTTTTCCACTAAAGGTAAAATCGTTTCAAAATACTGCAACATATCAAAAACTCGGGGGTGGGATTCCATCCTCCCCCCCCCCCCCTTGCACCACAGTGGGGGTATGAATCTGCGTGTACGTCCGAGGGTTAACACAGGGTGACCGCCTAATACGGTACAGGTTGCAACAAATACAGTTCAAATACAATCAAGGAATCTCCTGTGCTGATCAGACGTTTGAACTCAAATCGAAACAAAAATTTCCGGCGTTTTAATGATTTGCGAAAATAAACGAGGAAATCAATTGTTCTACCTCGTGTGTTACATTATTTAAAACTGTATGAACAAGTAATTGACGCCGTGTGACCGTTTAATACAGGTCAATAATACAGGTCAATAATTTTCGGGACTTTGAAAACTTACCGCTTAATAGAGGGTGAAATGCGGTGCCGCTTAATACAGGTTCTACTGTAGTAGTGCAAACCAAACTACACATTTAAATCAAATAATTATAGTCCTTACCTTAGCTCGAGTCACGGAAGCCACCAGTCGATTCAATTAATTTAATTAATCAAACGCATTTTCAAAATGCCACCAGCTCTTTTACAGAACGACAATAATCTTGAATCTGCACAAAAAGCCCTTTTTTGGTGATTTTTAAGTAGGTTGCGCGGACTTAAAGTTGCTCCCTAGAGTATTCACTAATAATCTTAGCTATCAAGCATACGTTACAGAAGGAAATCTAGTTATTTTGTCTTTGCGATTTTGTTCACGAGATTTACCGCTAAGGTTACCCATATAAGAAGGCTCCTTTATCAAGTTTCATTTTGCGGATTAAGGCCGTTGCCATGGAAACATCGCATCCTTAAACAGGCAGTAATTTTGTCATTTTTTGCCCATTTTTCCTTAATATTTCTAATTTCCCGCGGTGAAATGTCTTTAAACTTTGCCACTTTATATTAACGATATTGCTTAAAATTTTAAAGTGGAAAAAACATGGGGTCGTTAAGACGGTTTTGCCAATATTTTGAAATTTGTAATTTTTCTTAATAGAGGAGTTTAGCTCTTACAGATTTTGACAAAAAATGGCAGTATAAAGGTACTGCGACTGTTAAGAAATGAGGCGATTTTTAAAAAAATTTACCGAAGGAAACGCGAGAAATTCACGGTTAATTAACTGCGCTGACGTCACAAAAATCCGAAAAACACGCGTGGTTCGGGGTCGTGTGAGCAAAATACGCGCGCGAGCCATCACGCCCGCATGCGCATAATGACATAGCTGTATTGAACATGTGCTTTCAACGAAAAGTGCGAAGACCATTTTACTAGTATAATTACCAGTGATTACAGTAATATCTCACCAGTTATGGAACGAGAAGATGGAATATTCTATTTAGTTGCTTACACTAGTTATTTTCTTCAAAGTACTTGACTATTGTTGTCAAAATTCGAGCGGTGGTGGTCACTCGTGGTGATTGCAATGGCGATGAAGAAGGTGGTTATGAAAGTGTCGCAATAAGCCCTTCTTTTCCAAACCTGCTGTACACTCTTTGGAGATCTTGAAATGCCAGCCCACTTCCGGACATTTTTTCAATCATGTTCTTCTTGAGGTATTGTGGATGATGAAGATTTCCTTTGAAAGTCTGCATTAGAATATGGCGGCGATCCAAATAAATCACGTCCTCAGCTGCGTGGCTTGCAGTTACAACACCGGAGTTCTCGACTACAGTTTTCTCCTAAAGGTCTATCCGTGACTCAAAAAGTATTTTTCGTAGTGCTAAAACATCTTCTAAAGCATAGTGTGCGTTGAAGGACTTTTGGAACAAGAAAGAATACAATGATGATTGGTTCGTCTTTAGAAAGGTTCCATCAAGATTTTGCAAGAAGGAAACTTTTTTTTTCTGACAAGTGTTTTAGACAACGTGAGAGAATCGGCAAAGAAAACGTCCATTGCCTGTAATCTTTCTTTAATGTCGCTCTCAGAATTTCTTAACAGGATTGGAACGTCGAATGTGAGAGAATTGTGACCTAGGAGCACCGTTACGACATTCTTGTTTGTGCGTCCCTTGGCTCTTTCTAGTGGCCGTGAAACAAAGCCACGAAACTGTGACATTACTTCCTTCAACGGTAGTGTACGTGATTCTTTGTTGTCTTTGTAAAGTTTCCTTTCACCATTTGCCTTGACTATTTTAAGTTTGTTTACTTTTGAAGCGAAATGATCAATGTCATGGACAGGTAAAGTGTAAGTTGAAAATTGATAAAGGCCAGTTTGGTCAGTAGCTGATAATTGACAGAGCTCAGCAGATTTTCCTGCAGTGTTTGTTTCAGTGTCAAAAATTTAGAAGTTGTAAAATTTGTTTTCATCATATTTCACTTTTGTTGCCAGTGGTCGTGGGGTGTATGGTGAAACAATGGTGTCAATTTCTTTCAGGGTACTTGCAGGCACGATGCTCAGATCTAGGTTCAGTCCAATTCCGGTTTCATATGTTTTTCCTTCTTTTGCTTCTTTTTTAGCAGTTTGTGCACGGTTTTGCCTGCGGGCATTGGCTCTTCCCCGTTTATAAGCCAAAGAAGATTTTCTGAGTTTATCTTTATGAACATGATTAGTCATTTTTTTCTGCATACATTTCACAGAAATTGCCAGGCTCAATATTGAGTTCCTCAAGTGTACTGCTGATATAGGGTTATCTTAAATTTGTTTGAGCGACTCCACAGGCCACACGAAAATCATTGCTTTCACTTCCACCATAGAATCTGATTTTTGTATTTTTCGATCCAATTACAAGGTTAAGTGCCTCATTTCGCTGGGAATTTGTCAAGGGTGCAAGTTTCTCTGCCACAGCATCAGTAGAGTAGTCACTGAAGATGTTATTTAGTGCTACCTCTAACTTTTTTTCCATGCAGGTCTTTTCCATATGGCAGCTCTTTGTTCTTGTAGGTTACTGGGTTGCTCTTAAATTTACACCACCTAGTTTCACAGTTGGAGTGATCTCCAAATGCGTGGGGAACAATTGACTTAATAGCAGGCTGGATCCCTTTTGAATCTCTTTTGTTTTGAGCAGTAGCATATGAAAAACATTGCACTAAGTAATTTATCACTTTTTGAGATAAAGGGGAACAATTGTCAAATTTTTCATTTTGACTAAGGTTGTATAAACGTGTTGTGAGGGATCTTTTCATATGTATAATGTCACTGTCTTTTTCAACCTCATAGGTTACTTTTCTCGTATTTGTGCCTCTGTTGTGGAGTCATCATCACCTTGTGTAAACTGAAAACTTAACACTTTGGTCTGGAGCTCTGTTAAACAATTCAACTGCTGCAGCGGGTTCCATTGCTTTTGACGAAGCCTCGTGATTTTTTCGGCAGTCATGAGTTTTGGGTTGTTTTCCCATGGCTTTGGCACTGTCACAAAATCTACAACTTTTTGTCCTTGTTGTATAATCCAGCACTCTACCAGAAGATAACCCTATAATTGCTCCTTGACCAGTACAAGAGTTATGCCCCTTGTCGCGTTTCTGCCAGCCCATGTCGTAGGAACATGAAATAGGAACCAAGTTATTATCATCAACCTGAACACCATTTTGCAGGGCTTCTTAATTATTTTCCTATAGCCAAATAATCCTGGCAGCTACTTTTCTCTTTCCCTCAATTTGAAAGTGACAGAATTTATAGTTGGCGCATTCAAAGTAGAGAGCAAATTGTTTATATGGTTTTGGCCAATACCCGCATGCAGACAACCAAGGGCCACTCGTGTGTTTACGTCAAAAGCAGGAGGACCACGTTGACCAGATTTGTGTTTTTCGGAAGTTTTGATTTCATTGTTTTTTCCACGGACTGGACAAGTAATCACAAATGTGCTAGCTAAGCCATAGCGTACTTCATCCCTCACATTGTAAAAAGAAAGTGGACCTAAATATGATGAGTAAAATAAAAAAGGGCTTTGTGTGAATAAAACATCTAGCATATTTGATGTATTCTAGCATAAGAAATTCCTACTCTTTTTTTGCTCCTACCCGTAAGATTTTTCAAGATGCTCTTAAGAGGGTTTGGTTGTCAAACTAGGGTATAAATTATACCTGGAGTAAATGGAAATAATACTGGTCACTTGCAAACAATGAATGCTTAGAGGGGGGAAAAATATGTACAGTCGAACCTCGCTATTTCGAACTCGGTTAATTCGAAGTCCCCGCTATTTCGAAGGAAGATCGAATGCCCTTGGATTTACCCTTCCCCTTTACGCTTCCCCGGTTATTTCGAAGCCCCGCTATTTCGAACTTTTTTTCATTTCCCTTGGGACTTCGAAATAGCGGGGCTCGACTGTATGTGCATAACATAATGCATTATCCATTTTTTTTTTGGACTGGGTGCATAGTAAGTTTTACAAAGGATTGATATAAAGTCTTATGATAAAAAAAATAAATAAAAAAAAAAATCGTGGGTTTACAGTAGATACTAAATTCAATAGCAAACACAAAATGGTAGATTATATTATAATTTTTTCTGAAGAGCAAATGTTAAAGTCCAGTCCAGCAAAGTCCATTCCGGTCAGGCTTTATTTAGAAAGTGTACATACATTTACCTGATTGACAGTGATTGCAGCTTTGGAGACGTTTCCGAAATGTGTCAAGGTCAATTAGACGAGTTCCATTGGGGAGAGCTGCTTCTTTTTCGGCGGTAGCCTGTTATAAGCATAAAGATTTGATGTTTCCAATGATTAGCATAAACGCGCGCTTGGTACTTTTGACAAAATTTTTCTAAAGATAAAGAGTCATCGCCGTGCTTACTTGAGTACTCCTTCTGTTGCGTTTAGAGGGTGGTTCGTTTTCGTCGGTTATGTTTTAAAAATCCAGCTTTCGTTTTGCCATGTAGTTTCGGTATCCTTGTTGCATCAGTGCCATTTTATTAGAAGTTCCTTTCGCTGCTTTCGCGAAACGACCACTTGCGCTACGTTTTACCTGGTGCGAAGGAGACGAAGGAGTAGTAACAGAGAGGCTCTGACTGACGGATGATGTGGGCAGAGAGTCTTCCTCCGTATTATTAGAGGTAGCCGCAGCTATCCCCAAGACTGCGAACAAGGTATAAGGAAAGTTTCTTCTTTGTTTACGATGCGATTCACGCTTATGAGGATCGATAAATGCTGGTAAATTGCTTGACACTCGTAAAACATCTCCTTTGATAAAAGTTTGTCTAAAACTGACCGATCTTCTTACCTTAAGGACTTCAAGAAAGTTGAAAAAGTTTTTTCGCGCAATATTTCTTAAAAGAAAAGCCATGTTTTGCTTTTTATTTTTGAGTGGACGTCGCGCAGATTTTAAAGCTCGCGCCATACTAGTACGCAGGATGCGCACGGCCAATTTACTCTAGGGAGCCACCTTAATTCATCTCCAATTTCAGGCGTCTCAATCAGTTTGCCAAAAAGGAATGACTTTTGCTAACTGCTGAATATTAGAGCTTTAATAGCAAATAATAATAATAGCAACTCTGGAAAGCTTTAAAGAAAATTTCTCAACTCAGCACCCACCCTCTACGTGAGTAGGTCCTTAGACTAAGATCATCAATTATAAGTTACGCAAAGAGAATAGCGCTCGCTCACTTATTATTAATACAGAACGTTCTAAGAATACTTTTATCAATAGACTTGATATCTATAGATAGAAAATCAATATGTAATAAGTTACGTTTTTTCTCTTTTTTATTATTTAATTTCTCTTATGGCTGTAAAAAATATGTAACCTGAGATTTGTAGTTTTTATCTTATGAGAAATAAAGACATTTATTTATTATATATTGAATTGTATTATTTTTTGCACGTTTTGATTTAGAATGAACTAGAACGATAGCCTGAAAGCAAGCTCTCTGTTTGGAAATCGCCACAGCCATTGCCTCTCGTGATTCACAATAGACCATTTCCAAGGTTCAAAAACTCTCTCTTTCAAAACGAGGCTAAAAGCAAAACCTGTCTTTGAAAAATAATAATAATAATAATAATAATAATAATAATAATAATAATAATAATAATAATAATAATAATTATTATTATTATTATTATTATTATTATTATTTTCATATCAATTTAGGGCTTTCCCTTTAGTCTTGATTTTAAGCAGAGGATTAGGACAACTCAGAAATGGCCTGTTTAAGAAGAGAGCCTCCTTTCTGTGTAGAGATTGTAGGCAACAACAAGCTTCTTTTTTTTTTTCAGTTGTTGGGCAAAGTTTGAAAGCAGTCAAACTTTCCAGCCAACAAATCCGAACATTTCTTTTGTTCCGTGGTCGCCGAGGTGTAGCGCAACAATGTTGGATCCGTTTGCAAAGACTTATGGGTTGTTAATCCTTCCCACGATGCACTGTAGGTCTCAACAAAGTTGGGAGTTGTTGCGTCCGTTCGCATGCAGCCTAAGAGTAATCAACTTCAAATTTCTCCCTGTAATATCACTGCTTTATAAAATAAAGCGGTCATCAGCCTTGAGGACATGATCACACAAGATGAATTCAATTGATACTTCTACAAATTCTCTCCACTACTTTTATTGAATACGTATTCGGATAACAAATGAGAATTCGAATTTTTATGTTAGGGTTTAAAGGGTTAAATCAAACAGTAACGACAAAGGATTGAAACTATTTAGCAACAACTTACTCGTTCTTGACTGTCAGTCTGTTTTCTTTCTTTCGAGTCCATTTCCCTTTTACAAAAGTTGTATATCCATACAGCAGGAATAGAAAAAATATTCCAAGGTACTGGAACGGGATGATAGTTTCCATACGTCTGAGTTGCAATTGCTCTTTTGAAAACCCATTCGTTTCGTGAATTATCCTGAGAGTATAAACAAACATTGACAGAGGTAAAACCCAAAATGAACCTTATGTTCAATATTATTGTACAGCGAGGTTTAATCTCCGGTCAAGGTGTCCCAGCACCCTGGGGAATAGAGAAGCTCCTACCCGAGGTCTATGAACCCTTTCTCTTCTATATACCATTTTTGACAAAACTGATGGTACCTACCTTTTTTCATAACAAAATGAAAACCCTTTCTTATACCTAGGGCGCTTTTCATGAACTGAGCGACCAGAATATTCCCAACGTATTGGGAATTCAACTTTAAATCAAAACTATCCAGCCAGATCAGTCAAATCCTTAATTGCTTGCACGAAGGAGATATTTTTTGAGAAAAATATCTTTGATGATAATAAAGCTTATTTCTATGTCAAAATGATTGGTCCGGTCGGCCAGTGCTGACTTTTGAAAAGCGCCCTTAGCTTAGATGTTTGAATTGCATCCCTTTTACCTGCTGTAAATGCATTACCTTTTTAGGTGTTTCGATACAGTTTTAGAGAGGCCATATCGATATTTTTCAATCGCCTTAAAAGTATTTTTTAACGTTATGCTAAGTTTTCCAAAATAATGCGCAATATACATACCTCCATGACTAGCACATTTTAGTTTGTCTTTTGTACGTAAAACATTGGCGATACTCACACTGAAATGTACTAGTCATGGATATATGCATTGTCCGTATTAATGTGGAAAATTAGCATAACGTCAAAACACTCGGGATGTTGTAGCAAGGATTTTTGACCGGTTCGTAGGATAGGTTTGTCTTGAAATTTCAGTGTTGCAGTGAATCAATGTTAATGAAATTTTCAGACATTATTATAAACATTATGAAAATTATGTGAAGAGATTTTAAAAACATTCGTTCGAGTCGTTTCAGAGATATACAAAAAAAAAAAAAAAGCTGAAAGTCCAAATTCTGAATGAAGTTGCACTTAGACAGGAGGTGAGAAAACGGGTTACTTTTTGAGAGCATGATATTAAGCAGTATTCTGATGCTACTTAAGAATAATTTGAGTCATTTATAACGTTTTAATCAAATAATCTATCACGCCTATTGAGCATTTAAGATTTGAAATATATTTTCGTTTTAGTCGAATTTAAACATACATAATTTTTTACTTCTTACGGAGGTTATTTGCTAAACACCAAACTTTAAGTTCCTAGTGTTGGATTTTCAGTAGCAGGTCTATATCGCGCAAAATTAGGCGCTTATCAATTTCAAAGTGTTTTTGTTATTGTTGTCATGGTAATATCGATTTTACTAAAACCTACATTTTGACAAATTTCAATCTGTAGTCAATCATTGGTAAACCTTTTATAGCAATCAGACAAGGACATTAACATCACTTTTAAAGTGATTGAAAAATATCGGTATGGCCTCTGAAAAATTATATCGAAACACCTTAAATATGAATGAATCGCTAGGCAACAAAATTTTCTCGACTTTTTCGCAGCCATAAAAAACAAACAAACAAAAAAATAATAATCCTTCTGTAACCCTTTAGGTCATTTTACAGACCAAAATGGCAGATTTTCCTATACTTGACTTCCACTAGTGAAATACGCTACCCTTTCATATCATATATCCGGCCGATTTAAGCCATTATAGGGAGTACCTCCTGGTACCAGCATTAGCGTCACTGCGTTAGGGACTTAGGCAATTATATACTAAGGAGGGTTTTAGTACTGTCCACCGGAAATAATTTTTTTGTTTTCGTCCCCGTCAATGCCTCGAGTCTGGGAGTTTAAGATATCACGACAGCTGTAGCGGTGAAAAACAAATAAATGTTGCTTAAAGTTTATTCGCGTTCTTTTATTCATCGCGATTATTCCAACTAGTTACTTTGTCAAATGTTGGCGAACTCTCCTGTGGTTGAAGCCGTGCAGTGGCCCCCAACGGCAAGAAAACGTTAAAAAACAAATAAATAAATAAATAAATAAATAAATAAAAACAAAAACAACCGTAAAAACAAAAACAAAACAAAACAAAAAGAGGGCGGTGAATGGGCAAATTCAGGGCTTGCCTTGTTAATTTTTATCAATCTTTTTCGCTCAGCTTGGGGAAATGACATCCCTTATGAAATATCGTCTTTCGCATCAACTTTACTTTGCTTATTTGGCTGTATTTTTCACTTGGGTGTCGTGTTTGACACCGAATTTTAGGCTCATGATCGAAAAATAAGCCTTAAAAAATTCCAAGAATGACCAAAAAGGATATCTTGCGATTCTGTTTTAAATATAGACTGGCGTTCGATGCACGTAAGGGACCGGTAATTTATTAGATCGGAGGAGAGGGGGTGGGGTGGGCTGGTGCAAATGGGGAGGGAGTCATACCTTTTTGTGTACCTGAAAATGGGTGACTGCATAAAATTCTGCAACCATTTCTGAGAGGGTCATGTGTTTTTGCGCATTCAATTTTCCTTTCTACAAAAGAAAACAGCACTAAAGAGATCAACAACAAGTGAAAGTGAAGTATTATATACAGCAGCCGGGCTCCTGGTGTATACTAGTCCTTCCACCTTGGAAAAATAAACTATTATTCTGTATCAGTGTCCTCTGATCCTCCGTTACCGCTGCTGTTGTCACAGACGGAGGGCAAGTACTCTTTGATAACTTCACAAGCTTGATCAGTTGTAAGCCTTATTCCCATCAATGCTTTAGCCACTAAATTTTCTTCCCCTTTAATGATATTAGCACATCCACATTGATTTCCGGAACTGGAACTGGAGTCTCACCATTAACAGACAGTAGTTTGGAGATTGTACCAAAATCCTCTTCTTCTCTTCTGGCCTTTCTCTTACTTTCTTTTATCTTATCTTATCTTTTTTTTTTTTTTGAACGCTTTTTTATTCAAACTTCAGAACGTGTCCAAGAAACGTATCCTTACATTTGCTCTCTGCATCCTGTTGATGACTCGTTTGCCGAACACTGTGATTCTTTCCTCATAAAAATCTCTTTGGCTCCCCCTTCCATCTTTAAAATTGCACGAATACAATCATCAGAGCGTGTTAATAGAATTCACCAGGCTCCGGGAGACTGCAGAAAACGAGGCTGAGAGACCAAATGCATCAATTTGAGATGCCTTAGTAGATGGAACGGTTTTAAAATGGGAGCATTTCAAGCCATTTGATGACCTCACGGATGAGGAGATAAAGAAACTATATGCTACGGAAGTGAAAGAAAGAGAGGCGATTTGTATGGAAAAGAATGCATGGGAAGTGGCTAAACAGGTGACAGCCTTGGTCGACGATGATCCTGGCCCTGCTAAAGACTACTTCAACTGCTACACGTCAACTACTATGCAAATGCTAAAACAGGGCTAGACGCCGCAAAACAACCTGTTCCTGGATACTGCTTCTTTAAGAAGATGTATTCGTTTATAGCCAATGTATCTTTGGTGAGATGTTCCGTGAATATCTAAAAGGAGTCTGTAAAGAAAATGGGGAAATAGGAGCACGCTGCGACTTCTACAGCAGAACAATGCTGTGAGAGAACAATGCTGTGAGGAGATTGAACGTGTTACGAGGCCATTTCCCGATAACGATAGTGGTTGGTATTATTATCTCCCTTTGTCTAAACCCACAATAAACAACAGAGTCATTGATGGCTACATGCCAAGGGTATTGCTGAAAGCAGCATACGCACCAGGTCAATGCTCCTTGGATGATCCCAGCAGTATCTCACTGGGAATTCTCAACAGAATTTGTTGTGGCTGAAGGATGCGTGAAAGACTATCTGGAGCATTTGAGAGCCTGACTGGATCTTAAGAAAGACTAAAGGAAGAAGGAAAAACTGGCTAAAACGTCAGCTGAGGCAAGCAAGACATACCAAGAGTACGACTGAAATGGGATGTTCAAAGATGGTTCCTTAGTAAGCAGACAAAAGCAGTTCTTGACAAATACTTGAATAGCATGCAAGCATGGAAAGCTAATGGAGGTGCAAAGGCACACTATTGAACAGCTACACAAGAAAAGGAAAACCCACCCTGCAATAGTGAAGATGAAGAGGAATACTTATCTTTTGATGAAGAAAACGATGAAACAGACCGATATTGGCGCGAGTTCATCAGAAGATGACAGCTAGATGATGTGGGAGGGCTACTCGCTATTTGCTTTAGGTGACTTACACTTGAGTCGTATTTCTTAAACTGTTACCGTGATTGAGGATAGGTCATGTCATTTCATGTGCACCCTCTTAGTGGGCCACATTACTTTATGCAATGACAATAACAGGGCCACTGGAAGTTATATGTAGCAGAAAATGAAAATGCACCAGCCCACCCCCTCCCCCCTTATAATCAATGACCGGTCCCTAAAATACAACTAAATACTTTTGAAACGTTCTAGACACTACGGCCCGCCATGATCTTCTACGTATTCGGGAAACGTACTACGGCCAGGCAATAAGATAAAATTAGCAAATCAACAACTTTGCACGTGGCTGCATCTCATTGTTTTATCAACATTTCTTTGCCATCACTGCACGACCATGACGTGAAAATGCCTAATTTCACGTTTTAGTAACGACGTAAACAGGAAACGAAGACGAACTTTATTCATCTATGAGTTTGCCTTCCATTATTTGGCAATATATTTACAGTGCGAATACACGGACCGAGGCCACCCAAACAAAATTTTGAGACAAATTTTGGAATGAGCCAATCACAAGTGGAGAACTTAACAATGAAATTGCCCATAATTGTACTCCGGAGCTAGTTCAAAATACGTTGCCAACCATTTTTCTAAAAGATATATAAGATAAGGAATCGTGACGTTTGTGTATAATTCAAGCTGGAAAATGCTTTCACCTTTGACAATGTCTGGGTTTGCCGGAATAAGAGTCAGCAGTAAAAAAAGAAAAAAAGAAAAGCAATCCGAACTAAGGCGACAGCAGTTTACTTCACGGCTAACGGCGCTCAGCGAGTAAATCGCAGTGTCTGTGATTTGAGAGCGCTATCATCAGAGACAAAGATACCGTATTTATTCGATTAAACGCTAATTAAACACTAATTAAATTTTTGGGCCTTAAAACTTAAGGCTTATTAATTTTTTTACCATGTATAGCAAAACGCAAAGATGTCACACAGTAAAGGTTTCTGTAAAACACTCTGAAAAACACTGTCTTCGAGGAAGTCTCAATTTGGAGGGGGGGGGGGGGGGGGCGGTGGGAGGGGGAAGGTGATGGGGATGGGATGAGGCTGGTTGCTTATTTGACTTTGAGAGGGACGAGGTGGGCGCTTATTACCTTCAATTTAATGAAACTTTTACCAGTGAAATTTACAAGTGTATGTTTTGTTTTTCAGGCTCCAAAACAGTGGCTATGCTTGTAATTAAAATTACACTTGTAAAAGTTTTATTAAATTGACCCCTGAGATCAGGCCCGATTTTAGTAGTTATCATACATTCTTTCTTAGTGGTTGCCCGCCGGAATGTTGTTAACAAAACGAAATGAAAATAGATCCTGATCTCGGGTTGGACTTTAGACTGTTCAAGAAAAGCAAAGGAAACCGCCATGGTTAGTGGATTTTTTGTCAGGGTAACGAGGCAGACGTTGCTGAGTGTAGCTAAATGTGGGTCATGGGTAGTGGGTAGAGGTCGTGGGTCATGGGTGTGGGTGTGGGTCGTGCGTGTGGATAAATTTCGTGGGTAAGGAAAACATTTTCGTGGGTAAAGAAAAACATCATAAAGTAAAGTAATTTAAAAATTAATAATAAATAGAAAAAATTTGTAAAATATTGATAAAAGGAAAATCTCCGACTCCTTGATTGCCTTTTTCACGGCTTCTTCTTGGTTTGTAACTGCAGGGAAGAGGAATAGGAAAAGGTTTTTTTTTTTTTTTTAACACACGACATTTACCCACGACCCACGACCCACGACATTTACCTATACTCACATACCACGAGTCCTATTCCTCTTCCCCGCGGTCACAAAGCAAATAAGCGAATCAATTATAAGTTTTAGGTTTTTGTTAATCTTGTATTTCATATTTAAGACTCATCTCGTTTTGCTGTCAGATCTCAAGTAAATGATACCTCTCGTTCGCCGTTTAATAACCTACACCTGACAATCTTAATATTTGTTATAGTGGCTTTTAATTGCATAATCTTGCTAACATGCCTTGTGCTACCTGGAGATATTCATTCTAATCGTGGCCCAAATTCAGGCGGGGAAAAATTTTGTCATGTTGATAATATATTTCATTCGAAAACTGAATTATTTGATAATGCAATTCTAGCGTTTTGATTGGCTTAACCAATTGGAAGCTAGCTGACAGCTTTTTCGCGAAGGATAGAATGGTGCCCGAAGGAAATCGTTTTAATTCATTTGAATACTATAAAATGCAATTTCGTCGGAAAAAAAAAACAGACAAACAATAACAAACAAAAAAGCCACAAGAGCTTGTTTGAAAGTTTATCGCAAACACATGAAAATACATGGAACTAAAGTACCTTGACCAGCTACGAAAGAAGACAAGTGTTGTTTCTTCATGATCACGAAGCCACTCGCCGAGTCATTCGCCGATAGACGGCTTGTTTATCCGACATGAAGAATATAAATCACAAGCAACCAGCTACAAATACAGGCTATGCAGCCCGCTACTACAGCAATCGAGGCGTCAGTATAGCTTCTTTTCTCGTTCAGCAAAACCAGCTGGTGGCTTCAAACAACTTTATAACAAGCGACTGAGATAATAGTTTTTCTCCGTTGTTCTTACTCTTGTAACTGCACCGAAAATCCAAGTTCACAGTAATTTCGACGGCTGTCACTTAAAAAATTCTTCTCGGCTTCACATTATCTGGCAGGTTTTTTTAGCTGTCCTGCTGTGTAAAACTCTAGAATCCCGATGAGTTTTTAAAAGTGTTCATCGCTACAATGGTTTGATTTTTCATTTATCCAGTCCAGGCGAGTCCGTTCTCCCGTCGACAGTTTTGATAGACGTGTGGCATATGAAGAGCGTAAGTCCCTTGTCTTTTCCGGTTTGTTCTAGCAAAATTAAGTCGGGGAGATTCAAAAAGATTTTGTGGGCGTTTTTAATAAAACAATTATTCCACTCACGCTTGTTGGATACGAGATGATTATAGCCAACTCATATCCAATGCCTCCCAGTGGAATAATTGTTAAATATATAATTGCTACTGCCCATGACCTTTTCAGATTCTGATCCATTTGTAGTGGTTTAGACCCTGTTAGTATAAAAGGTATCGATAAACAGTTTTGATTTCTCTTCATTCCATTCAATTAATGCCTAATTTGCTGTAAATTTAGGTGAAGTTTTGAGGAAGTCATTTTTTTTTTCATGCATTTGGTAAAATCACTTTAAAGGAGGTTGCAATAATATTTAGAGATGGGCAAATTTTGAATAGCTGAGACTTTGTCTTTATTTTTCTGCTTGCATAATCTTGGAGAAAGGTATTGTACAGCAAATGTTTAGTTTTTTAATCTTATTTTAGTTTTTTTTGCCTTCCTTTACATTAATTTTTAGACAGTTTTGAAGGGGATAAAAAGAACAGCATGCAATAGATGACACTGGGGATGCAAAGGATACAAGAGCACCAGGAAAATGGAATTAAGCTGAAGAAAAATTGAAATGGAAATAAAAAAATGAAACCGTGATTTTAAATATTGAATTTCTTAGATTTCATTAAACAAAACTATATTGATTTTATAAGGAAATTAGATTGATTTCCTTACAAGCCTGAACACTCGTGAAATTTATTTACGAGACCTTTTTTAAACCTACCAACAACTACATATTGTCTTGTAAAACTTGGTCTGGGAATGGGTTGGGGAAAAAAACTTCAAGACCAACTTAAGACCTACTTCCACTCATTTTGACTCCATAATGGTACCATTGGCTGGGCCCTACATGTCATTTTTAGCTGTTTGAATATGCTTTTGGCTCTTTATAACAACCTCGTACCTTGAACTTGTACCTTGCAGCTCCCAGTTCATGCAGAACATTCCAATTGTCTATTTTGCAAATAGTACCAAAAGCTCATGTAATATTCTTTTTAATCTTACTACTCACTGGAAGACCACCGCTGTGAAAGTGATTTGAGATGAAAAAAACAAACAAACAAACAAACAAACAAAAGAAAAGACAAGAAAAGCACTTTATTTGAGTGTCAATGTATTTAGCACGAGAGTACTGATTGGGGACACTATTTTTAAGTCTCATACTGTTAACGGGACCGCCATTTTACGTGGTCATCCGAGATACGAGCGAAGGTCCAGCCATTTCCAGCAGGGCAAAGGCAGAATCCTCATTTCTCAGTCATTTTAAGACCCTGAGTATTTGTCCAAACCCGGGACCTCCCACTCTGCAGTCAAGTGCTCCACCGACTGAGCTAACTGTCTGCTGCGACTGAGATTAAGTTAAAATAAGATAGTAGTACAGTGAACCAGATATGGGGTCGTGCAACAGCAATAACAACAACGATAGAATCCGACATTGATATAATCAGAAAGAAAGTTTGACTGAAAGTTTTCACCAGTCCCCAAAGGATCATCTCATTTAAAATAGAGGAGTTCACGCTTATAGTTGCATATGGGTAATCAGGGCAAGATGGTGGGGAATTAGAAGATTTGTATTAGAATTCAAAGCCAGCTATTTCTTACTGAATTCATATATTTGATGCTTTCTCTTTGAAAAGAGTAACTTGCGAGTTCAAAGAAACAATGCACTAAATCTGGAGTGAGAGGGATTCAAAAGGCTGACAGCACCTCATGACTTCCGTTTATTATATTTCATGGACAAAAGCATCGTCTATGAGTTGATCCCCTATCGTTTGGGGCGACACCTTGGCTACAAGTTTCTCTTGCATTGTGCTGCCATTCGATTAACGAGTTCTTATGCTATATGCTGAGTACAGAGCTAGTTTGATGACACATCTTTCACGAAGTTCAACATACTTTAACTGATTCCCGACTGGGAGCTTCGATCACCAGTTATATTCGATGGAACACACTCCTGAGATGGGACGATTTGTTCGGCTAAATTAAATCGACGTTTTTTGATACAATCAAGACTCTAAATTTATACTGACCTACGATAATAACACGTGTACACGCGGTGTTCCCGCAACCAAAAAATATCCACCAAAACCAAAGTAGGAACAATTCTTGGCTGTATTAGTTTCCAAATAAGCTTTACAATCGTATACAGGCGACCATCCAAAATTGCACGAGCGAACAAAAACTAAAGACAAAACTATGTGCTCACATCCGGGATTTTACAATTAATCATTTCATTTAAGCGTCACTAAAATGTCTCATTTGAAAATTGAATAAACAGTGTCACGTGCATTTCCGGCTGTAACACCCTTCCCCCGTGTTCGGCTACATCAGTTGGGCGAACAATCTTCCAAAAGGGCTAATTTCGCTACAGGGCGTTTTAATAGACCAAACTTTGTCTTCACTTCAGCTGATCCTACAACACTGTCAGATCCAGGGAAAACGGTCACAATCCTGCCAAGAGGCCAGCACCCTCTTGGAGTTCCGTAGTCAACTATAAGCACGAGATCACCAACCTTCAAGCTGGGTACAGCTTGGAACCATTTCTTGCGGGCAGTTAAACCGGGTAAATACTCATGCAACCATCTTTTCCAAATGTGGGTGGTGATGACTTGTGTTTGTCGCTAGCGCTTTTGGCTTGATATCTCCTTGTCAGCAAAGATTCCAGGTGGCAAGTTGGGGGTTGCTCTGCCAATGAGGAAGTGGTTTGGGATGAATACTTGCTTAACGAAATGAACTTTGAAGTTTGAGCTTGCGATGCATTGTACGCTGAGGTCTCTTGTTTCTGCTGGCTGGAGGATTCAAGCTTTGAATTTCGCTTAGGCCCCTTTTCTTCAGAAAGGGTTAAAAATACAGGACCCTTCAACCATCTACTCTCTGACGTGACAGCTGTGATTGGAAGTCCTCTGCTACCATCATCTGCTGGGTTAAGAGCACCAGGGCAATGATTCCATTGGCTTGGTTCAGTTGTGTCCTGAATCTCCCCAACTCGGCTCGTAATGAAGGCGGGGTGTCGCTTGGATTCACCATGAATCTACTGAAACACAGTGCTACTATCAGTCCACAGGTAGGTAGAGTCTATCCTGTAATCATGTTCCTTGATTACCACAGTAGATAACCTTGCACTTAAAACTGCAGCTTGCAGCTCCAGTCTAGGGATGCTCAAAGGTTTCTTGGGAGCTACACGCGTCTTAGCTGTTACAAAGGCACACTTGACAGAACCATTGGCATAACTGAATCTGAAATAAGCTACAGAACTGAATGCTTGTTCACTTGCATCACGAAACACATGAAACTGGATAACGGTGGGACTGTCTGAAACATGACGGTAAAATCGAGGAACCAAGAATTCTGATAGACTATCTAGCTCTTTCTGCCATTTGGACCACTCTAAGAGGAACTCTGATGAGGGGTTTCATCCCAGCCGATACCAAATTGCCACACTTGTTGAAGGAGGAGCTTCGCTCTCACCAGGAATGGAGCCAGGAAACCAATTGGGTCGAACAATGACGCTATCAAACCCAGAATCTTACGTCGCGTGTCTGCTATATCTCTTTTCACCACTTTATAAACAAAACAGTCCAATCTTGTGTCCCAAATGACACCGAGAGCACGTTCCACAGGCATAACAATTTCTTCCTCCACCACCTTGATGGAGGGGGCTCTTTCTGATTCTGGTATACGTTCTATCACCTCTTTCACGTTGGAGACCCACTTGGTCAAGTTAAACCCAACACGCCTTAGCATCACAAAAAGTTGCTGTTTCAGTTCAAGTGCGTCAATTGTCGTCTTTACAGACTTAAAAGAAATCATCCATATAAAAATTGCGCTTAACAGCACGAACAGCAATAGGGTACTGCAGTCCACTGTCCTCTGCCGCCCTTAAAAGGGCATAATTAGAACACGTTGGTGCACACTTAGCGCCAAAGATATGTCGCAGGTACTGATAGACTTCAATTCCAGACTCCGGTGATTGGTGCCACAGAAAACGCAGGGCAGCTTGATCCTCTGGTGGGACAGCAACTTGGTTAAACATTGCCTCTATGTCTCCAGAAAAGGCAACTTTTCTTCTCTGAATCGCATGAAGATTCCAACAAGATTGTTCAACAAGTCAGGTCTACTTACAAGGTGACTGTTCAATGAAGACCCTTGATACTTAGCCGCTGCATCACATGTACGTTTGACCTTTCCAGGTTTATTAGGGTTAAGTGCAATATGGTGAGGGAGGTACCACGAACGCTTTGCTTGGTCAGCAGTTTCCTCTTTGGTGAGTCTCTTGATATACCCCTTTTCTAGGTCTGTGTCAATGGTTTTCTTGTAGGCTTCGCCCAACGCAGAAACACGTTGAAGTCTCTTCTCTAGAAGACCAAGTTGGTGAATAGCCACATCACGAATGTCAGGAAGTTGGATGTTTTCGTCCTTCCAAAGCAGCGGAACCTCGTAACGACCTTCTACCTCCTACGTCCGCTCCCTCAGGAACTTCAACACCTTTTCATCTTCGACAGAACGCTGCACATCACAGTCATATCGACATCCAAAGTTCTCGCTGCGCCACCAAGTTATAACTGTTCCAAGAAGCACTTCATCAGGGGTTGCCATATGAACCTTGTAAACAGATTCACCGTCTTCAATATAACCAGGCAGACGACCTAGTAACAGTCCACCCCAATTTAGTGCGAACACCAACAGGAGAACCTTCCGGTCCACATCGAGTCTCAAGAGGCACAATAAGTTCTGGGACATCACATCCAAGGAGTAACGCCACTCGAGTTACAGAAACTTCAGTCAACTCTAAGTCTCCAAGGTGTGGCCATTTCTCTTGTAATTCTCTGAAATTCACCCTTCTTTCTGACACGTTCAGGCGATCAACCACTAGAACTCTGTGCACATCAACCCTTGTACCAAAGTCATTCAACTGACTAACTTGAACATCAACACGCCTAGTCAGCAGCCTTGATGATTTCTGAATTCCATTTAGCAGAACGCTTTCCACTGGACCCTCAAGGCCAAGATTTTTTGCAACATCTGTTGCCAACAGACTGCAAGTACTTCCAGTGTCTAACATTGCATATGTGTTGAAGTATCCCTTCGGCCCATACAGGGTAACAGGCACAACTTGTAATAAAACAGAGTCACTACTACTCTTATGAGATGCACTAGAATGCTCGGTGGATGGGGTAACTGCTTCTGTTGCTGGTTGGTTAGTTGATGCAGCTGTTTCATTGTTCCCATCAGGTGTTACATTTCTTGATGAGTGGAGTAATGCATTGTGACTTCGAGTACACCCATTCACTCCACACGGCTTCAAGTTCCTACAAGAGTTAAGCCAATGACCAGATCGGAGGCAGCAAAAACACAGCATACGTTTTTGAACTTCACTGAGGTGTTCTTCTACACTTAAGGCTTTAAGCTTAGGGCAAGCTGACAGGTTATGCTGCTGTCCATCTCCCATTAAACAAGGTTTTGCTTGCTTGTTACGTGATAAGAGGTTACTAAAGAAGGTATTGTGCTTTTCAACAGCACCTCCATAGCGGCCTCTGAATGGAAACTTGAAGAAGTCATCATGAATATCCGCCTGGCCCTTTAGTCAGCTACAAAAGTCCTCCAGGTTTGCTTGATGTAAATTGATTGTTGTCACATGGTCCTTCCACTTCACTTGGAGATCTGGGGATAGTTTATCCACTGCAATAGAGATATTAGCTTCGGCTGCTAGGTCATTTATGCATCCAAACCTTTTAAATATCCAGACAGTAGTTGACACAACATCTGATAACTTCCTCACTTCATGTGGTCTGTCATTCTGTATTCGTGATGTCTTTCTCCATGTGTCGAGTGTAACTTTTACAACAAGTGAGGGTTTTCCAAATCTAGCTTCCAATTTTTTCATTGCTTCATAGTAAGAATCCCCACTGTAATCATACCCTTCAATTGCAGACTTCGCTCCACCAACCACAGAGTTCTGAAGGTGTTGCATCTTTCCATTCAAAGACAAATCAGCATCATGAACAACTGATTTAAACAACGATGACCAATCAGGCCAATGCAAGGGGTCACCGTCAAATTTCTTGAGCTGTAGCTTAGGAAGACTTGAACAAGTATAAGTAACATGTTTTCTCTCAGGACTTGATGCAATATCAGTTTGTGCTGTTTTTGGTAAACATTCAACCCAGGATTGGTAAACTGGTGTTGATGTTTTGGACTGTGACGAGCTTTTGGGAACCATGAATGAAACGCTTGGTCTTGGTTTCATAGACGTTGGTGATGATGTAACCTGAGTTGCATGTACATTGTACACAGCTCCGGACAGTGGTTGGAACGATGAGGATAATGGCGTAACATGACTTGTTTGTACACTTTGCGTAAATCCAGACAGTGGGATTAACTTTAGCGAATCATCATCAAAATCCTGGAGACGATTAGGTAAAGACTCAGGGTCACTGTAATGATTAAAGTTTCGTACCTTCTCAAGGTTTTCGGCTTCTGCCGCAAGGCGTGCGCCCTCGTCCTTTGCTTCTTGGGTTTTTCTCCTTTCTTTTGCTTCGAATTCAATACTTTTAGCCTCGTTACGGGCTTGTTCGATCTTGAGTTTTATCTCCAGCTGTTTCGCAAACTCTTTCTTTAGTCGTTCTTCTTCCATTTCTGTTTTGCCTTTATTTCTGCCGACGCCATTTTGGCGCGAATTTCGGCTATGTAAGAATCTGCTGAGGATTTACTCAGTTTCAGTGAGCTTAATGCGCTATAACTCTCATCTTTCCTTTCTTCTAGATGAGCTTCAGCTTCTAATTTCGCTTCCTGGACTCTTTCCAGTTCTTCTTCATACCAGTTAAGGGCATTTTCATGTTCCTGTTCCGGGAGCATAGCCAACAGTTGATTGTTTAAAACTTGCGCTTCATTGAACGACTCTTCCAAAATATTTACATAACTACAAATAATAGATTTCCTGCCAGTTTGCTCAATCGTACCTTGTAATTTCTTTAAGGTATTCGTAATTCTTCGTTTTACCACAGCTCTCTTTGTTTTCACAGTTGTAATTGCTGATCGTTCGGCCGATTCCAGTTCACCACTATCGTTTTCATCAGCCATGATTCGCTCGCTTCATTTCCTTGGTTCGCTTTATCCGGCTAGTCAAGGACCAGAAAATTGTTTCCGCAAACAAACAAAAATCCACCAAAACCAAAGTAGGAACAATTCTTGACTGTATTAGTTTCCAAATAAACTTTACAATCGTATACAGGCGACCATCCAAAATTGCACGAGCGAACAAAAACTAAAGACAAAACCATGTGCTCGCATCCGGGTTTTTACTCTTAATCATTTCATTTAAGCGTCCCTAAAATGTCTCATTTGAAAATTGAATAAACAGTGTCAGGTCCATTTCCGTCTGTAACACCCTCCCCCCGTGTTCGTCTACATCAGTTGGACGAACACTCTTCCAAAAGGGCTAATTTCGGTACAGGGCGTCTTAATAGACCAAACTTTGTCTTCACTTCAGCTGATCCTACAACATTGTCAGATCCAGGGAAAACGGTCACAATCCTGCCAAGAGGCCAGCACCCTCTTGGAGTTCTCATGTCTCATTTGAAAATTGAATAAACAGTGTCACGTCCATTTCCGGCGCGCTGTAACACGCGGAACGATTCCTTGAAAGAAAATTCTCCGACAACTCTATGTATTTGATGGCAAACGTTGATTAAATAATCCCAACCCATATTCCGACGCTTTTTTTTCATTTCTTCAAGAATTTTAGCTGAAGTCCCATTTTTCGCTTGGCGCTCCCATTTTTGATTTGCCATTATTTGCCAGGCGTCCTCGACGAATTTTCCCAACAAGTCTGACAGGTGACGTCACACCCGAAATCGCCGAGGACGACTGGGCACGAAGCTGCTTGAGAGTATATATGAACGTAATTTATCGGTTCAATTCCAAACGAATAAGAAAGAAGGGAAATATGCGGATTGGAAATGAATTTTAAAAATCTTTTTAGTTCCCGTTCTAATCTATTAAGTAATGATGATAATGATGGCATAATATACTAGAGACCAGGTCTGAAAACCGTAGACGGATACCTTAATCAAAACAGGTTTCATCAACGCATCATCGTGGTCTTGTTTAGCCGGAGTAGCAAACGTAGACTACGAGCAGTCTATCTAGTTTCTTGGTCCATCGAGCAAATCACCCGAGACACGCAAATGACCAAGCGCGTGACTGAAGGCGCGAGACGGGAGAGGCACGACAAAAGAGAGACTACCCGCAAAGCCAGAGAAAGTGGTCTTTCACGGTCTAGTGTTTTTTTGGCGTCAAAACTGAAGTGTTGACAGGCCAGGCACGTGAAACGTGACCTTGGGGTTTGCTAGAACAGCAGAGGTTTTCCTACTTTTCTTTTTAAAGCACAGCTTGTGCAGTGCATAGAGTTAGATTCGATTCTAAGCTAATTGACTGAGCGACTCTTAATTTTGGCCGCTGGTCTCACATTTAGAGGTCATCAGGCTGGTCTGTTTCTCTTATATTAATAATTCATTTCCCATGCTTTATGTCTTGAACGAGATCACCCGTAGCCTAGCTCTTTGTTTGCAGGATGTTGAATTTTTACGGGATAGTGTTCTACCAGGTGGTGTGCGCACTACGATTGCGATGCATTGTGGATTCAAAATTTTCATAATGGCGGCGAAGGTCGAGAAATTTTGCAGGTTATATGCTTTATTTTTCAATAGATACAGTTCTTTCCTTAGATCGTTTTTCTCGATTTCATAAGCTAATATTTGTTTAGATTTTTTCTGTGAAGAAAAACAAATCAATATTCTTCATTTCAATCTAAAACGTGGAGCCCGAAGATTCCTCCTGTAAGAGCATGAAATTTGAACCCGGTTTTTAAGAAGCTATAATTTCCATTATATTGCCCGTCGAAAGTAGAAGATAGTTGTAAGTGTATCTACAAACCTTGTTCTACGCTAATTTTTTATCGCTCCCCAACGCACCCCACGTTTTGTGATACTTTTTCCGAATTGAAACCGGCATGTTTTCATGGGAAAATGTAGCCTCGCGAAGACCAATGTGACATGTTACTGGAAGTGTTACTGTTGTAAGCAAGCTGATCACAAAATAGCGGGGCAGCGGCGACTGGTTCCTCCAAACAATAGCATTAGGAGCTATTAGGTGAGCATAAAATGTTCGAAATTGGTATATAACTAGGCTGATGAGTACTCCGATGTAGGAATGTCTGTTTTTGTAATTCATACATGTGATTCCCTTTATGCAGGTATAAAATCACTAGGGTAAGAATTACAGGTATTAAATTAAATGATAAGTTTGATTATACAGTTAAGCCCTGTGGATTTTGAAACCAGCCATCCTTTATGAAAAATGGTTTTTGGGAGAATTGCAAGAATAGTGCAGTGTAGGAGAAGAGTTTCATAGCATCCACCAAGCTTGCACTTTACTTTTATTCAGAGAAATATGCACATCACTCTTGAGAAAAGAAAATCATAATCTACTTCCAAGATTGGTGTGTGTTGTTGTGTGGATGTTATGACTTTGTCAGTTTCTTGCCTAGTCCCTGTTTTATTCAGTGGTGATTAGCCTCTGTAGCAGGCATTTAAAAGGAAAGGGAAAAGGGGTTTTGGGCACAAGAGAAATGCGAAGAGTGCACGAGGAAGGAGGGAGTGATTTCAACATTCACCTCACCTGGTTGATGTTTATAATGCAAAAAACAATTAGTCTCCTGTATGGCACGCATTTCCCTCCCTCCTTCCCTCACATTTCTCTTGCACCAAGACCAACTTTCCCTTTTCTTTGAAATGCCTGCCACACAGGCTAAGTGATGTCATTCAATCTGTTTACCCGTTTACAAAAAATTAATATATATCAAGCAATTTGCATATTTTGGTGGCTTTAGTTAAAATATAAATTGCTTGATCATTGAATGTACTTTTGATACTGGAAAACCAAGGCTGAAAAACCGGTGACAGGGAAAGGAAATAGAAAAAGTGGAACAATGGGGCAGTAAAATCATGAGACTAAGAACCTGAATTAACTAAGTAAGCCTAAACAGATTCTTATATAAATAGTAGTTAGCACAAGCTTATGTTTTTAAATGGGTTCATATTTTCTGAAGAAAAAATGTAGCTAAGAGTATTTGTGTTTCACCTTATTCCTCATATAAAGTCTGCATACCAAATTAGAAGTTATGTGAGATTTGGACATAAAAAGAGGAATGTATTTAAATTTAAACATTGGGATTTACATTGCAGTTGGAGTGATAAGACAGCTTTGTCTCCAAAGAAGATTCTAAATGTTGATTTCTGTCTGCTCAAGTGTACAGAATTTTTTCATAGATTTCAAAAATAAGAACCTGTTTCTAATCTTAGGCTAAAACAGGTTTTATATAGAGGGGGCTCATCTGGCATATTTTAGCCTAACAGGTTCTTAAAACTCAGGTTCTAAGTCAGGGGGTTTTACTGTACTACTAAGATCCACCTCGACAAAAACTGGTAACCCAAAAGCCCTCTTTACGGACAACCACTTCACACAGACACCTGATCAAGGCTGTGCTCTATCAGAGCCCTATGGCTCCTGGCACCTAACTTTTGCTTTTGGGTGACTAGAAAATCTCAGACTTTTCATACAAGTCATATGCTGGGCAGCCTAGATTTGACAGGTTCAGAGAACTGGGCTCCTTTCAATGTTCCTAAGAGCACAGCCTTGCTCATCATTATAGACAGCTTGCTTTGCTCCCTGGAAAAAAAGCCCTTAAATTTTCTCTAAATTAAGATGGACAATTTCTACGGTCCCCTCAGTGTCTGTATAACAGAGTTGACTGTGCGTATGATGAGACCTATGACACCATATTTAAATTATAAAATTGGGGCGAGGAGAAAGGAAAGGGGTCTCCCGTTATGTTGCCCCAGCCCTGATTACAGGAGATTTGTAAACATGTATAAATTTCACATTTTGAAGAGTTTTTATAGTCCAAAAAAATATGTGATAACATGTGTTTGTACATACTGACACAATCATTAAACAAATAGTGGCTGAAGCCTTTAAAATCGATTGTCTGCATCAGGCTTTGTAATCACAAATATGCCAGCATTTTCAGTTTCAATCCAGTTATAAGACATTCTATGACTCATACCTATAGAAAATATATGGGCAAATAAAGATGCCCAATATTATGTAATCTATAAAGATGACACAAGTTCATCGTACACAAATACTCTAAACTTTATTTACTTGTTTTCACGTGATGATAAATACAGATGTTAAGCAAAACGAAATGCAGACTTGGTGTCAACAGAGAAACAAGTCCTTGAAAAGATGACTCCCTCAACTTCGATTCTCTTATTACAGCTAGCAAGTGAACATCTTGCAATGGTGAATGACAAAACAAAATAAGCTCACTGTGTTTAAATACCGTGGCCGGGTATTCTGAAGAAGCTCCTAGTATTTTATGAGTATATCACAGCTATGCATATCAGTACCTCTTAGCACTAGTTGCACTGATTTCACGGTGAATTCAAAATTTTCACTTATCAACGGAATGAGACTGTTTTTCCCCGAAAAAAGGACAAACTTTCTTTTTCAAGAGCTTCCGGAAGAGATTCAAAACAAAATCGTATATGTCTACAGCGAAATTAACGAATATTCACTCCGCAGTCGAGATGTGCACTCCACGCCATCTTGACACAAATGATCAGATTTTGAATACAGCCCATGATTTTTTTTTATTTATTTATTTTTGCCTTACAGACATATATTAAATGTTTACAGTACTAAACACTACTGAAACTAAATACTACTAACAATATTCACTATACTTGCACTATTTACAATATTGGCTATACTGACAATACCATCCATACGATGCTCGTACTACTAATAATTACAATGGTTACACTACTTACAATTCTAGTACATCACACACACACACACCCCCACATAAACACACACACAAAAAAAAAAGGTCAGAGGAGTTACTTTTCATGTCTATTTTATAGCTTTTCAATTCTGTATTTAATTATCATTTTACCAACGAAGTCTTGGAGGAGAATTGGTTTGTTGTGTAGTTTGTTGGCGTAGATGTAGTATCTCATAAACAACATGGTATAATTTAATTTCCTTACTAGTACCTTTTCATGTAAGTCCGAGAGGATGCCGAACAGTCTTTCTTCGCTAGATGGGTTGAGATTGATCTTGTTTTCTATATTGAACCAGTTGATAACCCGTTGAATGAAAATCTTGACGAAATGACAATCTCTAAAAGTATGATTAATAGAGTCTTTTTCACCACAATATATACATTCATCATCTTCCTTGATTCCATAGCGGTAAAGTTCCTTTTTGGTGACTACAATTCGGTGGATTAATTTATATTGCAATTCCTTTAATTTGGTCTCTCTACAGACGGTTTTTAGGGAGGTGAATATTTTTTCCCATTTATCTTCATCCAAGGAAAGATCTTTGCTCCATCTCTGTGGCCCAGAATGACCTGTTGTGTGGATTTTTGTGCATAATAACGTATAGAAGTCGCTAGTCTTGATTTTGTTCAGATATAGAGTTATCGATTCATTTAATTGTAGACTAAGATTATTATCAGAATATAACTCTTTATTAATTGGCTTCGTTGATTTTGCTTTGGCTAATAGGTGCTTTGGGATAGCGCTAATAACTTGATAGTATTGACGGAAGTTAGTTTTACAGGAATACTTATTCGTAAATTCCTGATAGGTCATCGGTTGACCGGTATTGTGTAAGAGATCTTGTATTGACAGGATACCTTTTTTAAACCATTCCCTGATAAAAAAGGTTTTACTGTCAACAAGTATTTCTTTGTTGTTGAATAGAATTATATTTTGTGCTTGATCAAAGCTGTACAGAGTTTTTAATTCACTGAAGTATACTAGAATATTTCGGTAAAACAATGGAATAGATTTTATGTATTTCGCATCGTAGTTACATCTTAGTAAAAAGTTCAAACCTCCGAATTTTCTTAGGTAATAATCAGGAACTGTTTTCCAATTCTGGTTCCCTGGAGTCAGTAATCTTGGAATCCAGGCTAGTTTTAGAGCTTTAAACATTATGTCGATGTCTACCATACGTATTCCGCCTCTTCCCAGATCCTGATAGAGCCCAGTTCGTTTAATTTTATCCCTTTTGTTTTTCCATAAGAAACTAAAAAACTTTGTTTTCACTGTGCTTGCGATATCTTCGGGAACATTAAGAATTGAAGCTGAATAAATTAATTGTGACAATCCTAGGGACTTAATTATCAGTACCTTCCCAAATAGTGTGAGGTCTCTAGATCTCCACATATCCAGCTTTGTTTGAAGTTTTCGTATTTTCAGATTAAAGTTCAATTCATTGTTACCCTTCTCATCATAAGAGACATGAATTCCTAAGAGGCGAGCCGGACTATGTAACCATTTTAGTTGTAAAGGATAACTTTTGTTTTTTTCCCATTTTCCCAACCAAATTGCTTTCGATTTCTTTATGTTTAACTTGAGACCCGCTAGCCTCCCAAAATCTCCCACCGTTTTCAAAGCATTTTCAACGGAGATCAAATCTGCACAGAAAAGGTTTGTGTCGTCTGCGAATTGGCTCAATTTGATTTCGTGCCCGAATATTTTGATTCCTGTTATACTTGGTTCTTGTCTGATTTTGCTGGATAATATCTCCGTGGAAAGCACAAATAAGTACGGAGAAAGGGGACACCCCTGTCGCACTCCTCTTGACGGTCTAAACCAGTTGGTCATGAAACCATTGTTTATCGCCGCGCTCTCAATTTTTGTATAGAATGTACTGATCCATCTTTTTATACTTGTTCCGAAATTGAATATATCCAGTGCTTTCATCATGAACGACCATTCTAGAGAATCAAAAGCTTTCCGAAAATCTAGAGATACTAGAATGCCAGGTATGCTTTCTGACTTCGTATGTTCCATTACGTCGATTATTAGCCTAATATTTTCCCTGATATATCTTCCCCGGTTTGATCAGTGTGCACTAGATTTGGTAATAATGGTTCTATTCTCCTTGCTATTGCCTTAGTTGCTATCTTGCAATCAACATTTAGCAGTGTTACCGGTCTCCAGTTTGAAAGTTCTAGTAGCGAGCCATCTTCTTTGGGAATTAAAGTAATAACGCCTCTTCGTTGTGAAATGGTGAGTTCATTTGCATCATAGGCCGCATTGAAACTAGCAACAAGATCGTGTCCTAGCAGATCGAAAAAAAACCTATAAAATTCAACCGTGAAACCATCTTCTCCTGGAGCTTTGTTGTTTTGAAAAGTGTCTAAAGCTTTTTTGCATTCTTCATAAGATAATGGACCTTCTATTCTATCTCTGTCTGCATCTGATAGTTTTGGAATTTTTAAATGTTCGGTGAATTCATCAACATTATTTTCCTGTGAATTATTTGCTGATGCGTACAATTCGCTATAATAGTTTTCGATAGCTTCTAATATCTGAGACTCGTTGTTTGTTACTGTTTCACTTTCTGTTCGCAGTTCATTTATGGTTTTCCTGTTGTAGTTTCTTTTCTCCAGATTGAAAAAGTACTTTGTTGGACGTTCGCCCTTTTCGACCCATCGACATTTCGATCTAAAAATAGCTGCCCTCCCTTTCTCCTCATAAATAGATTGGAGTTCCATTTTGAGATCTTCATATTCATTTAGGATGTGCGCGATATTGGGAGAGTTAAAGTTGTCGCAAATCTTGCGGTCCAGAATTTCGAGCTGTCTCCTAATTTCCAATTCTCTATTAGTGGTCGCTTTAGCTTTCTTTTTACTATAAGCAATGGTTGCCGCTCTGGTTTCCATTTTTAACATTTCCCAAAGAAGGCGTGCGTCTGTCAAATTGGAGTAAAAAGCGCGTGTGCGGGAGTACGTTTCACGGATTTTGGACACATAATGTTCATCTTTCAGTAACGTGTTGTTGAATTTCCAAAGTCCGGGTCCTCTAGACTTTTCAGTTGTCCAAGACAAAGAAATGTAAATTGCTCGGTGATCCGGTGCTATAGAAGGATAAATTTCGCTTTTCTTCACATGTTGTGTCAGATTCTTGGCAACTAGGAAAAAGTCTATTCTGGATTTCAGTTTTAACACTTTTGATTCATAAGAGTATTTACGTAGCCTCGGGTGACGTAATCTTTGAATATCTACGAGATCGAAAGCGTCCATAGTTGTCAAGTCAAAATCAGGTTTCGATAATTTGTTGGTTTCCAAATTGTGCCACCAATTTTATCTATCTTTGATAGTGTGCAATTCCAGTCGCCTCCTACAATAAGCGTGGAAATTTCTGACTTGTCGATAAGGCAATTGTTTAAGTTTTGTAAGAAATCTAATTGTTCACTTTGGCTATTCGGGGCATAAATATTCACCAGTGATAATTTTAGAGAATTCAGAACACAAGTAATTAGCACGATTCTTCCAGCCTTGTCACTGAATGAGTAATCGATCTTATTTTGTACCGTAGGGTGTAAAAGAATGCAAACACCTTTACTATGCCTGGATCCGTGAGAGAAAAATATTTCACCTCCCCATTCGTTTTTCCAAATAATTTCATCTTCTGGTTGAGAGTAAGTTTCTTGCAAGAAATAAATTTTTGAGTTATGATCTTTGAGATATAGAAAAATGCTCCTCCGTTTGGCTTGATCTCTTATTCCCCTTACGTTTAGAGAAAGTATATCGTATTTTGCTTTCTCTTGCATTACAATAAAAAAAACAAAAAAAAAAACAAAAAAACAAGAAGAATATATATGCAAATTTAAAAAAAAAATACTGAAGCAAACAAAAACTAAAATTATACAAAACGTAAATTAAAGTAGTTTTTGAGCGTTTCCCTTCTTCTTCTCCGAACTTTGCGTTTTTTGTTCCTGTCCCAAATGTAAGTTACAGTTTTTGTCTTCCTTGGCCGATTGGACATTTAAAGATAATCTAAGTCTTCCAGCTCGTTAATTCTGACCAGCTTACCCTGCGGAGAGGTCTTGACATATATTGATCCATCCATTGACCAGACACTCAACAATTCATCATTTCTCCGCATCTCGTTTGCCCGATTCATTATTTTTTTCCTGTACGAGGTAAGATTCTCGTTTAAAAAAATTCTGTCGGCTTGCACTAGGGTTGACGACGAGCACTGCGGGAAGATGTTAGAAACTCTGACATTTTTTAGCTTAGCCCTAGCCCTGTATAGATTTGTTTTGACCTTGTGGCTTATAAATTTTACAATAATTGGTTTGTTACCCTTCCTGTTCAGCTTGTGACATATTTCGATATCCTTTGGTTCCACCGATACATCTAGGGCCTCCGCTAATTTTAACACCACGTCTTCCGTCTCGGTGTAGGCGCATTCTGGTACACCATGTATTTCTATTGAGTTTTTCTTCGTGTATTGTTCTAGTTTGTCTTGAAGATCGTACAATTCACCAATTTCTTCTTCCTGCTCTTGAATTTTCTTTCTTGCTGCCACCAGCCCGCGTTCTACCTCGTTGTACTGCTTCGTTATATGTTCTAGAGATGATTTCAACGCAGTTATATCGTCTGTTTGATGTTGAATTGTGCGCTTGAGATCGGTCATTTCGCTTCTGATTGTTTTGTTTTCGCGTAGGATAGTTGCAGTATTTATTTGAATGTCTACCAACATCTCCCTTAGTTCTGCATTACTGGGCTCACCTTCGGCGTTTATTGCTTCATTTGTCGCTTCCACTAACTCCGCGGCCTCTTCCTCTTGACATTCCGCCATGTTGGCTCTTTTAAGTGTCGATGGTTCTTCTTCCTCCACTGATCCTCGAGCTCCTCGTTTGTGTTTTCCTCCTAATTTCTGCATTTAATGCTTCAGCAAGTGTTTAAACGTTGAATTATTATGTCAAGGCGGTATAAAGTTCTCTAAAATTGGCGTAAAGGGACAGAAACTACGCTCCTCACAAAACGTGCCACCGCACACCGACCCCACGCATGCTCCAAAAAAAAAAAAAGCCCAGCCATGATGCTTAGCCATGATGCTTAGCGATCGTAGTGCGCACACCACTTGGTGTTCTACGTATCCTAATTGTACCTTACCTAAAGCTAAACTAACGCTGCAAGTCACTCAAGTTCATTCTTTGGGCTCCGATTTGTTTTTTTTTTTGTTTTTGTTTTTTTCTTTCTTTCTTTCTTGAAATTAAAAGTAACGAATCTTTGTTCTATAGCGCGATGTCCTTTAGTGCATCCGTTGGTAATTACATGACCTCTTAGTGCAAATAAGCTATGAAATTATAACTTGCTTCGTCTCATGAAAAATTCGACTTTTGGAGATATACTAGCTGTAATCAACTATTGAAGATTTTCAAAACACTCACATCACGTGTTTTAACAAGTCAGAGTTTCTCTTGCGCTACGCTAGAATTGTAAATCTTGAAAATAAATTGCTGTTTGTGCTCAAATGTTGGTGCTTAAAAAATCTGACTTATCTGGATAACATTAAACAGTTAATATGTACAGTTACCTGCACTCGTTGGTAAGTGTTGGAAAGCAACGCGATTAGCAAGTTAATGAGGAGGATAAGACCAAAAACAAGGTAGACAGCAAACAAAAGCTGGGCGAGAGAAGCTGAATATGTGTCAGTAGATTCAAGGGGACTCAAGCCTTCTGATAAATCAAGTAACGACCATCCAAGGTGTCTAAATATATTCCACCAGCTGGAAATAACAAAAGAACTAGTAATTTATTTGATTATCCTTAGTGTTTAAGACATGTGCAATTAAGTGCTGGAGTACGGTATTAACGCACGAGTTGTTGACGTATCAGAAATCGAACGAGTGAGCGCATGCGAACGAGTAAGATTTCTGATACAAACACAACGAGTGCGTAAATACCGTACAAAGCACTTTCCATGTGGTATTGTGTTTATTATGTACATACTGAGACATTCATCATTTTGGAGGCCTTTTTATTTTAAATCTTTCAAAAATGCTAAAATTTGCCGCTACAAACTTACAGCAAAATGACAACGAAAACAAAGTATCAAATTTTTAATAAATACGTTTGTTGAAAACATAAATGACGGTAAGGATATGAGGTAATCCAAGAACTATAAGTAATCTTAACTGTTTGTTCTCAATGCACAATTGAGCTTCAATGAAAGGTTGAAGCTTCAATGAAAGGCAAAGTATCTCCGACAAAAAGCACAACAAAAGTTTACGTCTCGTTCTGTTTTTCCCTTTCCGTCTTTGTTTCGCCGGCTCTCTACCGTTTTCTTTATCGACAGTGAAACAAACGAAACTATTCCACTCCATTTCCGAAACGTTTTTCACTTTTTTAGCGAGAAAAACTCTTTGAGTAAAACTTTTCTTGTTGAATGTGTGCGAAGCGGCGCTGCAAGCTTCAATATAAGGCGGTAATTTTGGCGCGAAACTCAAACATCTCTGTGGCTTCTGATTGGACGTATCATTTTTCTCACACGTGAAAAAACGTCGTTCGCGATTCTGATTGGACGTATCATTTTTTTTTTCACGTGTGAAAACCATCGTTCGCTCCTCTGATTGGCTAGAGCTAGTCTGCTTACGAAAATTTACGACATAGCTTTTTGGTGAGTATTTCTCAGTATGTATATAATAAATATATATATGCGGATGTTGGTTAGGGTGAAATCTCTACCAGTACCTGCAGAGCCGTGCAACTCGAATTTTACTTTAAACCATTGAAGGAAACACTTCAAATGACACTAAAATTTCGTGCGCTAAAACTGTTTGAGTCTAAAGATGACTTCCGCAAAGGCTGTCGAAACGTCAGTCACTGCTAATCATTCCTATTCAATACTGAACTACTGAACCGATCAACATTTTTAATGCGACACCTCTTCTAGCTGGCTACACATAGTCTACGAATCGGGGACATCTAACTGATGAAATTTAATATAGTATAAGATTACATTTGGACTATTAAACGGACTATCATATTCCATCCGACACGTAGCTTCAAAAGTACTGACTTACCATTTTATCCCGGATTTGTTGCACGCACTGCAATGGAAAAAATATGCATATTAATATATCAATATCTGCGCAACTGAGAGACGATAGCTTAGGGTATAAAGCAGCTAGACCCATGCGCTCGCATGCCTTCTTTTTAGCTTCTGTTCAAAACACCGTCCAAACAACAATGAAATGTCGAATTTTTTTCATTAAATAGCCAGCACATACAAGTATTATGAGCTCAAAATAAAACAGAAGAGATGAAAACAGACCTGAACGTCTCTTGTATTTTGACTCGCCCTATGGGGTCGCTATAATACGGGGTGACTCGTTAAAAAAATATGTCACGATGGTATAACTAAAACGTTCGATAAGTTCTATGAATTCATAGCATTGAAAATCGTAACCTTCCTTGTATGCTAGTTTTAAATTTCATTTTTGCCTCGGTTTGGATACTTATGCATATTTTTGATGAGTTGTCACGCTACAAATAAATACAATTCGGTAAATGCCGATAGTAGAGATTTTCGGCTGCTGTAATTTGTTAAATCATTGACCAATTTCATTACTTAATTAATTCATTTATTAACCTCGTCGTGATTGTACAAGGCAAACGTCTGGCTTTGTTCTTGCGCGTAAACAACATACAGATGCATTCTTTAAAAGGAAAAAAAGGTTGACAGGCTTTATTGCATTGAAACTCGATTGATCTTAGATGGCAAATAACAACTCACGGAGTAAGAATAATTAGGAACAAACGGCAACGGTTTTAGCAGCGGGTCTTTGCTGCAAAATTAGAAAGCTATCGAAGGGGCATTGGATGTACGCTTTGCTTAAGGTAATTCCCTTGTTTTGCACTACGCACCCTCTACTGCGCATAACATTGCGACATCCAAGATGGCGGGGGTTCTTCCCACTAGCGCGAAAAGAACAAACAATGGTCTCTTTTGCAGAACTAAAGCTTTTATTCGCAATAATAATGCCGCAGATCGGCTGACAGCTTCCTGGTTTGCTATCGAAAAACAAGAACATGAAAGAAATGTGGGTGATCCTGAAGTCTGCAGAGTGGTTTTTCACTTCGCGGCCGTCGAGTTGTGGAATTATTCAAATGTCCTGGCTGAGGCTTTGGATTATGAGGGCTGTGAATCCTGTGGGACAGCTCCACGGCTCTCCAACTGCATTAACAAGCCAGTACCTGGCCTGGGATCGGCACTGTATACATATGTTGTTCAAACTCCGAGAGTGGAGAGACGAATATTTCTGAAACAAATTGAGACCCACTGAAACTGCAATAAGCGCAAAAGTCTCTTGGCCTTTAATAACAACACCACAAACCAAATTCGAATGAAGATTTATTGTAACCGACGTACTTGGTACTTGAAATAAAATGCCTGGTACAAGGAGTGTGCATACAAACGGCGTGTGTTGAAACCAAAACAGTAAAAGGGCAAAAAGTTACAAGTTGCGACTAAGGTAAATTAGATTAAAAAAAATAACAACACTGCAACACGAGGACTGTGAAGTACACTTACATGTACATAGTTTCGCCCAGAGAATACTGCTGTGAAGCGGACTGCGAATAAGGCGAAGAAGACTTGCAAGAAACTAAAGAGAACTGTGCTAAGCCTGGACCAAAATGAACTGAACAGACTGTACTGCAAATTTACGATATGAAAAATACCCTAGAACATGCGGAAAATAAAACTATAGAATCTCAGAAAGGCGCTAATGAAGATGAAACAGCAAAGAAAAGCTAACGAGGGGGTGAAAACTGACAGAAAGGAATAAACACCTAAATTCACGCAAAAAAAAAAAACTAACAAAAGGACGAGAAGAAGTATGAACTAATTAGCGTAAGCAAAGGAAAAACAAATTACGCAAGAACGAATAATAGAACCAAATTGTTACACTTGGATCTTACATACCGGCCCCATAAGTGAGGAGCACACGCAAGGCACTTGAATTAAATAATTTAAAGATCTAAGTGTCTTTCTAAGAGTTCTTAATGTTCTCGTCTCCTGAATTCAGAAAATTGCACAGAAAATAACTCCAAAGGGAAAGTTCAAGCTTCTATCAGCAAGCAAAGTTTGCCAATTGGCCTCTCCAAAACTGCTCCTTTTACTTTCACCCTGGTACGGCGCACCAAACCTTTTTTTTTCGGTAAAGACCTCTACCACTCTAACAAGGGGCCATGAATTGCGAGGGGAATTTTCCGCGCTCACTAGAACAATATCCCCAACGGCCAGGTTCTTGCGAATCGTCATCCACTTCTGCCTACTTTAGAGCAGCGGCAAATACTCCTTAGACCATCTCTTCCAAAAGATATCTGAGAGATACCGCACTTGTAACCATCTGCGTCGAGAGAAGGAGTCTTTCCTTTGGAATAACGCAGGGGACATCTGAGGCTCCGAGCGCAAAAGAAGCAAATAGTTTGGTGTAAGGGGCTCCGGATCATTGGAGTCACTTGAGACTGTAGTGATTGGACGACCATTAATAATGCTTTCGACTGCGCATAGGAGGGTGACTAAACCTTCGTCGTCAACAGTTTGAGTTTGAAGCAAAGCTCGAAGGACCTTGCGCGTTGTTCGAATGCAGTGTTCCGAAACACCTCCATAATGGGAGCCATGAGGGGGGAGGGGGGTTGAAGTTCCACTTGATACTCTTCTGAAGTAGAGCATCGTGAATCTTGTTGTGATTCCATGCGTTGATGGTACCCCCGAGTTCCCTCTCTCCGCCGCTGAAATTGGTACCATTATCGGATCTTATCTCCTTTACCTGGCCCCTTCTTGGTATAAACCTTCTGAGAACCATCAGGAAAGAATCAGTTTCCAAACTGTGCGCCACTTCAATGTGTACTGCGCGGATAGAAAAACATGTGAAAATGACCCCACATCTTTTCACAAGACTTCGCCCACGGCGTACCTGAAGAGGACCAAAACAATCAATGCCGACAGATGTAAAAGGTAGCTGACCTGGGGTAACACGATCCACAGGAAGGTCAACCATTTTCTGCTCACAGAAGGGGCTTTGACGCCGTCGGAAACTAAAACATTTCGAAAGAACTTTCCTGACAACAGAACGTGCGTTTACGATCCAAAAGTTTTCGCGCGCATGACTGATGACCTACTCTCTTCCAGAGTGACCGGCGATCTGGTGGTAATATTCTACTACAAGGTTGGTAAAGTGATCCTTCTTGGGCAAAATAATCTAATGTTTGGCCTTAAATGCAGTGGACGCTAAACTTAACTTCCCACCGACACGTAAGACGCCGTTCACTAAGATTGGATCCAGACTTCGAAGGCTGCTGCTTTTCTTGACTTGCGTACCGTTTTCAGACTTGCTTAACAGCTCAAGCTCTTCCGGAAAGTTAAACTGCTGGATGTTCCTGAGGATTTCTAGCCCCGCGATTTCTAACTCCGTAACGGTAATTGGTGGCAAAGAAAGGATGGGAGTTGAATGGATCGGCTCTCTCGATTTTCCCCGTTTACTGAACCTTTGCAAGTTTCCACGGTACCGTAAAAACCATGCAACTGACCTCTTCAATCGGTGCCAGGAAGACGCGCGTTGAAAGTACTCAACCAAAGGATGCTCCGACTCGGAAACAGAAGCGTGACAAACCTTATAGACCATCTTCACTTCCGGGTCTCGGCTTTGAAGACATCCAAGCGATAAGGGGTTCCTAGGCCAATCTTCTTCTGACTTCCAGAGAAACTCCAGCCCCAGTAACCATCATTGACAGTTCAACAACGCATTGGCAGTCAACGCTCTTGAAGCGTAATCACCAGGATTCGCTACACCTTCCACATAGCGCCACTGATCTGGACTTGAGCCCTCTCCTAGTACGGCAACCCGATTGGCAACAAACGTGTGGAAACGCATACTTCTGTTCTTCACATAACGAAGCACTGACATGTTGTCTGACCAAAACACGGATTCCCAATTAGGAGGCATCTCCAGCTCTTCCTTGAGCATCTTGTTTTGTCGCACAGAAACAGTTGCGGCCGAGAGCTCTAACCGAGGAACAAAAATAGCTTTCAAAGAAGCAACGCGAGATTTTCCAAACAGGAAGGAACATTGAACTTGGTCCTCATGGCTAACCAGTCGAAGGTAAGTCACTGAACCATAAGCAGCCTCTGAGGCATCAGAAAAGTGATGCAGCTGACTGAATTTAACAGAACCAAAATCCTCTGGCATTAAACAGCGACTCACAGCAAACTCCGAGAGTTTTGGAACATCTACTAGCCAATTCTTCCAACGTGCAGCGTACTCAGCCGGGATCTCGTCATCCCATCCTAATCTAATGCGACAGAGATCTTGAAGAATTTTCTTCGCAGTCAGCACGAACCGTGCTAGGAATCCTAACGGATCGAAAATGGCACTCGCTAGAGACAAGATACCCCTACGCGTTGGTGGATGGGTGCTAATGTTGACTCTGAAGCGGAACGAGTCGGATTCTACACACCATTGAACTGCTTGGGCTCGCTGAACAGGCAACTCGTCCTTCCTTATGTCCATGTCCTTGATATCCTTTGCTTGTAAAGCATCACAGCTATTGCTGACCTATTTGGTTAGCTTGAAAGCACCACGTGACAGTAAAGTGCATAAACTGCCAACATGCTCAACGGCTTTCTCCTCGGCAGGGAGGGACTTGAAACAATCATCAACATAAAGTTTCTTTTAACTGTGTTAATGACGTCAGGAGGGAAGCTGTAACGATTATCTTGTGCTGTCTTGCGGAGAGCGAGATTTTGGCAAGGCGGTGATAAAGTGGCTCCAAACAAGTGAATGACCATCTGATATTCTTGTAATTCGCGCGCCATATTGCCATCCTCCCACCAAAAAAAACGCAGAAAGAAACTGTCAGGATCGGGAACTCTCACTTGGTGGAACATGGACTCTATGTCCGCCATAACGGCCACTCTCTCTTCACGAAACCTCAAGAGGACTCCTACAAGAGAACTGATTAAGTCCGGGCCCTTCTACAGCGTGTCATTGAGAGACTTTCCAATAAATTTGGCCGAACAGTCAAACACGACGCGGATCTTTCCTGGCTTGCGAGGGTAGTAAACACCATGGTGCAGTATGTACCAGGCGGTGCCCTTCGCGGGGCTCTTCTGATCGGGGAACACTTTGCGTGCATATCCTTTGGAGAAAATGTCTTCCATAAAGGCCTTATAATCTTGGTACAACTTCGGGTCTCTTTCCAGCCTTTTCTTCAACCAAATGGCGCGCTGCCATGCCTGAGCCTTATTGCTGGGTACAGGTGCTTGACGATCCTTAAACGGTAAAGAGATTTGATAGTGCGCATTTCTCAACTCCACCGTCTTTTCGGTGATTTGCATAAATCTACGTTCGTCTTGAGACATCTCTGTCTTGCTATCAACGGTGGGATCAGTAAAATCGCGATTGTAGAAGTCTTCTATCATCTTTTGGAGCTGGTGATCGACTTTAGCAACGAAAGTGGATGACCGTGAACTTTGGTGACGACGGCCTAAGGGACCATTTACCGCCCAGCCGATTCGCGATCTTGAAGCATAAGGACCACCGCCCTGACTGTGTTTGATATCAAGAGGATCGAGAGCCTTGGGAACGTTACTAGCAATCATAAGGCCAACCTCAGCGTCGAGACGAGGCAGAAAAAATTCTCGCAAGTGGCCCCACTGATCAACGTCGTCCTGAGTTGGAATGTCGCTGCTGGACGCAGGAGTCTCCGACCTGGTGTAAAGGGTTGAGAGGCTAATCCACTCGTTCTCGTCCGAATCGGATACAAGAAGGTGTTTGGTGATGCTATTTTTTCTTTCTCAAGGGTAGACAGGGATATCTTAATTAACTTGCTGACCATTAATCCCGAGCTTCTTCATGAACGATTCAGTGCAGAAACTGGGGTTGCTACCGTTATCCAGGAAGGAGTAGGTGATGACGCTCTTATCACTACCTTTCGCTCTTACTCTAACTGGTATTACGCCAATGCCTGTCCTACGACCCTCCCCCGAAGTCTCACTGTTAGCACTGGTGCCCGTTTTTACCATGTGACTACAAACTTGAATGCTGATTACGTCCTCCGTACCCACTCCAACGTCGAAAGCTGGTCTCTCACGAGGGCCTGTGTGCAAAAACGTAGGATGCCGTTCTTTACAGTTCACAATCTTGCAATTTTTTCTCTACGGGCAAAACTTTGCGACGTGTTCGGTGGATAAACATCTAAAGCACAGCTTTTTGGACAATAGGAATTGAATTATCTCTTGGTAGGGTTTCCACCGCAATGACTGGCAATCCTTAAGGGCGTGGTTTGTGCTACAACAGAGACACCGATTTTTCCCGTGTGAGGGACCCTGGTCGACTCCTGATGGCTGAACCTTGCGAGTCTGAAGTCTCTGCCCTCCATCGGCGCGTTGAATTGGCTCCTTTACACCTTGCAGAACCGTCTCACTGGTAGGACCTTCACTATCACCTCATGTGCTAAGAGACTGAGACTCTTGGGATTGGATGTCTTGCCACCAGAGGACCACTAACAAGGCGCGATCTTACGGTATCGGATATCCTGCTAAAGACTGGGTTGGTTAGTATTCTTGCTTCGCGATCAACAAAGGCAACGAAGTCACTGAACGGTAATGGCCTTAACTATTTGTCCATGATGTAATCAGCTAAGCGACACCATCTTTCTCTCATGCTGTAAGGAATCTTGAGCACCAACCTTTGAATGTTTCCTGGCTGATCAAACTTAGAAATGTACTGGCTAACTGCCAATGCGTTCTTGCAACTTGCGAGAAAAACTGAAAAACGATTCAAAGCCACACAATCTTCTACTTTTATGCTCGGCCAGTCGAGGACCTTCATCTTGTAAGCAGCTGCTATGCGATAGTCGTCACCATACTTCCTTCTCAAAACCCTGCGAGCCTCATCGTAACCTTCTTACGCTGGTAACTGATGACAGGATCTTACAAGTTCCTTAACGTCCCCCGCGGTGAATTGCTTAAGGTAATAGAGTCTATCAGTACTGCTATAAATGTTCTGGATTCAACCAAATTTTCAAAATCGCGAACGAAGGTGCGATACTCAGTAGGGTTTCCGCCAAACACAGGAACACGGGGCTGCGGAAGTTTGTTCCTATTCTGATTATGCGCTAGCAATTCCATTATTCTATTCTGTTGAAACTGAAGAGCAGTCTGTTGCCGTTGCAAACCAATCGTTTCTTTTCTCAGATCCTCGCCAACTGTACACGCTTGATAATGAAACTGGCCGGAAGGAACAGAATCCATGGACAAGCCCTGGCCTGGTTGGTGCACCTCGCCTAGAATAGACCTTTTCGCGCGGGGGCTGGTAAGAGGTGGATCCTGATCCTAGAGCTCTGTCTCCAATTTTAAAGCTTTCACCTCCCGTAGAGAAGGGGAGGTCATTGCTGCGAAGACCCTCTCCTTAGCTGTTGTCTTTACCATTTCGACTTCGAGTTTAAGGCGTAATTCTTCCTGCTGTAAACGAAACTTTTTCTCTTCCGGTGTTTGGCGCTTTTCGAGCATAGAAATTTCGGCTTTTAACTCGGCAATTCCTGCCGCTTCTTTGGCTCTCGCGGCTGCAACTGATGAAGCACGGCCACCACATGAACTTGCTCGACTTGAATGTTAAGTTTTGAAACCTTGGAAGCACCTGAAGGAATTGGCGTGTCAGCACAACTAATTGTATCCTCAGAATTCACCGCCGAAACTAGAAGTCTCAGATGTAAAACGCGTCGTCTTCTCGTAATAGAGCCGCCGAAATGTGAGAAAGAAGGAACAGTTTATCTCATGTAATTAACCTAGGTCGTCTTCTGCAACTGCTTATCAGGGGATGATAATACTGGAACCCTTCTGCACTCGTCTTTAGGAGAAGATGTACATCATCAGAAATCTAGTGTCTGTGGGAAAGGCTGGTCTCTGCGAATTTGAAAGGCATCGCACAAAGCAGAAGCTATCGGTGCGCAAACTGCATGTGGTAGCTGTGGCCAAAAAAAGTGACCAGCCAACTGCAACCTGTGTAAGCCATTCGAGATGGCGTGATTTAATGTCCATGTACGGGAATCCAGTATGTTGTGGAAAATTAGGAATCCGGGATCCCACTAACTGGCTAAAATTTCAAAGTTTATCACTGTACTATAATAATTATAATTCTCACTCAATCTGACAAAATTCTGATCAAAGGCACATGCATAATGAAAATCGCCGCTGATTTGTAACTACGGCTCAGTGGTAGACAGAGAGCTACGCGCTTTTGCCAATTCCTAAGCTAATGATCAAATTGCTTTAATTTTATAAAATCACAGATTTAGTGTACGGCAAAGTTATACGATAAACTCCAAGGAAAACCGTCTTTTTTCTTACAGTACAGTGCGGTTGATTCGATACGCGAGTCGTGCAAACTGGACCCTTTTTCAACCTGGTTTTGGATTCGCAAAATCAGCGCCGGGGCGTGAAACGGTTTTCTTCGGTCTACTTAGAAAGAAAGAGATATCTTTCGAGAATACCTCTATACAAAAGGGGAGCAATTTTAAATTTTTTTAGTAGCTGCCGTGATTTGGTGATTTTGGTTCATTTTTTCGCGGATTCGCTTTTAATCAGTGCGATAACTAATTCTGCAATGAAAACGATTCGGGCGTAAAAACTCACGGTTGTTTTCCAGGGTTGTCTTCGTTAACCATTGTCTTCTCGGCCACAAATACTTTAGTTATGGCGCTGGCGAAGGCCAACGTTATTGCTATAAAATGTACCACTGCCACAACTGCATCCCCGATGATCTGAAAAAATGCGATCTGTACAGTTCCAACGCTTTTCGCTATTTCCAAAATTGATCCAAAAGCTCTTAACGTAACAAGAATCGTGTTTAAGCCGTAGAGATAACCAGCTACTGCCAAAATCCAGTTGTTGTTTACTGATTCCGACTGCATCCATGTGGCAACTCTCAGTGGCAGTATGGTAAAGAAATAAACAACAAGGATAAGGCAATCGAAAGCATTCCAAAGATCCCTGCAATGAAAATGACACAAAACAAAAGTGAAAACAAACCAAACACGCACAAACATAATCAAGAGAGAATGATTTAAGAGGGCGAATCCCCAATAGATGATCCTCTTCCCGTGAATTTATTTTCAATCTTTTCTTGGTTCTGTGTCATACCACGTGGTTATTTTAAGGACGCCACCTTATTGGTCGGTTAGAGTGGCATCATGTAATTTTAAACTTGGCGGGTAATTCATTTTACTGCCGATCACGCACATGTACAGCATGCGATATGACGTGGTATTACTTTCGTCGATGAGTCAAAAGATTCATACGTGGAATAATATGGCCAGAGTAGCTGACGAAAAGCAAAACGGTCCTGGGTTGTGGGAGTTCGCCGGAGAAAGCAGTTCCGACTCGGTGAAAACTGCTTATTGAGGGCTTCGCTACATCAGTATATAAACAACCAAACCATTGTAAAAAAGGACAATTGTCTCTTCCGGCGACATCCACGCACACCCGCGAGCTGTGCTACCGTCGTTTGGATCCAACCATGGACACGTAACGAGAAAATAGGTTCAAACATGAATGTTTGGCCGCTAAACATTTGAATTTTGTGAGGGCGCTAGTCAAATGTGGGCTCACCGCTCACTATAAAGAATTGACCGAAACGGGAAACCGCGCATCAAAACTCTCGTGCATCCAGGTTAGCGACTGTTTAACAGATTGAAGCATCTGACCTGATTTGCGTTTGCACAGCGAAATATTCATCGCAAGTATTAGACGTTAAGAAGAAGCAATGCAGTTTGAAACTCTCAAGAATAATTCTTAAAAGCAAATGTACTGTTTCTGAACGAAAAATATTCCTGGAAAAAGAGAAAAATATCTTGACATTTGCATAAACAATTGCAGCCAGCCTCTTATTATTAAAGGTTTCGTGTTTCACGCGGGATAACCTTTGCCTTTGGCTTTCACAGCGTGTCAGAATTCAATATTCGTTAATTTAAATGAGGCTACCAGCCGTTAGAAAATCTCAATTTTTAATCTCAAAGTGAAATGTTGACTCCAATACTGCAATCCCTTTGTAAATAAAATTCATTCCTAAATTATGAGCGGAAAGCGCTGATCAAAAACAGCTCAACAACAGGAGCCGATTAGTATCTGCTCCTGGCGCTAATTACTACAATGGCTGTCTAACTTCAAATGTTTGGCTGTGAAACATGTCACGTTCACGTGAAAGTAGACTGCGCGGCTCACGGAAAAAACAGACAAAAATAACCTCCACAGCACGCGCGCGAACTTTAAATAGATTTAAAAGAATTATCATGGGGCACAGGAATTCGCTCTCTTACCTCATTCTCTCTTGACATAATCTATGACCACACCTCACCCCCGTGAGTCTTAGTACAGAGTAGGGTCGTATTTACATACACCTTAACCTTTGGACGTACACACAAATTCATACCCCCACGGTGCTACATGGGGGGGAGGGGGGCGGTTCTCATATCGGAAGGTACTAAGGAGAAATACCGACTGGCAGTTTTCGTTTGAATATGGCGGCCAGGAAAGAACGTTTATTGTCACGTGATGTAAATATATAATGCCTTAAATGAAGGGATGAAGGGAAATTAGCTGGCCAACACCGCAGTTGTACCGCAAATAATATTTTCGTAGAGTACCTGGCCGCAAATTTTCGTTGTAAGTTTAGCGATAATAGTCTCCTTTAAACCTGACGGTATTTTTTAATCAGATGGTTCGGTTGCCCTGGCTTCTCTCTGGATGCGCGCTGCACTCGTTTATTCAAACAAGTTTCAAGAAGCAAGGTCCATCCTGTAACGCATTCATCACCACAGTGTCGTGAACGGATGTAGAAATTCAACAAATAATCCTATAACTATAAAACTTGTCTGTTAATTAAAGTGCTACGGCGACGAAAATCGAAGTTTGTTTAACCGAAATTTTTGGGGGCGAAGTTGTTTGGCCTTTGGTCTGTAATTCAGACCAACCTGACGAAGCAATTCCCACAAGAAGGATGTGCGAAAGTGCGAAAAACGGGTCCGTCATTACATAACAATCTACTATTCGAGCCAATGAGTTTCGTTCAGCGGTTTCCTTTCGTGACGTCATCTTATCACCCAAAACTCACCACCATCTTGCAACAACGCCGATTAGCTTATCATTGCGGTGTCGTCTCCTCCGTGTTCTTCTTCCATCTCGTCGGAAGACAGATCTGATTTAAGTTCCGACGAAAACAGCGATATTTTTGACGACAATGTAACTGCTTTTGTCGCGTACGGTGAAGACTTGGAGCCAATCGCGACCGTAAAGAGGCCATCGCATAAGAGGAAAGTATAGAAGAAGAACGGAATCTCGAGCTCCAAACACATTTTACTGGCGAAATAGGCGTACGGTAGGCATTACTCCGATTGTGTTTTTTATCTTTTTTTTTTCATCGTTCAGCCTTTCTGTTGTAATGGAATTTGCTCGCAGTCCAAGTAAACCCGGTACAAGTATCTAAATTCTCTAACTTCTCTAAAAAAAAAAACAAAAAGAAAAAGCAGCAAAAAATGAACGGAGCACGTGCCTTAATTTTTTTGTTTGTTAGGTGCACTTTTTCGAACTGTTCCGTTGCCAAAACCACCAAAATGGGGGAATGTATTGGCAGCAAAGAACTGGACCGTGCAAGAGAAGTTATAGGTAAAATAGCACGGGAAGGTGACTGTATCACTCTTCATCCAGGTTTTCAGGATGTTTGCCTGAACTGATGAATCCTTCAAGTTGCATCGCTTAATCTGAAGACGAAAACTAGGAAAAGTTACCGAAATCTGTTCAGTTAAGGTCTTAAAACGGAATCAGAGTAAGTTATTCACTCTAATTTGTTCACATGTTTATTTTGTTTGTCTTGTTTATATTCATCCTCCTGCTGTAAATGTTGAGGTCATATGTTGTTCATCCGGGTGTCTTGTAGGTGAAACTGAAATATCTATTTATTTGGTAAATAAGGTTGAATTATACTCAAAGCCTTGTTTATCAAGAAATCAACTCTTATTTAGTTTTTTTTTGGTATTTTGTTTTTCTATTAATTAATAGAAAAACAACAACTACTATAATTGACCCAAAACTCCTATATGAAGAGAAAGGAAAATGTGCAAGTGAAGAAAACGATACGAATAAATGTACATTTCAGGCACATTGCTCGTTGGGCGTAATTATTAGACAACGGCAGTGCAATTGCGTTCTTTGAACTTCTTTGTGATAATTAATTCAGACCAGTTTCTCGCAAAAAAGGCGGATATTACTAGGGGTGCAATCAAAGTGAACGAGATATGAAAAGACAGTCCTTTATACATTTAGCAGATTTCAATAGTTATAAGAGATTCAGCCTTTGGTTTTCATCTGTATTGTGCACTGAGTGTAAAAGTGCCATTTTTTAAGTCTTCTATAACTTTTAGACTTTTAAATAGAGATGAGTTTAGTTTTCGTCCACATGTATTTTTCGGAGTGGTAAAAGTAGTATTCCGAAAGAAGTACTTTGAGACTAATAAAACAGAGTCATAATTAGAAGTCACAATGTCAAGGGGACGTAATTATTCAAAATGTCTTAATACAGCGATAATTATAATTCTATTTACAAATTAATTTACGACCCAGTCTTATTGATCATATTGACTCCATAAATCAACTTATTTAAAAAGACTTACAATCGATCAATTTGACTGAATACCGGCAGTAGCGAAATCGATTTAACTATAAATATACTAAGCCTTAAATTAAAACTAAATTTAACCACATTCAACGAAATCTTTAATCGATTTAAGCTTAATTTAACCAAATAGGTCTTAAAAGTCTCTAAGTCTTAACACGATTTAAGCTTATATCGATTTAAGAAATAAACGAATAAGACCCTGTTTACATGGAGTGGGGGACCCCGGTCTAGTGGGGTTGGTTTCTTTTGTTTTCACGCTCTGCGGGACACAAAACAAAAGAAACTTACCCCACTAGACCGGGGTCTCCCACTCCATGTAAACAGGGTCTAAGTCTTAAAACGATTTAAGCTTATATCGATTTAAGCTTAAATAGATTTAACGACTAAGTCTTAAAACGATTTAACGACTATGTCTTAAATCGATTTAAGCTTAAATAGATTTAATGACTAAGTCTTAAAACGATTTAAGCTTATATCGATTTAAGAGATAAACGACTAAGTCTTAAATCGATTTAAGCTTATATCCATTTAAGCTTAAATCGATTTAACGACTAAGTCTTAAAACGATTTAAAGCTTAAATCGATTTAAGCTTAAATAGATTTAACGAGTAAGTCTTAAATCGATTTTAGCTTAAACCGATTTAAGCTTGAATAGATTTTAGCTTCATTTAACAAGGTCTTAAATCGATTTAACTTTATAGATTTAGAACGATTTATTTTAATTTAAAGTTCTGTATTTTTATTAAAAAATTATATAATGCTGTTTGTTTTCATTGTGCCAGCCGCTGATAAATATTTTTACCTTGTTATATAAATTTACGTAGTTACGTATTTTTATTTATTAAATTTATATAACACCCTATGGCCAGCTGCTGATAATGATCCGAAGTGTATAGTACCATTTACCCTGCTGCATGATGAAAAACAAGAAGAGAAGAAGCTTCAATTAAAAAAATATAAACAAGTAGAAATTACCAAACCTGGGATGAACTGAATATATATTTCTTTCTTTTCTTTATAGGTCTCTCTGATCAGTGTCTTAGAGACAATTCACTCGACTTGTCTGAGATTTTGTTGGAAGTTCCCAGCGGTATCCATTGCAATGTAGTGCTTACAAAGCAATAAGGACAGCCTTTCCAAGTGAAAACTGGGCAATATCAGGATAGTGAAGATGATGAATCATAGACAATCATTGACCTGATTGGATTTGATTTAAATTTTCATTTGTTGCCCCTATTCATTTCACACAGAAGTAGTGGGGAGAAGTTGATAAAATATCAAGCAAACTCGTCTTGTGTGATCATGTCTGTAATTTTCATGACTGCCCTGTTTTACAAAGCATTGATATTACAATATCAGGCTGATCACTTTTAGGGCTGAAGGTGGCTAAACACAGTTTTACGTGAGGTCAGCGACAACTCGCGTGATAGGGCGTATTTTAAATTAGACAGAAAAACATGGCAGCGAAAAAGCAATGGTAGACAGAAGATGATTTCTCAAAATCTACTCATTAAACTTTTGTGGTATCTGACAGAATTTTTACTTTTATCGTATTTCAAAGAATGAAAACTTTAAAATGGAAGTTGAACAGACGAATTTTATGACACCTTTAATAATTACAGTACAATTATATTATTGATTATCTAAAAACCCGTCTGTTAAAATTTGATCAAATGAGTTATTAACTATAGTTGTGTGCAAGTTTAAAGGAAAATCTAATGAGGGAATTTTATGAAAACTGCGCAAAAGGAAAATTTTAAGGTTGTATTCAATCGTTCATGTTGCCCTGGAAACTACAAAAACGTTTAATTTTACCTGTCAATCGAAATCGTTCATCAGTATATTTTTCACTTGCCAAGTTTTAGCTTGTGAGCTGCAATCTTTCTCTTGTCATGATCTAACAAATGACATATACTTGCAAACTGCCAAGACTGTGCTCAGCCACCTTAAAGGGTTAATACCATTACCTGACGTGATACAACCTTCTTATGAAATGACTCCTGGGTTCAAACCTTTCCCAGTTTTAAGAACAGTTTGTTATTTTACTTCAACCTCTCTCATTCGAGGTTCATACTGAGTGTATGGCTCTGCTTTCGGCAGGGTTCAGGTAAGATAAGGTTTTCCTGACGGGCAGAAGGCATAAGCATATTTTTACTAGATTATCAATCATGGAACTGTACTTTAAGGTCTGTCACATGGAGGAGAGGAGGTGCAAGATCTAAAAGAAAGAGGAGGATCTGGAGGAAACGCAAAAGGCTCTCCAAAGAAAGGCAAAACAAATAAAAACTGTGGTCATCGAAGCCAAGTGGATGGCTGCTCATCTTCAATTTATGGCTGGGCAGCTAGACCTCTTGGCTAACCATATCTTGGCGCAGGCAAATGAATAACATGTAAAGCGGACATATAAAAATAAAAAGCAGTCTCAGCTTTTTTAAGAAATTATATGTATACGTTCAGTGACAAAAGGAAAAAGTGTTTTTGCCTCTTTGTGAGAGGCCTCGCAGCTACCTTCTGGCAAGGGAAAAAATAGCATGTTTATTATACAAACAACAAGGAAATACCAGGTGAGCTTTCGCTTGAAAACTTTATATCTTCAGATGTGAAAATAGCATCTTCACACATAAAATATCACCGTTGCTATGGCTACATTTGATAATAACTTAATGAATTCCCCCTTTCACAGCAAAAAACTTATTTAGGTGAAATGGTTTAGTAATTGATTGTTGTTTTGTTTATAATAATTAGAACATTATCGAAACATTACATGGCCGTGCGGAGATACACTCAACACTCCAAAAGCAATTTGGTATCTTCGCGCTGCCATGTAATATCCTCTATATATCAAACAGAAAAGAATATAAAACAGTTACAGCTTGTTTTAAAAATTGTACATATACAGTCAATGAAAAAGGGAAAAGCTCTTTTGAGAAAATGTATTTATGTAGACAATGGAAAAGGAAAATAATTATTCAAAACATTTTCCTATTGTATGTAGTCTCTCATTTTGCTCAATGTTATCCTCTCCATCTCCATCACCCGCTACTTCTTTAGCAATCTACTACTCTTCATCACTAGATCAAAAGAAACATTCCTAGGGTATCAATGCAGCACCTCTTGCACCAATTATTCATGTACTATAGGCCTTTTTGTCACCATCTTCAAGAGATTTCCCAAAATCAAAGTACCTGGATTTAAGTAAATCAATAATAAAAATCAATATATTAAACACCCCTTACCCCTTATCCTTA
>OZ037776.1:24495200-24552700 GCA_964035525.1 Porites cylindrica | reverse complement strand
CTTTCAAAAGCATGAACTTGAGACTGACTCTTTAGTACGCACAGTTTGAGTGTGTAGTGAATATATGGTACCGTGCTATTCTTTAAAAGGTACTTTTTACTTGTAGAAGCACTATAAGTTGCTCAAAACGTTGCTCTGCCGTCGAATGACTTGTTCCTCGACATTTTTAAAATATCCCTTGGTAGTTATGGTTCAAACTCCTGCTACATACATTTTAATGTATTGCAATGCATCCTCAACTACTTTTCCTGCTGTACGTTGCTTCCAGTTCAGGAAAAAGGTATTGGGATTGTAAGCTACCTTGTATCGAAGCTCAGATAGAACTGTCCAGCACCTTTGTTTATGACCAGAAAATAAGCATTAGCGGCAGCTCTGCGAGGAATTCGCACCTCAGCCAGGGGGATGAATGACAATGATGCCCATGTCTGGGATCCGATCTGTATAAACGCGTATTGCAGAGCAAAACATAATAATCAAGAAAAAACTACCCATTTATTGAAGGAAAGAGTGACAAAAATTTCAGAGTTGTAAACTTATTCACGGGCAGTATTTTTGCGATCATTTTATTTTGCACTGTGATGTAATTCGGTTCACAGGCATGGGCATCAATGGCGTTCGTCCCCCCTGGGTGAGGTGCGAATTCTTCGCAGAACTGCAACTCGAGCTCATGTTGTAGTTATAAACAAAGGTGCTGGACAGTTCTATCTGAGCTCTGGTACGAGGTAGCGTCCAATCTCAATACCTTTTTCCTGATCTGGAAGCAACGAACAGCAGGAAAAGTCGTTGAAAATGCATTGCAATACATCAAAATGTATGCAGCAGGAGTTTGAGCCAAAACTGCCAAGGGATATTTTAAAAATGTAGAGGAACAAGTCATTCTACTTCATTCTACTTCTTTAGTGCTTCTAAAACTGAAAAGTACCTTTTAAAGAATAGCACGATAGGCAATCGGTTTTTGTTTTAAGAATTAGCAGACATTGAATTTACTTGTCCCGAAAATTCGAACTTATGTCTTCTTCTACCTGATAGTAATTTATTTTTGAAATTCCAAAACAATTTCAAAGCTGAATTTTGAGCGACTTTTAGCTTCGGACTTCTGCTCCAACGACTTTTCTGAAATTTCTCTGGCATATTCATTATATCAATTAAAGCCGATATGAAGATTTTTCAGCAAAAAAAAATATTAGTAAAATTTTTTACCAGACGCGATTTTCTTTGAACAGAAGGGTCCTTTTAACCGCTAATTGAGCAAAATATATTTACCATCAATGAAATCGGGATATTTCGTACATTTGCCGAATGATATCTGTTGTTTTTTTGCAAAGTTTCTCGGACATCGCGTTAAAAACGAAAAAGTTATGACGAAAACATCGTCACAGCTAAATGCACCTGTATTAACGACGGAGCCACCTTAGACAACTCTATTACCTACAACAAAGGTGACGAGAAATATAAGCGGGAAAAGGAAAACATCCAGTAGACAGCAAACGAGGAGGAAAAACCAATGTCCTTTTGATAATCTCCTGTACCGATACCCACCACACCACTGATCCCTCAGAAAGTCTATGATAACAGGGTGATCGAAGAACTGAAATACAAAATACGGATCATTATCAGCAGCTGGCCAAAGGGTGTTATATAAACTTAATAATAGCAATACGTAACTACGTAATTTTATATAACAAGGTAAAAATATTTTATTTGGCCAGCTGCTGATAATGATCCAAAAAGATTTGTTCAGTCAAAGCTTATGGTACTTTATGCACTACCATGTATAATCTACGCGCTAGAAAGAAAAGAAGGGAAGCCTCTGTTGCCCAAGCAAACGCAAAAGAAAAGGTTTCACACAATCACGAGATTATGAGCCGCGTCTGACGTGTGAACACTTTATTTTATTTAACAGAACAGAACGAATTCATGTTAACGCAGAATGTAAACTGAGTAGAATGTTGCGCATTTAAATAGGTTTTCAGGCCATAAAATTTATTGTTCTCTCTCCTCCTCCTTCTCCTCCTCCTCATTACTATTGCTTTATATCTTCCTCCTACTCTTTTCTTTCTCTTCTTCCCCTTTTGTTTTCTCAACGAGATCCTATAAAAGACTGCAAGCTACCATCAAAGAAGCGAGTCCTTTTACAACAGGGTAATGCTATTCACAACACTTACAATCATATTGAAACATGATATACGCCAGAACTAAGTGAGAATTTTTCACAACGATTACATGAAAACCTTGTAATAAATAGCGGGAGGACTTGTTAACTCCACTCGCACTCAGTTTTCCAGCGGAACGAGGGGGCTGTACGACCCTTGCGATGGCAGACGCAGTGCAACACACCAACCCAAATTTGCCGGTGACAGCAGAATAGTCCATCAGCCGAGAGCCGAAAGTCTGGGTTTATGGCTTACTCGAGGGGAACGGCCGAAACATGTCACATATTAATCTTTGACTATTAAGCATCACAAAAATGCATGATGGCAAGGATAAAACGGTAGCTTTCACTTTGAAAATCGAAATTTAAATTTGCCCCTTATAATCTCCTTTTGGCCGTCATTTCGGGGGAGGTTAAAAAGTTGCTGATATTAAATTGACGTTAACAAATCTTGTTTTAGCGTAGGTTTAAAACATATTTGAACTAAAACATGACTTCCGTTTAATCTAGTGCTTAAATTATAACTACTTGACGTCCTATACGAATCAACATTACATCGCGCGTTATTGGTCACTCAATAAGAGGGGCAGTTCTAAATTTGTACAATAAGTAGAAACAATGTGAACTTTAGAAAATTGTTTCAGAAAAGAGTAAGTAAATAAATCACATTTTTACATTGCAAGTGTGTTGAATAGAGTCGAAATAGAGTCTCCTCTTGAAAATAATTTCTTGGTGGACAACATTATCCAGTCACTCGTCCATGACTGGAATCAGTTTTAGAGGTTTCAGCTGAATGTGAGTTACCCGCACGTCTCATCAAAATCAATGTAATGGCCGAACTAAGTTCACCAACGAGAGAGATTTGCAACTCGCTAAGCTCATTCACACAGAAGTAAGTGATGAGTGACTGCCCTCAACGAGCAAGAGAAAGCAGCCAGCGAATGACTTTATAATAAGCCGTTGCTCATCCAGTCCCACGCATTCTTTGATCCAGTGAGGAAAGCTAAGGTGAAGGCTTTGCATAAGGTTCGCAACAAGGATCTAGTACTACCTCTTGTGCTTGGATGGCACTTCTAACCGGCGCGGCAGTTCCGATGAAACGGCAGGCTGCAGAAGTTGTATATATCCTCTGGATCTATTTTCCGTGTGGTCGCTTAGGGTAACTAGCGTCGCGCAACGGGCGCGTAGACGAAGTGGTTGACGTGTAGCGAGAGGTGTTGATAAAAAATGTCAAAAGACTGAAAATAATGTCTACCGCTGGCAGTGTACAATATAGGGATTCACTATGATGCACTATACTGTGAGGCACGGAACAAGCTGCTACGTGCTAACACAAATAAGCTGAGATCGTTAAATTCCTTGTGCCACAGGGCAAAGCCAAAGCATTCAGAAGCAGACTCGACTACTGGATCATCGACGTGTGACAACCAAATACCAGTATGGCGACTAGACGCAGTTACATGGTGATCAGAGACCCTGTTCCTGAGGTACAGTTCCGTGACGAAGAGGCTGATACGCGTATTGTTCTCTATGCTTTGCATGCGCGCAGGGATGACAGTATGATGCACTCTGATACTTTGACGCTGACACTGATGTCTTTATCCTACTGCTTGCTCTTAGCAAAAACGTGACTTAGAAAAGGCGCTACATGAAAAAGGGAACAGGCGCGAACTTTCTATGCAACTCGACCCAGGAAATGTTAGCCACTGCCTCATGAGGAGCCCTTATCGATATAAACTCGATCACAGGCTGCGAATAACATCTCTGCCTTCTTTGGTAAAGGGAAGTGGAAAGCAGTCCAGCTTCTCCAGCCAATTGGGGGTACGTCCGAGTTATCGCGGGAAAGAGTGATCAGTATCCAATGAGAACTTTGAATTCAAGATACGGAAAAACCCGTGTGTGAACTGTACGGAAAGGAGTGGCATAGTGAGGATGTGCTTGCTACGAGATTCATCCCAAGCTCAAGGCTGGAAGGTCAAGCTGGACAATCTGCCGCCATGCGAGTCATCTTTTCGACTTTTTTTTTCACAGCTTTCTCTTGTGGGGGGTTGTATGTTTATGGTCGGCCATTTGTTTCAAAATTATGACACGATATACGTGCGGTTATTTCCCACGTATACTTGCAATCATTCCTGCTACACGATATACGTGCGTTTTTTTGCCACGTATACTTGCATTCTTTCCTGCTTTGTGGTGTTTTTATTCCCGAGTATATGACCATTTTCTTACAAACGCGAATATATATGCGCACAAAAAAGCCCATATATATGCGTTACAAACAAGGATGTGGTATATGGGGTCACAGAAAGTCGTCGTATAAGAGGCACCGAATTATACCGTCAGCAAAAAAAAAACCCTTCATGTACGATGGAGCTGAAAAGTAACTTCAGTTTGAATCAAGCATGGCGCAATGGCCGCGTTAATTTCGAGCAAGGTTTGGGTCTTATTCATTGCCCTCATCGTAGTGGTGGTTGTTGGTTCCCCGACAATGGATTTGTTGGAATCCGTGGATTGATTGTCTCTTAAGAGACTGACTGTACGCTATTTCACGAATACTGACCGAAAAAACGATCGATTCAGTTAGAAATGAGCGTCTGACAGGCCATAAACAACTCATAAGCTCGTGTGATAATTTGAAACATGACCTTGAGAGTTTGCTTTTCTCTCTCGCGCGCGAATTATCACCTTTTCTCCTCCACGAACACGTTCTAAGCCTCCTAGTCTCGAAGCTTTGTATTTTTCCCTCCATTCACTCTATAAATTCCATGTTTCTTGTTTTGTATTCTCACACTTTAATAGCCTTCCACCTACCTCTCTTTCCTTGCTCCTCCACTTTAATTGTGATTTTCATGATTATCTAACTCGTTCTCGTTTAACTTGCATAAAATGTCCCTCAGGTATCAATTTATTATAAGCTCTCGAGCCCCCATTATTTGGAAGGATATAACTTCAGTTTGGCGTTTTTTTGCAGCCAGTGGCAAACCACTATTATCGATTATAGCCATTAGTATTTAAACAGCTAGTTTCGCTCTCTGCACCAAAGACCTTGCCGTAGTAGCAACCTGCCGAGGAACTGCATTCTTGTAGAATTCATACAGTAAATTCCTGCGAAGGAACAACAAGACATCCGCTTATGTTTAAAGACTCACTTCTGGTCTCAAAAAAATAAATAAATAAATAAATGGACTGCATCAGGCTATCAGCGGTGAGAGAATGATCTTGACTCACGCAGAGCATAATTCTCTATACTTGGCCGGTAGCTTTAGTTTAAGCTACCGTGTACAACTCAAATCTCACTATCCGTGAAAATTCAAAACCCTTGAAACAACACTTATGAGCTGGGCCCAGCGTTATACTGACATAGCAGCTCGGGAGGGGCGAGGGGGGAGGGGAGAGGAGGGGTACTCAACAAATTTTTATACGGCGGAGGCCCACCCCTTAACCTTTTATATACCATTTTTCACGATTTCGTATACCTTCTATTGACAAAATGGTACTCCTTTCAAATACCTTGCTTAGAACTTTGTATCCCTTTTAACTGCTGGAACCGCACTGTCATAGAATAGGAATCAGTCACAAATATAGAATGCTTTCTCGACGGCTAAGGGGTTGGACCTCGGGGCGGAGCCTCCCCGTACAAATATTTGTTGAGTACCTCTCCGGGTGGAGCCTTGCCGTATAGGACATCATTCGGAGTACCCTCCCCCCGGGCATAGCAGGAAATAATCACATTCCCGGACAAAGAAACTTACATTCATGCATGTAGTTATTCCGCAGATCCAGGATTTACGGAGAAAACCATAGAAACTAAAACATGATCTTTATTTAGACGGTAATACTAAATTAAAGCCTTAGGCTTAAACAGAGGTCAAAGGAAATTAAAACACTTTACAACTGCATCTGAGATCAACACCTATCAGGAACACCTAAAGAACCATAAACCACAGGAAATGATTACTCAGTATGCATGTAATTCTCTGTTAAGTGGTAGTAACTTTAATTAACTTTAACGTTACTATTCCATCGTTCATATAGTACAAACTCAGTAAAGCCAAAGCCGGGGGCTTATACGACCTGTGGTCAAAATGACAGAAATTATTTTATGTAGAAATGAAGACTGAAGGCTAAATTACAAAACCAGTAAAACAAGATACAAAACTTATATTAAGTAATGCAAGCAGTCCTACAGAAGAGATAAAACTAGGAGTACTAGTGACAAATAAACTAACAATAAACTATGATTATCCTGCGCTAATTCAATTCAGGCTTAAAAAGTAAAGTCTTAGTTTCTTTTTAAAGTGAGTGGTGGTAAGACTGTTACGGACAGTCAAGGGGATATCAGTGCGATATCCTTGGCCAAATAATCGGGGATAGCAAATTGATACCTAGGGGACATTTTATGCCAGTTAAACGAGAAAGAGTTTGAAAATGAAAATCACAATTAAAGTGGAGGAGCAAGGAAAGAGAGGCAGGTGGAAGGCTATTAAAGTATGAGAATACAAAACGAGAAACATGGAATGGAGGGAAAGAATACAAAGCTTCGAGACTATATAGGAGGCTTAGAACTTGTTCGTGGAGGAGAAAAGGTGCGCGAGAGAGAGAAAAGAAGAAAAGCCGATCTGTTCAAGCAGACTCTCAAGGTCATGTTTCACGTTATCACAAGCTTGTAAGTCGTGTTTTGCCTATCGGACGTTAATTTCTAGCTGAATCAATCGTTGTTTAGGTCAGCATTTGTGAAATAGCGTGCACAGTCTCTCAACAGACAATCCAAGGCTTCCAAAAAATCCGTTGTCGGAGAGCCAACAACCACCACTAGTGTGAGGGCAATAAATAAGGACTAAACCTTGCTCGAAATTAACGCGGCTATTGCAAATTCAAACTGAAGTTACTTTTCAGCTCCATCGTACATGAAGGGTTTTTTTTACAGACGGTATTAATTTGGTGCCTCTTATACGACGACTTTCTGTGACCCCATATACCATATGCTTGTTTGTACGCATATATATGGGCTTTTTTGCGCGCATATACATGCGCATTTGTAAGATAATGGTCATATACTTGGGAATGAAAACCCCACAAAGCAGGAAAGAACGCATATATACGTGGCAAAAAAACGCATGTATATCGTGTAGCAGGAATGATTGCAAGTATACGTGGGAAAAATCTGCACGTATATCGTGTCATAATTTTGAAACAAATGGCCAACCATATATTTTAGCTTGTGGTCGTATCCGCTTTCTGTTGGAGCTTTCTGGTAAGGGGCAATGGATTCGTCAAATACTTCTTCGCTGGATGAGATGCTAGTTAACCTTTCGTTAATGGTGAATGGGATATTCTTTTGTATAGTGCTGGGGGGTGGTTGCCCTGTTGGTGGACATAGGACAGTTTATTATTAGGCTTCGTGAATGGCTTGTAGCACCCGTTTGTGAGGTTGAAGGTCACATCAAGAAAGTTGACGACCTTTTTGTTCGCTTCCATTGTGATTTTAAGAACAATTCTCCAGGAAAGTGAAGCAAAGATGGAAATGAAAAATTTTAACCCCCCTTACATTTCTGTGTGGAGGTAGGTTACCTTGGGGGATAAACAAAAGCAACCATATTTGGATCGGCAGATGTATCGTTGCCATGGTAGCCACACTGGATCACGTCGGCCAGACGTCTATGTTTCAACCAAAAAATTCACTCTCAAGAAGTAAAAATAAACGAGTCTGGTTCTCGGGTGCACGTGAACCAATTCAAATGGAATTCATACAGATGGCACAGCCTCTCTCCCAGTGTATAAAAATCACTGTTAAAAAATTTTGGGTCTTATAGGCAAGAAGAAATTGCTCGTTTTACTATGTCCCCTGTCGGCCATTTTGACAAGCAGGAAAAACAAGCACAACCATATTCGTAATTTCTCTGAAAGTACTCTTTCCACATAAGTCAAATTAGCAGCAGAGCTTGCATAGATATTGAAGTTTCTAAATATCATAGTATCTATTTGGGGAAAATTATACTCTGGCCATGGGTGCTAAAGACATCCGAGGCAAGTTTTAAAATATTGCAAAATTGGAAATTTTGAGGGCTTTACAATTTCGTTCAAACAGGCTTTAGGGAGAGAAAATCAGCTTCAAAAGTATCTTTTATCATCTTGGTGTTACCTTCGTTTAGTTAATAAGGTTTGGGCCAAAGAATTTGATGAAACATGAATTGATACAAAACCTACCTTGAAGGTTTTTGGGAATTTCCTCAAGATACTTTCGTCGCCTGGTTCCTCCAGTGTCTCTCCTTCGCTCGCTCCATTTTCTTGGCCAAATCTAGCGCAGACTCTAATCCAACAGTTACTCTAATCGAATGTCTAGTTTGCCGTGTTTCAGACCAGATATGATGATACAAGCAGCCCACCTACACTTGACAAAGAATAAACATGGTCGTAATACTTCCGATTTCTACCGTCGACTATCTAAATTCATCAATATTATCCAACCAGGAAGTGAAGTAGATGTATCAAGATCAATATACAAAGCAAATGTATACTTTTGAACGATCCAAAGCAATGTCAATGACTAAACTCGAGCCAGGCATTGCGATGGCCGATAAGCCAAGAATGGTGAATAAACTGAACGAGTAGGCCGGAAGTTCCAGAAGCACGACTGCTGGCCGGATGTAACACAATGTAATGGGATGTAACACCGGATGCAATTGTAATGATATCCTCTTGTAATGGGGTTGTTTATCAAGAAAGCCAAACCAAAAAAAGACGAAAATCAAAAAGCATTAAAGAAAAAATAAACGTTGAGCAATCTCATACCCTGTGAAACTGGGAACAAGGTTGAAATGTTTAGGTGCAAAGTCACAGGGCCCAACGATGAATTTTATTATTCGTTGAATGGGTACAAGTGCAATCTGCATTTTTGACACGCACAGAATGAATTTTCTTTTTTTGTGCATACCTGTATTGACAGACAGTTCGAACGTTGAAGATTTCTTACAAAAACTAACTTCCTTGTTCTCATTCAAGCCTACACGCCACTGATTTGTTGTTAAGGAACACCTGAACATATTTTAATACCTGTCAGTACTCCTGAATTTACTGTAGCTAAACCAAGAGATGATAAATTGTATCCTCTCTTATATAAACTTGATCCAGTGTAGTAAAGCCAATGGACTACAACCACCTCTCATAACTAATTACAGCCATTGCGAGGTTTACTTTCAAACAAAACAAATAAGCACCTTCTCGGCAGGGAAAATCGTTCAAACGAAATAGGGACTGGACCGCAAGTAATAATCTAAAAACCTTAGTATTATGGGGGGCTTTTGTGCAAGGTACATGGCCTCGCCTCTATAAAACTGAATAAAGCGTTCACGTATAGCTCCTTCTTCCGGTTTTCCGATACACTCTGGATTCCGTACTTGAGGCATACGCTTTTTAGGTTCGACAGCGTTAGTTTGGCTCGAAGCTCACCTCTACTCATACAGCACAAGTTTACTCTCTTGTACGAGTAGCAGCAACCGCGACTCTCGACCTCTGACACAGGTTGCTCTTCTTCTTCAGCAACTAGCCTTTCCGTGATTTCGGCTGTCACGTCACGGATCAAGTTTTCTCTTTCTTCTGTGTCTACCTCGGCCTCTGTGACATTCTTCTTCTTGGCGGCCATGCGCGAAAAGTATGAAGTGATTTGTTGCGCGGTTAAGAAGTCATCAACTGCGAATAGTCTTTTTCCATCCTGTCCGCGAGCTCGTCTCATCTGCCTGGCCACATCCTCGCCGCTACTTTTCTTCCCAGTCTGTTCACCAAGGTTGTATTTAATATCCAGAAATTTTCTTTGCTCCTGAGTAAACCGCACTTTTCTAGGACTGGATTTCAACGCCCAACCCATTTGGCATGTATCTGAAGCACGCTGCATTAGTGGAGCGTCACAAACTGGTAGGCTCTGTTGTTTCCTAGTTTGTCCTTCATAAAGATTTTTAGCATAACTTATCTTAGCTCGACCTTGAAGGGTTACCCTCTCGAGGGACCTCATGTGTGCGCCAAACTCACAGTGGCGCTCCAAAGCTGAATACCTGATGAAGGTTTTCGTACAGCTCTGCTCTGGACAGGTGAACATTCTGGTCGTTTGGCTGGTCTCACATCCTCCGCTGCTCGGGTTTGTACCGTCATCAGACGAATCAGAGTTGATTGGTTCACAATCGGTGTCACTGCTTTGACCATCATCAGCTGCGACAGCGCCACTCGTACGCAGAGGTGTATACGAAGAAATCGAAATAGCAATAAATTTACAAAGAGCTTAACAAAGTAAAAAATAAATCTTGTAATATTTACGTCATTCACAAATTGTTATGCCCTTATTTACCTTTTGCGCCCCTTGGAAAACTTCTACAAAGTCACCAGGACCAAACATCTCAGATTCTTCCTCAAGCCATGCAAAGTGAGCGTTACCTGGAACTGTCCGAGAAGATTATGTTAACCTTTCTTTCCTGGGATGTTTTTTTCATTCGTGAAAAGTGCCCCCTTCCCTTCTGATCTATGTATATCACCAAAAATAATAACGCTATAGAATTGTAACTTATATGGCGTTCTTGCATGATGTGTAAAGAATAGCTTAAGTGAAAATAACGGGTAAGTTATAAATTCCTTACATGCCAAAATGACGTCAAAATCTTGGCCACGACGTGAATTTCGAGATTTGACAAATCGAAAAAAACATATAATCACAAAAAGATTTCAGAAGAATCTTTTCGTTTAAGATTCTAAAATCGCATATAAACCGAAAATTGAGCTGAACAAAACTCCAACATAACTTGAAGACAATGGAAACGTCAAGTCGCGTTATCACACAGTTGATACAACAAATATTCCCATAATAGGTTGATCATGATTGCTTAAATTTTCTTTGTAATTAGGTACAGGCCCGGGACCACGGTATTACATTGCGTCAAGCATCATTTTTTTACGAAATTATTAATTACGCACAAGATATTTCAGACGTATAACGCAATATTGAAATTTTTTTATTTGCTTGATAGAATCTATACAGTGTTTTGATAAGGAAAGCAAAAACATTTTTTCGATAGCGATTTTTCTTCCCCGTGTTTTAACCTGCCAAAAACGTGAAATTTTACTTCCCGTGAGCTAAAAAACTGCTCTAGCGAAAACAGAAGACTGGGAATGATTATGACGCCAACGACTGTGATAAAAGTGGAATCAAACAATACCTGATTCAAACGAACTCCAGGGGAAGAAGTTTCCAGGTCCTAAATCGTAAGCACGAAATGCTGTAAATCCACCATTAGTGAATTTAAAGTTGTTAAGGCAACTGATACCATCTAACTTGTAACTCTTTGAGCTCTTGCTGTGCACATTCACAACTGTGACACGGACACCAGGGATGCCTCCCCTTGATTCTAAAGGGGAGGCATCCCCTGGAGTTCGTTTGAATCAGGTATTGTTTGATTCCACTTTTATCTCAGTCGTTGGCGTCATAATCATTCCCAGTCTTCTGTTTTCGCTAGCGCGGTTTTTTAGCTCACTGGAAATAAAATTTCACGTTTTTGGCAGGTTAAAACACGGGGAAGAAAAATCGCTATCGAAAAAATGTTTTTGCTTTCCTTATCAAAACACTGTATAGATTCTATCAAGCAAATAAAAAAAATTTCAATATTGCGTTATACGTCTGAAATATCTTGTGCGTAATTAATAATTTCGTAAAAAAATGATGCTTGACGCAATGTAATACCGTGGTCCCGGGCCTGTACCTAATTACAAAGAAAATTTAAGCAATCATGATCAACCTATTATGGGAATATTTGGTGTATCAATTGTGTGATGACGCGACTTGACGTTTCCATTGTCTTCAAGATATGTTGGAGTTTTGTTCGGCTCAATTTTCGGTTTATATGCGATTTTAGAATCTTAAACGAAAAGATTCTTCTAAAATCTTTTTGTGATTATATGTTTTTTTCGATTTGTCAAATCTCGAAATTCACGTCGTGGCCAAGATTTTGACGTCATTTTGGCATGTAAGGAATTTATAACTTACCCGTTATTTTCACTTAAGCTATTCTTTACACATCATGCAAGAACGCCATATAAGTTACAATTCTATAGCGTTATTATTTTTGGTGATATACATAGACCAGAAGGGAAGGGGGCACTTTTCACGAATGAAAAAAACATCCCAGGAAAGAAAGGTTAACATAATCTTCTCGGACAGTTCCAGGTAACGCTCACTTTGCATGGCTTGAGGAAGAATCTGAGATGTTTGGTCCTGGTGACTTTATAGAAGTTTTCCAAGGGGCGCAAAAGGTAAATAAGGGCATAACAATTTGTGAATGACGTAAATATTACAAGGTTTATTTTTACTTTGTTAAGCTCTTTGTAAATTTATTGCTATTTCGATTTCTTCGTATACACTGCGTACGAGTGGCGCTGTCGCAGCTGATGATGGTCAAAGCAGTGACACCGATTGTGAACCAATCAACTCTGATTCGTCTGATGACGGTACAAACCCGAGCAGCGGAGGATGTGAGACCAGCCAAACGACCAGAATGTTCACCTGTCCAGAGCAGAGCTGTACGAAAACCTTCATCAGGTATTCAGCTTTGGAGCGCCACTGTGAGTTTGGCGCACACATGAGGTCCCTCGAGAGGGTAACCCTTCAAGGTCGAGCTAAGATAAGTTATGCTAAAAATCTTTATGAAGGACAAACTAGGAAACAACAGAGCCTACCAGTTTGTGACGCTCCACTAATGCAGCGTGCTTCAGATACATGCCAAATGGGTTGGGCGTTGAAATCCAGTCCTAGAAAAGTGCGGTTTACTCAGGAGCAAAGAAAATTTCTGGATATTAAATACAACCTTGGTGAACAGACTGGGAAGAAAAGTAGCGGCGAGGATGTGGCCAGGCAGATGAGACGAGCTCGCGGACAGGATGGAAAAAGACTATTCGCAGTTGATGACTTCTTAACCGCGCAACAAATCACTTCATACTTTTCGCGCATGGCCGCCAAGAAGAAGAATGTCACAGAGGCCGAGGTAGACACAGAAGAAAGAGAAAACTTGATCCGTGACGTGACAGCCGAAATCACGGAAAGGCTAGTTGCTGAAGAAGAAGAGCAACCTGTGTCAGAGGTCGAGAGTCGCGGTTGCTGCTACTCGTACAAGAGAGTAAACTTGTGCTGTATGAGTAGAGGTGAGCTTCGAGCCAAACTAACGCTGTCGAACCTAAAAAGCGTATGCCTCAAGTACGGAATCCAGAGTGTATCGGAAAACCGGAAGAAGGAGCCATACGTGAACGCATTATTCAGTTTTATAGAGGCGAGGCCATGTACCTTGCACAAAAGCCCCCCATAATACTAAGGTTATTAGATTATTACTTGCGGTCCAGTCCCTATTTCGTTTGAACGATTTTCCCTGCCGAGAAGGTGCTTATTTGTTTTGTTTGAAAGTAAACCTCGCAATGGCTGTAATTAGTTATGAGGGGTAGTTGTAGTCCATTGGCTTTACTACACTGGATCAAGTTTATATAAGAGAGGATACAATTTATCATCTCTTGGTTTAGCTACAGTAAATTCAGGAGTACTGACAGGTATTAAAATATGTTCAGGTGTTCCTTAACAACAAATCAGTGGCGTGTAGGCTTGAATGAGAACAAGGAAGTTAGTTTTTGTAAGAAATCTTCAACGTTCGAACTGTCTGCAATACAGGTATGCACAAAAAAAGAAAATTCATTCTGTGCGTGTCAAAAATGCAGATTGCACTTGTACCCACTCAACGAGTAATAAAATTCATCGTTGGGCCCTGTGACTTTACACCTAAACATTTCAACCTTGTTCCCAGTTTCACAGGGTATGAGATTGCTCAACGTTATTTTTTTCTTTAATGCTTTTTGATTTTCGTCTTTTTTTTTGGTTTGGCTTTCTTGATAAACAACCCCATTACAAGAGGATATCATTACAATTGCATCCGGTGTTACATCCCATTACATTGTGTTACATCCGGCCAGCAGTCGTGCTTCTGGAACTTCCGGCCTACTCGTTCAGTTTATTCACCATTCTTGGCTTATCGGCCATCGCAATACCTGGCTCGAGTTTAGCCATTGACGTTGCTTTGGATCGTTCAAAAGTATACATTTGCTTTGTATATTGATCTTGATACATCTACTTCACTTCCTGGTTGGATAATATTGATGAATTTAGATGGTCGACGGTAGAAATCGGAAGCATTACGACCATGTTTATTCTTTCTCAAGTGTAGGTGGGCTGCTTGTATCATCATATCTGGTCTGAAACACGGCAAACTAGACATTCGATTAGAGTAACTGTTGGATTAGAGTCTGCGCTAGATTTGGCCAAGAAAATGGAGCGAGCGAAGGAGAGACACTGGAGGAACCAGGCGACGAAAGTATCCTGAAGAAATTCCCAAAAACCTTCAAGGTAGGTTTTGTATCAATTCATGTTTCATCAAATTCTTTGGCCAAAACCTTATTAACTAAACGAAGGTAACAACAAGATGATAAAAGATACTTTTGAAGCTGATTTTCTCTCCCTAAAGCCTGTTTGAACGAAATTCTAAAGCCCTCAAAATTTCCAATTTTGCAATATTTTAAAACTTGCCTCGGATGTCTTTAGCACCCATGGCCAGAGTATAATTTTCCCCAAATAGATATTATGATGTTTAGAAACTTCAATATCTATGCAAGCTCTGCTGCTAATTTGACTTATGTGGAAAGAGTACTTTCAGAGAAATTACGAATATGGTTGTGCTTGTTTTTCCTGCTTGTCAAAATGGCCGACAGGGGACATAGTAAAACGAGCAATTTCTTCTTGCCTATAAGACCCAAAATTTTTTAACGGTGATTTTTATAAACTGGGAGAGAGGCTCTACCATCTGTACGAATTTCATTTGAATTGGTTCACGTGCACCCGAGAACCAGAGAGAGTGAATTTTTTGGTCAAAACATAGACGTATGGTGACGTGATCCAGTGTGGTTACCATGGCAACGATACATCTGCCGATCCAAATTTGGTTGTTTTTGTTTATCCCCCAAGGTAACCTACCTCCACACAAAAATTGAAGGGGGATTAAAAATTTTCATTTCCAACTTTGCCTCACTTTCCTGGAGAATTGCTCTTAAGGCCATTCGATTTGAACACTTGGCAGCCTTCTTGCTTGGTTTTTTTTCAATTTCTTTTGGAGTGGCCTTGCAAATTGCGAGGCCATCATTACGGTACAGACCAACTTCATTTTTGAATTTTGGTGCTGTCAAGGATAACATGTAGGCTCCTATTAACTCGCACGTTTCTGCTCCGTCGTAAGAACCCATGGTGACATCAAACATGTTGTTTGCGTTCTTCTTGGTCCATGGAGAATTTTTGGTGGTAAAGGAGTGACTTTTTCGCGTGGGTCATGATGTGGCGGTCTTGTTGTGTGATGGTGCTGAATCTTGAGGCATAGTTTAATGCTTTCAGTAACAGGTCTTCAGGTATGGATGGGTAAAAATCGCAGACGTCAAAGGGGATAAATGCCTGTTTTTCCTTTTCCGGTATTCCTTTAAACCATTCTATGGTATCTTTGGTACATTTCCACAGGTTCACTTAAGTCGCTTGTGTAATTTCGTGGTTTATTTGGTCGAGGACGTTCTTGCTGATGATGCCAATTTCGGATTTGCATGGATTAATGAGTCTGCAGGTCGGGTTATTTATGAAATCATGTTTGTGGTCTTTTAGCGTTATGAATCAGTCTCTGGGCGCTGAGACTTCAAAGCGGTCTGCAAGTTCCAGTTTTTCTGCGATTATCTTGTCTTTTAAAGTGATCATGTCCGGTACCTTTGGGATTGTCTTCTAGTATGTCTTCGTAACGTTTTTGTCTCAGTAAATTGTCATTTATAAGTGTGATATCGAGCTGCATTATATATTGCCCTGTTTTGGAGTATTACCTTTTTCTGTTTAAACTTTATTGCAGTGTCCACGAGATCCTTTGTTTCGAGATTGTTGAAAAACGTTTCGCGATTCTTTTTATCATAATTCAGAGGATCCAGGAAACGCAAAGTGAACTCTTCCACACGACTGGCCAGATTGATAAAGTCGTACTTGTCAGGTTCTTTCCTGTTTGCCCTTTGATGGAGCTTCTCAGCGACCTGAAAGAATGCACTAGAAATAAGTTTTCGCAAAATCCTTGCGAAGATAGAAAGGATAAGTAGTGAGAATAAAGGGGATAGGTGAAGCCAAAGGGAAAAATGATCGGCAAACTAAAAAGAATGGAAAATGTACAAAGTAGTACATAGATTTATCCAGGGCTAAAAGCGTAGCTCAGTTAAATAAATGTATTACTTAAATCAGACAATAAACTTGTGCATTAGCCACAAATCAGTTAGCTGGAGAGATCCATAAATTATGATTTTAAAGGGTGGGTCTTATTATTTAAACAAACGTCTAAATTCTTACATCGAGTTAATCCGGTATTATATGCACAACCCGAAAAATTCAATCACCTTTTATGACAGTAAACTAGTTTAGTTATGAAAAACAAATTCTTCCCAAGCAAAATAACCTATTTGCCCTCCTACACCACCTATTTCTTACAAGGGCAATTGAACAGTCCCACGTATTCTTTATTCAGCTCGACTTTAATACCTGGCTTTTTTAAAAATATTCCCTCCGAAGCTGTTTTAGCCGTCATTTACATTGAAGTTGTTTGATATGTTTGAACTTCGCTAAAAGTTAGTGGTGTTATTTTTGAGATGCTGTGTTTTCATACTTAGTTTTGCATTGTTTAATAATCCTTAAAAAGCCAACAGCGACACACAAAGAAAAAATTAATGGATTTCCGTCTCATTCATAAGATTATTTAAATCTGTTTGTTCAACTTCAGTAATGATTTCTAAAAATATTGGTTTTCTGAATAGTCGCTGCTCCACTTTAATGTAACTCTCTTAAATAGGTTTATTCTACAGTTCTACAACAGAGTGGCATTTTACTGTATAACCTTGATAATCAGCGACAGCTCATTTTTAATTGAAGAATTTTTGAGCGATCACGTAGTTTCTCTACAAATATAATGATTCTTAATTTGCTTCCGTACGTAGTCGCTTCGTCTAAAATTAGTTTAGAATTTCAAACGTTTAGCGGACCTGCAAATTCGGAAAATGTCTCTGTTTGTTGTAGGTGAAAAACTAGGCAATTAGACTTTCCTGCTATGTGCCCAGAAAGCCGCCAGCTGTGCTTGCAGTTCTATATTCATGAAGCGAAAGTACGTGCCTTAAAGACGCCTTACTGACTTGGCAAACGTTGCTAGCTTACTGTCCTACTGCTTTTCACTCCTAAAATCGGCAAGAATGATTTTAATTTCGCACATGTTTGTTTGTACATCTATTGACTGTAATCTTTTGTGTTGAATACCTGCCTTGAATTGGTATATAAGTAAGTTAGTTTGTAGTATTTTCGATTATCGATTACATTCTTGATTACATCCTAGATTTCATCGTTCATTTCGATTGCATGTACAAGGATAAACGCTGCTGGAACCGAGGCAGGTTTGCCTTGTTCTCTGATGCGTTCCAGTCAGTGGCTCGATCCCAGCCCTAAAGAGTTGTGACGGCTCTTACCCGCGAGCGAGTTGCCATTTGAATTTAGTTTCCCACAGTTTCCAGTGTCCAAGCCCCGAGTTCCTGCTGCCGTGACCGCTGCTTTGAGATTAGGAATGCTGGGTTCAACAGACAGTTTTTTGAAAAAAAAAAAATAAATAAATAAATAAAAACGTTTATCTTTAGTCTCTTGAAGGGACTGTGACTGTTTTTAATGGAGAACGTGACCGCTGCGTTTTTTATACCGTAAGTCAGATATTATAGAGTTGCAGTCAGTCAAACGTAGGTGATTCTGACTTTGGAAAATTTGATTGGCTTCTATATATGTGAAACCTGTCACTGGAAGGCTTAACTCGCACGATTCTGTCGGTTGGCTTTTTTGTAGAAGGTATATTCGGCCTTTTTTAAGCATTGTAAAATCCGTCAATAACCTCGATGTATCTCTTACTAATCCATTTCTTTCAAGTTCCGAGCTTTTGATGGGATTTCTAATATGTCGTTCATCATCATCATCATCATCATCATCATCATCATCATCATCATCATCATCACCATCATGCTCCAAGTCAGCAAGAGGTTAAATTGGCGCTTGTAGGACCTGGTTTTGTTGAGCAATGTTGGTTTGGATTGCTGTTGGGAGACCAGTGGCAATGAAAAATTGGGTAAATTGGGGAAATGGTTTTGCAATCGGTGAAGCTGACAGTAAAATTGTCCCTTAGCAACCTCGTCTTCAGGGTTTTCCAATATGGCGGCGGCAGGAGAGAAGACCCTGGCACACAGCGAACTAAGAGGATCGCTGATTGGTGCATTCCAATACGCGTTCATGCCTGCGCTCCCATTGGTTTATTCCTTCCAGAACAAAGGTGGTTACACTTTGACGGCTTCGTAGAGGCTGAGAAGTGCTTTCTTCAGTGTTTGAGACCTAAAAGTTGGTCAGAATTCCGGTCTGATTGTTCTGAAAACTGTGACTGTACCGTTGGAAGGCAAAGATTCGAAGATAGTGATATCTGAAATAGTAATCACTGGGAATATTATAAGGAGTAGAGGTATTTCTGTTGCTTGTGCTATTTGGTTTGTGTGTTCTAAACTACTAAAGATTTGTTTCTTTAATTCCCGATTTGTCAAAGAATACTTGCAAGGCTTCAGCTTATCAATAAATTTAGCTGTCCGTTTGCAAAGGTTTAGTATTATTCTGCCTTTTTTTTTCTTTGAACAATAGCTGTATTTCATAGTATTATTAATGTATGAGGTTATACGGAAATCTTGCATAACCTGTGCTTTGTCCCAGCAGTTTTTTGTCTAGTGAAACATTTTTTTTTCATTTGAATGTAACATGCATGGGCCTAGCCTGGCCTTCTTTTAATTTTTTCCGCTGTGATTTTGAAGGGGGATGGGGAGCGAGAGAGGCAGCTGTCGAAACAAAACTAAAAATTGAAGCCAAACATAGTGTCGCTATCCCTTGATATTTTTAATCCTGACTTTTAATTTATTCAGTTTTTAATGTCAAATAATGATAATTTCCTATTATTTGCTTATTTCATTGACGATAAAAAAAAGCTAAATACAGAGGCATTGGGAAACGAAAAACTTGCATATTAATGTATTGAAGCTCGTGGGATTTCTTTCTAGTTGCAAAAATAGAATATAACGAAAGCACATGATGTCTTTTATTTTATCAAGTTGAAAACAGTGATCAGCCCATGCAAGGAAATCTGATTGTCTTGGATTCTCAATTCTGCGCCATGGCCAATGCATTCTGGATTCTTTGTCAGTGGAACTTGGATTCCAATTATAAGTGGGATCCAGAGTACTTGGCCTTTATTCCAGATTCCAAGAGAACAATTTCCCAGATTCCGGATTCCCTTACACGGGAAGACAGTGATCCTAAGATAACGTTTTCTGTCAAACCAAAACTTGTTAATTGAACTTCTAATTACTGTAGGCTAAGGGTGCATGTTGTTCTTGTCACTGCGTATTGTTCATGCCACTATATGCTTGACAAAGGGGTTTGTGGACCAGGTGAAATAGTGGCTGGCATTGTAGTGTTCCAAAACCAGATGGGTATGATTATGAAGCAGCTAATATATCGATTTAGCCATGGCTAAAGGCGAGTCTCCCATTTTTAAATTTATAATTTCAATCAAACAATAAACTTGTATTCCACAATTCAGTTAATTTTAGAGCACATTTATGTGACTTCTGAGGGAAAGGCTACGTGATTTTAGAGAAAAATAATTTGCAAACAGCTAAAGAGTGAGCCAAATCTTACATCGAGTTGATAGCCTCATATGTACACCTAAAAATTGGTAATCATGTTCGATCATATTTAACAGCCATAATGGCTTTTGATCACCGTATATTAATTAGGCCTGGGAAAAAAATCGGGCCAAATTTTATAAGTTTTCTTTGCAAAATCTTGCCAACAAATCTGGGCGGTTGTAAACCAACCTTTTATACCATTTATACATCACATCTGAGGTGAAACAGTAGTATGAGGCACTGCTTTTATCTTACAGACCTCGGACAGAAAGCAGTATTTCACTATACAAATTGCACTCATTCAATATTCAGGACGATGGAAGTACGCGTGGGCTTTGAGCTAAACCGTTAAAAAAATTCCAAAATCACCTATACGACCATCCGGTTCTCACTTTTGTAGTGCGAGCTGTGGCGAGTGTTTGAATGAACATTAACAGAGTTACGCTCCAACATAATAAAGAATTTATTATGTTTATTTTTTATTTAATGGTTTAATGCGCGGCAGTTTGAGTACTCCTGCAAGCGATGTTCACTGAACGACTGAAAACAATCGGCACAGCGATTAACATGGCAAGAGAGACTACTAACAATCAATAAAAGAAATATAGACAACAATTTTCATTCAGGAAGACAAGTATTAAAGTGTCCCTAAAAATCGTGACTCTTCAAGCTTCAAGCTTGTTTATGCCTTTAAGCCGGCTTCCCGGTGCTTGCTTTTTTCATAGGCGATCTCGAGGCAAGAAAATCGCTCAAAGCTTTCTTTTAGAGCCAAAATTATAACTCAATAGTCTTTGGCAACGCTTTCTTTCTATTTGCGGCGAGAAACTGTCTAAAGGCTTTCTAAAGTTCTGTGAGCTTATATCAAACCTGATACTCGTTCAGATCATTGTCTCAAATCTTACAACTTAAACGTGCATAAACTAAATACCCGCATAAACTACGCTCGACGTCATTGAATTAGATACAAAAAAAAAACAAACATGAAATACAATAATTACTCTGGCTTACCATTCGAGATGCAGCTCCTGAAAGACATCAAGTAAGGCCTGTATTGAATCAGACTTTGCAACCCTCTTACTCATCAAGCAAGGTGAACACGAAAACGATGCCATCCGAAATCGGATTTCCGACTTTGACAAGCGAAGTATTTCTCAACCAAAAACCCAATAAACAAACTAGCCATGAATAACAGAAGACTCCTGATAGCAGCTGAATTTCATTTTGTACATCCAGTGGAAAAAGACAGTTAAAAACATCACAAGTTGACACAAAACTCTGTCAGCCTCAGCTGTCAAAGTAAACAAGATTCAAGATGCTGCATAAATTTTCCGCATGAATTCACCTGTCAAATTTTGACCAATCAGAGCATAAAAATTGGACGTAGAGCGTGACCAACGCCCGACCATGTTGAGACAAGTGAAAAGCAGCTGTCATCCCTGCCCTTTCGCGTCCGAGGTCAGTTTGCCATCAAAATTTTAATTGTGCGGCACATAAACACAACATATTTCATACGAATTTTAAAAAAATGAACTTGAGCCTGCGATCACTTGAAAACTAGTAACTTGTCAGCGGATAACTTTAAAAAATACTTGACCTCGATGAGTCAACACCTGAGCCTCGATACGGTGAAGTGATACTGGTCAGTGGGTACCTAGCCAAAGTGAGCCTCCCGAGAACGCGAGAGCGAGGGGCCGAGGAAAGGAGAGCTTGCAACGATCTCTCATAAATTTTCAGTTCCACCCTACTGGAAACACCGCGACTCCGCAAAGCGTGAAAACTGTCACCGCAAACGTGCTGCAGATTAGAAAAGTGACAACAGCCTGTCAAGTAAGTTTAGACAGCCGAGGGCGCGTAGAATTATTTATTTATAAATCGCTTTCGCAACAGCATCAAAGCAAAGTTTTTAATCACTGATATATGTTTTCTTTCCACGCGGACATCGAACTTCAACGTGTCCGCTCGGATAAGAGCTCACTACTCTGATTCTCGTTTCGTTTACTTTTGAAAAGTAGTCCATACTGCAGTGTAGAAGAATATTGGAGAATAGCGTTTTCCTGCACATGGTTCTCTTAAGCTTTACTCCAGTTGTTTCCAACTCTTTCTCTTTTCCTTCTTTACGGTCAAGCTACACAGCTACACTGTCAAGTACATGTTTCTGAATTTTTCTACCCAGTAGAATTCAATCAGGCCAAGAAACCGATGTTGGAAGACAGCGCTTGAATCACTCTTCACTTTCACTCACCCGGTTTTCAGAACTAAACAAGGCGCTTGACACAAACGAATAAAACTGATGAAGGGTTTTCATTTTCCTTCCACAAGAACTACAAACTCGGTCCGACTTATCCTCGGCTTGCAATATTCTCTTTGCAAGAATTACATCAAACGAGCCCGTCTGCTTTGAGGGCTGAAACAAGTTCTCGGTACCAATCTGATCCCCCTGAGAACCAAATTTGACACACTGACGAAGCGGGTGCCAGCTTGGCCTGTTATCAATCAACTTTGTTTTCCGGAACGTCGTTTTTCAGCCAATTGTATTTCCCTTCGTCTGGGCGAAGTACAAATGAAATTTTATGACAGATCGTTGCAAGCTCTCCTTTCCTCTGCCCCTCGCGGCTTCGCCGCTCGCTCGCGCGTTCTCGCGAGACTCGCTTCACTCGCCCAAATGGGAGAGCTTGCTCGCAGGCTAGCGGGTACCCTGTTTTGACAGCTGTCAATTGATTAAAACATTGATGTCCAATATGTGTGCATTATCAGTTTTCCTGTGCTCCCAGATTAGCTAAGAGTATGAGATTGTTCGCAATCTAGTAAAACAATTAAGTGGTCAGCGGACGGCTCCCAAATAAATCGCGTCACCTCGACGAGTTGACACTTGAGCTAGCGATATGGTCATGGGATACTGGTCAGTGGCTCTCCTGTTTTGACAGCTGCAATTGACCATATTGTGAATGTCCCATTATAAAGATGCGGACTTGCCAGGACACGCCTCAGACACCCCTCCCTTCCTTCTGATAAACTCCCCTACCCCACCAGTACAATCTGTAGACGTGTACGTACGTATGTACGTACCTACGTAAGTACGTACACTCGGTCAATCACGTGACAACCAAGCGAAAAGAGGTTGACCATACTCCATGAGTATGGGGCCCTGACCTAATAACTCGCTAGGTCAGGCTGTACCAGGTACTGCAAATCTAGCCAATGAGGTTATAGGGCGGTGTCAGGGTTAAGTAGTTTTCGAGGTATTTTCCCAGTAATTCTTCCTTCTCTCCCTCGTCATCAACTCGGTCAGATCTCGAGCAAAATCTTTTCAGGCAAGTACTTCCTTTTATTATATTCTCTTTTCTTCATGCCGCCAATCTGTGTTTTAATTCTGGGCCACTCTTTCATTCGCCGTGTGCACGACTTTCTTTGCCGCAATTTTAAGTGTTATTGTCAGAAAAAACCGGGCAATAGCAAAAGATCGAGGTCGGCCGTTTACCTTCATGTTTTCACAGTATGAAAGCTATCTGAAAAGATGAACAACCATGGCATTTGGAGAAGTAGCCGTTCGATTTTCTTCGAGATATCACTATTTCGAGATTTTGGGACCTCCGGCGACCTAAAAAAGCACAAATTTTGGCTAACTTTGGGTGAAGTTAAAACATACTTGGACAAAATCCCAATAGTTCTTATATTTTTTCCATAACACGTATCGCTTCGTTAGTCGACTGGAATATGTTAAACTTCCTTTGCTTAAATACTCTATTTTTTACCTGGTACTAAAAATCGCTCCTGAATCGTTAATGAGCGTCACCCAAATTTCAGTCATTTTCAGTTGACTGTTTTACCGAGATGCGGCAGTTTATTTCAAAAGTAAAATCATTTCTAGATGGCTTATTGTGCTGTTATCAAAATCCAGTTTGTTTAAAATTGGTATCTAGCAGCAAATTGGAGAAAATGGCATGCGAAAGTACAATAATAAACTTCGAGTATTAATATTTCCCGCCAAATTTTATAGCGCCACGTTTCGTTTTACTGTGATTGTGGTTCGTAAATGTCTTAAAATAGATTTTTACGACTTCAGAAGAGATAATTGAAAACTTTTATATCCCTTAAAACATCATAAATCACCGTATTGATAATAATCTTTTTACTAAGTAAGCGAAATCGTCAAAAAACGAAGCCCATTTTTCCCGCGAAAGTTTTAATTTATTTGTCAAGCAGTACAATAAAGCCGGACTGTATTCTCAGTTCTGAGCTTTTAACGTTGGCCAGAAAACAAACTTAAATCAAATAATACCAAGTAAATTCAGAATTATCCTAATTAAATTACTTCATAGAGACACCCTGTTTCCATCGAACGCTAGAGTTGTCACGCATTTAATGATCGGACGTCACGACAGGTTGAAAACAGATCAAAAGATGAATTGTTCATTCAGATCGGAGGAATCGCCATGTGGCTTGCGTGGATTTGGACGGTTATTCTGCCGTTACTTGCCTGCAAAAGAGATATTACCTTTCATCTTCTTAGTCTGAAAATCAGCGTAAAACGTGGTAGAGGAAGCACCGAGGTCAGCGAAACAGAGTTAATTTTAAACCGTGCAGGTCTTTTGGGTGCTGTTAGCAATGACGAAATGCAGACCATGACAATCTGTCCCAAGCATAGGCTGGATCTTACGACTAACTGGCCGGGTCGTAAAGTCGAAATATGTTGTTATCCAGACCATGAAGGTACCAAGAGAGGACTTAAACTCCCTAGACGTGTAAACGCTGATATGTCAGCGGAAATCTTTGTTTTATTCAATGCTGTGGTTCCTATTGGCTCAGGTTAGTGTAATGCATTCATTTTTACAGATTTTCTTTTTTAGCTTAAAGTAGTTCCCACGATTTGCATCAAAAGGGTGGAACACGAACGCCCGTAAGCAAGTATTTGCGACAGATTGTAGTTTCCCATGACTGATGCTTTACTCCGAAAAAGGGTGGTTTCATTGTGTCCAAACCGCGTGTACCGAGTGATAAAGACACCTTATTGCCATCAAGCCAATGGGGAAAATCATACTTAAGCCCCGCTAAAATATTTTTTCTTTCCTTGAACTCTAATTTTACTGACAACATAAACTTTGCGTGCAAAGCTAATTGAAAGTACAAACAAACGTTTTGCTTCTAAGTTGTCGCAACACCTGTTGTATTAATCTGTGCCAGAAGAGCCTTTTCATGACAACCAAAAAGTAAACTAAATTACTATTGACAGTCTCTTTTTCTTTTGCAACTGTTTTTGATGAAAATCCGAGGGTTCGTAAAAACGAAAGTGAACGTACGCAAAGGGCAAACATAATTAGATTACAGTTTCTCCACAGCTGAAACTCTTTTTATTTATATATTCACAAATGAGGCATAACAGAAAAAAGGATATGAAAAAAAAAAAAAAATACAGCAAGTTGTTCAACAGGATAAAAAAGTATTAACCCAGGATAAATTAGTATTACAGTTTTACAGAAATTAACAAAAGGTTTATTTGTTATATACTGAAATATGGCCTTAGAAATGGTAATAAAATCAATTACCGTGAAGTAAACGCAAAAAAGTTACAACAGAGAAATAGTCTAGTCGGAAGGCAGGGTACCCATGCACCCCTAGGATATATTTTTCTAACTTACATTTTTGCAATCCTCAAGATGTCTTGAAAGAGAAATTCTATGTTCCCATCGCGAAATATTGTCCCAAGGCCTTTTTTTAGTGCTCTTTGTGGCGGCCATCTTGGCAGCCATCTTGGTTTTCTAATGAAACTTAATTGCGGACAATTAGTTTATCAAAAGAGGCAAATAACTTTTATTTGCGTATACTTTTACTATAACGAATACCTTTAAAGTATATACGTCCTTTTTTTGACAAATTAAATAAATTTGAAGTAAACAGTGAAAACAAATTAAGTATGATTTACGCTCAGAATAAAGAATAAAACTTAACATTATATTCAACTCAGTTTTTTATGATTACCTCTATTAATTTTTCCATTTTAAAAAAAGGGCAACCACAGATTAAAAAGAATCTTATAAAGTCCAGAATTGGATCAAAGCGAAAATACTATTAAATAAGTCACCCTATTGCCTTCTTAAATCAGACTATGCTTCTAGTACTACAATCCTAATGTGAAACAGGCCAAGCAGCACATGAACTATTAACTGGGCCACTGTTTAATTTACAACCTCATTTGAAATGGTTATCAAATATGCAGGGCATTTTTACGTATCGCTACTTCTTCTTTTCACTTTAACTTTTATTCTACACGCCTGTATATAAAACCGAAAAAAATATATGTTAAAATTTGGATAGTTTGTACTTAAACTGCGATTTCATTTTGATACTAATTAAAAATGCGTTAAGTCATATTTTCATATTATTTTAAGAAATATTTGAGCTATGTTTTGCACTTTTAAGAGTCTAAATCGTTAAAAAAAAAAAAACACTGTTAGAATTTTAAGAGATGAAACGCAAAGGTAATAACGCTAACAGACAAGACTTTCTTCACAAGCGGCCCGCTCTTCGCCGTATTTTACATGCGAGTGGCATTCATCATGGCGATTTCACTGCACTCAGTAATGTCAAGGGATCTGCTACTGAGAAGCTTTCCCAATTACATGAAGTTCGTGACAGGCGAGTTATGGAACCTCATGATTCACCGAATCGCATGGAAGATGTTTGTTTGCAGATTCCAGAGAATCTCGAGGGTGCAAATTTAGAAGCAATCTGCTATCACCTGTTACCAAAGGTTTACTAAAAACCAGGACAAGTTTAAGTCCAGTGTGACACCTAATAGTGAAGCCACAACAACAACACGTTCCCCTCGTAAATCATCATCCTCATCTGCTCCGCAGCTGTTTCCTCCAAATGCATTTTCTGTGAAAAGCTTGAACTGAAATCGTGTGGAAAAACAGAGCAATGCATCAAGTTCCCAGTGTTCAAGGACAAAGACGGAGCTCTAAAGGAGCCTACTGGGAAACAGATTGAGCCTCGAGCCCTCGAGCTTGGCAATAGTCATCTTCATCGCAAAGTACAAGAGAAAGATTTGTTTGCACGAGAGGCCCAGTTTCACCCGTCCTGTCGCAGTTTATTTAACTTGAGGTATTTAAATCATCTGCGTGATACAGCCCGAGAAACGACGTGAAAAAACCGAAACAGATCAGGGTCAGAAGGCATCTCCACATCTGAAGGCATTCACTGCCGTGCTTGATTTTATTTAAGATTCCGTTATTGAGCGAGAAAAGTTCTGTTGCTTTCTTCTCTACGTCTTCTCTACGTCCAAGAGTTGGAGAAAAATGTGTCCATATGAAGTAACTTAATCAGGATAAGTCTTCATTTTGATGGCATTGTTTGATTTAAGTTTGTTTTCTGGCGACCGTCTGAAAACTGAGAATAAAGTCTGGCTTTACTCTATTGCGTGACAAATAAATTAAAACTTTCGCGGGGAAAATGGGCTTCGTGCTTTTGACATTTTTAGTTGTTTATTCAGGAGATTGTTATCAAAACGGAGATTTACAATGTTTATCCTTGTCAATAGTGATATAAAAGTTTTCAATTATCTTTTTAGTGAAGTCATGAAAGTATACTTTAAGATATCTACGAGCCACAATCACAGTAAAACGAAACGTGGCGCTATAAAATTTGGCGGGAAATATTAATACTTGACGCTTGTTATTGTACCTTCGCATGACATTTTTTCCAATTTGCTGCTAGATACCAATTTCAAACAAACTGGATTTTGATAACAGCACAATAAGCCATCTAGAAATGATTTTACTTTTGAAGTAAACTGCCGCATCTTGGTAAAACAGTCAACTGAAAATGACTGAGATTTGGGTGACGCTCATGAACGATTCAGGAGCGATTTTTAGCACCAGGTAAAAAATAGAGTATTTAAGCAAAGGAAGTTTAACATATTCCAGTCGACTAACGAGGCGATAGATGTTATGGATAAAATACAAGACCTTTTGGGAGTTTGACCAAGTATGTTTTAACTTCACTCAAATTTGGCCAAAATTTGTGCTTTTTTAGGTCGCCGGAGGTCCCAAAATCTCGAAATAGTGATATCTCGAAGAAAATCAAACGGCTACTTCTCCAAATGCCACGGTTGTTCATCTTTTCAGATAGCTTTCATACTGTGAAAACATGAAGGTAAACGGCCGACCTCGATCTTTTGCTATTGCCCGGTTTTTTCTGACAATAACACTTAATGCGCACATTGCGAAAAATTTAAGTCTAGATGGCGATCTGCTCGTAAGATGGCATGGGATTGGAGGTAGAACGGTTTCTAAAACTAGGGAGTATGATTTAGGTGTAGTAGAGGAGTTCGCTCCCAATGTAGTAATCATGCAATTAGGTACGTATGACCTTACCACCATTTCAGCCGGCCGTTGAAACTGGCTCGGCAATTGAAGATCTGTGTCGTTTACTTTATGAGTCATAGAGAGTGGAATTGATTTGCGGCAAAATGCCTCTTCTTTTAACAAACAGGCTGACTTGTTAATGAAGTATCTTAAGGTTGTTTTAGAACCCATTCCTTATGTAATTTACTGGCGTCACAGAGCGTTTTGGCGTTGTAAATCCCGTTTTCTTGCTCGGGATGGTGTTCATTTCAACAAACTGGGACATTATAAATATTTCGCAGTTTGAGAGGCGCAGTTCTTAGATGTATACGAATTTTCTCAGGTCGTTAACAACAGCAATTTTTTCCCTGTGTACTTGCCAGTTCCCTAATTTTGATATTTGTTGCTCTTTAACAAGAGGAATGTTATGCAGCCTTGCCCTTTGTTCACGTGTTGTTGGAAAGTACTTTCCTACCCATATGCATTCTTGCTACTTTGTTCATGCACGGTTTAAATACCGTATTTATTTTTGCGGCTTTGGTTATGTTATTTTGTACTTTCGCGTTACCATTTTGAGTGTACAATCCCTTTTGACCGCCCCCTTTTTTGGGAGGTGTGTACAATGCACTCGGTACCAGTGATTATGCACGTTTTCTCATGGAACTTGGCTTTTTTCTATACTGTTACTGCTGTCTTTTTTATCGTATTTTGTCACTAATATTTTTCAATTTCTTTTGTGGCTACGTTGGACTTGTTAGGCTATATATATCTTGAACTGCCTCTTCCAAGTACTAAGTAATTTTCCAGACAACAATGGCTCGCGGGGTATATTCGTATCCCCTGCAGTGCTGTTAACTGTCTCAGTCTCGTTTATTTCTGCCAGTTTCATTAGTCTTTTTTCTAAAAAAATGCCTCCGCGAAAACGACCAGCAACTCAAGCTACAGAGCCCGCCGCCATTCCATCCGTTCGCCCCAACAAGAGAGTCAGGCGGCCAAGACTACGTCCTGAGGAGGCGCCCACCGTTCATGAGGGGACTACAGCTGAGCAGGCCAACGTGATTGTTTCAAACCCTTCAATTTCATCCCCAGGCACAGTGTCCGTGGATGTCGACGCAATCACCGCTACCATTTCTGCCGTAATTACCAAGCAGTAGAGACGGCCTTCTCGCCTGAGAAATTAGCTTCGCTGCTCGACAACAACTCCCCAATGCCAGTAGTTACGCAAGACCCAACTGGACTTGTTGAACAGGCTGTGGATGACGACGTCAATGTCATCACCAATCCACATTGGAGCCGTTGATCCTATTTTATACTTAGTTAACACAGGTCCTTATGATCAAAGACCACAAGTTCGATTACTAGTGTTTCTGTCCCTCTCACTTCGAGAGTGAGTTCCAAAATCAAAGCAAAAATTTGGGCAAATGATTATATTAATTTCGGGTCGGTATAGTCTGATTGACCTCAGCAGGAGGGGAAATACTCATTATCTATGTCACCGTCAGTCGCCTGTTCTTCGAGCCAGCCTCAACTGACGCTTGAACCCTGTCACGTTTCTAAGATTGGCATTGGTATGATGAACAATTTCGTTACGTAAGACAATCGGCACCAGAGCCGTATCCATGGGATAGGATACATTATGAGTTGTGGTCACGGGCGCCAAATACTTTTCGCAAACCGCAACCGCCCACCAACAAACCACGTTTTCGTTCCCAATTCTTTCCGAAAGGCACCTGCTGGGCCTTTCAAGCAGGTAAGCACTGTTCCGGATGCAAATTCGAACACGTGTGTTTTAAATGTGGTGGAAAACACCTGGGCGGCCAGTGCTCAGCTTTGACGCCGAAAAGTGGATTCACTTTCAGTTCAAAAGGCAAACGAGATAGTAAATTGGTTTCTCCGCAGCAAGCCAGTCACGCCAGTGAGAGTGGATCGGCTTGATTTTTTGCTGCATGGTTATATGACAGATTCTTAAAACAATTTCTTGTTGACGGTTTTCGTTTTTATTTTCGCATTCACTTTGTTGGTGAGGTTTTCGTCTGAATCTCCTAATCTTAAAAAGCACTCTGGATCAGCCAGTGGTAACGCATGCTAAGTTACGCAAGGAATGTGATGCAGGGAAAATTGTTGGTCCTTTAACAGCTTCCCCCTTTCCAAATTTTCGTTGCTCTCCACTGGGCATTGTTCCCAAAAAGGATCCATCTGAATTTCGATTAATACACCATTTGTCTTACCCCAAGGGATCTTCCGTAAATGACTTTATCCATGATTATTGCTCTACCGTGAAATACGCATCGGTCGGGATGCGGTGAAGTTACTCAAGCGGTTAGGAAAAGGTTGTTTTATGGCCAAAACCGACGTGAAATCTGCTTTCCGTATAATTCCTATTCACCCTGCTGACTATTCCTTGCTTGGTTTGAAATGGGACAACATGTAATATTCTGATAGGTGTCTTGCGATGAGGCTTTCCAGTTCTTGTGCGATTTTTGAAGCATTTAGTACGGCACTTGAGTGGTTTTCCATTAATCATCTTGGTGCTTGCGCAGTATTACATATTTTAGACGATTTTTTGTTCATAGCCCAAAGCAAAGGACAGTGTGAACACGAGTTACATAATTTTCTTTTGATGTGTAATTATCTTGGCGTTCCTTTGGCCCCTGAAATAACGTTGGGTCCCGCGACTGTTTTACAATTTGCTGGAATTACTATTGATTCTGTACGCCAAGAGGCGTGCCTACCAGAAAACAACCTTCTAAAATGTCGTGCGATGTTACAAAATTTCCAAGCCCGACGCTCCGTCTGCCTAAAGGAACTCCAATCACTGAAAGGCTTATTGAATTTTACATGCCTGGTGGTTGTTCAGGGTCGAGCGTTTCTGCTTCGCATGATAGGTCTTACCAAAGGCGTCAACAAGCCTGATCATCACATTCGTTTTTCGCGAGGCGCTAAATTAGATATCATGCTTTGGCTCCGTTTTCTTGACGGTTTTAACGGGCGATCGTTTTTCTTAAGTGACGTTTGGGAAACATCCCAGAGTCTTCAGCTTTATACTGATGCAGCGGGTTTTATAGGTTTTGGTGCGGTCTTTGATCGACATTGGCTTCACGAATTTTGGCCGAACCACTGGAAATCTTATAACATCGCGCTTTTGGAGCTTTTTCCCATTGTCATTGCTGTTCACATTTGGGGGCACATAATGGCAGATAAACGTATCATAGTTTTCTCTGACAATGCCGCTGTTGTTGACATTATTAATAATCAGACGTCTAAACACCAGAGTATCATGGTGCTCTTAAGGGATTTAGTGCTAAGTTGCCTTAGACATGACATAATATTTCAAGCTCGCCATATTCCTGGGTTAATCAATTCTAGCGCGGATTACATTTCACGTTCCCAGGTAACAAAGTTCGAGGAACTTTCACCAGAAGCCGACCAGTTCCCGACCCCCATCCCCGAGAACCTATTGCCGAAGAGTCTGGTGCTAACTTGACAGGTCTACTAAATCCTACTTTCGCAGCCAGCTCGCGGCGGCTGTATCAGCGTGCGTGGGTCGTTTTCCGCCAATTCTATGCTCACTTGTACGGTTCAACCAATCCTCTTTTACCTTTACCCCCTACTTGTATCCCTCTTTTTATTTCATATCTTTTGTTTGGTAAATTGGCCTGTTCCACGATCAAATCATATCCTTCTGCCGTTTCCTATGCACATAAGCTTCAAGGTTTTAGTTACCCTACCTAATCTTTTCTAATTGACGAGCTGTTGACCGCTTTGAGCCGTCAACAGCCGTCGGACATTCGTCTGCCAATTACACGGCCCATATTGCACCAGCTGATTCGCTCTCTTACTTTTTCTAACTCTTCGGCATTTCAGCGTTCTCTTTTTTCGGCGGTGTTTCTTGTCGCATTTTACGGTCTTTTTCGCATAGGTGAACTGGCTTCCAAGAGCACACGATTTGCGCGGTCTGTCGTTCAGTACAGTAATCTAACATTTTTATTTCGTCAAGGCCGACTGCAGGGGGAAAATATTACTATTACCGAGTATAAGCATAACGCTAGTCGCAGACCTTTTGACATTTTACTTGCAAAGGATGTCTCTTCCCCGTTTTGCCCTGTTACATCCCTTTATCAGTATTGTAATATCAGGGGAAATCGTCCAATGCCACTTTTTTGTCACGCTGATCAGACCCCCATCTCCAATCAGACCACCAATTCAGTGTCGCACTTCAGCAGTGCTTATCTTACTGTGGTCTGGACAGTAGTCAGTACAAGACTCATAGCTTTCGCATTCGCATTCGCCCCATTTTTTATTCAGTAGGTTAATCGGTTTACATATATCTATGCGTTGTGATTCTGTTAGCTTTAATTACATTAAACCTGCCACAACCGTGGCCAGATTTATCCAACACAGTTGTTTGTTTATATTTTAATTCTGTTGCTTATCGGAAAGTACGTAACCGGAAATGCAAGCAGAGCTTGCGCAAAGTTGGGCCTTGTTTTGAACACATGCCTTGATATAAAACTAGACATTATGGCAGACATAATGTAGTTTATGGCAAGGCATGATACTCACATGATAACTCGCTAGGTCAGGCTGTACCAGGTACTGTACATCTAGCCAATGAGGTTATAGGGCGGTGTCAGGGTTAAGTAGTTTTCGAGGTATTTTCCCAGTAATTCTTCCTTCTCTCCCTCGTCATCAACTCGGTCAGATCTCGAGCACAATCTTTCCCTTCTCCTACCCTTTCACCTGCCTGCGGGTTATTATTGTTCACGATATTTCCTATTTCTTCTTTTTTCCTTTTCTTATTTAGTTGTGTAGTTTGTGGCGGATTTTTGTCGCCTCATTTTTATTCAGTAGGTTAATCGTTTACATATATCGATATGTTGTGATTCTGTTAGCTTTGATTTCATTAAACCTGCCACAACCGCGGCCAGATTTATGCAACACAGTTGTTTGTCTATATTTAATTCTGTTCCTTATCGGAAAGTACGTAACCGGAAATGCAAGCAGAGCTCGCGCAGAGTTGGGCCTTGTTTTCAAGCCATGCCTTGATATAAAGATGTTTACGTTTTGCTCGGCGAAATCCAAAAAAAAAAAAGCAAATCAAAGAAGGCGACTGTGAGTGTCATCCTTCTTTAAACTTACATTCATTTACGAACATTGGCTGGTCAATACGGCTTCTTGAGAAGACCCGGAAGCAATTGTTTTTGTGAGTAATACATTTATGTCTTCTTGTGCAATTTGTCTTATTATTGCAAGAGAAATTGGGAACTGGGAACTCCACACTGGGAGTTCGATCAAAATGGCTGCTAATAGGTAAGAAACGGTTTCCTCGTTACTGAATCAGGCTATACGCCTTTGAAGTAACGATACCAAGCAAGAACGTTTTCAAGCCGGAAAGAAATGCAATCGCTGTCAATTCTGTTTTGGACTTGTTCTAATATATCAGCCAGGGCACGCCTAAGGTACTGAATAAGCACCTCACGAAGTGACCTGGATGGAATGTCTCTTTCGAATAAAATTTCGGTTTGCCTGCCCTATGTACAAATAATACTGTTTAAGATCCAGGCCCGGATCCTAAGTAAACTTCTCACGTGATGCCCTTTTTGCAAATTGCCCTTTTGTGCAAATTTTGTGATGCCTTTTTCTGTTATGCCTCTTTGCGTACTGCCTTTTTGCGTGTTGCCTCTTTGCGTAATGCCTTTTCGCGTGTTCCTTCTTTGCGTTATGTCTCTTTTCGTGATGCCTTTTCGCGTGTTGCCTCTTTGCGTTATGCCTCCTTGCGTGATGCCTTTTTGCGTGATGCCTTTTTGCGTGATGCCTTTTTGCGTGATGCCTTTTTGCGTGATGCCTTTTTCTGCGTGATACATATGTGATAGTAGCTTTTTTAGTATTTCTTTCTTTTACCGTGGTCTTTTTTTTACCAACTTAATTTGACTCGGTACATTTCAGATTTTACTTAACCCTTTTCACTTTTAGGTTATTGATTTTTGTCATAGACATACTCTCATAGAAAAGAGACGAAAAACACAGCTGAACACGTCATCATGAAAGAAATGTTTATTTACGCACGCCCGTGAGTAAATAAAGAATTTGTTCTTAGCGGGGCTCAATAGGACTTATGTAGGGTAAGCACGCGCGCTATGTTATAATAGTTTGTTTACAGGACTAGCCTTGGATCTTGAGCTCGCCATACTACTCTATATGCGTTGGAAGTAATCTTTAATACCTCGGCGACTGCTTTTCTCCAAAATTTTTTGGTAATTTTCGAGGCAGAGAAGCTCCAGTTGAATGAAATAGTATAATTTGTTTTCCTTAGAGTCCATAAATATCTTGCTTCACTTTCTGTTTTTGCTCTCTTCCGTGGGTTGTTGTTCTCTCTCACTATTAGCCATTGGGGATATCCCAGAATACTCCGCGTTGAGTGAAGCAATAGTGAAACTGACCAGGGACGGGATAGGAAAAGATGTAAATGACCCCCAGAGCGATTAAGTTAAGGTCGAAACCAACCACTTTAACTTCTAAGAACGCGTGGTTTTCTACTTTTATCTTACCAAATGAAATTAATAAGGTTAAGCTTGCTCAGCAAACGATCAATTTTTGGTCCGGGGAAAATGTCGTTTACACTATTTTTAAGGCAAACGCGTGGAGAGGGTTAATTGCTGATAACTTCCCAGTTGTGCTGATATTTCAAAAAAAGACGTATAAAGAGCAGTTGTTATGTTATCATTTGTTGCTTATTTTGAAACCTTGTTACAATTATCATTGCATTTTTGCCAGTTCACGTGTACACTCTGAAATTTGGGGAAAAAATATATTTTGCCTATTGAGCGTTTTTCTCCATATTGGAGCACAGTTATCTCTGAAAAATGCGCGGTTACCCCCAGTTTTCTTTTTAGATTTCAATAGCCCCTGATATGATCTACTTGTCTCGAATAGTCGTTACCTCGGACAAAAATACTCCCCATACAGGTGTAGAAGGCCTAAATGTAATAAACGGTCCTAAATGTAATAAAATTTTGTCCTAAATGTAATAAAGTCCTAAATGTAATAACAATTTGCCCTAAATGTAATAAACTCTTAAGCTGCTAATTACAGTAATTACTCGAATAAGCGCCGCATTTAGGGGGTGGGGGAGTTAATTAGCGCCGCGGCGATTATTCGAATAAATACATTACTAAGCGGTATTGCTATGGTATTAAGCTCCGCTCTCAAATAAGCGCCGCGTTTTTGGAGAAAAAGTTATAAGCGCCGCGGCGCTAATTCGCGTAAATTCGGTACATTTCCTTATGCACTGTGAAACTTAACGTTTACAAATAAATTGCTTGTAAACGGCAAAGTAACAGTATTTTTCTAAAAAAGCAATATCTAAGCAATAGAAAACTGTTTTCCTGTGTTTAAATAGCCTGATATAAACACTCGAGGGGTTGGGAGAATTCGAGACAGTTATGCAAACCTGAGACGACGTCGAGGGATTGCATAACTGTCTCGAATTAACTCCCCCACCCCCTAAATGCGGCCCTTATTTGAGGGCGGGGCTTATTCGAGTAATTACTGTAATTGGCAGCTTAAGAGTTTATTACATTTAGGGCAAATTGTTATTACATTTAGGACAAAATGTTATTACATTTAGGACCGTTTATTACATTTAGGCCTTCTACCCCATTCGTGGGCACCGTCCTTAAGTCAAGGAGAAGAAGCAGAGAGACACGTCGACCGTTCATTATAAGGAGGATGTCGTTAGTAATTTTGAAAAGTGCTGCTTCTGTGCTGTGATTGGGACGATAAGCTGATTATAGAACAGAGAAGAGATCGTTTCTGAAGAAAATATATTTATTGTTCTTAAAAATGGGGTCGATACCCTCCTTATTTAGAAGTGGTTTAACCAAAGGGCGCTCACAGATAAGTGGAAGATAGCCTGGGTGGGTGACTGGTCAGATTTGCTATGTAAAGCTGAGTCCACTATCAGGTTAGGTATAACAGAATAGTTTGCATGAGCTCTGTGGGAGAGTCTATTCCTTTGAGATATGTCTGTGGGATATTGTCTTCTTAATCAACTGAAATCCTTCCTCAAATAATAAATGAAAGGGGGGGATTAGAATATTTCTTTGACTTCCTTGTCATGGCTGTAAAGTTTGTTGCTTTTATTAGAAGCAGAAAGGAAGCTTCGCTTTTAGGTAAATCTATATATTATTCCCTTATACTTGCATTTTCCAAGAAAAGCTGAACAGTGAAATGCAAGTCAGGAAGCTTATACGAATAGACGTATTTCCTGAAGGAAAATATAATAAAAGGACTAACCTTTATTGCCAATGACAAAGGATTTTGACTTATGGTCATCAGATTCTTTGCTGTAATTCTTCCATGAATTTTGTCATATGTTTCCTCTTGTACTGTTTTCAGCAATTCCGGTTCGCCATACAATTCTGGATTGATAGTACCATTAAAAAACAGATATACCGTCAAACATCTACCAATACAGCCAATAGCAACGACCACAAGTTTTTCTTGTTTGGAAGGTGCTCCCATGTAGCGAGCACATTGGAACAATAAATAATTTTTTCGCCCACTTGCAGTGAAATGTATGACGTCTGAGAAACGAGCACAAAAATTGCATACTGTAAGTCATGACGTAACGCTACCCATATTTGGATAGTGTTTCTGATTTGTGGAAGAAATACATTATTCTCTTTTTGTTGAAGCAAATTTTCTGCCGATCAGAAGCACTCTCTAGATCTGGATAGTGATGCGTCATCAGTACGGAATTCTTGCGCTCCTTTTTTCCAGACGCTATTTTGGCGTCGCGAAATGTCGGCTGTTTTGTCAGACTTGGAAACATGCGATGTGCCAGATGCATCTAACAGAATGATACACACCCAATCAAAGACAGCCTAGTTAATTAGAGAAGGTTTCATATAACGCCTCCGGGCAAACAACTTATGTAAGGCGTTGTAATAATACAGATAACAAAATATGTTGCTCGTCACATAAAAATTATAAAACATACTATCAGGCTTCTGAAGAACGTCCGGCTCACTATCAACAAGATTTTCCTGAAGGTCGCGCCTGCAATAAAAAAGAAAAAAAAAACGAAGTATTAGGACAACAAGAAAGAGTTTTTTGCCTAGATTTGTACAAAAAAATTAATTCTTTTAAGAATCAGCTGGTATTCTTCGATCAACAACAGCAAAAACAACTTTTATTTTGTGATTTTGTTTTTTCTGTTGTAGTAAACCTTGGTAGGTAACAGTTGTTGGTAAAGCTCTTGTACTCCAGCGATGGTATGCGTAGGGGCATTCTTTCATGAAGAAAGCCACGCAAAGCCCTCCTCCATCTTAACTTTCTATTATTATTACTATTATTATTATTATTATTATTATTATTATTATTATTATTATCATCATTATCATTTTCATTATCATTATTATTGTTATTATTATTAATATCATTATTATTATAAGTAATCGAACATATTTCATATATTGATAACAATGCTAACTATTTGCAATTAATTCACTTAAAAAAAAACTATTCCGTCAAAACACTATTTACAATTCTTTTTGTTTAAAAAAACATTTAGTTTTGATTAGGAAAAAAGTATACTTAATTAAAAAAATATTCGAATTAAAATTATTTCATTTGAATTAAAACAATCCATTTCAATTAAAAAAAACTATTTTCAAGGTCAATTGCATTCTTACTAGGAAAATCACTAAAATAGAGGCAAATTTGATAGCGTTCTCAATGCCTTATTAACGAATATTTCCCATTTAAAAGTAAGAAAACACATCAATAGTCCGATTGAATGGCTCCTTCAACAACTTCGACTTCAATATCAACATTCTTAATGTCCCTGGCACTCTTCGTGTCTTAGAGCCTCTAAGACAAACCAACGCAGATCTCAACACAGGTAACCCAGGCTCTGTGATAGTATCACATTACGGTTCCAGTAAAATTACAATGTTTGTATTGGGTAAAAATACCATCCTAAAATTTCTAGGAAATACCAAATAAAGATCAATCAAACTTACTCTGCAGTTAATTGTTGTTGTCCTTATTGCTCCAACGAAGTTTCGTGATAATTTGCAGTAATTTGTTGAAATTCACTCTATATACAATAATAATATACAAGGTAGGAGACACGAGATGCCATTTTCGCCGACATGCTCTCATTCAACACAACTTTTTCCACGAAATTCGAACTGCAACGGAAAATAAACATGCCAGGATCGTAGAAATAGGATAGCAGTAGATATAGAAACCAATGAAGCTTTCCCAGATAGAGAAACGAATCCCACAGACTTCGACAAACTCGAAGGATATAATCCAAACAGACCGAGAAAATGCTCGCCGAATCAGCCGGGCCAGATCAACGCGCGGCCAGGAATATGAGGCCTGGGCACTGTGCAAAAAAAATCCATCCATCCGCGACCTTTCTGGGAACCGATACATCATTTGCCCAAAGCCACCCTACCCTGCTGAAAAAAATACTTGATAGAAGGCCATTGTTCTTCCTAGCCGTACCACCCTGGCCTGTTATAAAGATATCATGTCCCCCTTGAACTATATTCAGCGCCTGGCGCTGGTCCTCAGAAAGTCTATCAAACATCAATAGGGTAAGGTTATAAGGGCAAAGGAAATAACAAAGAAGGACGATTTACAAAACTTAAAACGAGCAAAAGATATAAGTGAATTTTGGCTCTTACCGCGAAATTTGTACAACAGGACCAAATTCAAAGAGAGGTGTCACGATGGTTCACATATTTAACAGACAGAACGTCCGGTTGTGTTGAAAAGAAGTTAATCTTGCTAGTTCTTTGATTACTGGGGCACATGCCTTTCACATTCGTCTCAGTCATCGCAATTCTTATTCTGTTGGAATTTTCTGTATAATTTTTGACATTCTTTTGTAAGCTTCACCGTTTATTTACGATCGTTTCGCTCGAGAGTTCACAGCAACAGTATCTCAGTCATCGTCTACCTCTTGTTCAACTCGCTTTTAGCCCGCCTTGTAAGTATTTCGCCTTATTAATTATTTCATAGTTTCATTACTGTTATTTGCGTTCCTTAGTAAAAGAAATAGGGGCGCCTTGCACCTCGGCAGACTATCCTGGTTTTATTTTTTTTTTTTTTAGCCATTTAAATTTAGGCGCGTGTGTGGGGTTTGCTCTGGCGAATTGTGATTGGCTAGGAAGAACAATTGCCTTCTATCAAGTATTTTTTCAGCAGGGAAGGGTGGGTTTAGGCCAATGATGTATCGGTCGCCAGAAAGGTCACCTCAGGACTCCCGGGATAGAATTTTTTGTACAGTGCCCAGGCCTCATTTTCTTGGCCGCGCGTTGATCTGGCCCGGCTGATTCGGCGAGCATATTCTCGGTCTGTTTGGATTATATCCTTCGAGTTTGTCAAAGTCTGTGGGATTCGTTTCTCTATCTGGGAAAGCTTCATTGGTTTCTATATCTACTGCTATCCTATTTCTACGATCCTGGCATGTTTATTTTCCGTTGCAGTTCGAATTTCGTGGAAAAAGTTGTGTTGAATGAGAGCATGTCGGCGAAAATGGCATCTCGTGTATCCTACCTTTTATATTATTACTGTATATAGAGTGAGTTTCAACAAATTACTGCAAATTATCACGAAACTTCGTTGTGGCAATGAGGACAACAACAATTAACTGCAGAGTAAGTTTCATTGATCTTTATTTAGTATTTCCTTGAAATTTTAGGATGGTATTTTTACCCCATACAAACACTGTAATTTTACTGGAACCGTACTGTGGTACTATCACAGAGTCTGGGTTACCTGTGATCTCAAGAGTGCGAATGAGGTTCTGGTTCTGATCCATGAGATGGTTTTGGCATACTGCTCCTTTTTTTATGGCAATCAGCTGTGCTAAACGGCTATGGTACATCAAGCACTCCCTTGCCATTCCCCCAGTTGTGGTGAATATACCAAAGGTGTAAATGTTCCATGCTCGATGTCCAGATCTCTCCGTGAGTCGAGACGCTTTTTCTCGTTCTCATAGATACAATAAATTTGTTGTGGCTCTAGGTTCGTATGCAATACAGCATTAGGGTGACAGACCCTCACATCGAATAATGCTGATCGATTTCGCTACCAGAAACCACGCGCGTGAATATCTAACCTCGAATCCTGAGCTTCATTAGATCCTCTGTTTAAATGTTCGCCAAAGATGTTTTGAAGGACTGGCTCGATCTCGATATCGCTACACACCATACTCAGAAATTCAGCTTTGAGATCTCTTAGCTCGTTGAGTAATAAAACCTCCTAGTTTACAAATCGTAGAGTGATAAACCGTAAAGGCTTCTTCACAAGCACATGTGGACGGATATCTTCCACTGGCCAGTCGTAGCGTAGTTTAACAAAATGCATTGACGAAAAATGCCTCTGTTGTTCATCTTTCTTTTGTTTTTTAACGGTCCATGCTGGCACTGGAGGCATTCACAAGTTCCTTGGCTTTTTAATTATGTTAGTTTTTCAAAGTCGCATTTCAGATTAGTTGTTCGCAGTGAATGCTAGTAAGAGCCTAAAGAGCCTAGCAGTGTCGAGCGATTCAGAGTCAGAAGTAGAGCCGTTTATTACTCAAACTAAAGCATCTTCGATGGCGGTACTGCAATTGGGCTTTCGGAAAACAATTTTGAATCTTCATTTGCGGGTGCAGACAAAGAGCAAGCAGTTCACAATTTCAATTTTCGCACCGACGATCTTACGACCGACCTGCATGTTTACAGACAAAGAAGATTCCGGGCGAGGGATCACTACAAGGAAATTCAGTCGAGGAATGAAGCAAGAATACCACAAAACACAAAGAGGTCAACTACATGTCTTCATGGAGTACGCTAGTTTGGGATGACTGGTTAAAGAACGGAACACCTTATCATGACAATTTCGGACTGTCGTTCTGGCTGTGGAAATCGATGAACCAACAACTAAGAAAATCCGTGAATGTGGCGCAAAAGAGACGCAGCTCACTTTAATTTTAGTAATTATAGTGTCGTGTTTAACATTTCCAATAAACATTTGTTAATTTGTTTTCTTTATGAAAAGCTAATTGAAATGCGAGGGGATTATGTATTAATATGCAAGGGGCATAAGTGACTTAACCCCCTTGCATATTAACACATAGTCCCCTCGCATTTTAATTAGCTGTTCATTAGCCCCGCTCTTCCCTTCAAACAATCAAAGCCGCACCCAGCTTCTCAGACAGTTGATTCGGGGGTTATGTAATATATTTCCCCCGAAAAGAGCAAAGGAATCGGAGCTTATGTAAAAATAATTCAGGTTTAAGCCCAACTCCTGGAGGGGAAGCATCTAAGCCATGCTGATGATACCTTTTCTCTCGCCAGATTTAATGCTCGCTGAGTCTTTTTTGGTGCCTTCTCGTTAAGACGCTCTGCCCTTTGATCGAGTTTCTTTAATCTTTTACTTCTTACTTCCTGATGTACTAATTTTGTGAGGGAATCTTTTGGTAACTGATGTGTCTGAGATACAATTTGTTCAACAGACGAGGCATATTCGCGCCTGGGGCGCGATCATGATGTGGTGGTTTTCAAGACTAAAGTTTTGCATTTCAAGATTGAAAATACGCCCATAAAAGACACAAGTGAAAGGAAAAAGTTCAAAAGAATGCTCAGTTTCTTTGGACAAACGAAAGCTTTTCGCTATGAAGTTGTCTTTCGAGGAATTCAACCTTGTTTTCTACACGGCGGATGGAACGCTTGGCCTGGCTTGTTTTGAATCAACCAAGGCACCGAGGTTTCTGAAGACACTTGAGGTACATTCCGTATACTCTATGATCAAAGAAAAGTTCATTTTTAAAAGAAATGAATTTCTGTATTTATAAAGGTTTCATGGACGTTTTCTACATTTTGACATCGGAGTGAAAGAAAAACCACAAAATGTACATTTCAAATTGATTTTTTACGATGTGTTCGACCCATTTAACTTGCGTGAACGCAACGATTTAACTTGTCTTACGCAAATTGCATTTTAGGATTAACGTATGGGTTTTTAAATAAAAATTTTCAAGAAATTAAGTTATTTATCTGTCATTGTTCATTCATAACATTAGCTCAAATAACGACCATGAGATTACAGATCGTGAGATCTTAAGAAACATTCAGACGGGCCCTATCTTGAATTAAAAATGAAGTGTTGTTTTTGTACATGTTCCGCATTGAGTTGCTATTCGTTTTCTCAAGAATTTTGCAGTGTGTAGAATTCAAGGATTTCTGCAGTTTTGCAGTGTGCCGCTCTTTTTTCCATAACTTGTGCCCTGAATACAGCTGAATACCGCTTGAATTTTGTGTTTGCGTTTGTTTTCAGTTGTTTGTTTACGGCTTTATATTCACACTGAAAAAGTGAGCGTATCTAAAAAATGAAAGACTCGCCCGCTTTTCGAGCCTGAGTTTGTCGTTTTTTTTTTTTTTCTTTTTTAATAAAAAAGTTGTAAGTTGCTGTATTAACGTTTATATTTGTAGTGAAAGATTTGATTATTGTTATTAGTAACGAAGAAGGTTATCGCTTGCTTTCTTATGTCTGTCCTCAAAGAATATATCATACACCTCACGGTAAAATTTTCTTTCAGATATTGTGAGGTATAAATGTAAGGGCTACAGGTCCGTGCACTCTTCGACCAATCTAATTTTTCATTTTTTTCCAACAAAAACGGAAAAAGGAAATATTACTTATCCTTGTCATACTCACTTATTTTAAGGTACAGAGGAAAAAGGTCAGGAAAACTGATCGTGGTTTTCATTTTTGAAATTTTGAAGTCCTCTTCAAAAATACAAAAAACAACGGCTAAAAGCGATATTTTGCTTTTTTTTAATTTTCGATATTTTTTGGAAAAGTGAAAAAAATGAAATAATCTTCGATTCCTGACTCATTTTCCTATTTTTCCATTTTTCCCCAAAAATAGAAAAACGGAAAAATGAAAAAAAATATATATTTATTCGCACCATTTATTCATTTTTTTCCATTGTGTTCAAAAAATGACAAAAAAAAATGAAAAATGGTATACCTATCGCCTAATTTTCCATAATTCCATTTCAATAAGAAAAATGCAAAAAAAAAAAAGACAAGTGCTGCAATAATTTTCCATTTTTTCAATAAATAGAAAACAAACAAACAAAAAGCGGACAATTTTTCATCTTTTGTTTTAATAAAAAATAGCAAAGAAAAATGACAAATCAGGAACCTTTTCCAATAAAGAAAAGAAAAACCTAATCCACTTAACTATAGCTAGTTCTGTTAGACGATTTACACAGGGTGGGCGGAGACGTGGGATGGGGAGAGCGGGTGGGGGCGCTTCAGTTCTCGAAATACAAACGTAGTTTCATTCACTTTTGGATTTGATTAGCTGATTCTTTTACCTCATTACTTAGGACTTACTCTGTGACCTGTTCTAACATGGCATCGCCATAACGTGTTCCCGTTGTATTCAAACTGTGGAACGTTTGCCCATACTTGTGGCATGGGTGTCCCGACATTAGCGATCTTTGCTAACGTCTTTCCAGGGCTGAGTTGCTTAAAAGGTGGATAACGCTATCCGCTGGATAAATGACTATCCAGTGGATAACGCAATTGGTTTCCCTATAATACATTAAAAAAATTATCAGGCCACTGGATAGTGATTTATCCGGTGGATTGTCGCTATCCAACGTTTAAACAAATGTATGAGCAAATGTATAGGCCAGAGCATTAAGATGTTCTCTCCCGCGAGTGTTTACTAGGCACCTCGTGATTTTCCTCCTCCATAATATTAATTCAATATACTTTACTCTTGCACTCCTAAAACACCCGTTCTGCGGCAAGATCCGTTATTTCGACCTCTTCACCTGCGTGTTCTTTATTTATTTTGTGCATGTGACTGTTCAACGACCTTCTTCTTAACTCCTTCCCCTTAATCTCTCTCACGGACCGCTTTTTTTGTGCTGGGACCATAGTGTTGCCGGCGTGAAAACCGCTGAGTTAACCCCCCCCCCCCCCCCCCTTTCGCGTACCAATTTTCACGTCTTCTCCGCCTCCCTCGTACCCTTTCTAATATTCTTCATTTCCACGGCCGGTACGGTACGGTTTTCCCGCCGCTTTCATCCACAGTCGACTACCAACAACTCAAACCTTCAGGGAAATGGAGAAAAGTTAATCAACTTCAAAAGCGAATGGAACTAAGTCCGCATCTCGAAAACTAAAGCCCCTACCCTCCCTCCAAATTCCCCCACATCTCCGCCGACCCTGTGTAAATCTTCTAACCAAATTAGTCAGTCGAAAGTGGATACGAATTAGGTTTTTCTTTTCTTCACCTTTAAAATGTTCATAACTTCTCACTTTTCTGTGCCATTTTTCAATAAAATAAAAAATGAAAAACTGTCTGAAAGGGTGTATCGTTTTCAAGTTTTTCTATTTATTGAAAAAAATGGAAAAATAGAAAATTGCTCGCAACACTTGTCATTTTTTTTTTCATTTTTCTTATTAAAAATGGAATTATGGAAAATTGGGCGATAGGTATGATATTTTTCTATTTTTTTTTTTCATTTTTTGATCACAATGGAAAAAATAAAGAAATGGTGCAAATAAATATGACATATTAAATTCTGCAAGCAGAATACTGCAATGCCGATGGTACTACGTGAAAATTATATATATAGTAAGAAAGCTGTTTTTTTACACTGATATATATTTGTAAAAGGACAGATTTTTTACAAAAATATATTTTGCAAAAAAACGGTCATACTCTAAATGTTGTTGGTGAATTCAGCTACTGTTCATATTAAAGTTATATATAAATATATATATATAACTTCACAGAAGTTCAGGTTTCACGAGTAATCATCGTTTTATTGCTACAGAACTGTCGTATGGTGCAAGGATCACACTCATCAGGCACTTTTGACGACTGAACTGTTGAAATTGGAAGGCTGGCAGTTAAATGCGAAAATTTAAATGGTTGCTATGGTAGATGCGTTACATTCAGGTTATATGAAACTGTTGAAAGGGTTGCTAGGTAACAAAACATTATATAAGAGGGATGTTTTGTGGTTCCTGTAACGTTCCTTAAACGGTCAGTATAAAATACGGACTGCGGGCTGCGGACCACGGACTGCGGACTGGGTATAAAATACGGACTAGGTATAAAACGCGGACTCCGGACTGAGTATAAAACACGGACTAGGTATAAAACGCGGACTACGGACTATGTATATAAAAACAGCTTTAGAAGGTAAAACTGAGAGAAATAGAAAGCGGACTAGCAAAAACAGTAGTCCCAGCTTTAACATTCCCTTGGCTGTTCACGTAGTCTATTCTTCCCACTGAGAAGGAAGGTTATACCGGTACTCAAGGCAACTGAAATTAAGCTCTGAATTTTATAAAAAGAATGAGTTTGAAGAGATTTCAATTTGCAGTTTTAAACCAATAAGAAGCACCGAATTAAAAAAAAATAGTATGATCAGTAAATTTCTTATCGGATGCCACAATTCCGTTTCAAATAAAGCCTTGGGAATATAAGAACTGAATGAAGAACTCAGACGAGAAGGTCAATTCGATGCACAAAAGCAGTATTTAGGTGCGAGGGATTACTCACATACGTGAATAATAACCGAAATGAGTCATCCTATTCTAAACGATGATTATGATGACATGATTTACACCCTGCTCCTGATCCCCGGAGAAGGGTACTACTGGGAATTCTTGGTGGGGATGTAGTGCTCGGTTCTCCGAATCCTGACCTTATTGCAGACCAAAAAATTGTCATTTTCCACACCCGTTTTCAGACTAGATCTTTAAAATCCATACCCACTTTCGGACCTGGCCTAATTTAGCCTGTTCCAGGTTCTCAGATAGTTGGGGAAACTCCCCAGTTTTCTCCCGTTTTATTTTCGTGTTTTCGCTTTCTCAATTCAGCGGACCCAACTATCTCAGAGCCTTGAACAGGTTAGGTCTAATTAGGCAGAAATATTGTCATCATTACCAAGTTAGAGCGGAAACAAAAAATTCTCCAAATGCATTTCGAATTCGCACATTTCTATTTCGTTCTTATTCTTTTGGAATTGCAACGATAAATACGTCCATTCATGTATGCTCCCGTAGTTCCCTCGAAAACCATACCCGATTCCACACCAAATGCAAAATGGGCAAAGTGTTGTCAGACCAAAAAGGCCCAAACCCTCTAAAAAGGCCTTCCATTATAGAAGGGAGTACCACCCCTGATCCTGACCCCTTTCATGATTGTTAGAGACCAAGACAAGCTCTAAAAATGGGTGAAGAAAGTAGCATTTTGATCCGGCTCATGATTCAGAGAACCGGGCGGGACACCTCCACCAAGAATTTATAGGAGTATTTACAACTTTAACTCACGTGTCTTGCTATTTAGCGATCTTTTGATCAAATTTTTCCTTACCTAGAACTAGGAGCCCATAACCCATAACCCGGAGCGTTCAACTGCCATAAGATCGTGCAACGGCGTTTTCACAAGTGAGTTTATTTTTAGATAAGCTTTTCCCACGAAAAATAACTGTTCCAAGAGGTCAATTCCTCCATTTGATCGTCGTTTAGACTGTTTGTAGCTCGCTTGGACCTTTTCACAGTCGGCTATTTCGAAGATGATTTCGATTCAATTCCCTTTGCGTGAATTAAGCGTTGTCGCCGATGAGGTAGACGTCCTGGCTAGGTTTCGAAAATCTTGCTCTGAACTGCTAGTTTCCGTGTAAATACTGAAATTGTCGCTTGAAGTACTGTCAGAAGACTCCTCTGAAGATTCCTCACGTGTGTCCGCCATGTTTTTTTCAATGTCAAGGAGTTGTCCTAGTTACGTATTAAAAGTTTATCATTGATGAAGCAATTGCTAGTGATTGGCTTTTCGAAAGCAATTCGCGGGAAAGGCTTATCTAAAAATAGACCTACTTGTGAAAACGCCGTTGCATAGGCGCAGTATGGAAGTTAGACGCTCCGGGTTATGGGCTCCTGCTAGAACCAATTTGCACGGTTTTTACCAAAGTAGTCCCTAGTCAGTATTTTATACCCAGTCCGCAGTCCGCGTTTTATACCTTGTCCGTGTTTTATACCCAGTCCGTATTTTCTAGTCCGCGTTTTATACCTAGTCCATATTTTATACCCAGTCCGCAGTCCGTAGTCCGCAGTCCGCAGTCCGTGTTTTATACTGACCGGTTCCTTAAAGTTTGTGGCTAGTCCAACGTAGGTTTCAGTAGCTGTCTCAGTAGTAACTGTGGCTTGATAGATGACGTTAGTTTGAAGGCATTTTCCTTGTAATGGGCAATCAGACTTTTTTCTACAATTGCAGGTGTCGGGTTACGGTGTTGGGGCATTTGCATTGGAAAGAACGTGCTTGTTGTGTGACGATATGATGGATTTCATATTTGGCATACATGAGTAGCTTAGCTTGAGAGTGTGTCTGTTGAAAATCTTGTAGAGTGGATGTTTTTTCTGGAAGCATTTATCGACGATGCGGAGGAACTTTCTACCACGGTTGGTTTTAACATTCGAATCGAAAGGAGGATTGTATCATGTAATGTCCCTTTTTCTCTTTCTTTTGGTTCTCGGAGTGGGCTCAGGGTTGTATGTTAGTTTGTGATCATATCCACTTTCTTTAAGTGCTTGCTGGTAAGGAGCAATTGATTTGTCAAAAACTTCTTTGCTGGATGAGATGTTAGTTAGCCTTTTTTGTTGATTTTGAGTGGTATGTTTTTTAGTAATGCCGGGGGATGGTTGCTCTGTTGGTGGACGTACGAGAGTTTATTGTTGGGTTTCATGTATGGCTTGTAACTTCCGTCTGTAAGGTCGAAGGTTACATCAAGAAAGTGAACGATTTTTTTGTTGGCATCGATTGTAATCTTTAGGCCCTTTGATTTAAATACATTGCAGACTTCTTTCTTGGTTTTTTCAATTTCTTTCGGAGTGGCTTTGCAAACCGCAAGACCATCGTCGCGGTACAGTCCAACTTCATCTTTGAATTTGGATCCAATCAATGAGAGCATGTAAATTCCTATCAATTCGCACGTTTCTGCTCCGTCGTACGAATCAATTGCTCCTTACCAGCAAGCACTTAAAGAAAGTGGATATGATCACAAACTAACATACAACTCTGAGCCCACTCCGAGAACCAAAAGAAAGAGAAAAAGGGACATTACATGGTACAATCCTCCTCGCGATTCGAATGTTAAAACCAACCTTGGTAGAAAGTTCCTCCGCATCGTCGATAAATGCTTCCAGAAAAAACATCCACTCTACAAGATTTTCAACAGACACACTCTCAAGCTAAGCTACTCATGTATGCCAAATATGAAATCCATCATATCGTCACACAACAAGCACGTTCTTTCCAATGCAAATGCCCCAACAACGTAACCCGACACCTGCAATTGTAGAAAAAAGTCTGATTACCCATTTGAAGGAAAATGCCTTCATACTAACGTCATCTATCAATCCACAGTTACTACTGAGACAGCTACTGAAACTTACGTTGGACTAGCCACAAACTTTAAGGAACTTTACAGGAACCACAAAACATCCTTTCGACACTCGAAAAGAAGAAATGAAACAGAACTCTCCAAATATGTTTGGAACTTACAAAACGAAAACAAACCGTTTCAGATTAAATGGAAAATTCTTAAGAAATGTAAACCCTACAGCAACATTAACAAAAAAATGTAGTCTTTGCCTGAATGAAAAGTTCATAATCATCTGTAAAAAAGAACTGTGTAGCCTCAACAGAAGAAACGAATTAGCAAGTTCATGCCCCCACAGAAATCGATATGTACTTGGAAACTTTAGAGTAACGTAGCTTAAAACCCGCTTATATCACATTTTTTATAACGACAGATAATCCCTCTTATATAATGTTTTTGTTACCTAGCAACCCTTTCAACAGTTTCATATAACCTGGATGTAACGCATCTACCATAGCAACCATTTAAATTTTCGCATTTAACTGCCAGCCTTCCAATTCCAACAGTTCAGTCGTCAAAATTGCCTGATGAGTGTGGTCCTTGCACCATACGAAACAGTTCTGTAGCAATAAAACGATGATTACTCGTGAAACCTGAACTTCTGTGAAGTTATAGCTGATGCTCCTCAATCAATTGAGTGGAGCGCTCTACGAAATACGTTCTACTCAAAAAACGAATATATATATTTATAAAATAACTGAGATAGTACGCGTGATCTGATTGGTCAAAAACCTATGGTTTATTATACCGGTAAACCCATAGAAAAAGGCATCCGGACCACGCGCCATAAACAAAACCGGCTTGATCTGCAAACAATGATTTTAGAAAGGCTAAAAAAAGAACAAGTTACTTACCCAGCCCTTCTTAATATCAAAAGCGTTGGTTTCCACATTTTATTACTGCCATAGCTTTAGAAGTAATAAAGCACAAAGCTGGAAAGCAGTTTACATTTCACGACGATGCCAAATCGCTGAGAAAGGCAACAACTGTGTGAATTTCTGGTGTAGAAAGTCTCCAGGAAAACTTGACCATGTGCCAACCAGCAACAAAACGGATAGTTTTAGCATTCTTGATTTATTTTATGTCAAAATTAAATTCCTTAATGAAAGAAATTGTTCCAAAAAGAGATCTCTGATCAAGATATGGTACAAAATCGGCCGCTGTAGGTTGTAAACAAGCTGCCAACGATGATGAAAGATGTCAGAGTTTCGGGCTGGTTTTTTCCAACATTTGCACAAATTATTCGGTGATATGGATGCCATAACCTACCTCAAACCACCTGACTTTACAAATCGACAAATATTAACGCCAATATGTGGCTACGGCAAAGAAACTTTTCTCCACCACTGAAATATTTCCATCGGTCGCTGTACGTGCATATGAAAGTTACATGCGACAACTTCGCAAATGCAGCCACGTCGTTACCGCAGCATTTCTTAATCATAATAAAGTCCAGAAAACAGATCTGAAACCACTGCGGCTTGTAAAATATGAATGAAGTCCTCCATTACAATAGCTGCCAGTTCCGTCTGTAAGCACAAAATTCTTACTGATCGGCTCAACAAAATACAGCGGCGTACAGTCTGATGTTCAATTAATTTCTACTTCGGTAGTAAACAAACCATGAACGTATTTTTTCATTGTACGTTCGCTTGAATAAATGTTGACTTTTCCTGTAAAACAGCTTTCATAAGTTATCAAGTAATGAGTGCAAAAACTCGTGTTTTGAAGTGCTGCTGTTTGTTGTTTTACTGAACTGAGTTTTAAGAAAGTTCAACGCTATTAAATCGTGAGTCATGATTGGCTTATGATGACTTTAGAGAGAAGACGTGACTTGATCACGGTACTAAAACCATATTTTTTACCGAAAAGACTCCATTCTACTAAAAGTTATTTTATAAAAGCAATAGACCACACTTTCTATGGGTTTACCGGCGTGATAACCCACTTGGGATGTAGGGAGAACACTCCAAAAGCTTGTAAATCACTCGCCTTCGGCTCGTGATTTACAAGCTTTTTCTCGTGTTCTCCCAACATCCCGCGTGGGTTATCACGCCGGTAAACCCATAGAAAGTGTGGTCTATTGCTTAAATATATATATATATATATATATATATATATATATATATATATATATATATATATATTTATTAAAAACTGAATCATTGGATAATGCAATTCTAGCATTTTGATTGGCATAGCCGTTATGGTATATGAGCTAATATACCATGTTCTCCATATATGGTCGGTGTACGCGTCAGTTTAAAATTGGAAGCTACAATCTTGGACAAAAAGTGTTCAGAATTTTGCTCTTTCTTACACACAGGACACCCACCCTGCGTATTTGGCACCATGGTGACCCCTCCCCCCACCCCTCCCTGGTCAATGTTGTTTAGTAGGCTGCAAAAATGTTCGGGCCACACTTCAACATTGTTTTTTTGGGGGGGAGGGGGGAGTATCTTGAGTGAACCGGTCTTTAGAGGGAAGTATTCTGAAATTAAACATATGACGTGCATTTTTCTTAACATTTTTGTCCAAGATTGTAGCTGAGATTTTTTTTCGCGAAGGATAGAACGGCGCCCGAAGCAAATCGTTTTAATTCATTTCTTAGAATGCTAGAAATGCAATTTCAGCGCAAGAAAAAAGACAAAAACAAACAAAAAAGCCACAAGAGCTTGTCTGAAAGTTTGTCGAAAAACACATGAAAACACATGGAACTAAAGTACCTTGACCAGCTACGAAAGAAGACAAGTGTTGTTTCTTCATGATCGCCAAGCCATTCGCCGATCAAGTCACTCGCCGATAGATAACTGCAGCCTGTTTATCCGACATCAAGAATATAAATCACAAGTAACCAGCTACAAATACAGGCTATGCAGCCATTCACTAGAGCAATCGAGGCGGCAGTATAGCTTCTTTTCTCGTTCAGCAAAACCAGCTTGTGGCTTCAAACAACTTCATAACCAGCGACCGAGGTAATACCGGTAGTTTTTCTCCGTTGTTCTTACTTTTATAACTGCACCGAAAATCCAAATTCATAGTAATTTCGACGGCTGTCACTTAAAAATTCCTTTCCTTCACATTATCTGCCAGGTTTTTTAAGCTGTTCTGCTGTGTAAAATCCTAGAATCACGATGAGTTTTTAAAAAACTAATGTTCATCGCTACAATGTTTTGATTTTTCATTCATGCAGTCTAGGCGAGTCCGTTCGCGCGTTGACAGTTTTGATAGACGTGTGACATGTCAATAGCGGAAGTCCCTTGTCTTTTCCGGTTTGTTCTTGTCGGGGCAATTCAACGAGATTTTGTGGGCGTTTTTAATAAAACAATTATTCCACTCGGGCTTGTTGGATATGAAATGATTATAGCCAACTCGGCGCTATGCGCCTCGTTGGCTATCTATCATCTCATATCCAACGCGCCCTCTCTCTCTATATATATATATATATACTCGCCCTATATATATATATATATATATATATAGAAAGTAAACTTCTGTGTCGAATGAAGATACTAAAAACAATGAAAAACGAAAGTCTTCTTTGCTTTTGCACAACGCGTTTCACCGCCGTTGCGGCTCTTCAGGCATAGCAAAGTGTTTTTATTAACTTATTACGTCACAGACGTAATTGTAATTACAATTATAATGGCTCTTGTAATTCGTAGCACGCGCGAGCAATTAGCGTAATTTCAAAACATTAAGAACGGGTTTATATTTCAAAATAAAAAAACCTCTCTTTGTTTTTTCTCATGCCCTCGGAGGGGCTGAGAATCTTGTAAAACGGAAAGATAGTAAACTGAGGAGTCAATCCCGCCGCACATTCATCGATATGCTTACTGAGAGCCGCAACAGCGGTGAAACGCGTTGCGCAAAAGCAAAGAAGACTTTCGTTTTTCATTGTTTTTAGTATATATATATACAGACCTCGGACAGATATATTGTATTCTTTTTTGCTAAACCTATACCAGACTGCAGTTTTTCACAATTTTGCATGACAAATTGCACTCATTCAATATTGAGGGCGATTGAAGCACGCGCTTCCTTTGGGCAACCAATTATATAAAACGTTTTCATGAAGACAATTCCATTATGTCGGGACTGTTCAGTCAGAACAATCGGCTCCTATGTGATATGTAGGGTAACAATGCGCTTTTAGGGAAAAGTTCAACAAATCTAAAATCAACTATACAGCCAACCGGTTCTCACTTTTGATAAGAGCCAAATTTGCAGTTCGAGTAGCTATTAAGGTGTTTGAATGAACATTAATAGAGCCACAAAGAATTTAATACGTTTATTTTTTTAATTATTATTTACGGTTTTGTAAAGCCTATAAAAGCTTTTTATACGCACGGCATTTTGGATACTCCTATATGCGATGTTCATTTACAACTAAAACAAACAGCAAAGCGATTAAAATTGCGAAATAGACTACTAACAATCAATAAAAGCAATATAATTCGATAAAAGAATTATATTATAATTGAGAACGCTATTTAATTTTCCTCCTTTTTAGTGCTTTTCTATTTTTTATGTTTCAACCCGACTTTCCGGTATTTGCTATACGGTAATCGCTCAAAGCTTACTTTTTACAGCCAAGAATAAAACTAAATATCTTCGGAACGTTTTCTTTCTATTTACGCGAAAACTGGACGAACTAGAACCTCTAATCAACAAAACCCTAAAAAAAATGAAATGGTCGAAACTCAAGTCAATAATTTGACACTCAGGGTTGAAATTCTGGACAGCAAAGTTCTGTGATCGATAAAGCAATCGGTGAGCTGAAGGCAAGTATGCAGTTCCACTCTACTTTCTTCGATAAGTTGAAATTTACCCAAGCTGAAATATCTCGCCTAAATAAAAAAAATTGTCTAAAAAAAAGGCTATTCGAGAAGGGAATCGAAAATTTACTTAGAAGGTATCGAAGAATCGTCGCTGAAGAAGGTAATTTTGAAGACACGCGGCAGTTCTGCGCTCGTTTCTATCATCGACCTTGAAGATTGATAGCCCCGAAGAAATTGAACTTCAGACAGTTCACCGACTTCTAGGAAAAAAGTTTAAAAAAACCTAGAATGATAATTGATCGCTTCCTCCGTTATGGTCATACGCAAAGAATGTCACAACTTGGCCGATCTCTTCTAGACGATCGATTCCGAATTTATGCAGATCTCCCAAAATAAATTCAGGAGTCCAGGGAACTCCAAATGCCTTAACTAAAAGCGGCTTAAAAGAAGAAGGTAAGATCGCGTATTTTCACCAAAGTAAGCCGGACTTGTTATTCATCGATGGAAAGTTCGTTAAGGAATAATGGAGTGAGGCTGCTAAAACTATCACTTCATTTGAGAGCTAATCCTGACAGTAGTCATAAGTTTAGTTAGATTTTTTTTTGTTTTGTTTACCTCTCTTGTACTGACACTGCGTTATTAATTGGTGTAGACGCGATTAGAATTTTAAGGAGTCAGTTATATATGTGTGTTAAAATTCCTTAATACTTAAATGTGACGAAGCTCCAAGGAAAGGAGTTGATCCTGGAGTGGAGTTTAAACCACCTTTATTTATTTCTCTTTTCCTAATTCCTTATAATAAGTAGAAGTATGCGTGTATTTGTGTATGTTTTTATGTTTGTGTTTTTTTATTGATTTACATCTTTCCTTGCAGGAGTCTACATAGATGGTTTTTAGAAACAAATGTAATTATTGCGCTTTCTCCCTTCTGCACTCACTCTATCAAATGATCTTTAAAATTGGATTCAAATAACGAAACTGATAAAATATTACAGAAATGGCGTCCTCTATTGCCAACTCACGAACATATAATGAAGGAATTAAATCACCTGGTATGTACAAAGATAAAGTGACCAGATCATTTTCAATTAAAAGCTATGAAGGGGAGGTATTAAAATGATAGATATGAAAGTCTGATGAAATCGCTTCGGCTCTCCTGCCTCAAAATAATATTTGTCTATCTATGTCTATCTAATATTTGTCTGTATATGAAGCACTTCCTAACATAGATAGTTACAAAGCTAAAGTAAAAACCTATTAAGAAACAGTAAAATACATTTGTAGTAGAAATAAGATCGAGCCTACATAAACTGATGGGAAAATGTAAAATGTATTTAAGTCAATTCTAGCCTGTTGTATCTGTATATTAAATAGTAAAAAAAAAAAAAAAGAAAATGTAAAATACAGCCTACCATGGTATCTATGTAAATTATGTTAACGAATGTTTATGTACGTCTATTTTAGATAATTACTAGCGGAGCGTCTGCGCGCGCAGCGTGCGCAGATGAGCCCCATAGCTATCATGGGAAGGGATAGAAATAGAAACCTTTTGATGCCAGAAAATTTGGTTATGGCGTCAGCGTCCGCCCGAACGACCGTCCGTACATACTCCGAAGGAGGGGTAAAAAAAAAACTTCAGTAGGGTAGGGAAGGAGGTCCCAGACATACACCTTGCGTTTCGTTTTGGCCAAAACTTAACCATTTCTAACCAACGGATTTCCACGAGTAAAAATCTAGATTGAAGTTTCTTGTGTTCTACCTTACGACAACACTTTCGCAAATAAATCTCTAAAGCTTTTTATTGCCCTATGCTTGGTCACACTTTTGGTAACACTCCAGGAACAGCTTAGTCTACCCCCTCCCTGCTTGGTCAAAATTTTGACAGGTTGATTCATGAATGAAAACGTATGCAACATCTAGAAATGTTTGTGCCCACAAACTTGCCCACTTGCCATTTCAGTTAACTTTTAAAATTATTGTGTTCTTGTACTACCGCCACAAAATGGAATACAACTGCTGTCGATTATCTATTTCTGTTTTTCAAAACTGAATTGTTTAATATTTGGGTTTTCGTCGAGGGACGTGTCGCAAAGAGATTTACTGAAGGCTGCGTTTGTGATAGTTCATGGATCTTCCGGCAGACTACGGGAAAAATATTTTCAACATTTGAAAGTTTTAGTTTTCGTATTCATCCACCGGCCACCACAAAGTGAAATACAGCTGCTTCTGATCAAGGTAGATTCTTTTGTTATTCGAAGCTGTTTTCACTTGTTTATTTGGTTTGGCTTGAGTAAAGCCTTTACTCGAAATCCTTCAGTTTCCTCGAAATCCCGTTGCGAAGCGGCTTCGCAACGGGATTTCGAGGAAACTGAAGGTTGAACATGCAGGATTTTACAGCAGAGAACAGGAAAAGTTTATTTTTACCTCTTTTAACCCCTTTCAGGAGCTACATACAAGGTTAGCCTGAGTAATTATTACAGTTTTTGTCTCGTTTTAGCTTTGTAAGTCAGGCGTAATTATTTCATGTCATAACATGCTGTATTAGAGAGTTGAGACAGACTGACGATTTCAATGGCCTCGCGTTTGATATAAGCTTACACAAGCTTAAGTTAATTTTCTGGTCACTTGCAATTGGAAAGAAAAAGGTTTTAGAGAATACCCAGTTGTAGTGGTTGCCGGGAAAAAGTAACGATAATTGGCGAAAATCTTGCTTTGAGGCTCGCTCATCTATTCTAAACGCCAAAAGCCAACTAAAAAAAAAACAACAACAACAACAAGAAAACAAACAAACACAGCACAACGAAACCAAGGTTTACAGAAACATTTCAGTCACTCTCAGACTTGCTGTCTTGAATAAAAATGTTGCTGTACATCTTTATTCATGTTTTGATTGTCAGTCATAATTTTGCAAGGTTTAATGCAGCTTTTATTTTCCTTTCGCGGACTGTGTCTGAATGAAGCGTGAATGAAATGTCTGAAAATGGCTTAAGCATGGCGTGTGATTTGCTCCTGTGTTCAGTGCATATTCTCGCCGAAATGAAAGAACGTATACGATTTGTCGAATATTTTAATGACAGACTCGTGACTTAGGTATGGTTTACATCTAGAGCACATTTAGCATAGCTCGTAGAACAAACGAGGCTGATTTCGTCTCGATAACTTTAGAGCAGCCCGGGCAAACTATAGCAGAGTTCTTTATGGGCCCCGGACTCAAACTAATGTCTCCAGCTAAAAAGACCAGGAAGCCAGCAGACATCGACAACCTCGTCACTAATATTGCAGTTATACGTTTCAAAGATGGCGACACATGTGATTCTTGGTCATACTTTCGTGGCAACCCAGAATCACGGGATGGAAAATGCTTGATATCAAGCCCACTCAATATATAAACTTTTCTCGCTTTGTTATTTACTTTCGAAGTACTTTTTTGAGGGCTTAGAATGATCATAAGTGAAATCCAAACCACAAACAGGCAGGAGCGATAGAAGATCAGCTTCTCCGCCATAATGATAAACCTCTTCGGGGTTTTCTTTTTTACGTCATCCTATAACCATCTCTTACTTGCAGGCGCGAACAATAGAAAACGTCATCCATACCCAACGATTCCATGCGGCCCCTGTTCAAGCAAATCGAGATTTTTTTTCTGGAATACTGACTTTATATTTAAACTGTAAGAACTTTCCTTAATAAGCGCTCGATACTCCTCAGGATTTCGCCTTCTAGGCGAAATCCTTGCGGAGGCAATAAGGTCTTGCAAACCCCCAACATGAAAATGATAAGAATTTTTTTCTCACCTGACACCTTGCCTACTGCTCCTTTCGTCGCTAAAGCCTTGCTCTGTTACAGGGAAAAACATACTGGAAAATTTAGCTTACAAGCCGAAAGATTTTACTGAACAAAGAGAAAAACACTTAACTTA
>OZ037776.1:24472700-24490200 GCA_964035525.1 Porites cylindrica | reverse complement strand
AGATTCATGAGACTTTTGAGGGAAAGTGATTCCTTAGAGAAGAATAATTTGACAGTACAAGAGTGAAACAAATTTTACATCGAGTTAATAGTCTTATATGTACACCGAAAAATAGCAATCTTCTTCGATCACAGTAGATTAGGCCAAGAAAACAAATTCTTCCCAAACAAAAGTGGTTAAACCGAGTCACCCACCTACACTGCCTTTATTTTATAAGGTTAATTCATAGTCTCTACAACCACTCCGTTGGAGATCGTAGAGACTATATGGAGATAATTGGATATCCCCGAAACATAATTTTATGCAACACACGAGAGTCCTCAGTTGCAGGGGCCCGGTTGCAGCCAATTTACACTTTGCATTCCTGTCTAAAAGGAAGGGCAAGATAAAAAAAAATCAGGCCGGTCTTTTTGTGTTTCGAAAAAGATTTGTGTTCTAAAGGTTTACTTTACAAGTAAATCTTGGCGACAAATCTGGTGGTGTGTAAACCAGTATTTTAAATATACCTTTTATCATACGATCTGAGGAAAACAGTGCTATGCCTGTGTGCCCGTTTTTGGTTATACAGACCTCGAACAGAATTTGTTTTTCCTTGCCCTATTTAAACCTATAATTTTGCAGTTTTTCACAATTTTGCAAGACAAATATGCGCTCATTCAATATCCAGGACGATCGAAGCGCACGCTTCCTTTGAGCAAAAAAATATAGAACTGACCACATTATAAAACGTTTTCATTAAGAGAATTTTCCATAATACCGGGACTGTTTAGTCGGAAAAAATCTGCTCCTATGTGATATGTAGGGTAATAATAATGGGCTTTTAGTGAGAAAGATCAAAAAATTCCCAAAATCACCACGGCCGGCCGGACGGGTTCTCACTTTTGTCAAGCACCAAATTTGCAGTCCGAGCTGTCGGAACCGTTTAAATTAACATTTCAGCTTCAACACGATAGAGAACTTAGTATTGTGTTTAGGTTTTATTTCCCTTATTTATGGTTTTGTCATGTGATATTTACGCGCAGCATTTTGAGTACTCCTGCGTGCGATGTTTTGTTATATGTTGGACTGAAAACAACCTGTGCGGCGATTAAATTGAGAAAGAGACTACTAACAATCAGTAAAATAAATATAACTCGGTGAAACATGTACAGAGACAACAATTTTCATTCACGAAGTTTTGAGAGCAAGTGTCTCTGAAAATCATGAGCATAAGCTCATAAACTTCAAAAACCTTGCAGATTTAAGCTGGCTTCCCGGTGTTTACTTCAAGATGAACCGCGAGGTAAGAATATATCGCTAAGAGCTTTCTTTTTACAGCCAAAAGCATAACTAAATACATTGTATTCTTCGCAACGTTTTCTTTGAATTTGTGGTCAGAAAATGTTTATGTTAAAAATCTGTAAGGTGATGTCAAACCTGATGCTACTGTAGATCATTGTCTTTTGCATAAACTAGGCGCAGAAACTACGCTCGACTTTAGGAAACCAGAAAAACACACACACACACACACACACACACACACACACACACACACACACACACACACACACACACACACACACACACACACACATCAAGTACAATAATAACTCAGGCTTACCAGTCAAGATGCAGCTCCTGAAGGCCATCAGAATCGCTTGAGACTTTTTTGAACCCTCTTTATAATACGCATCAAGCAAGGGGAAGTGAGTAAAAGCGATCCATCCGAAATCGGATTTCCGATGACTTTGACAAGCGGCGCATTTCTCAGCCAAAAAAACCAACAAACAAACCAGCCATGAACAACTTAAGAATCTTGCTAGTATCTGTATTTCATTTTGTGCATCCAGTAGAAAAAGACAGTTAAAAGCTTCACAACGTTTATACACAAACTCCGTCAGTTTCAGCTATCAGTGAACAAGTTTTAAGATGCTGCATAAATTTTCCGCATGAACTCACCGGTCAACTGTTGACCAATCAGAACGTAAAAACTGGACGTAGAGCGTGACCAACGCGCGACGATGGTGAGAAAGGTCAAAAGCAACTTCCCTGCCTGTAAAAGCTGGCTAAATTATCGCGTCCGAGGTCAGTTTGAAATTAAAAGTTTAATAGTGCGACTCATAAACACAAATTCCTATTTCCTACGCGTTAAAAAAAATTGAACTTGAGCTTGCAATCATTTGAAAAGTAGTAACTTGTCAGCGGATAACTTCAAAAAACCTTGAGGTAAGTGGGCCGATACCTGAGCCCGCGATACGGTCAGGTGATGATGGCCAACGGGTGCCGTAGTTTGACAGCTGTCAATTGAACTTCATTAGAATGGCAAATTTTCAAATAAACATAGTGTTGACTGCGAGTGTTAGTCTGCGGGGTTGTAATGGAGGATTAATGGCGCGAAATGTCGTGCATTTGAGCCCACGTTGTTAGTGATCTGATAGTGGTGTTCACATGTCCCGTTCTGACAGCTGTCAATTGACCTTAATTTGGCTAGTGCGTATAACTTTAAACTGGCAGCCCTGGCCGGTGAAAGCGAAGTTTCATTTCATTTTCATTTTTATGTTGGTGTGACATATTACATCAGCTTATATGTAGGGAAAACGACTGATCTTTCATGTGAGCCCGCGAGATGGTCATGTGATTACTGTCAGCGGATGTCTGATTTTGACAGCTGCCAATTCATCCTCATACGGATGGATACGGATGGCTTACAAGGCGTTAATTTCTCCAAGATGTGACATTTGAAATCAGCTCACATGAAGTGTGTGTGTACGGGTGGGCGTACGCTACGTCATAACCAAATTTTCTCGGGTAGATAGTTTACCAAATTTTCTTACCCATGGTGCTCCGCAAGCGCGCGCTTTGCACGTGTGAGAGCTCCGCTATTAACATGAGGTGAAAGTGACATTAGGGCCATTTATACGAGGAAAAATAAGACGCGTCTTACATAAGGCGCGTCTTAAAAAAGACGCGAACTGTACCATTTATACGAGCATGCCTTATCTAATAAGACGCGTCTTAGCTAAGCCGCGTCTTATTTAAGACGCGTCTTATGTAAGACGCGTCTTATTTTTCCTCGTATAAATGGCCCTATTGTGTCGTCAAAAATCACGCCAAGATTGCGAGCCTGTTGAGAGGGCCTGATGTTTTCCATGCCAACAGAAATCGTGCGAGGGGGTAACGAATGACGAAAACGGGAGTGCAGAAAGAGAAATTCTGATTTATCATTGTCAATCTTTAACTTGTTGGCAGTCATCCACAAATTGACGTCAGCAACGCAGTTCTCAAGACGTTGTTTTGCAGCCACACATCAGATCTTTCCAGCATAAGATATAGAACTAGTTCATTAAATGAAATTAAAGAACTCATCAAGTCAAATTACGTGATCGCATCCTCACTACTGAAGAGAAATCCGAAAAGTATTCCAGGGAATGATCGGTGAGAGACGAAGTTATTTTTAGGAGGACAAGGAACTGCACGCTGGAACGGAAGTGAAATGAACAACCTTAATCAAGTTCAATCTTCCTGACGCTATTAAACGTTTCACCCGCCTTTGAAAAGAAAGTTGTGTTTTTATTTTCTTTTTTATTCTTGCATGTATTCTGCATTTCGCCCCGTATTTTGTCGTAACTTTTAATTCTCTAGCAAACTGGAGCCTCTTTGAGTGAACTTTCATTTGAAATGACATTTTATTTTGGTTTTTTCAGGTCCTTCTTTCTTTTTCTTCCCGATAGCCAGAATTGTTTTGAAAGTAAAGGCTAAAGTGTCGGTGTTTTTCACAACTCTGCTGGATGTCACCACCAGTATTACATCACGGACATAAATTCTGATTCGAAGGGTGAAAAAGTAACTGATGGGTCTCCGAAAAGCAAACTGCAGTGACTTTGGCCTTTGGGGCGAGCCAGCTCGTGGCGAGCGGACACAATTTTTTCCGCCACTGGCCACGCCAATATGTTTGGCGAGAAATTGGCCGTGATTAGTCAAATCTCCTTAACTCTATAACCATGCACCTTTCCATTATATAGTTAGGGCCTCCCGTAAGCATTTGCAACTATTTTTAGAAGAAGAATATAAAAATTAGAAGACTGTTTAACAGTTTCCATTGCTCAACTGTCTCGTAAACAACACGTGTTACATGTTCTGATCTCCTCCCTCCCCCCTCTCTCCCCCACCTCCCACTCCATAAAGACCAACACTGAAGGTACGTACAAAAATGTGACCATCTCAAGGCAAGGTTCGTCACTGTAATTTACCACATAAAAGCCTTCTCGTTGTTTGCCTTCGACTGATTCTGTTCTGAATAAGGAGGTCCCATAAACAAAACCACGCTTAGAAAGAGCTCGGTCAATCCTAGAAAACCCAAGTAGCAATTTAATCAACGGACTTCAACCGTAAAAAAGGACCGCGTCAAATAGTTCATAGAATCACAAACGCCTCATATGACACCTTTACTTCACTCTTTCTTCAATAAACTAATCTTTTAAGGATAAATGCGCGATTATAAGCATAGTAGCTTATGAAAAGGAAATTTAACCAATGCACATGAAAGCGTCTAAGACGGGGACCAGGGGGAATTAGGAACATCGTGCGTACTGCTGGAAAGATCTTGGCTAGTTCTCTGAACAGACATAAAGTAGATCGCATCAGAATACAGCACAGCAATAGGCTCTAAAAATCGATAAGCATGCAAGACCAATCATTATGTAAGACAAAGAAAATTCCCTTGAGGGAAAAACTTATGGCTATAGGGAAAAGACCCGAAGGTAGAAAGTTAGGATCGTAGCTTCTTTTCAGATAACATTTCTCCAGGCCCGTACATGCGCAAAAAAATCTATAAAGGTTAACAAAAAACGATCTTCTCCCTGAAAAAAAAAAAAAAGTAATTGACTAGGCATTGCTCTAAAAAAAGATAAGCGATGATTTTTCCTATAAATTTGAAAGAAAAGCTATAATGATTTCAGCCGTTCATAAAGAGCAAACCAGGTTCATATAACAGTTCGAGGTGTGCATATTTGTTCTTTTTCTTGCTGAACTCTGAGTTCTCTTTATATATTCCCCTGAGTGTTTCACCCGAAGTTAAAATAAGCGCCGTCTTCCTAATAAGGGCCGCTCCTTTAACACGGAAAAAGGAAAATGAAATAAGCGCCGTGGCGCTTAATCGATCATTTACGTAAACTTCCGATATCCGACGGTCATATAGCAAAGACTGAAAACAATCAAACTGGATGAGAGTATAACACATTCAACGAGAAGCAAATTTGTGATTTTTCACAACTCGATGAAATAACTAAAAATGCGTACTCCTATTACACGAGATTTTTCAAATTTTTTCGATGGAGCATTAGCCCCCGTGTTCACAATCACAGGCCTACTCTGGGACCTTAACTCGCCCTAACTGGCAACTTGTTTTTTATGTTCAAATTTCCTTAACTCGCCTAAACTCGCATTATCAAACACAAACTCGCCCAATCTCGCCACTGCCAAGTGGATACCGATTTTAATATCTCATCCTACTCTCAGTGTAATTTCACAATTACTCCATAAAGGGAAGACGCCAAAGAATACAAATTTCAAGGAAATTTAATTTTTAAGGAAAACAGGGAAGGCTTCAATGCTAAGCATGGCAGAAATTCCAGGGGCATGGGGTCACAGGGTCTTACAAATCCCACGTTGACTGTTTGTGTTTTGGTCCACAGAGTAAGTGACATTAACTAAAAGCACAAACAGTGAATCCACAAAAACTTTTTCATAAAATAGTTTAAGTTTTATAGACTTACACTTCTACACGAGACAAAGAAACACTCTAAATCCAATATTGCTTTAAAATTGAATCTCTCAATAGAAGAAAAAAATATTATCCTACGATTTGTTTTTAATTTTTTGCTTAAAAAAAGAAATCTCGAATTTAGGGTACAAAAACATAATATCAGAATATTAAATTTTTAGTTTTAAGCTGGTTAATGATTTACAAAAAAGTCTACTTGTAATGGAAAGTTTAATTACTTTGCAAGTATAATGCATGCAAGCTGTTTATGACATACGAAGTGGTAGCATACGTTTCATCTTATAATCTGATGAAGCTTAATGAGGATTCCAGCTGACAATCACCAATGAAAGGCTAGAATGTAGCCAGAATCCAGAATCCTCTAAATACTCCACATACTGATTGCCGTCCACATTTCTTATAAATAATTCTTATAAATATTTACCTCGTACTAGAAGATCTGTACGTTGGTTCAACGTGACATCCTGTATGGCCTACATTGTAGTCAGACTGGCAACCATAACCCAGGCATGATTCATAAAGACTTGTTACATTTAGCCCTTAACTGAATAAAGGATTGCTTAAGGTAGAATTTCAGCATCGATAGCCAACTTCGTTCGCCATCTTTGAAATTTCCCAGAAGATACTGGTAACTCATGTCCTCCCAGGGCCCTCTCGCTCAGCCTATTGTCCTCGATATGCGTTCTGGGTAATATTCAAGATCTACTGGAAAACTTCTGAAGAAGAGAAGAACTCGTGCAAAACTTTTGGTGTTAAATCGAGAAGTTTCAAAATGTATCACATGCAGGTAAGCTAAGCTAAAGCCTTTTACCCTTGCAACGTTAACTCTATAAAAGCCTTGTTGATCCCAGTCCACTGGCAAGTTTTTGGTAGGAAGCTTCAATGTGGTGTACGTGACATGAAAACACGCACAAAACGCCTGAGCCGGTGATCATTTTGCAAAAATGCGAAGCAGAAAAGATTCAGAGTGACAACTCTTAAGAGTTTGGAAGACAAAGCTGATAGTGGAGAGTGTTTTATTGTTAATCAAGTTAAATAAGGTATAGCCCTCTGCACAACTATGAGCACTTTCAAATAGGTAAGCCTGAACAGAAAATATGGTCATTTATTTTTTGCTGTTTTTCTAGCCTGAGAATGATAAAGAGTTTACTTGATCCTCCTTTCTTTTGTAGAAATCAAGGTGTCTCTCACAGGATCGTCCAAGTTTAAGGAGGGAGTTTCTAAAATACGGGAACTGCTGTCTTTGCGAAAACGCATCAGCCTTAACGATCCTTAACTTCATTTGCAAGAAATTAAAACAGATTATCCGAGGAAACGAAAAGGCAATCATTTCTGGCAGTGAAAACAAACAATTCAGCTGGATGCCAAGGGAAACAATCAGTGAAGTGGAGAGAATGGATCACATGGAAGACTTAAAGATAAGTCTTATAATTTTTCAAGGAGAAATTTCATTTCATTTCATTTCAGTAAAATTGATTGTGTCATAAAAATTTCTTCAGCTGAGTAGTAATTCATCAGCTTCCCCGTTTTTTTATACTAGTTCTTTGAAGAACATTGACACAGACTGCAAAAACATTTTTCAATTCTGGAGTTAGTGATAACAGTTGGTGACATGTCGTGTAATACCTATTATGCTCACCTGCCTATTAAAACATAGTGTTATTGATTTAAAAAAAGAAAATAATAAAATAAAATATCCTACCTGTGCTTATACTACAGCTACATTTTTTTTTTATCAATTTATGTTTGTTTTGTTTTCATTTTTGTTTTCTTCACTACTGCTAATTTATTATTCTGCCAAATAATTATATAGCTTTAAAGAATAATATATGATGATGACGATGATTATTATTATGATACAGCCACCAAATGGAATAGTTTGGTGTCTAAATGCTATATAACTAATAAAGAACAGGACTCCATATCACTAGCATATCCACACTTAAGCTTGTCCAATTAGGAAAATAATTCAATTAATAAATTTAAACAAGATTTGGCTTCAATCAACTTTGGAACTCATCTGAAATTTTTTTGTTCAATTTTTCGTAATTGGACAACATGGAGCCTACTATATAAATAAGACATACAAAGATTGCAAGGCATCTTTATATGTATATTAGTAAAGCATATTAAAAGTTTTAACCCTTATAACGTCAACATAAGGTGGATCATTTTCCCCTAACTCGCCTTAACTCGCACAAACTCGCAATTGATAGGCGAGCTCAATTTCTCCTTATTTCGCCTTAACTCGACTAAACTCGCATTAGCTCGCACAATCTCGCGGCGAGTTAAGGTCCCACATTTATACGGAGGAATTTTAACTGAAACTTTAGTTGAGCAACGGTCAGTTCTTTTAATCTCTTGTTCACTAAAGCTAGCACCAGCAATGTCCTCTGGACTAAGATCGACTTGATCGTCCGTCCTGTTAGTTATTTTAAATTTGCCGCGAGGGCTATGAAGCCTCACTTCCATGCAACTTCCGTTTTTTTTTTCTGGAATCGGAGTATTACCTCAACGTCGCAGCTCTTACTTGCCACCAAAAGTAAAAAAAAAAAGGTCAACGAAACCTCATTGAAATTAAACTTGGCTATACACAGACCGAATAACCCTTAAAGTTTCTTAGAAGAAAGGTTAAATTGCTGAATGATTACAGGTTCGAGATTATGTCTCCTGATATGGCGAGACTCGTTACTGAAGAACGTCAATTGACAAGTCAGTTTTCATGAGTCCAGAGATAACTAAACTGGTCTGCCAGAATCGAATTAGGTAGCGTTTTGTGCCGGATGTATATTAAACCAAACTGTCTACGTTCCCTATATATTATTTATATTATTTCTGTATACTGTATCCTAGCAGTAATATTCTGTAAATTGCAAGGCTGGGTTTTTAAGTTTTAAAAGAAAAGAACCGTATCCTCCAGTTGTTTCAGTTTTTTTGTCATGTCCAAGCTTTCGCAATCCTCGATTGTTTATTTTACGCACGTAACTTCTTTAATTAAGGCTCGAACACGAACTTTTATGCAAGTCTGTGTTAAATATTCAATTTGCGAATGAATAATTTGAATGCTCTCAATGTATAAGTTATTCTTCGTGGGTTTACTTTACATCAATCTTAAATTTTGTGGTTGCGATTCAATGCTTTTGATGATATTCGATCTTAAACAGAATTTCTGTTAACTTAGGGAGAAATAAACCATTTGCCTTAACTGAAGACAATTAAAGAATCAATCGGATGCAAAAAATGCTATCAATCTGGTGTGACTATTTAAAACCGTTTTTCATCATGTTTATTTTTATTGAGACACACTTCTTACCTGTAATAAACGGGTTCTTGCCATTGAATGGTGAGAAAGACACTGAGTGCAAAACGAACTTCGATAATAATTCCCTGGTCGAGAATAAATCAATGCTGAGCAGGCATTTATATGAACCATTTCCGGAATTACTTGAACGTCGCAGCTCTTACTTGCCACCGAAGGAAAAATCAACGAAACCACATTGAAATTAAAATTGTCTATCCGTAGACCGAATAACCCCTAAATTTTCTAAGAAGAAGGTTAAATTGGTTAATGTTATTACAGGTTGTTCGAGTTTACGTCTCCTGATATGGCGAGACTCTTACTGAAGAACGTCAACTGACAATATCCATTTTTCATTCAGTTTAATTCCAGAGATAACAAAACTACGTTTTATTTCCTACTTCTGCTGCTTATTTTCTTCTGATCTTGATCAAATTTGATTTGAATTAGTTTTATTCCACTTCAATTAATATTTTTTTCCCAGCTCCTTGAAAAACCCCTCTTTAAATCAACGAGAACTAAACCAACCAACAAAACAAAAAGGGGGTGGGGAGCAAAACTTTAAATCTCCATGTAATGCAAGCATCCGTGCCTTCTTAAGTTTGATCCCGGCCTAAGACGAGCCTGTGCTCATATTGCCGAACGAAGCGAGTCAGTGTCACAGGACCTCCCTGTTTAGTTTCAAATGGAGAGATGGCAGGATATACAAGCAGCCAACGCACCCAAAAAGAAACTGCAAATTTAATACATCGATCATGCTTTTGTTGTAAACGATTGCAGGCTATTTTAGAAAGAAAATTAACGTTATGTCCGAATGGTTCTTACAACAAATTCTAGTAACGTAAAGGCATCGTGTTTCCAATCTTTTTCAGCCATTTTGGAGCGATTGTTGTCAAACATAATTATCACTGATGATCTGTCAGAATGAAAGGCATGCAGCGTTTTATACCGAGCAAATACATAACCTAACTATTCAAGTTCCTTATATCGTTTATACTCTTTCTATATATCATAGCATCATTATTCTGTAATAAAATTGCAAGGCTGAATTTTTAAGTTTTAAAACAAATGAAGACACCTTTCAGCTCTTTCAGGTTCTTACTAGCATGTCACGTCCAAGCTTTTGCCATCGTCTATCGTTTATTACGCACATCATTTATTCGATGAAGGCTCAAATAAGAACTTTTAAGTAAATCTGCTTACAGTATTCAATTTGCGATAAAAATAATTTAAATGCTCTCAATCTATTGATTCGTTATTTTTTCTTGGTTTACTTTCCATCATTATAAACCTAAGGTCATGGAAAACTATGCAATTGGACACGATGATGGAAAAAGTCACGAAAAGAGCTCAAATGAGGGATGCATACCCTGTTTAAACATGCCAGACAAGGAGTGTCCTATTAATAAATGTATAATAATTATAAATAATTATAAATAAATAATTATCCATCCAGGGTGCATGCCCCCCCCCCCCCCACCCCCTCCCTAGATAAAACGATTTTCAGCGTATATTTTCATGGGTCATTACGTACAATGCAGTGAAAAGTCCATGAACTTGCTTAGAACATTTTCATGGACCATTAATAATTCCAAGTTCAGACCCTGAATGCATACCCCCGTTTAAACCTGCCATGACAAGGAGTGTCCTTCAAATAAATTTATAATAATTATAAATTTTCGTCCAGGGTGCATGCCATGGGAAACCGATGAAATTTAGCCAGATCTTGTGCTGTTTCATTTATAGGATTTTCATCAAAAAAGACACTAAAAATTAACACCAAACTTTAAAGGATTTCGCGCGGTTATTTCGTGGCATAAGGGGGTCTTCATGCCCTCGTTAATGAATCGTATCAAACCCATGAGAAACCAGAAAAATAAAACCATGAAAATGACATGAAAAACATTTGGATATATTGTGAATATGCCATGAATATATTCACAGGATTTTTATGAGTTTTCAATTCATAGTGCTCCCCGTTCAGTTTCAAAATGGAGGGATAGCAAGACGTGCAATGCACGAAAAAAAAATGAAAATGAAAATGAAAATTTAATCAATCATCGATATTAGGGGTTGTAAACGATTACAGTATATTTTAGAAATATATTTAAAAATGTTATTTAAGATTAGTCATTACGACGAATTCAAGTAACGTAGATGCCTGAACGTGTTTCCAATCTCTTTCAGCCGTTTTGGAGCGATTATTGTCAAACATATCATATCATGATTTGCCAGAATCGAAAGGCAGCGTTTTGTACCAACTAATACAGAAGCTAACTATCTACGTTCCCAATATCGTTTATACTCTTTGTGTATATCCTAGCAGTATTATTCTGTAAATTGCAGGGCTGGGTTTGAAAGTTTTAAAAGAAACGAACCGTACCCTCCAGCTGTTTCAGGTTTTTTGTAATGTCCAAGCTTTTACTATCCTCGGTTGTTTATTTTACGCACGTAACTTCGTTAATTAAGGCTCGAACACGAACTTTTATGTAAGTCTGTGTTAAATATTCAATTTGCGAATGAATAATTTGAATGCTCTCAATGTATTACTTATTCTTCGCGGGTTTACTTTACATTAATCTAATGCTGGGTTTACTTTACATTAATTCAACGCTTTTGATGACATTCGATTTTATAAACAGAGTTTCTGTTAACTTGGAGAGTTTTAAACCATTTGCCTTAACTGAAGGCAATTAAACAATCAATCGGATGCAAAAAATGCTATCAAACTGGGTCATCAAAACGACGAGTGTGACTATTTAAACCTGTTTCCATCATATATATTTTTATTTAGACTCTCTTCTTACCTGTAATAAACGGGTTCTTGCCATTGAATGGTGAGAATAATACTTAGCGCAAAACGAACTTCGATAATAATTCCCTGGTCGAGAATAAATCAACGAAACCACATTGGAATTAAAATTGTCTATCCGTAGACCGAATTACCCCTAAATTTTCTTAGAAGGGGGGTTAAATTGCTTAATGTTATTACAGGTTAATCGAATATGGCGAGACTCTTACTGAAGAACGCCAACTGACAATATCCAGTTTTCATTTCGTTTCAGAGATAACTAAACTACATGTTTGTGTTTCCTACTTACTGCTGCTTACTTTCTTCCGATCTTGATCAAATTTTATTTGAATTAGTTTCATTTCTCTTCAATTTATATTTTTTTACCCAGCTGCTTCAAAAACCCCTCTTTAAAACAACAAGAAAACAAACGAACCAACAAAAAGAGGTTGGGGGAGCAAAACTTTAAATAACCGTGTAATGCAAGCATCCGTACCTTCTTAAGTTTGCTCCCGGCCTAAGACGAGAGACGATTGAGCCTGTGCTTATGTCGCCCAACGAAGCGATCGAGTAAGTATCGCAAGACCTCCCTGTTTAGTTTCAAATGGAGAGATGGCAGGACGTGCAAGCAGCCAACGCTCCCAAAAAGAAAATGCAAATTTCATACATCAATCCAAGCTATTGGAGGGCTGTAAAGGATTGCAGGATGTTTTAGATATTTCAGAGATACCCTGTGGTGGCCTTAGAAACGTGGTGTTTTTTTTTTATTATTTGAATTTTTTTTTTGAACACCACACAAAAAAAAAACACACACACACACAATAAATAAAAGGCCTAAGGGCCAAGCGTGGTGTGAAAAACACCAAAAATTGACATGACACATGCCTTCAAGTAAACTTCGCTCTGTTTAATTCGCATTTGTTAAAGCTCTGTTTTGAGAGCGAAATGGGCTGCTTAAGTGTTTACGTTTTATTTGAGCCCAGTAAGACTTATGTGAATTAATTTTAAAGGTCACAGAGGGGCCCAAGATCCACGAAATTTCACTTGCTTAGAATTCTCAATTAAGCGTACTTTTTCAAGAGTCATTTTTCCTACCTGGTAAAAAGCCAAATTTTCTGAAAATAGTAATTTTGATAAGAGGAAATGGCGTTCTAAAACAAGGTTTAAAAAACGGTTTCGGGCTTTTTATTGGAACCGAGTAACAACGCTCTGAAATTAAATCCTGATTAAATCAAAACATAAGCCTGTAATCCTGAACCCCGTGGGGACACCTTAACTAAATAACCAAAAACTTGGATTATATTTCTTCTTAGTTTTCACCAGTATGCACCTGTATACTACAATAGAAAGGTGATCTTCAGCTTGCTTTAACGGTAACGTTCTAAATATAGGCATCTGAGTGTATCGTGTCGTTGAATATCAGGCGACTTTGACATGGAGTCGATCTAAGTGCATCAGTCAACTGTCGCCCTCTCAGATGTTCAATTTTTGTCCCACATCCCCTTTTTAGAGCTTTCAACAAAGCAAATAACCTTAATTTTCTTTAAAATTCTCACAACAATTTTCCTTGAGGTCGATGCTAAACGATAATTTTTTGGCCGAAAGCCTTAACAAATCATGCTCATTTTAAATTCATGTCACGTAATAGATCTCACTACTAGGGCTATGTGTGTGAAAACAAGTTCACCACATCAGCATTTGACATGCATGTGAACTTTTTGACATGCGTGTGAAATTTTGTGATACATGTGAAAAATTTTTGTCATATATGTGAACGTTTTTCTGCATTTTATTACTTGTGAAATCTTTTCACACATGTGAAACAATTTTTTCATGCATGTGAACTTCAAATTTCACATGCATAATAGATGCTATGCACGTGAAATTTTTCACAAGCATGTGAACACTTTTAGGCATGTCAGAGTGAGCATGTGAATTTTTTTTCAGGGCTTGTTAAATGCAACCACTATGAACCATATTTTTATGAAAATGCCATGAATTTCTAGTGAATACCCCATGAAAACTGCAAAACTAAGTTTCATGCCTTTATTTCTGGCCATGAATTTTCTACGAAAGGGTAACTTTCTATTTAGTCACTCATGAATTTCGTATGACCAGAGATTCATGGGCCCTGAATTTTCTATGAAAACTTGTCACAGAGTATTTCATGGGCCATGAAACCATGGAACAAGACTTTCAAGGAATTAAATTTTCCATGAACTCGTCTCAGAGTATTTCATGGGCCATGAAACCATAGAATGAGACTTTCATGGGGCATTATTTCCATGAATCCAAGTACGGTGTATTTCATGAATAATGAATAGCTTTTGATGGTACTTCCATTGGCTATCAGTATGGTTGGGGGTGTGCTCCTCGGTCCTATGGGCCATTGATAATCCAAGAAACACTCCACATTTAGCATTCTATGGTTCACGGCTGATAAATATCAAACTAAGTTGACTATGAGAGTCATGAATTTTTGAAGAATAAGATTTGATAAGTTATTAACTTAGAAAATTCACCATACTATAATGCGTCAGACCTTTAAGGCAGGTGATCACAACAGACGTGCTGTTACAAATCATCATCATCATCACCATTAAAGGCAAACCCCAATATACCAGAGTGCCCAGCCCCAGAGTGGCCCTCTTGTAAAGCAGCGGACCGGAATTTCCAAAGCTCTTTTCATGATCTAGCTTCCAACCAGATCTCTCAGTCAATAACTGCATTAATTATTAGTAAATACACAGGGGTTTCAAAACAAGCCGGCAACCAGAGTTCTCCTGGCTACTTGACTGTATGTCGACGCTGGTCATAACAATTAGGTCGCAACAAACAATCTCGATTGTCACAGCCGCCTGATTTTCCAGATCGTTGGGGCCTACTTCAAAACATTTTGAAACCCCTGAATACACTGTACATTCATTATATTTGACTTGATTAAAATCTAGCAAGTATCCGATCCGTATGTACATTTTTACAAAAATCATTATTGTCTTCATTGTTTGCTAGAATATGCTATATAGATTTATGTATTTTATTGACTGTCTCGTCTAAATATGTGGGTTGTGTATCTTAGCACTTGGTTTCCACTCAGAAAGATGTACACCAAGATTCTTGTTAAGTGGGGAGGGCTAAATCCTGAGAATTAAACCATTCTTTCAACAGATCTTCATTGAGGACAAAACGGACTTAATTTTATTACTCCATCAGAAAACTTACTACTAGTTTGCTAACATATACGACAAATGTAACTGCAGTTTATGAATGCTTTGTTTCTTACTGTAACGTTCCTCGTTGTAACGTTGAAAGTCCACCTGAACTTGCCAACAGTTCCTTGCTTTGCATGCTTTTTAGGTTTTCTTTTTTTTGATACCGTTCGTTCAACTAATGATTCATTGAAGCAAACAACTGGCATGCTCTTGGTTTGCTCAAGTTTTCTTTGGTTCAATCAGCTTTCCCGACTTGAGCTTGTCCAACACGAACACCGTCCACAACACGTATTTTATAGTCGCAACTTTGATTCATGGAGTGAAGTCCAGAATTTCCTTAAGCCCTCAAGGGTTTCCCAGCTTGAAAGAACAATGTTAAGTTTTTCTCTTGCTTCTAACACTTCAAATGCGCTGGAATATTCTAGTCAATGCTGAAAATAACCGCTTTTTCGACACAAACGAGTGCACTTTTCTCCATCGCAAGATTAGCCGCCATGTTTGTTGTTTCCCAGGCTTCTCCGTGACTTAAGCACATGCGCGATTTGATTTACGATGTCACGTGCGGCTTTTGAACCAATTGAAAATTGTAACATATAACAATTATTCACCGAAGTGGAGGTGGCTAGTATTGGATATTTACCGAGACCGCGAGGCGGCGAGGTAAATAACCACTACTAGCCACCGACACTGAGGTGAATAATTGTTTTAGTATGTACTAAAACAGTGAGATAATTGAGCACAAAATGATGATTTTTTAACTCATTTACTGTTGCCAACGATTACAATTTTGTTGCGCGATGAAAAAAGCTAGGAAAAAAAGGTGGTAAAAATCGGCCAAAAGATTGAGTGGGGGCGTGATAGGCAAAAACATTTTTGGAGTTCTTGGGGCTATAACTTCCTTTACTTTAAAGGCATGACACTGAAATTAATACAGGCAACAATACCTGACTCCAGGAAAATTTTGGAATAGGCTTTTAGTTGGTAAATAGTCGCGTGTCCCTCTAGTGGCCAATTAAAAAATCAAAACTCCCAAAGACTTTTCCTCCAAGGGAATTAAACCTGAAAGTGCGATACTTTGCAGAAATATAGTGCACATGAAATTGAAGAACTTGTCCGATTTGAAATCTCAAATTTAATTTTTGTGACGTCACAACTGATGACTTATTATTCCTTATTCCTCTATTTATGGTTTTGTTATGTGATATTTACGCGCAGCATTTTGAGTACTCCTGCGTGCGATGCTTTGTTGTATGTTCGACTGAAAACAACCTGCGCAGCGCTTCAATTGAGAAAGAGACTACTAACAATCAGTAAAATAAATATAACTCGGTGAAACATGTGCAGAGACAACAATTTTCATTCACGAAGATAAGATTTTAGAGTGTCTCTGAAAATCATGAGCATAAGCTCATAAACTTCAAAAACCTTGCAGATTTATGCCGGCTTCCCGGTGTTTACTTCAAGTGAACCGCGAGGCAACAAGAGAGGATAAAGGGAAAAGAGAAGGCAACCCCCATACACACCCTATTCCATAGGTAATTCGTCTCGAGTTATTTTAAGAATCGGGATAAAGTTACCTCGCGCGCTGCGTGGATGTTTCGTGGAGGTTTCGCATGTCTAAACGCCGTGCAAAACATGTCGGGCGAAAGGCAATGAAAGCGTAAAGAGATCGAGAGCATTACAGAATATTGAAGCGAAATGAGTCGGCGCTCACCTGGGTAAAGGGAATCGCTGGACTCTTTGACAACCCTTTAAATCAGTTTAAATCGAAGTTGTCGTAACCTCAGCGCTTTAATGAAATGAGAAATTTCGCCGGTCTATGGAAACTGGTCGTTTGTACAATAAAGCAAGTAGGACGCCAAGTGTTATTTTTTGTTGAATAATAAAAGACTAATGAAAGAATAAATATCAAACCAGAAATTGCTCTCTTCAAACTGTAAATTATAACTGATCCTGAGAGAATATTCAGTGTGTTAAGGATTTCCCTGCTGTACTGTTAGCTCCATACAACAGAAAAAGGGCGATTCTTTTTTAATTTCCGTTTCGCTGACACAGCTTTAGCAGAAATCTCTCTGTAGTCGTTTTCGTCGACAAAACGAACAGCAATATCGCTCTTCGTGTTGTTAGAAATTATTGCGTCATTGTGGCGGGAAAACCCGTCACGTGATCTGAAAACTGAGCTTTTTGTTAGAACTGTGTAGTCGTTCGGAGATGTTGAGCTGAACAAGTGTGTGGATTGAGTTTAGATCATCAAGTTTTGCGCGCATTGATGTCGATGAATCCTTTAAGTGTAGAACAGAGTACAGAATTCTAAAATATGAACATGTGAAGAAATATGCTTTAATGGAGTGAAGAATAAAAGCTACAGAGAACTGATTATATATACAACATTTGGCCACATGGTCCTTCGCAATCGCCGGATTGGCGAAACAAGTTTA